>CM070755.1:12158564-12856413 GCA_036346245.1 Bonia amplexicaulis
TACCCGATTGGGTGCCGGCTACGCTCTGCCGCTTCAAGGGTAGGGATGGAGTGCTCGGCGTCGCCGATTAGGCGCCGGCTCATTGCCGTTGCTTTGATGGGTAGGGTATAGAGCGCTCAAGCATCTACCCCGATTGGGCGCCAACTCCTCTACCGCAGATTGAGCGTCTACCCCGATTGGGCGCCAGTTCTGCTGCCACCGCTTTGATGGGTAGGGGACGGAGCGCTTGAGCGCCTACCCCGATCGGCGCTAGCTCCACTGCCGCTGCTTCAAAGGGTAGGGGACGGAGCGCTCGAGCGTCTACCCCGATTGGGCACCAACTCCGCTGTCGCTGCTCGAGCGTCTACCCGATTGGGCATCAGCTCCGCTGCCACCGTTTCAAAGGGTAGGGGACGGAGCGCTCGAGCGCCTGCACCGATCTGGCACCAGCTCCGCTGGCACCGCTTCGAAAGGTAGGGGACGGAGCGCTCGAGCGTCTACCCCGTTTGGGTGCTAGCTCCGCTGCCGCCACTTCGAAGGGTAGCGGACGGAGCGCTCGAGCGCCTACTTCGGCTAGTCGCCAGCTCCGTTGCCACCGCTTCGAAGGGTAGGGGACGGAGCGCTCGAGCGTCTACCGCGACCGGGCGCCAACTCCGCTGCCATCGCTTTGAAGGGTAGGGGACGGAGCGGCTACCTCGGCTAGTCACCGGCTTCGTGGCCGCCGCTAAGTCCTACGAATTCATATGGGACATCTATGGGACAAGCGCAGTTATTAAAAGCAACAGGGACACGTACTCTAACCAAAGCCACTGTCGCATTCACAAAAAGATGATTACAAAAACTCTGCATTACATGGGCAAGGGGTCAACGTGTACAAGTGCCTCCTCCCAAAGGGGCGACGGTCATAGGGCGCCAGCTTACAAAAACGGACGCATAGCAACGCACGCCACCACACCGGACCCTGACATCACACCTGTGGGTCCGCACTGCGCCCAGGGACAGCGGCGTTGTCCTCATTGCACCGCTGAACTTCGTTGAGCCACTGGCCGAAATTCCCCTCACTGCGCAAAGTCCGCTGTAGCGCAACCTTTGCCATGTCCTCCCCGATGTAGCCCAGATCCGATTGTAGAAGGCCCAAACGGCGAGCCGAAAGACGTGAACGGCACGAGACATCACCCCAACTCCGGCTGGCATCACTAGCTAGGGGTCGGCCAACCCATCCACGTGCCGACACCCTCGGGTGTGGAGCATGGAGAGGACAACGCAAGCGCTGGAGAAGCCGCAATGGTCGCCGAAGGCCTTGGCAGTGGGGAGGGGAAGGCTCGAACCCTCCCCGATTCGCCGGAGAGTCCACGCCAGGTACTTAGGACCGAACGTCAGGTCCAGCACATCGACGCAAAGATCCTGGAGGGCACCCTCCAGAGACTCCATCGCCCCCCACGCCGCCACCGACACGTCACCCAGAGTCCGGTTCCTCTCTTCAACGGACGTGGCGAGCCGGGCCTTCTCCTCCTCCAGCAACGCAATCTGCTGGAGCAAGCCATCGTGCTCTTCCGCTGCTGCGTGTTCCACCACCGCGGTGAATATCTGAAAATCAGAAACCGCCCTTGCGTTTTCCATCTCCAGCAAGCAGATACGCTCATCCTTGGCGGCATGAGCCTCTTTGGCAGCTCGAAGCTGGCCCTCCAGCACCCTCCACTCGCGGATACGTGCCTCCTCCAGGGCTCGGCTAAGAGCAAGGGTCTGCAAAGTGCCTTTGTTAGCAAAATCCCAGACAAGGGCATAAGTCGCGAACCCAAGCACCTACCCTCATTTTCGAAGCCTCCAGCGCGCCCGCCAAGAGCTCCATCCCGCACAACGACAGCGCCCGTCGGTTTATGCAAGAGTCGACACACTCCGCAACCCAATGGAGAACCCGAAGCATCTCTGACCGGGGAATGAAGTCGGAGACTGCAGGGCGCTGAGTCTCCGTGCCCACGACTTCGATAGCACCAGGCGTCGACATCACGTCCTAGGCAGGAACACCCGAGACTTCACGGCTGTCCCCGTTGCTCGTTCCTTGGCCGCATCTGGGAGACTTCGTCTCACCTGATGTTGACGACGAAATAAGCGAGCAAATTGGAGAGAGCTTCGCGAAGTCACAGGGGGAGAAAGAATTGCGCCTACCTTCGATACCCTCGACCGGCACCATGGCACAGGGAGGCGTCCGCCCCGCCTCGGTCCGGGCCACAGGGGCTCTATCTATGTTGGGGGCGGCGAATTCACCCTCGGCTTGGAGGGCCTCCCCATCGGACTCCCAATCCCCAACGACACCGCCCACCACGTTGAACCCCTCCTTCAAGGGGGAGGGCGATCGTATCCACGGGCGCTTCGCCCTCGGGGACTTTGGTGACACTTCCTTGGCCGCTTTTGAGGCCGCGACGACCGGCGTAGGCAATAAGCCCTCGGCGGCAGGATAGACGACGAGGCCTCGCCCTCCTGGGCACCGGTGCCATGGCCTGTCTCCTCAGCGCTGCCCGAAGCCTCCTCGCTTGGGGGCAGTGTGCTCCTCCTCCAAGCCAGCGGGTTCGAATCCAGCATCGACCGTACCTTCGGCCTCCACGGTACCCACCGGAGATACGGCTAACGGGCTGGATACGGCGGCAAGAGAGTGGGCCCTGCGCCAAGAGGGAGACGCCCCTACCTTGCTGTCGCCGTCGCGACAGTGCATCTGGCCCGACGTCGACGCTCCGCGCTCCAGCATGGGGACACTTATAGCCTCACATACTCGATTTATTCGCCCTAGCTTCCCCGGGGCGGTCACGGCTTTGCGCAGCTCATGCTCCTTGGCCGTGTATGGCCCAAGGAATGCAACTACCGCGTGCTCTGCATCCTCCAGAGGGAGCCCTACAGACAAAGCGAGGCATCATCTGTAAGAAGTTACATGCATGCGTATGCATGTACACGGTTCGTGGCCGAACAACTTACCAGAAACGCGGGGCTTTGGAAGCGAGGGCACTGTAGGGTGAGCGCCATCCTGCCAGATGGGACCTCGCTGATACCTCCACCGGCCGAAAAGCGGCGCCACTTTGTACATGACGAACTCTTCGGCAAGATCGCGCATATTGAATCGAAGGGTGGTACCCTCAAGCCTCCCCGCCCGATCTTCGTCGTCGATTTTGAGCACCGCATTCGGCGAAGTGTTGAAGGACATCGGTCGTCCCCTCGACTGAGGCCACTACTGCTCATCTCGACGTGGTCGAACCACCGCCGTGTCCAGCCGGACTCCCATTTCCCGCGCGTTGAGTTAGCAGGAAGAATCTTCGTGCAGTGCGACCTCAGCACGAAGTTGACACTGCCGAAGTTTGAGACCACCCCCCCTTCGAGCTTCTTCGGCTGACAGCGCGCGTCATGAAGAAAGGTGAACAAGGCCGCGCTAGGATGGACGCCCTCCGTCCGCGCCGCCCAGGCATAGACAGCTAGGCGGACTATCGCATCCGGAGTCAGCTGCGCTAACTCCAGTCCATAAGCCTGCAGGACCTCGCCGACGAAGAGCACTGCTGGTATTCACAGCCCGGCCTCAAAATACGCAACGAAGATGACCGCCTCCCCTCCCTTGGGTGCGGCTCTACCTCATCACGAGCCGAAAGGCGAACCCCAGCACGGTCCTCCAGCCTCCCTTCCCGAAGGAGAGATTAGATCGTCTCCTCCGTCACACGACTCCGCCCTAGCACACGAGAGCAGCTGCTCCCAAACTTCTCCCTGGCCTCCCATCGTTTGTTGGCCTACGGTGGCTCGCGAGCCACCAGGGAGTACTCCACCGAGGTTGCTGACGACTCGCGTTGGCTGGGCGACGCTCTACCACTAGGCTGGTGACTATGTCCTTCATGGAAAGCCATCCTCCCCCGGAGGCGCATGGTCAAAGGTACGGGAGATCAGGCCAACACGCGAAAGCAAATGAGAGTGGCAAGACAACAAAAGGGCAAGTGAGTGAGCGGGAAGAATGCCCACATACCGGCAAGGGGGTATGTAAAGACTTCTCATCTCCCCCACGATCGGGAAGAGCAACCGACGGGATCTCAACCGTTCGCCTCCCCGGGGATTGGTAAGCGCGACTGGTGGAGATCGAGGATGTGAAGGTGCCCGGCCGACTGACAGCGCACGGCGCACCAATCGCGCGCCTCCACGCATCCCACCTTCTCGGGAAGGGGCGTCAGACCGCGGTCGTACAATCGTTCGGCATTGCACGACACGCTAGTCACGCACAGCCACGCGCCCTGTGACACCAAGAAAAAGCGCTCGGCCGCTGACACCGCAAGGCACGCCGTCCGCGTATCATCACGTCGGGCTGGTTCCGTCGCACGCCAGGCGCCCTTAAAGCGCTGTCGCGGGACCACGAGCCACCCTACCGCACTGCGGCTTCGACCCTCTGCAACGAATCCGGAGTCCACCCTGGCTACAGGTCCGGATGATGACTCCGGGGTGTAGTTTGGCTGCATGACCGCAGGCCCAGTCGGCCCTCTGGCCCGGCCTCCTATACGAAGGATGGCTTCGCAACCCGCTCCACCTACATCCTTCGACTCCGTGCCCGTGCTAATAGGAAGCGCCGCGCCAACAATGTCCAGTCTTGTCTGATATCATAGAAACTCACAGGCCGTAGGGGCGGAGGGGGCCAAAGGTCCCGGTAATGTAGGATCGGAAATGGCAACAGAGGGGGGGGTGAATGGTGCCCTTTAAAAAAAATCGCCCCCAAAGTATTCATAAAAATCTCAACTCTCCAAAATGGAAGATCTCCCCACAAGAGTTTGATTGGCAAGGAATAAAACTATGCAAACTTGTCGCCCCAAAAGAGCTTCTTCTTTCACATTGAGAAGAACACAAAAGATCGCTCAAATTTGATCGCAACCAAAAAGAAAAGCACAACAGAAAATAAAAGGAAGGCAAAGAAAAGAGATCACCAATGAGAAGAGACGACTGCTGAATGGAGTGCTCGCGAAAACCGAAGGAAAACAAAGAAGATACTCTTGTTGGTATGTAGTGTTCACCAAGAACTTGATGCCGAAATGATTGATTGCAGATTCGAGAAAGATCAACATGGAATCAAAGAGGATCTGCAGCTAGGCGGCAAAGATTGATTCGGATGGAAATGGACAATAGACGGACTAATAACCGAGAATGAGTCAGATTGCCGAAGAAAAGCTGCGGTGCTTCATTGATTTGTTCAAAAAAAGACAGAAGCCAAAACCGAAATTCGAAGATTTCAATCTACTACCAAAAGGTGACTTGATAAATACTCATGATGAGACGAGTGATTTCATTTAACAATTTGTTACTCTTCACTGGTTAAAAAGGAGACTCCAAACTAACTTGCCAAGAGTGTTGGTGATATGCCCTAGAGGCAACATGGAGATGTTGAATATATCACATACTATGTTTATGATACATTGCTTTGTTCCTTGAAATAGACATTATCATTATTGATCAATGAGTATGTGACTTATTCATGAGACTCTTAATGCCAAAATGTTGCTATTTCTAAATGATCCCCGATTATATTTCATATGAGGAACAAATATGATTCAAAGATCAGCATATGTATTGATTGATGATCATGTCTCATGGATCATGGTATGGAGATGCCAAATCAATAATATGGACATGTGTTAGTGAACATATGTTGGATAGACCCGCCATGAGACACCGCAGAGATTCCAAGTGTCATCGGTTGGTCTCAAGTAGTGTTTATGTGGAATCCTTAGACTTGAGATCATCATGGTTCCCAGCATGCGTAGTAGCTTACTTTGGGACTACTAAACACTACTCCGTGGCGGGTAGTCATAAAAGTAGTCTTTGGGTTTGCCATGAAACATGTAGTGGGATGTGAATGATCAAGATAGAATTTGCCCTCCTTATGGGAGAGATATCTCGGGCCCCTCGATGTAATGGATTATGAAAGTGCATGGCCATGCCAAGGTGATTGAGGAGTCAATCACGAGTTGATAATCCATCACGGAATCGAGAGAGTGATTGAGCTATTAAGAGGATGACACGGTCTCGCCTTGAGCTTAATCTATATCGTGAGGCAAAGGGATTAGTACATGAGAACATTACGAGTTCGGTAGATATGATCTTTACGTATACTTTGGGGTTAATATGTCTTGCTAGAGGCCGCTATTAACGTGGTGACCGGAAAGGTGTTTCGGTCGCGACCAAGTATACGTGAACCTCTGGTCGCACACTTAACGGGTTGGAACACTAATTGAATGTGATTCGGATATGGGCCCAGTCGGATAGAGATCCGGATAGACTCCTATTGGGCCTCGGTCCACGAGGCCCAAGTGAGGAGGTCTATATATGGAGGCGGTGAGGGAACACACCGATAATCCCGAGCTAATCCGTAGCCGCCACCTCGAGCCAAACCCTAGCCGCTCATGAGTCTTTGGTACACTCGCGATCGGCGTTCCATTCCGGACGTGTGGATACCGGTGGGCGCGCTCGTTCGGCGTTGATCGGCATCAACAACCTCTGATTGGATCGCTCGTGGTGTGGTTGATCGCGTGGAGGAGACGATCGGTTCGGGACGATCGACTACTTCCACTACTACTGACGCGCGTGGTTGGATCGGCTTCTCCAACTCTTCTTCATTGCACTGGCGTCTAGTGGTAACGATCCATGATCCCTCCTTAAGCATGATGTTCTTGTGTGCGCGATAGAAAAATTTTGTTTTCTGCTCTCGTAGCCTACTCGCGATCCATTAGTGGTATCAGAGCCATCTTGCTTAGTTTGCGATCTGGATCAGCGCATATGTTGATATGCGGTTGTAATAGATTGGATCTATTACGGACTAGATCAATCGGTCATAAGGGGTTGGAATATGTATGAGTTGATAGCATCATGTGGCCAAAAGATTAGTTCGTGCTCCTTCTTTGATGTACGCGTGACTTGCCCCTACCTACCGGTAACACCATCGGGGCTAATCGCGCGCGCGATCGATGAGATTGAGCCAACGGATCGAGGTCTTGTGTTGCGGTCTCCTCAAGCATACCGATCGCGATGATTGATGTGATTGATCTAATGAAAATTGAGACATTTTGAATGGCTCGGATTTGGGTTGATTTGATCGGCCCGATGAGATTTTCATAGCGATTTCATAGATGCGATCTATGTAATTCCGTGACCGCTGACCAGCCAGCGGGACCGCCGTTTGCGTACACGCATAGATTGTTATAGAAACACATTCATGTCAGGGCGGTAGAATATGTTCTACGCTTAACTTGTTTTTGCAGGGAATGATGTGAATGGTATGGCATAGATGCATATGTGATGCATGTGTGTTTTGGCGGCACTGTGTCGTATTAATCACAGTAGGGTTGAGGTCGTTCTTTAATTGTATAACGACTGCGTGTCGACTTGTGATGCTTGAGCTCCTCATGTAATTCATTTGCTACCTATTAGTTGTAATAGTTTAGTTCTTTGCTATGGAGGCTTCAAGCATGATGACAAAGAGGACAAGAAGTGTGGCGAAGAATATCACCGTGGAACCATGGCGATGGCGACCACTACGATACAACATGCCATACCATTCACAGTATAATGTGATTATATGCATGTGATGTTTATTTCTTGTCATACTATTCTTTCATGCCATACCAACTAAGGGTTAGTTTTCATGATAGAATAGCTTCTCTCAAGAAAAATTAAGAATTTGTTTTGATGCCCTTCCAATTCTTTGCGCCTATAAGAATCATGATCATTGTTTGGTAGGTGCGCCAAAGCGAGTACCATCAACTATCTTGATCTAATAGGGTGGATGTCGGACATCCACATGCATAGTATTGGTTTACTTGACAAGGCTATCAAATTAGATTTGGGCCTTGGGGCATGGTGTTGGGAGCCGGGGCATTGGATGCCACCCAACAAACAAGAGTCACATAAGATGTGATTAGCAAGTGTTACTTACCTCGTCACTAAGTTTCTAGCAAGTGATGCCAAAGCTCACTAGAACTTAGATGAACATGGATCTTGACCACTATATGTCGTTAGAGGAAGGCGATTACAAAACATATAGTGGGAGTATCTTTGTTAAATTATTTAATGGAAGATCAAACATGAACATAGTGCTAAACTTTGCATATTCTTTGTTGTAGATCATGTCAACTAATGCCGCATCCAGTTCTTTTAATTTGCGATCTATTCTTGAGAAAGAAAAACTCAATGGAGCGAACTTTTGGATTGGTATCGCAACTTGAGAATTGTTCTCAAGCAAGGCGCAAGGAGCATGTCCTTGAGTCTCCTTATCCCGATGACTTGCACGATAATGCTACCGTGGCTGCACGGAAAGCTTATGAGAAGCAAGCGAATGATTACCTTGATGTGGTGTCTCATGCTTGCCACAATGTCCTCTCGAGCTTGAAGCAATATGAGAACACAGATGCCTATAATATCATTGTGGGGTTGCGTGGTATGTTTGAGAACCAAGCAAGGGTGAGAGGTTCAACACTTCAAAGTCCTTGTTTGCGTGCGAGCTTGCGAAGGGAATCCGTCGACCCTCATGTGATTAAGATGATTGGCTACATTGAGAGTCGGAAAAGCTTGGTTTTCCCCTTAGCCAAGAGTTGGCTCTCGATGTGATTCTTGATCGCTCCCTCGAGCTTTGAGCCATTCATTCGAACTATCACATGAACAACATGGACAAGACCTTGGTGAGTTGCATGGGATGCTAAAATCACCGAGGAAAGCATTAAGAAAAGCACCATCATGTGATGATGATGCGAGAAAGGCAAGGGCAAGCCCTATGTAAAGAAAAGCGCGGTCAAAGAAAGTTAGCTCCCAATAAGATCGCGAAAGCGGTTCTAAGGCCAAGCAAGTCAAGAAGGGCCCTGCTCGATGCGATTGCTACTCATGTAAGCAATCGGGACATTGGAAAAGAAGCGCCCAAAGTACTTGGAGGATCTTGAGAAAAGAAGGAAGTACGACTTCGCTCCGGTATAAATGTTATAGAAATCAATCTTGCTACTTCATCTTGATTCTTGGGTATTTGATACCGGATCGGTTGCTCACATTTGCAAATCGTTGCGGGGCTAAGAAGAAGTAGAAGTTTGAGGAGGAGCGAAGTGGATCTTGGCGTTGGCAATGGAGCAAAAGTTGTTGCGGTGGTATTGGCACCATGCCATTGTCTTTACCTTGTGATTAGTTTTGGAATTGAATAATTGTTATTGTGTTCCATCTCTTTCCAAGAACATTATTTACGCTTCATGTTTACAAGCGAAGGTTATGACTTTAGATCCGTGAACAATGGTTGTTCTCTTTATTTCAAAGATATGTTCTATTGTCATACTCCATTGGTGAATGGGTTATATGTTCTTACTCTTGAAGAGTCATCGGTCTATAACATTAATACAAAGAGGCAACGATCGAATGATTTGAATCCCACGTTTATTTGGCACCGCCGCTAGGTCACATAAATGAGAAACGCATGGAGAAGCTCCATAGAGATGGTATTCGCACTCATTTGATTTTGAATCATTTGAGACATGCGAATCTTGTTTACTTGGCAAGATGACAAAAGCACCTTTCACCGGTCAAGGTGAGCGGGCAAGTGACTTATTGGCACTCGTACATTCGATGTATGTGGACCAATGAGCTCAACGAATGAGGTGGTTTTCAAGCTTCATAACTTTTTGATGACTTTAGTAGATATGGATATATCTACGATGAAACATAAGTATGAATCCTTTGAAAAGTTCAAAGAATTCCAAAATGAAGTGCGAGAATCATTTAGGCAAGACAATCAAGTTTCTACGATCGATCGTGGAGGCGAGTATTTGAGCCATGAGTTTGGTAATCATCGAAGGATTGTGGAATTGTTCCACAATTGACTCACTTGGAACACCTCAATGGAATGGGGTATCGAAGGAGAAATCGCACCTTATTAGATATGGTGCGCTCCATGATGAGCCACAGCGATCTTCCGTTGTCTTTTGAAGTGCGCTCTTGAAATGTACCGCTTTCACACTAAGCGAGTTCCATCAAAATCGATGAGAAAAGACACCATATGAGATGTGGACGGGACAACGTCCTAGCTTGTCTTTTCTTAAGATTTGGGGATGTGAGACTTATGTAAAAGCGTTTACAATCGATAAGCTCGGTCCTAAATCGATAAATGCTTCTTTATCGGGTATCCTAAGGAAACAAAAGGATATTACTTCTATAATCAAGAAGAAGGCAAAGTGTTTGTCGCTTGGCATGGTGTCTTCTTAGAAAGAGTTTCTCTCAAGAAGGGATAGTGGGAGCATGGTGCAACTTGAAGAAATTCGAGAAACACACGAAAGCGTTTCAGCTCCTCTGAGAACCACAACAGGATGAACAAGCTGTTGAAAAACCTGTTGTGGACACACCGCACCACGTAGGTCGAGAGGTCACGTCGTGTACACGAGAGGTACATGTTCTTGACTACTCAACAACGGGATATATTGTTGTTATACAACGATGAACCTAAGACCTATGAAGAAGCGATGGTGGGACCAGACTCTGAGAAATGGCTTGAAGCCATGAGATCCGAAATTGAATCCATGCACAAGTAATCAAGTTTGGAACTTGGTTGATCCACGATGGTGTTAAAACCATTGAGTGCAAATGGGTTTTCAAGAAAAGATAGACATAGATGGAAATGTTCACATCTATAAAGCGCGATTGGTGGCCAAATGTTTCAAACAAATTCAAGGTGTTGATTATGATGAAACTTTTCGCCCGTCGCAATGTTAAAGTCTATTCGGATCATTCTAGCGATTCTTTGCTTATTTCGACTATGAAATATGGCAAATGGATGTCAAAACAGCTTTCCTTAATGGAAATCTGAGTGAGGATGTGTACATGACACAGCCCACAGGTTTTGTCGATCCGCAATCAACTAGAAAGATATGCAAGCTGCAAAGATCCATTTATGGATTAAGCGAGCATCTCGGAGTTGGAACATTCGTTTTGATGAAGTAATCAAAGGGTTTGGTTTCATCAAGAACGAAGAAGAGCCTTGTGTTTACAAAAGGCTAGTGGGAGCGCACTCGTGTTTACGGTCTTATATGTGGATGACATATTATTGATCGGAAATGACATTCCTATGCTCGAATCATTAAGTCTTCATTGAAAAGTAGTTTCTCGATGAAAGACTTAGGAGAGGCGACATATATTCGGCATCAAGATCTATAGAGATAGATCAAAAGGGTGATTGGATTAAGCCAAGATATGTACATTGACAAGGTGTTGAAAAGGTTCAACATGCGAGATTCAAGAAAGGCTTCCTACCTATGTCACATGGTATAAATCTTAGCAAGAATCGGTGTCCTAGTACACCGATGAGCGGGATAAAATGAATGCGATTCCATATGCTTGACTATTGGATCCATTATGTATGCCATGCTTTGTACACGTCCGGATGTCTCGTATGCTTTAAGTGCTACGAGTAGATACCGATCGATCGGTGAAAGTCATGGATTACCGTAAAGAACATCTTGAAGTACTTGAGAAGAACTAAAGATATGTTCCTCGTCTATGGGGGTGAGGAAGAGCTCGTTGTAAATGGTTACACCGATGCTAGCTTCCAAACCGACAAAGATGATTTTAGATCGCAATCGGGATTTGTGTTACGCACGAATGGCGGTGCGGTGGTGGAAGAGTTCCAAGCAGGAGGCAGTTCTTGATTCTACAATGAAGCCGAGTACATAGCGGCTTCAAGTCGCTAAAGAGGTCGTTTGGATCAAGAAATTTGTTTCGAGCTTGGTGTGATGGCTAGTGCCTCCACCCAATGGACCTCTCTTGTGACAACAAGTGGAGCCATTGCATAAGCCAAGGAGCCTAGATCGCACGTAAGTCCAAGCACATTCTCTGGCGATTTCATCTCATCCGCGAGATTGTGGAGAGGCGATGTTAAGATATGCAAAGTACACAGTTTGAACATTGCAGATCCGTTGACAAAGCCGCTTCCCGACCAAAGCATGAGGCTCACACTAGGGCAATGGGTATTAGATACCTACATGGTTGACTCTAGTGCAAGTGGGAGGCTGTTGGTGATATGCCCTAGAGGCAACATGGAGATGTTGAATATATCACATACTATGTTTATGATACATTGCTTTGTTCCTTGAAATAGACATTATCATTATTGATCAATGAGTATGTGGCTTATTCATGAGACTCTTAATGCCAAAATGTTGCTATTTCTAAATGATCCCGATTATATTTCATATGAGGAACAAATATGATTCAAAGATCAACATATGTATTGATTGATGATCATGTCTCATGGATCATGGTATGGAGATGCCAAATCAATAATATGGACATGTGTTAGTGAACATATGTTGGATAGACCCGCCATGAGACACTGCAGAGATTCCAAGTGTCATCAGTTGGTCTCAAGTAGTGTTTATGTGGAATCCTTAGACTTGAGATCATCATAGTTCCCGGCATGCGTAGTAGCTTACTTTGGGACTACTAAACACTACTCCGTGGCGGGTAGTCATAAAAGTAGTCTTGGGTTTGCCATGAAACATGTAGTGGGATGTGAATGATCAAGATAGAATTTGCCCTCCTTATGGGAGAGATATCTCGGGCCCCTCGATGTAATGGATTATGAAAGTGCATGGCCATGCCAAGGTGATTGAGGAGTCAATCACGAGTTTATAATCCATCACGGAATCGAGAGAGTGATTGAGCTATTAAGAGGATGACACGGTCTCGCCTTGAGCTTAATCTATATCGTGAGGCAAAGGATTAGTACATGAGAACATTACGAGTTCGGTAGATATGATCTTTACGTATACTTTGGGGTTAATATGTCTTGCTAGAGGCCGCTATTAATGTGGTGACCGGAAAGGTGTTTCGGTCGCGACCAAGTATCGTGAACCTCTGGTCGCACACTTAACGGGTTGGAACACTAATTCGAATGTGATTCGGATATGGGCTCAATTCGGATAGAGATCCGGATAGACTCCTATTGGGCCTCGGTCCACGAGGCCCAAGTGAGGAGGTCTATATATATGGAGGCGAGGGTGAGGAACACACCTGATAATCCCGAGCTAATCTTTAGCCGCCACCTCGAGCCAAACCCTAGCCGCTCGCGAGTCTTTGGTACACTCGCGATCGGCGTGCCGACCCGGACGTGTGGATACCGGTGGAGGCGGCGCTCGTTGCGGCGTTGATCGGCATCAACAACCTCTGATTGGATCCGCTCGTGGTGTGGTTGATCGCGTGGAGGAGACGATCGGTTCGGGACGATCGACTACTTCCACTACTACTTCGACGCGTGGTTGGATCGGCTTCTCCAACTCTTCTTCATTGCTGTTGCTGGCGTCTAGTGGTAACGATCCATGATCCTCCTTAAGCATGATGTTCTTGTGTGCGCGGTAGAAAAATTTTGTTTTCTGCTCTCGTAGCCTACTCGCGATCCATTAAAGAGAACATAGGAAGGGAAATTAAGATCAAAGGAACCCATCAGCTGCAGAGAGATAAATTCAGATTTTGGCGGCGAAAGTCGAGCCGTTATGCCGAGTAAAATGAATGAGTTCTTGCGGTTTTCACGGGGCTAACCAACAAGACTAAGAGGCCAATAGCAGGAATGACCTCAAGAAAATCAGACAAGGATTAGCAAAGAGAAGGCAATCAGAGAAAAGCGGAGAGGAGCCGAAAGAGCGGTGAAGAACTCCGATGCAGTAAAACCGAAAAAGCAAGGAAAAATAGAAAAACTTCAGATTTCATTCCAACCAAAAATACAAAGGAGTCCCCATACGCATGTACATTAGAACAAGAAGGAATGATTACAACACTCTCAATCCATCCTCTCCCACTCAATCCTCAAGAACACCAAGAGCCTCACATGCTACTTGGGAGGAACACACACAAAATAGAGAGCAAATGCACAAAAACCATCAGGGGGGTATGCAGCCCCCAACACCTATTTATAGCCCTTGGCTAACGGGTCTCCAACCCGTTACGCCGGCTAAACCCTAACGGAGCCGTCTCCGCCTCGCAGCCTTGCGAATTTACCGATTCGCCCTCCCGCACCTTCCGGAAGCTTCCACTCTCCTTGTCGTTCACGCATGACCTTTTGACTCCGACCGCTCGGACCTCCGACTCCTCCCGAGTCTAGTCCGATGCGTTACGCCGCACACGACCATGGCGATATCCGACCGTCTAAACCTCGACTCCTCCCTGAGTCTAGTCCTGATCCATTCGTCGTTGCCCGTCGTGTCCACCTCCGGTAGCTCGGCTCGGTTCCTCGTCTCCTGGCTCGCAACCACCTCAGCAGCCTCGATCATCTTTGGCGTCTCCGACCGTCTGGACCTCAACACCTCCTGTGTCTAGTCCCGGTCCTCCCACGCCTCACCATGACCTATCTCTGAAGTCCTGCATCCACACAGATAAGCAAACCGTCACATAGCACCGCACGAAACAGCATAATCATCATTAACCACAATGAAAGGTGCTCACGCATGAAAGCATAAATAGTATCAGTGACACAATATTAAGCCCAAACCTGTCAAATTGTCAGAATATTCATCCTAAACCTATTGACCAGGTTTGATCAAGTCCGACCGAGCCCGTTGCACCCCGCAACGACATGGTCCGAACCAATCAATTCAAACTGGACTTCCCTAAGCCGATGTCAATTACTCATCATACACATGGGATGACCTCACATGGTCTTTCAATCTCCTCCTTGATGAGTATATTGACAAACACCGAAAAAGCATGAAGTTGAGTTTGAAGAATCCAACATGGTCCAAAGAAGAGAATGAAGCAAATGACCATGTCGACAGAAGGAATCGCTAGAGCAACTCAAGAAAGAGCAAATTGTTCTCCAAAGCTCTAGAAAGATCTCTCAAAAGACTTTTTCTCCAATATTCTCCCCATTTTGGCAATAAACACATCAAGGATGCAAAAGAGAGAATATAACACATTTTGGATAAAATGGCTGAAGTTTGATTATTCTATGCATTTAGAGCCATGAGAATTATCCAAAATGACCATAAGGATTACATCAAGCCATAACACATAAATATGCTATCTAGATCATGACAAGATATGTATATGCCAGCTAAACCAAAGAGATGACAATCTGAAATGTAGTGCAATTTGTGAGCAAGTCAAGTCATCAATAAGCAAAGTCTAGCTAGAGACATCCAAGGATGATGCAAGCCATGTCAATTAAGCTAAGCGGAACCAAGAAGCTAATATTGAGTCCAAGTAGAGTGCTATATGCTCAAGAGTGAAACATTTATTCAAGTACTTGGTTCTTTTAGTAGCTTAAGCAAATTGAGCACAAATGACATATTTTCTTTTGAAACTTATGGTCGTTTCCAACCAATATTTTTATCATGTGCTAGATCTCAAGCCTTATGCGACTACTCCAAGCAAGAAGCTTAAGAAGATAGTCTAGGTCATCCAAAACTCCCCCTGAGTTCATGCCTAGTGCAATGGCAAGCCGTCTCATGAGAAAGAATTGGTGAAATCGGTTTTTCGCACAAAGAGATCTTTTTTTGTTTAACAGATTGTACTAGCTTATGCATCATCAAGAGACTTAAAACAGCTCAAACTAAGGCTCAATAGAGATTCAACGCTCAACTCAGCCAACTACACATGGCATGGATCATAAAAGGATAGCTCAAGAAAGACTAATCTCAAGTGCTAACATGACAAGTTTTAGTTCAAATTGAGCAAATTTAATTAACTTATCATGGCAAAGGCTAGTTTACACATATGCAGACATGATAAATATAGCAAATAAGCATAAGTCATGGCAAGGTGTAAAGCATTTTAAACATGTCATAATAGGATAATAATCAAGGCTCAAATGTAGTTATATTACAATGCAGAATGACATGCAATAAAATCCAACTCCCCCTCAACATGTGATGCAGCTTTTAGTTCAAGTTGAGTTAAGTCCATATTAAGCTCTAGAAGTTCCCAAATGAACTCCCCTTGAACCAAGGCAATAGAAACGAGAAGCTGGTAAAGAAACCAAAGAGGGCAGTCCTTAAAGCATAGACAAGATATAGAGACAACTATGGCTCAGACTGACTCTCATCTACCCCATATGACTCCAGGACTATCAGCTGACTGGAAAACACACATTAGAGAGCAAACACGCACATCTATCAGGGTGGCCCAACCCTCGCTAGAGCCTACAAGAAGTGAGTGAGCTCAACCTAGTGAGATAAGAAAGCAGCTAATATCTGACATCCACGAAAGCACAAGATAAGAGTAAGAAGTCTAAGCATCTCGGCAAGAAAACCACTCTAACCTATGCAGCATCCTGAAAGCACAAGATAAGAGTAAGAAATCTAAGCATCTAGACGTGAGAAACACTCTAATCTATGCTAGGAGGACTAACCCAATGCACTCATATGCTAAGCAATCAGAAAGGAGTATGAGCATAATTAATATGATAAAGCAGTAAAGCACAAAACTCCCCCTCACAATAGTCCATAAGGACAAACCACCCCAAGCTCTCCCCGCAGAGCTATCCAATGGCTTAGTGAAGATATCAGCCAACAGGTGGTCACTCTCCACAAACTGGAGCACGATGTCACCCTTCTCTACATGGTCTCGAAGAAAGTGATATCTGATATCGATGTGCTTGGTCCAAGAATGCTGCACTGGGTTCTTAGCAATGCTAATCGCAGAAGTGTTATTGTAGAAGAGCGGAACACGATCGATGGCTAACCCAAAGTCCCGCAGAGTCGAGACCATCCAAAGCACTTGGCTACGAGAATCGGCTGCGACAACGTACTCGGCCTCTGCGGTGGACCGTGCAACACCGGATGCTTCCTCAAGACCGGGAAGCGAGAGAAGTGCCAATGAATTGGCGGTGCCGAAGTGCTCTTCCTATCTATCCTCTGAGGCAAAGTCTCGCATCCGAAAAGGCTCTAAGGGATAGGCGGAGGAGGAAGAGTACCGATACCATAGTCAATGGTAGCTCGAAGGTACCGAAGATGCGCTTCACCGCCTGGCGGTGAGACACGCGAGGAGAAGCCTGAAACCGAGCACATAAACACACGGAAAAGTGTATGTCCGGTCTCGAGGCGGTGAGGTACAAGAGAGCCAATCATACCGAACTCCTTTTGATCAAGCGGCTCGCCGTCCTCATACGGGTCAAGTGCGGTCAGAGAAGCCATCGGAGTCGACACCGGCTTTCCATCACTCATGTCGAAACGTCTCAGGAGATCACGAGTGTACTTGCCTTGATGCAAGAAGGTACCCTTCCGAGTCTGCTTGATCTGAAAGCCAAGGAAGAAAGTCAACTCACCCATCATGCTCATCTCAAACTCGATGCTCATGACATCGAGGCTGTGAAACTAGAGCATGAGAAGAGCCGCCAAAGATAATGTCATCGACATAAATTTGGCGACGGAAGGTCATTGCCAAGCCGCGAATGAACAAGGTCTTGTCAACTTTACCCATCTCGAAATCATGTCTCAATAGATAGGACTTAAGCCTCTCATACCAAGCTCTAGGGGCCTGCTTAAGTCCATACAGTGCTTTGGAAAGCTTGTAGACATGATTAGGGTATTTGGGGTTCTCGAAACACGGAGGTCATCTCACATAGACTTCTTCCTCAATAAAGCCATTGAGAAAGGCACTCTTGACATCCATCTGGTAGAGCTTGAAGCGCTTAGAAGCCGCAAAGGCAAGCGAATTCTAATGGCCTCAAGTCAGCTACAGGGCAAGGTCTCCTCAAGTCTAGACCCTCAACACAGGAGTACCCACGAGCAACCGGTCTAGCCTTGTTTCGAATGACTACCCCATCCTCTCTTTGCTTGTTCTTGAACACCCACTTGGTCCCAATGATATTGTGACCTCAAGGGGGCTCAACAAGCGTCCAGACCTTATTTCTTTCGAAACTCTCTAGCTCCTCATGCATGGCATTAACCTAAGACTCGTCAGATAGAGCATGACAAATATCCTTGGGCTCGAAGGAAGCAACAAAAGCAGAATGGAGACAAAGAGTGACATGCAGATTTTGAGCGAGTAACTCGCTCAAAAGGTCTCAATGATCCGCTCGAAGGATGAGCTTTTGGATATGTCTAGGAGGTCCGGGATGAGATGAAGAAGTGGCCTCTACCTCGTGAGCTGACGAGGTCGGAACAGAGCCACTAGCTCCCGAGGAAGCAGAAGGCATGGGCTGATCACCTCGAGGTGCGGTGGAAGAGGGTACCTCAAGGGGTGGATGAGGGACTGGATCGGTTAGACAACCCTCGTCTCCATCATCCTCATCATCCACAAAGATGGTCTCGGACTGCTCTGAAGAACTTGAGATATCGGGCCTAGTCCCCGGACTAGCCTCGTCGAAGGTCACCTCACAGGTCTCTACCATTTTACTAGACTGGCAGTTCCAGACCCTATAAGCCCGCGAAGAAGTCGAGTAGCCTAGAAAGATCCCATCACAAGAACGTGACTCGAACTTATCTAGGTTCCCGGACTTCAAAATAAAGCACTTGCAACCAAACACACGAAAATGAGATACACTGGGCTTTCGCCCATATCTCAGCTCATAAGAAGTGCGATGCAAGTGTGCCCTGAGAAAAACTCGATTTGAGACATGGCACGCGGTGGCTATAGCCTCAGCCCAAAACTTCCGTGGTGTAGAGTATTCATCGAGCATCGTCCTGGCCATCTTGACCAAGGTACGGTTCTTCCTCTCCATGACGCCATTCTGCTGTGGGACGTGAGGAGAAGAGAACTGGTGCTCTACACCTGTCTCACCACAAAACCTCTCGAAGTAGGAATTCTTGAACTCCGTACCATTGTCACTGCGGATCGCTCGTAAGGCACCTGGGAGCTCAACAGAAAGCCTACTGAAAAGACCTCGGAAATGTGTAAACGTTTCATCCTTCGAGGCCAAGAAAAACACCCAAGAACACCTCGAGAAGTCATCGACCACGACAAGAACATACCACTTCCCTCCTGCTGACTACACTCGAGCTGGTCCAACCGTGTCCATATGGAGCAGCTGTCCTGGTGCATCGGTCATAGTAACTGTGACCGGAGGATGAGAAGCGGCAACCATCTTGCCGTGCCGGCATGGAGCATAAACCAGATCTTTGACCATCTTGAGTTTTGGCAGACCACGAATGAGATCGTGGCCGCTAACTCGGGTCAAGTGGTCAAAGCCAATATGACCAAGTCTCCTATGCCAGAAAGTCAAGTCACGGGACTCAGAAGCAACCAAACACCGGAGAGGATCACCAGAAGACTCAACAAAATAAGCACGAAAGATCCTCCCATATCGAAATCCATAAACTAGACTACCCGAAGAATCAAGAATTTTGCAAGCGTTTTTCTTAAAGCATACGTCAAAACCGTCATCGGTAAGCTGGGAAACCGAAAGCAAATTGTAATGCAGCTTACTCACCAAAGCAACATCTTTTAAAATAAATAAATCATTAATGCGTACAGTACCTTTGGCGATGACACGCCCAGACGAAGCGTCTCCGAAGGTGATCATCTCATCACCTGGAGCACGGGCAAGGGAAGAAAACCAACGAGAATATCCGGTCATGTGTCGTGAACACCCAGAGTCTACGAGCCAAACCTTTTCCTTCCCTGCCCGGCGAACCTGAGTCAAACAGAGAGTAAAGTCTCAGTACTGGGGTAAATCAAGAGTGATTTTGGCACCCAATACTGAGTAACACGTCGAGCAGATGAAGTAGTAAAGCACGACTGACCTCTATCTACCCTACGCTCTCTATCACCCAAAGAAGCGAAGGTGCGTGTGCGGACACTGAAGCATTCTTCGGGTCCGGCCGCTACACAGGAGAGCGAGTCGGAGCTCCAGCAGCATGCTGATCATGCCGCGGGTAGCTATCTCGACGGGGGAAGCGAGATCTACCCTCAGGACGGCGGAAGTCACGACCAGGAGTAGCATGAGGACGAAAACCAGAAAACTCAGAAAAACCAAGTCCTCGATGCTGCCCAAAATTGTCAGAAGAAGCCATCCTAGACCTCGTGCTGGTCTTAGGTGCACTCAGGGTCTGGGGCCGATCCTGAATACGCCTAAGTGCCTCAGCACGGTCTCTACGCGCAATCTTGGCGCGTCTGAAGCACCGATCGATCAAGTGTCCATCCTTCTGACAGAAGGTGCAATGATACTTCGCCTTCTAAGAGGCCAAAGCAGCAGGTGGTATCACCTTGCTGTCAGAAATCCCCTGGACAAAACCCGCTGATTTGAATTGAACTTTCTTAGTCCTGGGCTTGACCTCGATCACACCTGCGGCTCTGGGTCTAAGCACAACAGGTGGACGCTTCCTCACATCCTCACAACACCTTGATTGAATTGCATATCTTGGATTTGTCTAGAATAAGATTAAGCTTCTTCTTGCCGCCTACAAATCTCTCGAGGGTGTTCATAAGATACTGACACTCCCGAAAGAGAGAGGTGCAAGAAAGCGAGGAGAAGAAGAGACAGAGAAGGAAAGGGAGCGAAGAAGAACCAACAAGAGGAAAGAATGGCTTGTGCACGCACGTACCGACTACGATGGGACAGTCCTACTACTAGCAGTTTGGTTCACGCTCCTAAGCGTCTCAACCTTACCCATGGGCTTCTCAGCAATCACATCACAAGCAGTTGATGGCTTCACTAGTTGATCCTTAGTTAGCTTCGCATTTAAAGCAACGAGTTCAAGTTTTAGTTTATCACAACTAATGCATGGTGAGCTAATAGGGTCCTTTGTCGCAAACTGAGCCATTTTCTTATTAGTGTCAATCATTTCTTGAAACTGTTTTGAAACAGACTCAAGTTCAGCAGTTAACTTAGGACAGTTCACACATTAAGCAATAGGCTCAAGAAGAAAAGCTTGTAATTCTGCAATTTTATGATCTGCCCATTTTAGGTTCATCTTCAAATTGTTACAACTTTCACAAGTCTCGGGCAGATCGAGAAGCAATGTATAAAGACCTCTAAAAGCATTATCCTTATCCTTACATGAGGTGCAAGAAATAGTCTCAACAGTAGAAGATGAAACAGGAACTACCCTACTCATCTCAAGCTCAGCAAGAAGACTAATGTTCTCCACCTTAATCAAATCAAGCTCAGAAGACAGACTAGCATGAGAGGTCCTTAATTTCTCCATATCACCCAACAGAGCATAGCATGTATCACAATCATCACTAGAAGGAGCAGATGTAAGAGCAATAATCTGTAGTGATAATCTATCTACTTCTTTCTCTAACTCAGTACACCTAGCCTTAGCTCTAGCATGAAATCCACCTAGCTTAAGAAAAGCATGATTGAGCAGGTCGTAGGTGAGGCATACCTCGTCCGAGTCGGAGTACAGCTCGCTGCCGCTCAGTTCGCCCTCGAGGGCCATGAAGCACATGCCGGAGAAGTCCTCGCCATCTTTGGGATCTTGCTCGTCCTTCCCATCATCGTCGCTCCACCCTCCACCTCGCTGAGATCAACTTCTTGGCCCTCCCAAAGTTGCGGAACTTCTTCTTCCCTTGTGCATGGACTGGAGGCTTCTTGTTGCGGTTCTTGTCGGTGTAGTCCTTCTTGCTCGAACCGCCGAAGTCAGCTTTGCCCTTCTCCAGTTTGGGGCAATTTGCCCGAATGTGGTTGGGGCCACCACACTCGAAGCAGATGACTGGTCCGCCTCTCTTTCTGTCCCTCCTCCTCTTGTAAGCATGGGAGAACTTCCGAGCTAGGAGGGCCATTGTTCATCCTCTAGCTGCTCTAAGCGATCATCGCCACGTCACGAGAGTAGCTAGGGAGAACCCACAAAGTTAATCGGCAGAAAAACCAGAAGCCGAACTCGGATCGGTGACTTGAGCCATCGACTGTGACTTCGACTTACGAGAGGCAATGTCGATCTCGTGCGTCTTGAGGCGCGAGTACAACGCATCAAGCGTCAAAGTCGAGAGGTCGGTGGTGTCCTTGATGGTAGTCACCTTCATCTCCCAGACACGAAGGTCGAGTGCAGCAAGTATTTGACGAGCGTTGTCCGAGTCGGAGTATGTGAGACCGACGGCTCGGAGATTGCTCAAGATCTTGTGGAAACGCGCAAAGCACTCATCTAGGGACTCGCCAACGAGCATTTCAAACTTGTTGTAATCTCGCTTGAACTGGTCCTGTCTCACTGTCTTAATCTGAGTGGTGCCCTCATGGTATGCATCGAGGGTCTCCCAGATATCGAAAGCGGACGAAAGATGAGAGATGAGGTCAAACTCACTACGACTCAGGCCCTGAATAATGATGTTCCTTACCTTAGCATTCGCCTCAACATCAGCCATGTTCTCGGCATTGATGTTCTCATCGGCAGGAACAACAAACCGAACCTTGACCTTGCGCCAGATGGCATACCCCAGGGCCTGGATGTATGTCTCCATTCGGCTCTTCCAGAAGGGGTAATCGGTGCCATCGAAAACGGGCGGCTTGGTCGAGTACTTGTCCGTCGCCATGGCTCTTGAGACCGGTTAAGATCTATGGATTAGAGCTAACCGGCTCTGATACCAATTGTAGGATCGAAAATGGCAACAGAGGGGGGGGTGAATGGTGCCCTTTAAAAAAAATCGCCCCCAAAGTATTCATAAAAATCTCAACTCTCCAAAATGGAAGATCTCCCACAAGAGTTTGATTGGCAAGGAATAAAACTATGCAAACTTCTTTGCCCCAAAAGAGCTTCTTGATGTTTACCGAGAAGAACACAAAAGACCGCTCAAATTTCGATCGCAACCAAAAAGAAAAGCACAATGAAAATAAAAGGAAGGCAAAGAAAAGAGATCACCAATGAGAAGAGACGACTGCTTGAATGGAGTACTTCGGCGGCGAAAGGAAAACAAGAAGAATACTCTTGTTGGTGTAGTGTTCACCAAGAACTTGATGCCGAAATGATTGACTGCAGATTGCGAGAAAGATCAACATGGAATCAAAGAGGATCTGCAGCTAGGCGGCAAAGATTGATTCTTTGAAATGGACAATAGATGACTAATAACCGAGAATGAGTCGATGTCTTGCCGAAAGAAAACTGCAATGCTTCATTGATTTGTTCAAAAAAAGACAGAAGCCAAAACCGAAACTACGAAGATTTCAATCTGCTACCAAAAGGTGCCTTCATAAATACTCATGATGAGACGAGTGATTTCATTTAACAATTTGTTACTCTTCACTGGTTAAAAAGGAGACTCCAAACTAACTAGCCAAGAGAACATAGGAGGGAAATTAAGATCAAAGGAACCCATCGGTGCAGAGAGATAAATTCAGATTTTGGCGACGAAAGTCGAGCCGTTATGTCGAGTAAAATGAATGAGTTCTTGCGGTTTTCACGGGGCTAACCAACAAGACCGAGAGGCCAATAGCAGGAATGACCTCAAGAAAATCGACAAGGATTAGCAAAGAGAAGACAGTCTGAGAAAAGCGGAGAGCGGTAGAAAGAGCGGTGAAGAACTCGTGTGCAGTAAAAACCGAAAAGCAAGGAAAAATAGAAAACTTCAGATTTCATTCCAACCAAAAATACAAAGGAGTCCCCATATGCATGTACATTAGAACAAGAAGGAATGATTACAACACTCTCAATCCATCATCTCCCACTCAATCCTCAAGAACACCAAGAGCCTCACATGCTACTTGGGAGGAACACACACAAAATGGAGAGCAAATGCACAAAAACCCTCAAGGGGATATGCAGCCCCCAACAACTATTTATAGCCCTTGGCTAACGGGTCTCCAACCCGTTACACCAGCTAAACCCTAACAGAGCCGTCTCCCGCTTGTGCAGCCTTGCGAATTTACCGATTCGCCCCTCCTGCACCTTCCGGGAAGCTTCCGCGCTCCTTATCGTTCACGCATGACCGCACCTAACTCCGACCGACTGGACCTCCGACTCCTCCTGAGTCTAGTCCCGATGCGATTACATCGCCGCACCACCGGCGGTATCCGACCGTCTGAACCTCGACTCCTCCCTAAGTCTAGTCCCGTTCCATTCGTCGTTGCCCGTCGTGTCCACCTCCGGTAGCTCTAGCTCCGGTTCCTCATCTCCCGGCTCGCAACCACCTCAGCAGCCTCGATCATCTTTGGCGTCTCCGACCGTCTGGACCTCAACACCTCCTGTGTCTAGTCCCGGTCCTCCCACGCCTCACCATGACCTAGCTCCGAAGTCCTGCATCCACACAGACAAGCAAACCGTCACATAACACCGCACGAAACAGCATAATCATCATTAACCACAATGAAAGGTGCTCACGCATGAAAGCATAAATAGTATCAGTGACATAATATTAAGCCCAAACCTGTCAAATTGTCAGAATAATCATCCTAAACCTATTGACCAGGTTTGACCAAGTCCGACCGAGCCCGTTGCACCCCGCAACGACATGGTCGGAACCAATCAATTCAAACTCGACTTCCCTAAGCCGATGTCAATTACTCATCATACACATGGGATGACCTCACATGGTCTCTCAGGTAACATGGCTTCGGCCTGTGATGCCCTTCACCATGAGAGTCTCCTGTTGTAGGGGTGGCCCCCACCTAAGCCCAGCCGGCCTGTTAGAGGGTCATAAAGCCCAAAGCAGGACATGTGTAATGCCATATATGCCCTTGAGCAGGGTATTTGGGTGTAAGGACATAATTGTAAAATACTCCACATATGAATATATAAAGCGACCCAGGCCATGGGGAAAGCCCAAGCATTACTCACCTAACTCTCCACTACCATATGTACTGTTTGGTCGGTAACCATAACAGAAACTTTTCCAAAATCGTGAAGTCAATTGTGATCCTCGATCTGACACTTTTTTCTTAGGCACACCACGGAGACTTACAATTCTAGACATGTTGTTTTGATCGGAATGAAATGGGCAACTTCTATCAAATGATCCAGAATTACCAAAATTGAATCAAATCCTTCCTTTGTCTTAGGCAATCCTGTAATAAATTCCATACTGACTTCTTCCCACTTCCACTCTGGAATTCTCAGTTGTTACAACAAACCTGACAGTCTCTAATGCTTAGCTTTAACTCTCTGGCACACATCCCAAAGCACAACATACTCTGTTATATCTTTCTTCATGTTAGGCCACCAATACTTATCCTTGATATCCTGATATATCTTAGTACTGCTTGGATGGATCAAATACAAAGATTCATGAGCTTCCTTAAGTAGCAACTCTTTTAGTTCCTTTTTGCTTGGCACACATAAATGCTCCTTCAACCAAAAAGTACCTTGATCATCCTTGCTAAAACCTGAAGCTTTACCTTTTTTCTAGATTAGCCTTGATACGCATCACCAGCTTGAGCTTGGCAAATCTGAGTATCCAAGTTGGCTGCAACTCCATTGTAGCTAGGAACCCTTCTTTAACCAACTCCAAACTAAGCTTCCGAAACTCCTTATGTAAATCGGGTTGACTTTCATTAATTATCATACTATTACAATAATTCTTTGTACTCAAGGCATCTGCTACCACATTGGCCTTTCCTGCGTGATAATGAATCCCAACATTGTAATCTTTTATTAACTCCAACCGGCTTCTTTGCCTAAGATTAAGATTAGCTTGAGTGAAAATATACTTCAAACTCTTATGATCTATATAGATCTCACAACGATTACCCATACGATAATGATGCCAAATTTTCATGGCATGCACCACAACAGCTAACTCTAAATCACGTAGGATAATTCTCTTCATGTGGTCTCAACTGACGTGAAGCGTAAGCTACAACTTTTCTATCCTACATCAACACACATCCCAAACCTTTGCGGAAAGTATCACAATAGATCTCAAAATCCTTGTTAATGTCTAGCAACACTAACATTGGTGCAGTAGTCAAACATCTATCTATCTATATCTATAATAATTAGGCATTCTGAGGAAATTCCCACATTAACTAAAGATCTAGCCATCTATCTATCTGGTGGGTCTAAGTTATAACGGCTAGATTTAATCCAATATTTTTTATGAGTCCAAATTATACTAAACACATTACACACATATATTCTAATCCCCAAAACATCCCACTGGATTAGCTATCAGCCGTCAGATCAGAAATCTTTAGGTCTTAGCCTCTGGATCTTGCTTTCTCGAGACTCCTAACCTAGCCACCAGATATTCTGGTCCAGAACATTGCTGCCTCTAGTCATGGCAATGGGCACAAACCCGATGGGTTTTGCCATCCCAAACCTGTGCCCGTGAAAGTTGGACGTGCCAGCTAAAAAACCTATGCCCGTTGACGGGTGCAGATTTTTGTCCAGACCCATGCCCACTCGGGAAACAGGTACCCACAGGTCGCTCGTGCCCGACAACAGCTGTGCAGATTGCAGACAGTGCAATGCTTAGCAAGTCAACAATAAGTTCAATTTATATGCTAATATGCATGAAACAAGCAACGACAAATCCACAATGCACATCACTAGTTCACTCCATCAATTTTCAGTTCATAGTTCACTGGCATAGCATATCAGCATACGACAAGTTCATTACAAGTTCATAGTTCACAACTCAGTTAAAACCAAAAGGAGAGACATCAACTGCTCATTGTACTTGACTTGTTCCCAAAAAGTCATCGCCACTTGATTACTTGAATCTGGTTTGCTAGGAGTCTGGGAGCCTGGGTTTATAACTCCTATGGGCCGGGTTTATATTACCCATGAGTTTACAGGTTCGGGTACTATAGGAACGTACCCGAATCCGGCAGACTCGATGGGTTGGGCTTTTTGCCCATTAAAAAACCCATCGAGTATTGAGTTCCGGATACCCATTGCCATCTTTAACTGCCTCCTCTCCTCCTAGGTCCATCTGCCATACCCTCCCCTTCCTGCTCAACTACCTCTAGCCCCCTCACTTGCCCTTTCGTCTCCCTAACGCGTGACAACTCCTCTCGTCGACCGCCGTCAATGTTTGCCACCTCAACACAATGTCTGGGAGTGCAACAGCGCCTTACCAATTTCTTCCTTCCATGGCTCCTCGGTGTCGTTTCCCACTTCCTTAGCCATGGCCAACCGTGCTTCCACCAACCCCTAGGATTTTCTATTTGGAGATTTTGATGATCTACCTTTTGTTTTTTAGATTTGGTCTGGATTTACATTATGAGGATGGAGAGGACTCGTGGTTAGCTATACATGGTTAACATAGGATAGGGGATTCCATTATAGCAAAGATGAAGGGTGAACTTGAGCACCTCTTCCTACATTCTTTATACCCTTTTCTTTTACCCTGTCATGATTCTTGCAATCTTTCTCGATAGGGCACATATAAGCCATTTGATATGTGTCCTTATATTTTGCCAGTTCACTAGAAGTGTATAAGTTCTTATAAGCCAGTTCACTAGAAGTTTATACGTTCTTTTGGGAGCAATACATTGTTCATCAATTTAGTGTATTCCCCCAGTTTCATAAAAGCAGAGGCTTACGATTTTGCTTGAGGAATCTATTCCTTCCAATTTTGCTTTGACCAAATGATCCAATAGGACATGTATTTCTTAAAAGCAGAAATTATGTTGTGTACTAATTGCTAAATCAGATTTGAAAAACAATGTTTTTTGTCACAGGGATGGAGTTATTTTGCACATCATTCAAGGCCAAGCAGGTGGCCCCTTGGGCAGTATTTGAAGCAACTAAGTGGTTTAATTGCTAAATCATATTTGAAAGCCAATGTTTTTTTCACAGGAATGGAATTATTCTGCACACAACTCAACGCCAAGCAGGTGGCCCCTTTCAACAGTCTTTGAAGCAACGAATAAGATGGAAAATCATGGACATTGTTAAGTGCTTAGACATTTTTTATGTGTTTTCTCCACATGGTAATCTTTTCATGTTATACCTTTTCTTTTTCATTAATGTTCTGAATAACTGAAAAGATATTTGAATTAGTTTTATCTCTATTAGTTTACTGAAGGAAGAAATTGTGATTTTGGAATAATTTGCAATATTGCCATGTATTCAATAGGCCTAGCTGGTAGCCGCATGGCAATCTTTGAAGCAACGAATGAGATGGAAAATTGGGGGCATAGTTAAATGTTCAACATTTTTTGTACTTGGTGAGCTTTTCATTTTTTTTCCTTTTCCTTTTTTCTACAAAGGGTACTTTATTTCTAATGACTAATCCTACATTGCTTGCAATTTACTGATGAGATCAAGTGTATCCAGATTAATCTTAGATGGTTTTTGCATGCTGTGTTGTCAGATTCAACACCAATTATGTCCTATCATGTGTCGTTTTGGTGATATGTTACGTAGAGGAATGGGATCAAAAGGAAGTAAAAATCGCATCTCAATATATTGTTCTGTTTATACTTTCTGCCAGCCAGATAATTACATTCCCTTGCTTTTTCTGTTGCGCTAAATTATCTCTCCTGATTTGATTTATAGGTACTTATCTTTCCCTTTTTAGTTGTCCTGAATGATCTCTACTAATTTTGGGCAACAGTCTGCTTCATGGTAACTATTTTTTTCATTTCCTTTTTAAATGACATCAATCAATAGCTGGGAAAAATGGCCATTTATTTATATAAATGATGTTGCTAAAAATTATTTATTACTCCATGGCGATATTCCTCTGTTGTAACGGTAGGTACAGTGGTACACACATCAAAAATATTAGGTTGCAAAATTCATTGCTACAGCACAATCTTTAGTCCTACCACCAGTTCACAATAATTTGAGTTGCCCAAGCTTTATCAATCCTACGTATGGCATCGTATAATTTTTATAAACACAGAGCTTTCGTATGTAAATTTTGTTTTAGCACTTGAAGCTGATGGAAATGCTCATACGTGTGATTCCAGGCACTGAAACGGGAAGCATATGCTTACCATTTCTAGAATATATGAATTACAGCCAATTCTACATATATGTATGGATCTTCTTATACATAGTCTATTATATCTTGGTACTCATGTAGCTTCTGCTGTAAAATCCATAGTCTTCCTACTGTAGGACAGCATTTGCGATTTGTTTCTGATTATTAATACATTTTTAAGTAGTTAAAAACATAGCAACATATTAATTGAGGATTCTAAATTATGTGTACAGCTATGGGGTGTGCAATTCTTAAGGTCCACTCTTGCACAGTGACAAAACAGAGCTGATGTGAAATGTTTCATTTATGTGTTCTGACTAGAATATATTCTAACGCACTATTGTAACTTATGTTCTCATTTGTTATTTAGCTGTATTAGCCATGTTGTTTCCCAGATATTAATTTATGCCTGTTACATTTGTAATATTCTACTACCATCTTATCAAAATGATTATATGTGATCAGTTATAAGCAACTCAGCCTGTATATTATAATCAGCAGCGATACTCTTTTTGTGGATGTTTTCATGTGGCATGAAAAGTATAGATAATCACACCATTTTAAGTCCATTTCATGACTCTGTATGGCTACAAAATTCTTCGCAATATTTTCTAAATAATTCCATCTTAAGACTCTACTCACTTTGGGGATAGTTAGCTTCACTTTTGGCCTATCACTTCTTAGTTTTGATATCTTACTATGTATTTATATTTTCGACTCATAACAATGGAAGAAATTCTATATATGACATTTAGTATGTGTTGTTCAATCCTCCCTCTTGCATAGAAGAAAAGAATTCATTTACATATTGGTAAGATGCATGCACTATGTAACTAATACCTTTTATATTGGTAAAATGCATGAAGACCGCATGTTTTGATGATAAGAAAAAAGCTGGAAAACACAATATATAGCATCCATTATACTCATACTACTAGTACACATCCGGTCAGACCTATCGACCTGTTTATGCATTTTTCTTTTGCCTCACGATATCCGATCAAACTTCGGGTGAGAAATATGTCATCCATGAACTGTTCAATCTTTTTCCGATGTAGTGATGGATAACTACATGTGATCGACTCTTCAACTCCTTGTGGCATGACCATGCACTTTTTTGTCCAACCATATTAAGGGGCCAAAGATATCTCTCCTATTATGTAGGAGGGGTAAATTCCATATCCAATTAGTCACTTTTCTCTGTATATTTCATAGTATACCGAAAAATTGCTTTTATAACTACTCAGTTATGGTATAGCATTTGGCAACCCCTAAGTACACTATTACATATGTAGGAAACTATGTTGATCTTGGGGTACAAAGATTAATTATACATCATGTTTGCTTAAGACCAATTGATGACATATAAAATATAACAATCTCAACAGTGTCTTAAGATGGGTCAATCTAACACCATGTTCTCTAACATGTATCCACATTATTGATTTGATATCTCCATATCCATGATCGGTGAAACGTGGTCATTAATCAATAGATGTGCCGGTCGATAAGTCACTAGTATCTCGATTAGTGACATCCGACCAGACATCCATTTAGAATGATATCATATAATTAATAAAGGGCTTTACCAACAAGTTACACACTTGCTAACCTTTATAAATAACAATTCATTTAAGGAACATGATAACATTTATTCAAAAGATCATAAACATAGAAGTGATATAGTCATTTCCGTAGTTGTCTTTAGTTCATATCACTAACACCACCGTGGAGAAAGAAGAGAGGAGGGAGATGGGTGGCACGGTGGAGCGGAGGGGAAGTGCTATAGTGAGCGGGAGGGCAAGGGGATGGTGAAAAGGGGCTGGGGCAGGAGGACTGCATGGATAGGGCCGGTTATTGGGAGAGTGAAAAGTGGAGGACGGGTGTGGGGTGGGGGGAGAAGGTGAATATTTTCTGGATTTTTATTACATCGTGGCACTTGTCTCAGTATTAGCTGTTTTAAGAAGCTAGATGTTTATATTACTTCTAGCTTAAAGTCAGAATCCAATACAAACCCCCACATACTTGCACCAAGCAATGTTATTGCACGTGGGCCCTAGTTGAGGACTAACTTGAGCCTTATACATTGAAGATGCTCTAACAACTGTAGAAGATTTGTGTCCCTACAGTTGACAATACTTGCTCCTCGTATTTTAGTCCTTTTACACAACTTCAACGAGTATTGTCATTTACTAAAAGTTTCAATTGACTTTGTAGAGAAGACAAAAAAAATTTGCTGGAGAAAACATAGCTTAGATATTTGAGTCTGACCTGATATTGCACTGTGGATCGTCTAACTTGTTAGTGTGAAAGAAAATTTGGGCTAAATGGAACATGTCAAATCAGAAAAACAAATACAAGATAACTAGGTGTCAAGCCACGCAATGCTAGCTTGCTGCGGTTCTGCTTATCTAGACTTTTAGGAGATCGAAATAAAAGTAGCCTAACAATAATTTTGTAAAGTATTTTTGTTTGATTAATTCTGAATGTATGGCACGAGAAGTTTTAAGTTCTTTGGTTTTATACCACCATAAGGACACATCATTTTGTACCATTAAATTCACGATGACATAATTTTGAAGTCAGTGGGCACAAGTAACAATGTTACAGGCCTCAAAATGTGATGATTATCTAAATAAATGTAACACCCTGATTTTTAGAGTCTTTTTGAAGCTTTTAAAATAAAATAACCATATAGATTTTTTTTGGATTTAATTAAAGCTTAATTGGAACTTTTAGAAATTTAAAATATTTAATCTAAATAAAGTAAACATCAATTAAACTAAAACCAGTTTTTGTTGGGTTCCATGTGCTGCAAGGAATTTTTATATATTTTCTTGGATTTTTTTGAATTTATTTATTATTTTCTAGAACTCTTTTGAATTAAAACCTATTTCTAAAATTGAGAAATCCCTGAATTCCTAAAAGTCAGTGGGCCAAAGCCCTTTCTTCCTCAGCCCAACCCACCAGTCGGCTTGCCCCAGCCCCGCACTTGCCACACGTCGAGCATCTACGCCCGCGCATTGCCGCTCAATGGCAAAAACGTGTCAATCATCCAGATTATGTCTTCGCCCACGCCTCTGCATCCAGCCGTCCACCTGTCGCCGCACGCATCGTCATCCTCACAGACTCTCGGCCGTCTTTGCCTTGGACACGTCTCAGCATTCATGCTCTCTCGGGACTCCGCCTCGTGTTCGGGCCGGTCTCCTCAATGTCCGTGGTATAAATAATGCCACCCCTCGCGTTTCGAACCGACCCACAGTCGCCAGCCTAGCTTCGCTCGTGCACCATCGCCTCTTGAGCTCGTGCGTTGGAGTTCGCTTGTGCCATCGTCTTCATCTTCAACGCTGACCAGGTTGTCTTCGTCATCTCTGGCCATCGTCATCACCACCGGTAAGCACCATTGCCATGCCGCCCTGCTCTTCCGTTCTACCGACCCCATCGCTCTACTCACCGTTCTGCTGCCGCCCCTCAGTCACCCCACCGTCGCCTCGTGCTACGTACACGCCGCACCTGCTCAGCAGTCGTAGCATCACTGACACTTTGTCGCCGTCCTCCAACCGCAGAGCACCACGCGTCACCACTTTGGTCATCCGACCACCTTAGCGACCGTTCGATTAGATCTGAGCCGACAAGCCAATCCGACGGTCGAGATTCGGCCACGTGGTCTTTTCCACATCGTTGGACCTTCATGATGTCAGTCGCACCGAGCCGCCTGACTCTTTGGCTTCCCCATGAGCTTAGTCCATCGTGAGCCGAGCCTCTAACCTGTTGGCCTAACCGAGTCAGCCATGCCACATCAGCCATAATCGCCATGTGTCAGCCACATGGGTGCCATGTCAACACCTGAGCTGGTCCACATGCCACTTGGCAGTGCCATGTCACCTGACACATCATCAGCCACATCACCCTACCACCTCAGCCTAGTGCCGCCTGTCAGTCCGCGTGTCACGCCACGTCAACCCTAGAGCCCAGTCAGCTACCACATCAGCAGTGATGTTATAAACCATATTTTCCTTTAGAAAATATTTCAGTCGAAAAAGAAAATAGATGCTAACATCATAATTAGGATTTCCTTTATAAAAAATAATTCGTATAAATCTTATTTTCTTTTTTCTTTATATTTAAATACTCCGAGAGCTTGTTCTTCTCCGTCCTAGCTCCGATTGACCTGATGTTTTTTCCTAAATTCATCTAAAATTGAGATTTATCTTTTGGTTCTAGTTTGGAAGTTTTTGAAGTTTATTTGGATTTTATTTTATTTTATTTGTGCCACATTCATTTTCTCTTCCGTTAGATAACGTCTTCGAAGGAGCAATAGAAGGACTAGAAGACCAAGAATTGTTAATTGAGTAAGGCCAAGGCAAGTTGTGTCTTTTGATCATGTTGAATCTAGTTTTCAATTATTATCTATTATTTTGTTTTAAATTATCATATATTGATATTTTCATACAAACCTTTGTACCTGGTAGTTATTGTCCAATTTGATTAATCCCTCATTTGATTATGTGAATGCCATGATTCCGTTGTCCCCATAGGATAGGGTAATTATCTAGTGATATAATATTAGTATCCACTTGGGTTGTACGCCTAGTATGCTTAGCCATGCTTACTATAGTACATTAGGCTTATCATCACATGTGACTAATTAATTAATTTTGACTTAATGGGATATTGAATCGTGGATGCAGCCATAGATATAAAATTTGTGTGCCATGACATTGGTGTGTCATTGGTGTTGGTTATACAAAATGGTTTTTCACTTGGGCGAATGATCGTGCAAGAAAGGGGTGCAGTTCGCACATTGGGATGTAGATGTTTCGCTTAGGTAATGTCTAAGGACTTAACTTTATGCACCACTGATCTGAGCCTTACCATGCAGTCATATGTCTAGTATGGGATAGACCTAGCTGATTAATTTCTAATATTTCAATTTCGATTTTGCCACTGCGATGAACATGGATGCTGATTTCCATGCGGCTCAAGAGGGGGCAATTTCCAAGCCGTGCCTCTTGCATGAGGCTGCGCCACCGTGCATCGTTCAGTCGTCGCACCACCGTGCACGCCGAAGCTGTGCCTCCCATATGAGGCCGCACCACCGTGTACCATTTGGCCATCACACTACTGTGCACGCCGAGGTCGCGCCTCCCACATGAGGCTGCACCGCCGTGTGTGCTGTTCGGCTGCTGTACAGTCGTGCGCGCCAAAGTTGCACCACCTGCATGAGGCCACACTACCGTGCGCCATTCGGGTTTAGGTGCTTATTTTAGGCCATACAAGGATTTTCAATAATCTACATGCCTTATTTTCTTGTTCAAAAATCACAAAATCATCTGGTTGATTCATATAAATTTCTTCCTCCAACTCTACATTAAGGAAAGTTGTCTTCACGTACATTTGGTGGACATGTAGACCATAAGAAGATGCTAACGTGAGGAGCACTCTGATGGTCATTAGTCTGGCGACAGGAGAATAGGGATCAAAGAAATCCTCTCCTTCTTTCTGAGTATAACCTTAGCCACAAGTCTAGCTTTGTACTTCTCAATAGTGCCATCAGGCCTTAGTTTCTTTTTAAAACCCCATTTACATCTTATAGGTTTGCACCTGATAGGACGATCAGTGATCTCCCAAGTCCCCTTAGCCATGATATAGTCCATCTCGCTACATATTGCCTCTTTCCAATACTCAGCATCAGAAGATGCATAAGCCTCCAAAAGAGTCTTTGGCACATCATCCATGAGTTATACAATAAAGTCATCACCAAAGGTTTTCTCAACCCATTGTCTCTTGCTCTTGCGAGGAACTTCTGCGACTAGATTGTTATTCTCCTCAGTGATATCACATATTTGTTCAGAAATGGTGGGAAGTTCAGAAGTTTAATTACTCTCACTTTCAATATTATCAGTTTGAACATTCTCACATATTGTTTGCTGTTCTTATAGGAAAGATATTCAAATAAAAATAAAGCATCTCTAGACTTTATTATTGTGTTAGCAATAATCTTAGAAGTTTCTGATTTAACTACTAAAAATCTATAGTCCATGCTATGTTGAGCATATCCTAGAAAAAATACAATCGATTGTTTTTGTCTAAGCTTTCTCTTTTTCTGCAATGATATATTGACTTTTGCCAAATACCCCAAGTTCGTAGAAAATTAACATTAGGTTTTCTCTACTTCCATCCCTCATATGGAGTAATCTTACTCTTTTTAGTGATTACTCTATTTAGGACGAAAGTTATTGTCAATATAGCTTCCTCCACCATGCCTTAGGCATACTGGAACTCTCTAACATGGCATTAACCAAGTCTGTTATTGTTCGATTTTTCCTCTCAACTACCCTATTTGATTGGGGTGAATATGGTGGTGTAACTCATGGAGAATTCCATGCTCAGAACAGAATTGAGAGAACTCATGAGAGATGTACTCTCCTCCATGATTAGATCTCAACCTTTTTATTTTCTTTTCTAGTTGGTTCTCAACATTGGTCTTATAAGTCTTAAAATAGTTTAAAACTCCATCCTTAGTTTTTAGCAAATACACATAACAGTATCGTGTTGCATCATCAATAAAAGTTAGAAAATATCTTTTTGTCTCCTTTTGTCAATAATCCATTCATTTCACATAAATCTGAATGAATAAGATCCAATGGTGCCAAGTTCTTTTTATCCTGTAATCCCTTAAAGGGGTTTCGAGGCTGCTTTGCTTGCACACATGACTGACACTTTGATCCTTGACAATTTCATATTTTAGAATTAAATCTAATCTGGACATTCTAGCAATACTATCAAAACCAATATGACAGAAACAAGAATGACAAATATTTACCTCACATTTATTTAAACCAGTTGCAACATTCAAATTATAACAAGACTCTAAAGTACTTAGGCAGAACAAGCCTCTACTCTCAAAGCCTTTACCAACAAAGTTTCTGAACTTAGATATTACAATTTTATTTGACTCAAAGACTAGTTTATAACCATCCCTATATAGGAGAAAACCACTAATGGGGTTCTTGTTTATTGTAAGAGCATGCTGCATGTTCTTCAAGTGGATAATCTTCCCTAAAGTAAGCTTCAGATCCACCGTGACAGCACTAAGCACATAATCATACGTCCCGTTTCCCATTAGGATGGATGAAGCCCCTACTGCCTGGTAAGAAGAAAGCAAGAAAATATTATAACATACATGAATATTAGCACCATTATCAACCCACCAATCAGTGGATTGACATGCTGAAAAAATAACAGGTGAATTACCATACCCTCTTAAAGTCGTGGCCTTGCATATGATCACGTTACCAACCTTCTTCTTTGGCTATTCACCATCTCCGCTCTTGCGGAAGCGATAGTCTTTCGTCATATGATTGTCTCTTCTACACATAAAGCAGGTGATGTCACTCAAATCCTTTTTCTCAGATTTCTTTTTCTTAAAGTTAGTTGTTTTGTTCGATTTGTTGAATTTATACTTCTTTGCAGCTGTCTTTTTATCAACAATATTGGCATTATTCTGACCAGAAGTGGTGGGTGCATCTTTTGCTCTTGCCTTTTCTTCAACATCGAGGGCAGCAATGCGATCCCCAACAGAAATCTCTTCCCTCTTGTACTTCAAGCCTGCGGCAAAATCCTACCAAGAAGCAGGGAGTTTGGCAACAATGCCTGTAGCCATAAACTTAGGAGGTTGCACACAACCCAAGTGCGCAATGTCACCAACTAGAAGCTGAAGATCAAGAGCTTGTCCAACTATTGACTTAGCCTTATCCGTGCTAATGTTGAAAAATTGCTCACACATGTCGAGCTAGTGACCTATCTCTACATATTTGTGCTCTAGAGCATCACACAACTCTGCAGAGGACTTGTAGTCCATGTACACATCGTAGAGATGATCTACAAGAATAGTTAGAATGTAGCCAAGAGCAGTGTTGTTTGTATTTTCAGATTGCATAAACTACTCAATCATAAATGGATACTACGGTGGATAACCCACCATAGCCCCAAAGATATGAGCCAAAACTTAGCTCTAGTATGCCATCTACGAAAGTTCTAACCAAAAAACCTCTTAGGTTTCATCGCATCAGAAACACCAGGCATTGCTATATTGCAATAAAGTTCACAATAATGTTTCTGGATTGTTGGATATGAGGGCAATATTTTAACTCCAAATTTTACTACTAGGTAAATACAGTAAAATTCTAGTAATGCAACAAACAAATCTAATAACATGCCACTTATTGTACTTCAGAAATATAAACTGAAATAGAATTAGAAGCAATCGATTGGTCATACGAACGACTTACTGTTGGGCTTGATGTAGAACAATAGGAGGCAGCACATACTCGATGTAGTGTAGGACACAGAAGTAGTAGAGTAGGAGCGGTCATGCAAATACGCTGCCCAAAAACCTTATTGTCGCCCCTTGCAGGTTCTCTCTGCGACAATGGTTCGGAGATCCTGCTCTCCTCTATTATCGGTGCACGCCAAGAAGAAAGATCGACGAGATTCGGCTACTCAACACTCAGTACGTATTCACCAGAGAGGAAGAAGACAATGTGAGAAAGAAATAGAAGTGTTCTGTCTTCCAAGCTTGGATGTCTCCAAGTCTTTTATAGATGTGCAAATTACTTTATAGTAATTGTCCCCATTGAACTAAAATAATTCGCTGGTAACTGCTAATTTATTCATTGGTAAGTGATAGTATTCAAACCAAATAATGGTAATTAAGCAGTCTCATGACTAGTTAAAGCAGAGAGATGATACATGGGTTCAGCAAAACATAAGGTGTACTTGGTATGCCAGGTGGCACACCACGCCACGGTGCGGTCGCATGTCACGAGTCACAAGTCACACAATTTTCGCGTGAAAATACGTGAATACGCGTGTACGTGCACGTGCATGTGTTCAATCAAAGCCATCCTTATACCATCCCTATCTATGTGTGACATGATTCAAAGAGTGGTAAGAGCTCCATCTTATAAATTGGTCACCTTCACTTTACGTTAGTATTATGGTACTAAATTATACATGTTTTGAAATTAAAGAAAATAAGCCTCACTTATATAGGCCTATTTCTAACAGAGGTATAGGAGCGGCACAGGGAGCTGGCGGTGGCGGGCCGGGGTGGAGGCGACGACGGGGCAAGGATCCAGCAGGGCGAGGCATGGAGGTGGAGGTGCAGGAAGCCGTCAGTGGTAGCGCGTATGTGGCGGCAGGTGGCTCGAGAGGGGAGATTTTTTTAGGTGGAGCTAGGGTCGCTGCCTCTCATCCAATCATAATCGGCCAACCTTGATCCTACGGCCCCCGTTTTTCCAATGACATCTCATAGCTTGCCAGTCCTCCAACCCACAACCTTTTATAAGGGCTGAAATTGCCATATATTTTTTTAGCTTATAAATTATAACTTATGACTTTCATCAAATAAACAAATAGAATGACTTCTTTGTCACCGTTTCAAAGTGGTTTATCATGATAGCTTTTTAGAAGCGGCTTATTGGCTTTCGATTCATTCGCACGAGTACTTGCAATATGGCCAAAAGTTATAAGTCGTAGTCCAAAAGAACAGAAAACTAAAATCTTTGGGATAAAAGATCGAAGAGATGCTATCCAACCGAAAGCTAAAATCATTCAAGCTTCACATTCCACCTCACCTATGGGCTAGAATGCCATACCATCCAAAATTTGGGAAAGCATACATTTATGATTTAGGAAAGGGAAATTTTGTTCGGCAGCACATCCATCATTTGAGAAAGCATACATTTATGATTTATGAAAGGGCAATTTTGCTCGGTAGCATATCAGAGATGTTTTGCTAGACAATATTGCAGTCAAAATATACCATTCCAAACAAGTGAAATTATGCCAAATGACACTGTTGTCACTTCACCGTCGAGACAACCGTTAGTAGAGTAAAAGACTAGTTTGCCCTTATTCACTTTTTGCTGTTGGCGCCGAAACCCAAAAGGCAAGAGTCTTCGAGTCAAAACTTTCTCCTCTCATACGGTATAAGGCTACGCTCTGCGATAACAGCTTCTCTTCTTCTAAACCATTTTATCTGTCCAAACGAGGGGCAATTGGATTTTTCCATCATTTTTTCTCATCTAATTACCATATGCACCGTTAGTTTCGGATGGGCAATATGAGGGTAATGCTATCTAGCATAATTTCACATGTTTAGGATGTCATATACAATACAAGGCAATTGCAATGATATCTAGCAAAATATCAATCTTTGGAATGCTACTGAGCAAATTTCCCTATGTGACATCACCATGCACAGTGCAAACATATATAAAACACACACACCATATCACAAATGCTGAAAGCTGGTGGCAATATACTACTAATGTGCAGTCATATATTTCCCAGATATACTATGTCATATTTACAAAAACTGAGGCCAGTGTAGGCACCATATATAATAGGTGGCAAGGTAAACTTGCAGTTCTACTTGTAACTAGCCCTGCAAAATGAGCATCCTTTCTAACTGTATTTTCTCTAAAAGCATTTAACTGAGGTTAACAACTGAGAAGGCATCTAAACTGTTCTTTAAGAGATAATTAGTTTTTGCCAACTGCAGTTTTAACATAGGCAAAAAGTTGAAATTCTATGATTCTTCCACAGATGTACATCCACCCTAACTGCCAGCAAAGCGAGCACAGATCCTTCGCTTGATAGGAGATCTACAAGATGGGCAGTCTGTCATACCCTGATGTTGATGAAGCTGACTGCAGCGTACGCAAACAATCTGATGCCGACATGGGAGAAAAACTACTGAAATCTCCTCTTCCAAGCACATGACACATTCTTGCTCCCGGCGTACAGGATCAAGCCCAAACCCTGGAGGATTCATAATCTTGGCAACGCACTGATGCTTGCTACTACTAGCCACTTCTCTCAACTCTTGACGCACAAGCTCCAATCTTTCTTCCACCTGCTGTTCGAGGTGCTTAACACTGGCCTGCAACCTTTGCTTTTCATTTTGTGCACTCAACAGTAGAAGGTTAGACTCTGTTCTTGCTAATATCTCAATCCTCTCAAGCTCATTTCTTTCAAAGTAAACCTTCTTCATAGCTTCATCAATCATCTTCTCTCCTTCCAGGTACCTTTTCTGAAGTAATTTAGGACAACAGAGTTCATGGTCAAAAAAACACTTTTTAGGCAAATACATTGATGAGTTATGCATATATTTGAGCATGGTAGGACCCAAAATAAAAAACAGTTAGGCAACACATGAACTATATGGTAGATAAGCCAAGTTACGTCAAATTACATCAAGATTGTTCAACTCAAGACTCAATAGAAAAAAATATGAACAAAATTCCAATTTCCTGTTAACATACATTTTACAAACCAAATGGTTATATCTATTGTCACCATAAATGGGCATTCATTTTGTACATAGAAAAACATATCATTTAGGGGGAATTCTCTGTATGCCACTAAGTGTTGTCCTGACCCATAATTTGTCACTAGAAAAAGTTCGCTTCCCTGTATACTACCAAGTTTTTCATTAGTTCCCTTTCACACCATTCCCGTCACTTCAGTTAGTTGGAGTCACCGTTAAATCCAAATAATCCCCATCTTACCCTCATCTTCTTCCTTCCCCTGTCTCTTCTCTCTCCTGCCCCCACTGGACGCCTCCTCTCTCTCTCCCTGTTCTTGGCCACGCACCGTAGCAGTCGCAGCCGCCGACGGCAACGAGCTTCCGCTGCCCCTCCTCCAACACCATGCGAGGCGCTCGCACCCCACCTCACCGTCGTGGCCCTTAAGGACAGCCTCTCTCTCTCTCTCCGCCCTCTCTGCCCAATCCAAGCACCCCACGAGCATGGCCATCAGATCGAACATGAGGATAGATTCTAAATTGAAATCAAAACTAGAAGTAGAGGAATTGCTCAAAAATCAAACCATTCCTTGGTTACCCCGATCCATATCAAACTTGAAATCATGAAACAAGAATAGATCGAGCTTTGTATCGGCGCAACAATGGCGTTGGCGGCCGCCTCGACGCGGTCGCCGCCACTAAGGCAGACCTCCTCGCTGCTGCAGAACTTCCAAGCCATGGACATGGAGCACATGCTTGCCATCGACGGAGACCAACATGCCAACCTTAGCCACCGCGCCTCCCGTCATTGCCAGTGCCGCCGGACGAGTCACTGCGCCTCCCGTCGTCAACGGGCACCGCCAACCGAGCCACCACACCTCCCGCTGGATCTGGGCACACCGTGTCTCCCCTTGGCATGGATCTCCTTGGTAGGAGAGAGAAGAGAGGAGAGGAGGAGGGGCAGCCGCTGCTGCTTTTTTTCGTTGGGCTGGATGGGTGGACAGGAAGAGGAAGAGAGTGGAAGGAGGAAGGAGATGAAGAAAAAGGGTAAAAGAGTCTTTTCGCATGCCAGTTGACAGAGGAGGTAACAGGAATTGCATGGAAGATAACAAAGAAGAAATTTAGTGGCATATAAGGAACGGCATTTTTTCAGTAGCACAGAGGGAAACAGGTTAACTTTCAGTGGCATGGAAGGAATTTTCCCTACCATTTAACAGATCAACAGTCAGGGATATGATAGTGACCTACCACATTCATACTGTCATTCTGCATGTAACTAATAAATGTTGCTGAATGATTCGTCAATGTAACAAAAATGACAATAATCTGAACATGCATCAATTTTGAAGGCAAAAGGTGGGTGAAATTGACATACCTTCAATACATCTTCATATCGTTTAGCTTGTTCAAGATTTTTCAGTAGTTTAGATAGGTTACTCCTTTCAGCAACAAGCTCCTCTTGCAGAAGGATCTTCTCTGCCTCCATAGACTTCAGTCTCTCAAGGGACCCATTTTCCTTCCTTAAAATGTCGGCAAAACTTGCATCTGATTGCTTTTCCTGTAAGTTGGCAGCTTCCTTATCACGCCTACAAAGTGAAATCTTATCTGTAAGGTCCAGTGCAAGAGAATTTGCACAATCAAGCTCATCTGAAGTACTGTCTATTGCCCTTTGTGTCTCCTCAAGCTTCTTTCTAGTAAGCACACCACACTCCTCAACTTCTTCCTTTTCCTTTCTGAGAGATACAAGAACACTTTTGTCTTTAGCCAGCCTACTTGTGGACTGCATCACCCTCTCATTGGCCCAGTCTGTCCAAACTTTCACCTCCAGCTTTAGCTCTCCCAAACATCGAATTAGATCTAGAGCCAGCTCCTCTTTCCTATCTTTTGGAACCCAAGTGGTCCGCATCCCATCATGTGAGAAATAAAATTCAAAGCTATCTGCAAGAGTATTTGGGAGAGGGAAGTGTACGAAACTATCAGGTTTTGTTTTTTGCTTATTGGCTGCCTTTGCAGTAGATGATGAGCTGGAGGAATGGCTAACAGGAGAAGAAAGTGGCGGAGTTGAAACCACTGTTGGTGCACCCATTCTTTTGAGCGAGAAAAGACTAGGTAGATGCAGAGTTGAAACTATTGTCGATGATTTTAAGCCCTTTGTATTGGCTAGCTTTGATGTGCCTGTCAAAGTGCTACGGGCAGATTCAAGAAATGCAATGACTGATTTACTCTCTTTGATTTTTCTTGAAGACGCTTTACCATAACCCTTGACCTGTTGGAAGCTCTCAAAAAACATCTCCTTGCCATAGTCTTTCTGAGATTTAACAGGACTTCTCTTAGTGCTGATGCCTTTAGTTATTTTTTTATTATACTGAACAACAGTCCTAGGCAAGGAAGAAGATTTTTCCTCTTGACCAGAAGGACCAACTTGGTCTTGACCAGAAGCAACTTGATCTTTCCCTGCATACTTTTGAATTGATACTATATAATCTGTCAAAATATTGCTCCACATCCTTTGTGCTTCTTCAGAATGGAATAATGCAGGTCCTCCAGGAGATTCTGCGGCACTATACCCATATCCTTCTGATGGCTCGTTTACATTCTGATTGTTCATGGCATGCCCTTCTGGCTGTTCATTTCCATAAGCACTCATATCAACAGAAAATGCACGAGCAATAGAGATATCCATGTCGCAAAGCAGAATGCACCATAATGCATCGCTCCAAGTGAAGAATGGATAATATTTCTTAAGCAAACTTGATGCGTAACTAAGAAGATAGAAACCCAACATGTGCAAATGCGTGTCAAGATTCTCACTCAGGGAAGAATCAACCTGTCGACCACTCTGTAGCAATGCACGTGCACTATCTGCAATCTTAGTGATAGGTCCATCAAACTGGTAACAGAGTGCAGAGTCCACAATGGCATGAATAACAGCGTCCTCAGTGTACCCTTCATGGGATATCATCTCAACTGCAGTCTTGAAGAACACATGTAAGCTATATAATGCAATATCCCTTAAGTCATTCCAGCCCACATATCGGAACCCATGTGATTCAACAACCTCCTTGCTCCAATCCAAATCAAGATCCTTTGAAGCTATATGTTCAACAACAAAAGCTTGTACACTTGACCATGAGCGCTGCAGCTTCACCTGAATCAAAGATGAGTCACCATTGGGGGGACTCACTTGCCTTTCTGGCAGTAATTTTGTGTTGATACTTTTATCGTCTCTTTCTCCAACACGAGAAGAACACAGGTTGCTGCCATTGCCAGCAGCACCCATGCTCAGGATAGTATGTTGGTCTGCCAAAAAAACCACTGAATCAAGAGAGTGCAACACCAAGAATAAGGAATAAGTATAAGGAAAGCAAGACAGTAATGCTACCTCAAGGACTAAACTGTTAGAGAAATTATAAGCGATGCCACTTATCAAGTGCAGATCTAATGCTATGGCACGTAAGGTGCTGGTTAACAAAGTTGTGCATCCTAAGTTGTGTTGTACAATTAGTATAGCAAAGACATATTAAAACACAAAGATATACATTTCCCTCAACATTTTAAGTGTAAGTTCAACTTAAAGGCATGAAAATTTCAACAAAATTAAAATGGATAACTTCCTTGTATTAAGCAAATGTACAACTCTGTTGTACAAAACTGTATAACCTATTCACAAGTGCATTCGCGTAAAAAAAAAAGCTGTGCTTAGTAAGGCCTTTACCATCCAAAAGATCTAGCTATGCATTAGAGTACCCATTCCTCATATGATATATGTACCAGATTAGAATGAGGATAGCTATTCATACAAATGTTTTTTGTTCTAACAAGTACATAACACTCTCTTAAGAGAGGACCAAGCATACATATGGCTCATGTGGGGGCCCTAGAAACAGAGGGTAGAAACATATTTGAGAAAAATCCTATCAAACGGCAGTTCTGTATTCTGATAAGTTCAGGAACCATAGGCACAGGTACAGTTACCATTCATCGGTATAGCTGGTACATGAGTGAATTGTGAATAGCCGAAATTACGACGTATGCAAAGTATTATGCTAAATTCATCGCAATACAAATTGAGATTATTCATAGAGAAGCACATAGGCTTTGAATGTTCCAAGCATTCTGACCAACACACAGAATCTGAAGGCACAGTTAACACAATGCGACAAGAGACACAAATTAACAACCAGTTATGGGGAAATGAGCATATGTAAAAGCCCAAATGAGCAGCAACAGCACAAACATGCATCTAGAGTCCAGAAACAAGTCTATAGCATCTATATAACCAAAGAAGGGAAGCATGAGCAAGTATTATCCCTACACGCAGCTAAAAATATTAGCCTAACCTTATCTACATTTCAATAATTTTCAGGGATGTGCAGATTAACTTGCAACCACCAAGCAAACACACAATTTGGAAACATTAAACAGCATAGCAACAGGATAGTAAACAAATGCATAACAACATGGGAACAGGAAAGGAAGCTAAAATTGAGTTCCAATTCCAAACTAGAAACAAAATGCAATGAAAAGGTTAAAGAAAATGAGAAAAATTCCGTACAGAACTAGGCACTTTAAGCTCACAATTTTCTTCAACGAGATATCCGAGCTCTACGACGCAAAGGGCATTGGGGAATTAACAAAATAAGCAGGGAAATTGGCGGTAAAATTACAGACTAGGAGCGAGCTGAAAACCTCAAAAACCAAGACAAACGAATATAAAGAGGAAAGAAAAGCAAGAAACAATAAAACAGGATTCTAAGAACCACCCATCAACAAAAAGAGGGCTTTGCCGGGACAATTTTTTTTTTTGGCGAGGAACCAGGAGAAATTTCTTCTCAACAAAACGCAAGAAGGGAGGGACAGCAACGAACTCGGAATTAGAGAGACAGTTGGCCGAAAATTCCACACAAAAAAGGACTCCAAAAATCACACATCAAGAAATAAAAAACAGGATGTTTTGCCTGGAGAAATTTCTTCTCGAAATTCAAGCAAGGAGAAGGGTGGAGCAAGGCGCTGGAAATTAGAGAGGAAAATCGCCGAAACCTCCATGATCACACCACCATCCTTAAGAGGCAAATACAAGACTCCCGGAACCACCCATCAAGAAAGGAAGGAACACTGGGTTTCGCCGTGACAACTTTCTTCTCAACGAAATGCATGTAAGGATAAGGGGGGAAGCGAGGGAGGGGGGATGGAATCGCTCACCTGCGGCGCTCCAGGAGGAAAGGCTTCGGGTTCTTGGGTGGATTTGGGCAGAGAGAGTAGAGGGAAGGGCCGAAGGGGCAAAGAAGAGGGGAGCGGAGGAGAGGAGGGGCTTTTGGGGGTTTTTTTTTTTTTGGCCCTTTGCGCTTTGGGCTGGGCAGTGGCAAGCGTTGTGGTCTGCGTGATGTGCGTGGGCGTGACGTGGGAAGATGGTTTCGAGCGGGGGGATCCGCGGAGTGAACGACGTCAGGTTCCGGCTTCGTTTTCTCCGTGACTTTGACATATGTTTTGGTTTTTAACATTTTGGGTCTGTTTGGCTACGGTTGTGGTTTATAATTTTTGGTTAAAAATTTTGAATTTTGACTATTTACGGTATAGATTATGGAGAGACAGATACTCACTTGCGATTTTGTCTGGTACAGATATTAAGTTTTTAACGTGTAGATCGTTTAACTTGTAGACCCCGTCTAAAGAAAATACTCCGTTTGAAAATTATGTACTGTAGGAAAAGCCACCAGTTTCGGAGAAAAAGAACAGACCCTTTAGCTAATTACGAGGGGAGCAAAAGAGCTCATACTGAGAAGCTATTTTAAACGATACTAGTACTGAAAAGCTATTTCATTTAAAATGTCTTATGCAATGGCTCTTATAAATAATTTATAGATATCACTTTAAGAAGTTACTCTATTCAAAAGGCAGCTTCTAAAACCAAAAGCTATTTGGAATAGAGCCTAAGTGCCTTGTAATATTGACCATGGTTGATGTCTCTTGCCTGTTATTTATGGTTTTTGACTGAAAAAATAGTAGTGGCTAAAAAAAGGAGGAGCCGAGCATGAGGAAAGTGAGGGAGAAATACGTGAGCGAGATGGAAATGGAGGAGTGTGGTATGTGATACGTCCATGGCTCCTGTCTTATTCCTAGAGCGAGAGGAGTGGGGAAATCGTTTCAAAAATTGAGTGTTTATATAGCTTTCTAACTTCTACTTAGAAAAAAATCAAAAGAAAAAGTCCATATAAACAGATCTTAAAAGCATCTCTATCATTTTTATCGGTGCCAACAATTAAGAGCATCTCTAATGTGTCATTTTTGTCGATGTCAAGAAGAAAGAGACTATCTTGAACCAATACCTCACACTAAAGCATTTTTTTGCAACCAAAGCCAACTGAGCACCAGGTACCAAGCGAGCTATTGGAGCTAAGAAGGTAAAAAAGGGGTAAGCCTACCTATTAGATAGAGGTCATTTTTGTCGGTATCAAGAAGAAAGAGACTATCTTGGAACCAATACCTCACGCTAAAGCATTTTTTGCAACCGAAGCCAACTGAGCACCAGGTACCAAGCGAGGTATTGGAGCTAAGGAGATAAAAAAAGGTAAGCCCACCTATTAGATGAAATTTTTTGTACGAATAATCTATTTTTTATTCGAAATGGTAAAAATATACCCGCTGCAATATTTTTTACAGAAATAGGCTCTAGTCGCCCCCCCTGGTTGAGCGACTAGAGTCAATCCCCCAACAGCAAGGCGATAGAGTTCCAATTGCCTGACCATTTGGCGACTAGAACCGACCGCCCGACCATTGTATTGATCGCATGTGGAGTCGCCCAATGGTCGAGCGACTGCAAACTACCACCCCATGAATTTCGTAGATTTTGTGAATTTTGTAGATTATAACTAGAAGATAATATGTTGGATTTGTAATAAAAGTTTATGGTCGTTGTATGTTGTAGGAGCGTGAAAAAATTTGTGAAACTTTTTGTAAGAACAATTGACCTTAGAACGATCGGTAAGTACGATGGTAAGTGATATTGTGATGTTACTGGAAATTCGTATACGGAGGAAAACTGGTATGTTAATATTATTAGATGACTTGCTATGTGAATGATGAATGCGAAAAGACGAGCAAATAAGCTTGTCTAAATTTAAATAGACTTCATAATACAGTTGGGAGTAATATGCCGCGAAGTTTTTTATTACATACATAACATATAGCATCATGTGCGACTAACCCACATAACTGCTCGTCCGACTTACTGTTTGGACCGGGGCCATTTTTTCTTCCTTGCCACATCTGCGTTGAACTCCTCGGCGGCCTCTTTTGCCTTGGTCGTCATTTCCCTCTTTTTCTCGCGCTCCCTTTCGCGAGCCTCCCACTCCCTATGCGTGCACGCCTCGAGATAAGCTTTCATCTCGCATTGTATATGCAGGATTTGCTCGTTTTTACGGCACTCCTCCTCCCGGATCTCGGAGGACCTTGCAACATTTCACTCCTCGAAGTCGAGGGCCTACTAGTCCTCTAGGTAGATCTCAAGATCGATCCATTCGCGGTAGCCACATAGGGCTTCCAGGGACTGTGAATATAGAGGAGAGATTGTTAGTGCATACTCTGAAGGAGGAAAGATAGGGGAAAACGGTGCACCTGTTCCTTACCGGCTGCCGATAGATTACGGTGTCTAAACGGCGGTCGGGGTAGTCACTAGAGTAGTTTGCGCAACCCCAGTAACGCATACCCAGACTGAGGCGGTGCGTAGACTTGAAAAATTTGCACGTGACTCGGAACCAACAAAGGGGGGCGTCTCCCCCTCTGGTGGGAGTTGCGGCGAACGCTCGGTAGGAACGTTCGGGATGGGGTTGTTGCTACGGGGTGTGTCATTGCGGGAAGCTTACCTCGTAGCACGCTGGGCTTATTCTGCCCGGGCCGCAACAGCCCTTATTTTCTCATCGCGGGCGGTAGCTAACCGTGCTAGGTCACGAGTTTCCTCCCATTGCGTCATCATCTTGTCCCAATGTTTCATCATCTTATCACATTGCTTCTTCTGCCTTTTGTCCATCCTAGTATGGTGAAGCAAGCGCCGGTGTAATGTGGGGTTTGCTTGTGCAGTGTTCTCTACGAAATCTTTTTGAGCTCCTTTTATAGGGCCCCTTGTTGCCCTGTCGGTACATGAAGGTGCCTGTGTGGTCCCGTCAATGCGCAAAGCTGGTAAAGCTGGGTCATGAGGTCTTGTCATTGCAGAAAGTTGGGTCGTGCGGTCAGGTCACTACGCAACGCTGGCGTGTGCGGTCTTCTCACTATGCAAAGCTGGCCCATGCTATCATGTCATTGCAAAAACCTGGGTCATCATGTCATGTCACTGAGCAAAGCTGGCTCGTACGGTCATGTCATTGCGCAAGCTAGCGCGTGCAGTCTTCGCAGTGCTTAAAGCTGGCGTATGTACTCTTGTCGCTGGTGAAAGCTGGCGTGTGCAGTCTTGTCGCTGCCCAAAGCTGGCGTGTGTAGTCTTGTCGCTGAGCAAAGCTGGCGCGTGTGGTCTTCTCTGTGCGTAAAGCTGGCGTGTGTAGTCTCGTCGCTGGTGAAAGTTGGCGTATGTAGTCTTGTAGGTGCTCAAGCTGGCGTGTGTAGTCTTGTCACTGCGGAAAGCCGGCCCGTGTGGTCTTGTCACTGTGCAAAGCTGCCCATGTGGTCTTGTCGCTGGGCAAAACTGTCATGTGTTATGAATGGCGCCGTGACACCGCGGTTACGCTATAAAATGAATGGACAAGGCATTGCTGGTTGGAACAACCATCCTCTCCGTCATAGAGTAAGCCACCATGATAGACGCCGAGGGGCCAGTCGAACATGGGTCACCAAAGTAGGTCCTTCCGCTCGAAAGGAAGAGGATTTCGGTGCTACGTACAACTTATTGCCAAATAGGCGCACTCAGCCAGTGTGGCCGAAATGCAAACACATACAGGACGTGGTGGTGCAGGTGGTAGAAGGTCATACGGATGGTGATCGATGTTTCTTTCGATGCCCATACTCTAGGGTACAAGTTCGCACTCGTCTATTTTGTTGTGCTACTAATAGAGTTTCAACGTTAACGTTCTTTTTAGCAGATAGATAAATGTGACTTCGTGCGATGGATTGATCATCCCTACGAACGGTATGTTACGATCTACGTGCATACGTTTGGGAGCGAATCGCTGATTGGAGGCATGGATTGACAGTCTTGAAAAGTAGAACGATGACCTCCATCAGCAGATGAAGCGCGAGAGGGGCAACGAGGAGGTCATAAACATAGGGATTCGTATGACCCAACATGTTGCTGCGTGAACCGTAGCTGTATATGTGCTTGCCACTACAACGACGGCCAGCCACGTCTAAGGCGGCCCCCTCAACAATACTCCGTGTGGGTACCACGAGGCTCTTTCCACCTGTAGACAACGATATGTATGGTTGTACCGTTGTAGTTAGGACTGTTGTTTGAAATAATTTGCAATGTCGTTAAGCATGTAATTGAATGGCTCGTATGTTGCTGCGGTTGCCATTAATGCAGTTCACTATTCATTTCATGCGGGAGTCGAGAAGGTAAAGAGAAGTAGAAATAAGCTCGCCATAGTATTGTAAACATCACTACGTAAACAACAAACGTAAACAGTACATGAACAAAAAGTATACAGTTAGCACTACCGTCCCCCAACAGCATCCCCAGCCCCCCTCCATCGCCACCCTGGCCCCCTCCGTCTCCACGTCCTCGTCCTCCCATAAGCCCTCGCTTGGCCATCCTCCGCTGCAACGGGTGACGATGCTTTGATAACATAAGACGATTAGGAGACCATCGCACCCGCCCCTGAGCTGGTGGAGTGGGCTGCACCACCGCCTGTGTGCCCTTCGGTGCACCGGTGAGGGCACTCCCGGAGAGAACCTCCGGTGGTGTGGTCCAAGGTGCAGAGCCCGATGCCTGCCCAGGCCAATCCAAAAAAGTACTGGTCCAGATCGTCTAGGCCTAGGGAGACCCCCCATCCATGCTCGGGGAAGAGAAGACCTACAATACAAATATCGTTAGTTCATGAGATAAAGCATTGGATAAAACCGAGAAGGGGTGAAGCGTACCCTCAGTTGGCGCCATCGCGTCTGGAAGAGGGATGTACGGCACGGAGTACACCTGCGTGGGGAAGACGAAAATGTACGGAGGACGTGCGAACAACTGCCCTGGTGGTGTACGAGGCCGTCCCCAGGTAGACCTCCCAGGTAGGACGTGCCCAAGTAGAACCTCCGGAGTGGTGCCATGTCGGTCAGGGCGGCACCAGTGGACAAACCGTCTGTGCACTAGGTGAGGGCGTGAAGACCGCCGGTAACCTTGTGCAGGATATGAGGCTACCACACATATACCCCAGGCCTCAACACGACGCCAAGCGCTCAACGACTCCTCGTGTGTCATCTCCAGACCAGTGGCGAGCCTATCCACCATAGTATGAGACTCCCTCCAAATCGCAGCACTGAGGTCAGCCTGAAGGAAAAAATATGAAACGATCAACAATCTTAGCGACATTGCCATTAGGGAATATTTAAAATTTACATGTAACGTACCGCGATGTGAGCGTCCCAAGCGAGGTGCGCAGGGTACGTGTTTGTAGGAGCGACAACGTGTGCGGTGGGCTGATCAACGACATGTACCAGCGCAGGTACTCTACGTAGTCCCTGCTGTCATAGTGGCGGTCCTCCTCCACGTGGTCATCAAGCGCGCCCTCCCACTGTGCAGTCCACCCCTCTATCTTTGCCGTCCAGTCTGTGCCGTGTTTCACTCCCTTTCTAGAGTGCATACTTATAGGACCATTTCGTTAGTACTCGCCAAACGAATAGTAAGTACAAGAGATTTATGAGAGACGGTCACTCACGCGTGCATGCTCTGCGGCAGGGGTGTTTCGACTGGCACTAGAAGTGCCTGGCGTAGGCCAAAATACCACATCACACGCTGCGGCGTGTAGTCCTGTATGAAGATATCGTACACGAGCTTCCGGCACGTCAGCCAGAAAGTCCAATCGCACCAGCAGAGTGTGGATAGCCCGTCAGGAGCCCGGTACTGCAGTGCTGTAGATGAGTACGGCTCCCAGTGCACGTCGTCAGCTGTGAGGCGGTCGAACTGCTGCACAAAGGTCAGATACGCTCGTGTGACCTGGACGTGCACGAACTGTACCGGCAAAGAACAATTGCTGTTACGTACGACCATCGTTAATACGAAGGAAATAGCTGATTGTCATATTACTTACCCGTCGAACACACCAGAGAGAACCCATCGTCTGCCGATCGACATCTCCCCCGGGGACATCTCTGCACCGTATGGACTCATGTCCTCTAGCAAGGGGTCATGCGAGGCTGAAGCGCTCAAATGACCATAGCTACAGTAGCAGCGGACAGCCAGCGAGAACCAATTTCGCCTTGGTCCATGAGCAAGCGTCGCACAAGCCATGATAGGTTGTGGAAAGTGCGGCCAATCCCCAGCTGACCTGGGGGGCCTCACCATTGGAAGGCCAAGCAGCAGGGACACATCCTGCAGAGTAGACGTCATCTCCCCGAATGGGAGGTGGAAAGTGTGCGTCTCTGGCCGCCAACGGTCCACTAAAGTCGTCAGTAGAGAACAGTCGAACGGGAAGCGTCGTGATCGATCCACGATGTCGTCCCCGCCCGCGGCCAAGGCGGGTCCATTCTCGACCGTGGCCTGCACCATCCGGGCAAGAGGGAGTAGCCCGGCATCCCGCAGCCTGCGAAGAAAGTAAAGGTCAGCACAGATTCTACTTATGACAATAGTACAATGCTGGCAGAGTGCACACCTGACTATCCAGCGGGGGTCTAGTCTATAGACCACTCGAGGTGTGCATGTCCAGACCACTCCCAACTCAACTGGCTCCTCCGCGCTCCCTGTAGGCGGGACACGACGGGAAGTGCAATGCAGCCGGTCAACATGCTCGTCCAACAGGCAGTAAGGCTAGTCCGACCCACGAAGATCATGAGCCATACTTACAAAATGAATTCAAGTTAGCATTTATACGGAACCAAAAAACATCGTATGTAAAGTAACAGTAAATACAACTTTAAATAGAGCAATACTAGGCTATCAGCACAACACCAACTACATTGCTGAAAATGGGATGTAACATAGTAGTTATACAAATAGTACGTGAAATATACGATACATTTAGTACGACATTTCGCACGTCTAAAGTGCCTACTAACGAAATACAGTTTACAATGGAAATTTATTTCTAGTCTCCAACAACTAGTAGTACACACCATGCCGCTCTACCTACTGATCAGCACATGCGTTGCATCATCTAGCTGTGTGCCCCTCCTGACCGCATCGCCCATAACGTGCAACAGATGCTCCGGTTTGCGCTTCGTTCATATCATTTCTGATAGTCGGCTCTGTCACCGACCCTTCCCACCCATCAGCATGTTAACATCTAGAATCCAGGTCCTCCCTGCAATGTCCAAGTGGCGAAGTTCTCTACAACCCTGAACCCCCTAAGCTCCCCATATCACGCATGCAGTACCCTCTCCTTGAAGAAGTACTCCAACATGAAGTTCGAATGATCCATACCCACATTCCTGCATGCAGCGAGGACATGCGAGCATGGCTTGTATAACAGCTTCAGCTTGTTGCATATGCAGCTAGTTTCATTTGTATAATCTCTAAGGCATACCTCGTGGGTAACAAGAGAACGAGCCATCCCAAATTTGGCTCTATCACGGAGTACCACGTCAAAACGGTGCTCCATGTTGCCCATGACGTGCACTGTGTGCCATTGGCCTTTTTGTGCCGTCATCTCCATGTATGCCGTAATTTTCGACGAATACAATGCTCGGGGATTGGCCGCATGAAGTGCGGCATTCGCATGCCTCTCCCTAAAGCAACCGATTGCGCTGTGAAGAACACCTTCCACGATGGTGACAAGGGGTTGAGAACAAAAGTCCCTGAGAACCCAATTGTACACCTTGCAAGCTAGTCGTCATTATGTCGTACCTTACGCCGTCCGTGTCATGCAATAGCTGCCACTTCTCCAATGAATGCACCACCTGTTCCTCATATCCGGCCAAGGAAAGGGCTCTTCGGGATCTTACTGAAGTTTTCTTATGGCCTTTACAATCCCGACGTGACGATCATGGATTACGCACACACCAGGACGAGCGCCGACAACTTCAGCCCTAACATGTCTGAGATACCACAACCAGCTTTCATAATTCTCACTTTCCATGAATGCGATGGCCAACGACAATATTTGGTTGTTGTCGTCAACGCCTATGGTCGCCAGAATCTGCCCCTTGTATTTGCCGGTCAGAAAGGTCCCGTCAACTGAGATCACCGGCAGCATATGCCTGAATGCCTCGATGCAAGCGCCAAATGCTAAGAAGGCTCTATGCAACACCGCATATCCTACCGGCCTTGTGGAAGGCTTGTCCTGCACAGCGATATACGTGCATGGATTCCTGTCCTGCAACACCTTAAGCATATGAGGAAGATTGTCGTACGTCGCCTCGAAAGACCTAAAACGTTTTTCCAATGCCTTCTGCTTCGCACGCCATGCCTTCGCGTAGCAATCTTGTACTTGAATTTCTTCTCGATAGCTACCACGATGTGCATGGCCTCCATGCCTTTTTTCTCTACTATCTCTCTATACATCAAATTGGCTATAAAGACGGACGTTAGGTTACTATGCCCACCAAAACACTGCTGAGAATGCAAGAGTACGACTCTATCTTCGACATAATGTAGTGAGTCTCATACTTGGGTCTACGTGCGTGCACCCTCCAAGGACAACCGGCTTGCTCACACTTCACGGTGTACTGCTCATGGCTAGATTTCACGACCCAAAAAGTCCGTTGCATTGAAAGGACCCATAACTTGATGGCATCCTGCAACGATGCGTTGTCAGTAAAAATTGAATGCAACCGAACCTCTGTCTCATGATACTCCTACACTGATTTGTGCTCATCATGTGAGGAAACACTCTCAGCATTAAACCGGTTCCATTCCTACGGAATGAGAGCTTCATCCTCATCCGAAGTATCCTCGTCGTTCTCCTGTACAGCTTCCTCTTCAGCCCATGCCGTCTGGTCATCGCACTCTATCTACTACACTACGTACTCAATATGCTCCCCTTTATCGGCTTGTCCTATTCTCTCTCCATGGCTTGACGATTGTACCTCTCCTCCATGTACCGCATCGGTTTCGTCACGAGCATCTTCCTTCTCTTCACCAACATGCGGGCCGCCCGAGCTGCTAGCACCTCCCGGAGCAAGGCCATATGCACGACCTTGCACAACTTCTAATGGGCAAGGTTGCACAAGCAACACACACTTGTGTCCACAGCGCCGGTACACTTGCACAAATTCCTTCCACGCAACAATGCGCAGCAATGTTCTCAACTCCCATCTGATGTCCATGAGAGACCGTCTCTAAAGCCCTTGTACAACGACGTTGCACATCTCAGGGTCCAACGAAAGACTCCGGGTCAGCCAATACATCACATCTGAGATTCGAGCATTCTTGCCGTCCAGATGTACTAGAGTGGCTTGCGGAAAACTACTCAAATCCACACCATTCGGACTTTTACGAACGATTCTAACACCGTAATGCACTCTTAATGTAGTGGGTATCGGCATTGCTGATGTCTGCATGCATATATGTTTAAATTTTGTAACATATCAAATCACATCGTATAATACCAAAGTACTGATGCGAAGAGGAGAGATGTAGGCGTAAGAGTGATGGCACAGAGAGGGGAGGAATAGGCGGCAGGGGTGGCTAGCACGGAGAGAGGCATACATGTGACGGGCATGGAGTGAGGAGGAGGCTGCCTAGCCGAAGTCAAGGATGACATCGAGTCCACCCAATCATTGTGGCACTGCGCGTGGTCATCGTCACTGAACTGTAGACAGGGAGGGAGGATTGGGATTGAGTGTGTGTAGAGAGAGTTGAGGGTTTTTCTTTTATATCTTTGCTATTTAAAAGAGCTAGCTGGTAGTTGATATATTCTTTCTGCCCGTCCCCTCCTCACATAAACAAAGCGTGCCGACATGTGGGCCCATCCCCCACAGCTCCTCATCGTGGGCGCCTAACTCCATGCCGATCGCCATGCCACGCCTTCCTCCTCCTTCCCCACGCTGGTGCCGGCCCGTTGGCCCTTCCCACTCACGAGCTCCCCTCGCTCGTGCCTTCCCCCACTGCTGGGCCTTCCTCCCCTTCATCCGCCGCTAGAGGTGATGTGGAGACTCGCACCGCCACCAGCGCCATCGATTATGGAGTTTCCAGGTGGCCGCCACGCCACCGAGCGAGAAGATGCAGAGGCCATCGGCACCACCGGTTGAGGAGATATGGAGGCCGCTACCAGCATATGAGAAGACCTGATGCCGCCATTGATGCTTCCACACCCACCATGGAGGAGCCTGCCATGGGCAAGTGATTGTGTTTGGATTTTCCATTTTCGTAGCCACCTCTCGATTCCTTTCGCCTCCCCAGCACGCACCTCCTCCTTCATTGCCCTCCCTTCCAACCTCCGCCGGCTTGCCCCGCACTATGTCACGCCAGTGACCTGTCGCAAGTGCCACCGTCCTCCCTGCCTCCCTCTCATTGCTTCCTTCCTCAGTTGCTCCCCACCACGCCTCCACTTGACCCTAGGCATCGCCACCTCCGATCTCCTCCTCCTCCTCGTCCCCCTCTTCCTTCGCTTCGTCGAGACCCCTCCAAATCCATCACCCTTCCCTCATCTTCTTCCTAACCCTTCTTCCCTCTACGTTTTCTCTCCTCCACGATATGTGCGGACTACTTCTCCCCTTCGGTGTGCCTCACTGATTTGGTTGGCCTATGTACTAATTTGGGCACCCGGTGCTGCGTCTAGGGTTTGGCCAGCCGATTGATCTGTGGGGTGCCACCAACGATGATTGATGTGGTCCTCTTCTCCATGGCGGCCCCTGATGATTTGGTCGGCCAACGGTGTGCCTAGGGTGTGGTCGGGTGGCCGGCTGATCACACCCCTTAAGTAGTGAAGGCCATTAGGTTTGCTCGATTAGGTTTGCTCGATTTGACCTTTCATCACATGATCTCATCTCCTCTTTCTATATTTTTTGGCCTGGAATTTTAGTTTGATCCTGAAATGATTTTGATTTTTCTAATGTACTGCATAGGAGGCTTCTTCCTTTGTTAGTTTGATTAGTTCATTAATTGATTGGTTGCTGCAGAGCCCAGGTGGTGATATACGAATCACAAATATTGGTGTGCTCACATTGCCACATACAAACATCAGTGCGATCAGGGGATCAGTTCCTTTCAACTTTGATTTCATCAAAATTTCAGGTATGGTTAGCTTCTACCTTTATCATGGTGGTTTGCTCATGTTCAGATGAATAGCATGTAGTTTTCACTTAAATTAATTATCAAAATGTAACGCTATTCATTCATCTATTGATCAATTCTTCATTTTGGATTGAGCTAAAATTGTTGGTCAGTCATTAATTTCATAGTGTTTGTTCCTTAAATAAGCATATCTATTTTTAGTATTCATTTTTATTTTGGTTCACTTTTGGAGCAATTGATTGTGTCTGCAAAAGGCATATCTACGGAAGGCATAAAAGGATGATGCGTTGGTCTAAGACAATGTAAAGTACACATGACTTTTCATGCAGAAAAAGATTTCAGCAATGACTGCCTTTATAGGTAATTGTTTTGAGCTCTGTTGTGTTCTGGACAGCCCAAAGATATTACATATTAGAATGGTTATACTGTGTTAGATGGAGTGGTGAAATTAGCTGTGTGTAGTTATTAATTCCTCCAATGTAAGAACCACTTAGGAAATTGAGACCTACAACTACTAATCTAATGTTCAATATGTAGGTTGCCGGATCGTCTATCAATTTCTCAGTAGAATGGTTCAACTAAGGAGCTGATGTTTAAGGCCAATGTAGTTTTACCGCCTGCTACCAGCTTAAGCTGTTCTTTTAGTACGCATAATCGTGTGCTATTGTATACTATTCATGGATTGACTGTCTTCATTGTGTACAAATTTGGGTATAGTCGATGGTGTCTTATTGTTTGTATTGTTAAATAGATCATTCTTGAGGGCTAAGAAATATGCATGACAAATGTTTCTAAGAGATCACTTCTAATCATTTAGGCAAAGAATTGTTGTTTGATATTGATCGTACACTTAGAATGCTACACCTCGCATTTGGCTATGTGCAAATGTCTTCTTTTGTGTAGGAATTTGTCATCTACAGAATGCCATGCAACCTCTAGCACTGCTATGAAACTAAAGGTTGTTTCATTGCCTTCGTCTAACGGTGATCCAATGTGCTTTCTTCTAGCAGTAGCTGCTTAGGGCACAAACCTAAGCTGAATGAGAATATACTAGAAGCTTAGTAGCTCACTATTTTTTTTCCTAGGCAAAAAGTGCTACAAAAATCGTATTAGCAGACCAGTAGATCACTATTTGTAGCAACATTGTGATACTGAGATTCGTTCTTGTGCTTTTTAGCAGTGCTCTAGATGAACAGTGCTCATATTTCTTGCTACCATAGATAAATAGTCCTTTTTCGTTGACAGATGGCCATTTAGTCCCGATTGCAATGAAATTTGATGAAGATGCTTGGCTCCTAACATTCAATGGACCATTGTTAACAAGGTACATTTTACGATAGTTATTGCAATCCTAAAAATCGTTCACTTTTTCATTCTTTTACATGGGGCTTTTGGTATCTCCAATGGGCCTAGCCTTGGTACTGCCATGGGGAGTTAGATTGTGCATGTATGTTTCATCTAAAATATTATAAATTAATCAGAGCCAACAATATGTAGTAACAGGGAGTTGCCTCAGCATTGGAGAGAAAAGCTTACCTGGTGCTACATGGTACAAACGACATGAATGTGGGCATGAATGACTCTATATATGAGCCAATGGATTCTTCTTACCGTTTAGGAGGTAATAACAATTTACATCCATGCTTCCAGTGATTTATTCACATGATTATGTAGCCTTTTTCATGCAAAGATTGGATTGACATGCTGGCAACGGCGTGCATTTCTTTTCTAGAACTTTGTTTGTCACTTTAGTTTTCCTATTTGGGTTGATGAAATCAAAAGATGGTGTCTTATGCTTTAAATTATCTATGGAGAAGAATGATATATTGTTACAAGTTGTGTTTTGTCTCAAGGGGAATTGATGTGGTGCTAGACATCACAAAACTGTAATTATTTTCCCTAGTTTATTGATTTGAATGTTATGATGTATTCTTAATTATGCGACGCCATTTACTGTCTTTGTGGTTATTAGTGATTTAGTGTTGCCAGGTTGTATATTGGAGCTTAGAGAGACTTACATCAACCTCAAGTGTCCTAGAATCAAGCTTTATTCGTAATTGATCATGTATCTACATTCTACAGCGAGTATGTGCCACAAACATCCTTTTCCTCTCGGAATAGTGTTTTTTTTGTTCATACAGAAGTAGGATAGCTAACTGCATATTTGAACGACGATAGTAGTGGATTATACCTTTAGGGCCTTTGAGCATGTCCTTTAGGCTAGGCAGTACCTTGAATAGTGAAAAAAGGATGGTTTTCCTAATCCATGGCAGGTGAGGAAATTTCTTATTTGTATGTATGCAAAATGACTGCATGTTTCCAATTTTTGGGTTTCATAATGAGATTGCCAAAGTATTTGGGACTGTGTGTCATGATTTTTCAATTATTTTAGAATAGGCTTTGCTGAGCTCGAGCATGTTAGAATATGATTTTTTTCCCCTTTTCTTCGACTTAGCCTTGCCTCAATGTCTTGATAACCATGATCTGAGGCTATGTGCTATGTGCTTATTGGACTAATTTTATTGTCAATGATACTATTGACTGACTGATATCTCTACTACTTAAAATAGAGAGTTGGTAAGTGGTACGATCTTTCCCCTCCCATCTCTCCTCACAAAGTGGTGCACCGACATGTGGGTCATGATGCGCGGGCCATGACACTCGCAAGATGACTCTCTTTCCTCTTTCGCGGTTTTGTTCTCTACTGTACACTTGTGCCCACCTGATCTTAGACCCCATCCACTTCTCTAAGCCCAGCCGGCCTGCTAAAGGATTGTAAAGCCTAAAACGAGATATTATAATGACATAAATACTCCTACGAAAGGGTACATGAGTGTGAGGACATAATTGTAAAATACTCTCTATGTGAATATATATAGATGCCCTGGACATAGGGAGAAGGCAGGACATTGTTCATCTATCATCTCCACCACTACTCTCACTTTACTGTTTGGTCAGTAGCCACAACAACAACGAACTTGCAATATTTCCTCATCCTAATCTCTGTCACCTCTCATTCCCATCTAATTCCTCTCACAATCTCTCCTTTCATTAGCATTAGCAAGTGCTTGTGGACATACATAATAGGAGGTGCAGCCAAACCGTCATCTCTGCTTAGCATAATACCACCTATGCCAAGTCTGGTGTCTTGGAGATGGGGCTCATGGTGATGGTGTTAGTGATATGCTCTAGAGGCAATCATGTATATGATTGTATCACTTTTTATGTTTATGATATTTTGAATAATATGTTATTTTGTCCCTTCAATAAATATCTTTTATATTAATCAACATATATGTGACTTGTTCGTGGAGCCTTTTAGTCATGTTTTAATGTTATTCTAAATTATCTTTGATCTTATATTATTATATGGGACAATTATGATTTACAAATCAGCACATGTATTGATTGATAATTATGTTTTACGAATCATGGATATGGGATATCAAATCAATAATATGGACACATGTTAGAGAACATGATGTTGGATTAACCCACCATGAGACACTAAGGGAATTGTTATATTTAACTGTCATCAGTTGATCTCATATATAGTGTATGTAGGATCCTTAGACCTGAGATCGTCATTGTTCCCTATATGTGTATAGTTTTCTTAGGGGTTGCTAAATACTATTCTGTGACTGGGCGGTCATAAAGGTAGCTTTAGGTTTACTATAAAACATACGAAGGAATATGAGCGATCAAGATGTAATTTTCTCCTCCTATATAACAGGAGAGATCTCTAGGCCACTCGATGTGGTTGAATTAAGGAAGTGCGTGGTCATACCGAATGTGGTTGATGAGTCAATTACAATTGAGTAATCCACTACAGATTCGTGTGAATGATTGAGCTTCCATAGGATGGTACACTTCTCGCTTTGAGTTTGATCTGGTATCATAAGGCAAAGGGATCGATACATAAGCACTATATAGGTTCATCCGATATGATCTTTTATATAAGTTTAGAAGTCCTTATGTCCTGCTAAGGACCGCTATCGACTTATGAACCGGAAAGGATTTTTCAGCCCATGGCCAAATATATATGAACCTACAGGGTCACACACTTAATGGGCTGGAATGATAATGGTTCGGATGATAGTCTCCAAGTGAGATACGATCTCTACTCGTATTGGATAAAGATCCAGTATGAGGCTTTCCGAGTTGGATACGATATTTGATCATATCAGATAAGGATCTGATTAGAGGCTATACAAAGAGAGGTGCAGGGATTGACGGAGGTAACTCGAAACATACCCATCGGAACCCTAATCGCCACCTCTCATAACCCCTGCTGTGCACACTGGTGCTAGCACGCATGATGCTCGATGTTCTATCCCTGGACATGTGGACCTCGGTAGAGGTGCTGCTGCAACTGCGGTACTGATCATGATGATCGCGAGGAGGAGACGGTTGATAAGAGGACGATCGACTATTTCCACTATACTGACACGCGCTTCATTGAATCAGCTACTTCAACTCTACTTCCACTGCATTACGTGTCTAGTGGTAACGATCTATGATCTCTTACTCATATGGCTTGCTGGTTAACAAGGTAGAAAATTTTAATCTTGGCTAGTGTAGCCTACCTGTATTCCAATAAATGGAATGGTAGTCAATTCTGGCCTTGTTTTTGATATGTTTGCGTAGGTATGATTATTGGTATGTATGTAAACCTATTTTACTTGGTCGTCTTCTTAGCGCAATAATTTTGTTGCCACTAAACTTGCATTTCTAGGCACTCGCCTACTACAATATCCACATAGAGATAAAAAGCACTTTAGTTTGTTCCCGCAAAATTGATTTGGTCGAGAGTGGTGTGACAGTTTTAACAACAGGTTACTCATCATACTTTAGAATATGTGCAAGGAAAATATAGTAACAAAGTTGTACGAACGCGCGAGCGACTTACTTTTGAGGTTGATGAAGAACAGGAAGCAGCGCATGTTTGATGCAGTGCAGAACGTAGATGATGTAGTGAAGCGAGTGTACGCGGAGATGCGCTACCCAGAAACCTTATTGCCACCCCGTGCAGGTACTCTCTATGGCAACGGTTCGGAGATAGCCGCTCTCCCTCCTTCCAGGTGCACGCCGGGAAGAAAGGTCAGCGAGGTTTAGACGACACAACACAATAGCACAAGCTCGTAGAGAAGAAAGTAGAGGAAGAATGGAGTTGGAAAACTCTCTGTTTTTTCCTGGACATCTCCAGGCCCTTTTAATGGCGCTACAATTATTCACTAGTATCTGCTGCATTTAAACAGAATTATTCACTGATAACCGGCTCATCAAATCATATTATGATACTTAAGCAGTATTATGACCAGTTAAAAATATGAGAGATGCACAATTTAGCAAAAATAAGGTGGACTTGGTCTGCCAAATGCCACGCCACAACGTGGTCGCGCATTGCAAGTTACAAGTTACGCGATTTTCATGCGAAAATGTGCAAATACGCGTGCGCGTGCGCGCGTGCGTAATTAGCCAAAACCCTCCTCATGCCATCTCTATCCATATTCAATGAGTGGTGAAGACTCCACCTTATAAATTGGTCTCTATCATCTTACTTTAGCAATATGGTACTAAACTATGCATGCTTTGGAATTAAGGAAATGTGTCATGCTCATATAGACCAATTTCTAACAATCCTCCACCAATTCCAAAGCAAGAAACAAAAATATGTCAAAGAAATTGTGCTGAAGTACTGTTAATATACTAGTCTTTTAGTGTAAGTCCCGTTCGGGTTGACATTGCACCTAGAATAACAAGATTCATCTTCTTACAGCTGATGAATGGACTATACATTGAATTCACAACTTTTCATGATCAGATTTCACTTGAAATTTTAACTAGTACTAGGCTGTCAATGAACCACGCCTAAACGAAGCGTTATATGATCATGCTCCCTTATCTGCTCATGAACTTTCTAGAAAATGCCCCTTTCCCGTGAACTGCGACTACACAGTTAAGTTCAAGTATGTGTATTCTTTCAAGGTATTCTATAGGCTAATACCTTTTTCTTATTTTGACAATAGAATATATTAAGACTTTATGGTACTTTCTTTATTAAGACATGGATATACTAAATATATACTCTCTTGTTATAACATCAAATTTTTTTCCTTTGCTTAAGTTACAGGATCTCCGATCAAGAAGGTATGGTTTACCATTGTGATGTAACTTAAATGGGTCTTATTCTCATGTCCATAAATGCAACGAAAACCGCTTTCCGTACTAACCCTTTTGTAAAAGGGTCTGCTAGATTTTTCTCAGTGTGAATATAGTTCACAACAATTACTCGAGTTTCTCAGTTTTCTGACATATTTAAGTCTACACTTCACATGTCTAGAAGACTTTATATTATCCTTTATACTTGTGACTTTGGCCAACATTGTTTGATTATCACAGTACATCAGGATTGCAGATATTGGTTTCTCAATTAATGGCAAGTCCAATAGAAGCTTTCTCAGCCATTTAGCCTCAACAGTGGCTGTGTCAAGTGCTACAAGTTCTGCTCTATGGTTGACCTCGTCAATATAGTCTATTTGCGTGCGTAATCATCCAAGCCCTCCTCATGCTATCTCTATCCATATTCAAGGAGTGGTGAGGACTCCACCTTATAAATTGGTCTCCCTCACCTTGTTTTAGCAATATGGTAATAAAATATGCATGTTTTGGAATTAAGGAAATAAGCCATGCTCATATGAGCTAATTTCTAACAATATCTGCACATGCCAACTGATGAACATTGGAATGCTGTCAAAAGAATACTCGGATATTTGCAACATAGTCAGGATGTTGGACTGAAAATCACACGCTCTGCATCTACTCTGATTAGTGCATTTTCAGAAGCCGATTGGGCTGGTTGTTCTGTTGACTGCCGTTCTACAAGTGGCTTTGCTGTATTATTCATATCCAACTTGGTGTCCTGGATCAGAGTACTGAATCAGAGTATAAAAGATTGATTGACCAATGTGACATATGTGGTAGTCTGTTACAAACTTTGCTCGGTGACCTTGGGATTTTTCAGCCTTGTCCACCAGTTCTATGGTGTGACAACCTCAGGCCAATGTGACCACCAGTCTTCCATGCTCGGACGAAGCAAGTTGAGGTGGACTACCATTTTGTACCTGAGAGAGTAGCACGCAAGGCGCTTGAGATAAGGTTTATAGCATCTGAAGATCAATCTGGGATCACCCAGTTGTTATTGAGGGGGGCTGTTAAAGTATCTGTTAGTATACGTGTTGTAATCAACCGGTGGTTAGTCTCGTAGATATTGCTTGTAAATCAAGCCATTGTAATCTATCTGTAATGCCTTGCTGTATACAGCTTGTAACCTGTATTTTCGGATCTGCTACATGCGATCCTCTCTGGCAATACATAGGGTCTGTTCTTTTTGGCTGAGATTTATAGTTTTTGGCTACGATTTGCGACTTTTAGGTTGTTCATACGAAAAATTATAGAGTAACAGAAAGTTATATAGGTTTTTGCCGATATAAGTGAAGTCGATATAATATGTACTATAATTAACTAGTAAATTCTATTTTAAAAAGACACTTCGTTTAAAAGTTAGTTATTATAGAAAAATCAAAAGCAGAAACTAAAAGCTGAAAAAGAACTGGGCCATAAACACAAGTCACAACCATAAATGCGATCCTTCCCTGCCTCTTCTTCTTCCTTGTTCCACCTAGTTTCACACCATAAATGTGTGGTAGGCAAACAAAGCAGCTTTCTTATTAATGGATACCTGTGATTTGCAATTAAAGCGGTATAACACGCAGTGAGACAGAGGAAAGAATGAGGAACCTAACACAAAATTAAGAACAAACACAAGTATGTAACTAGCAATCAAGAAAATGTAGCGCAGAACTATATAAATACATATCACGGCGCTTCAATTGTTCATTGGTGCTCTTTGCAACGCCATTCTGCACACGCCCTGACGATCTCGGCCTTGTCGTCCTGCTGCCGGATCAAATGCGTGCTCTGCAGGTCGGCGCTGCACAGGCTCGACGACGATAGCGGCGACGACCCCACCTCGGTAACAGTCGTCGAGGACATGCTGGTGAGGGACTCGAGGAGCTGCGACTGACGGCACTCGCGGCGATAGTCGAGCGTGATGCTCGTCAGGTGGTACTTTTCCAGCACGTCCAACGGCACACTCTGCAGACGGCACATGCAAATTCAGATGTTTACCACTGTAAAATTCGAAGATGATATGAGGTTGTTTTCGTAAGGAAGCAACTACCTCAAGAATCCATCCAATGTATTTGACATTGTTCACGTGCTGGTTGACATCCATGTCGCTCCACCTCGGCTGAAGAAGATAACAACGCTTTGTGAAATCAGTGCCTGCATGGAAAGCTTCGATTCTGGAAGGAGATTGGGACGCGCGATGCAATGTGTTCGGATTCTTACTGCTAGTCCTGATCGTATGCTCTCCGCCTTGGCGTCGGTGAGCTTTTCAATCTTGCGATTGCCATTGGTGTCGGCGGCAATGATATTCCTGTCCAGGTAGAAGGGCACCACCTCCTCCCTGACCTCTTCGGGGATCTTGGAGAGCTTTCTGGTCTCTCTGTTCATCATTACCCAGTTGCTGTATAATTAAAGTGCATCCATTTCAGTTTGTTAAATCTCAATTGCAACCAGCAAGAAATGTATTTACCTTGTAGCTCTTGCAATCGTGTTGTTGGTGCTGCGGTCTCGGATGATCCAGTCCCGACGCATGCCGTTCTTACCTGACGACGCGACCCAGGTGTCGATCTCGACCACATCACCCCTGTAAGAGAAGGACAGCATAACAATCTTATCGATCTCCTACAGCAGTTGCAAACGTAGTAAATATGACAATGACATCTGACTAATTGATGCGATATGATCATACGTACCATCGGCTGTACTTGTCGACCTGGATGTTGATCCTTGTCACGACCCAGATGAGCTTCCTGAGGCTCATCTGGCGTGTCGCCCCAAAACCATCCCCAGCCAGCCCAGAGCTCATTACATGGTTCAGTGCTGTCTCCTGCATTAATTTACTGGCCAATCTTCAGACAAGAACATATTCGAAAGTGCAAAAAATCATTACTACACATACATGTCGATCGCTAGTACGCTACTCAATGAAACATTGTTTACAAAAATAGTATACATAGTTTTTGGTTGATGACGATTTATACTTATGTACCTGCAAGAGGTTCATGAGGGTCTCCATGGTGGCAGTCCGGTCAGGCCCGATCTCGTAGGATCTGATCACAAACCTCTGCCTGTACACAAACCTTCCTTCCACAAACTTGCCCAGCCTGAAGGCATCGCCGCCGTCCACGGACACCGCCGGCGCCGGTACATTGCGCAGATCCGGCGCTGTCCCATTGACCGTGACAGCACCGTTAACTGCTCCCATGGTAACACATTTGCTATTCCTGCCACCGCCGCCGCCATTGTCCCAGCTCCTTACAAACAATCTCCCGGACTTCGCCTTCTCAGGCTTGCCAAACCAGCACCGCCCGTCGGCGATGCGCCTTGGGATCTGCGATGTCGGCATGGCCATTACTGGTATTGATGCATGGCCCTTGTGTTCATAATGGCTATATATGAAATGGTTTGCTTCGAGTTGGAAAAACTTGGAAGGAATTGGCTTCGTGTTGCAACAAGAAATAATAATAATAAAAAAGATTAGGACCAAGTTTATGTAATTATGTGTAGTGTGGTGGCGCGTCATAAGAACCTAGTCTTGCTAATACTAGTTGGTTAGTTGTCCTGGATAAGGGGAAGTTGGGAAAAATTGGATGAACAAAGATGGCAGATAGCTCAACGGCCCTGCCAACCTTTACACCTTAGAAGACTATTCTACATGTTAGCTCCACCAAACATGTAATGAAAATTTATTTTATTTTTAAATGCACTTTGTTTCCATTTCTAACCAGGAACCAGGGGAGCATGACACGGGTGACACACTAGCTTATAAAACAATATTGCTATGGTAAAATTACTCATATCAGTTTCTTATGTTTTTTATTATAAATATTCATGATGGTGTATTTGGTTACAATAGTTTGACTACACAGGTTATATGAAGCATTCTTCTTGACACTAATCTGGTTAGACAAAATGAATCGATTAATAATGTTCTCTTCATTTCCCTAGGTTGGAGACGTGAGTGTTGCGATGGTTGCAACCAAAACTCCCGATATTATATAGATGTCTAAACTTAAAATGACTCAAAAGAAACGAAAAAAAGTTGCTATAAGGCTTGTTTGGATGGGCTAGGATCCCGGTACAATATATGGGGAAAATCCTGGCTGTGAAAAGTTCCCGGTGCAGCCCGCAGGCTCATTTGGATGAAGCTAGGGTGGGGAAAACCTGTGTGGAAGCGAGGAAAACCCACGCGGAAGCAAGCGGCACGCCGCCGTGATGCTTGCCATTTGTATGGAATACGATGTATTTTTTTACTTAAAAATACGAGTGATAGTCATACATGTTAAGAAACTGTCGTTTGTGACTAGTTCGATCGATTTCTCTGCTTATATAAAACCAGATCAATCATAGAAGACAAAAAATAGTGGATTAAAACACAGAGAGATAGAGAGAACTCCTGATCTTTCTTTATTGTTTTCTTTTCTGATTCCGTATATAAATAGCTAATAGTACTCTCTACTTATAGTCTAGTGGTGATGTGTCCACTATGAGCCAAGGCTTCAAGCCCAGGCCCAGGTTTCCTAACACTCCCCGTTGGGTACTCATCCGACGCGTTCATGCCTTATCAAAACTCCATAAAAATACAGTGAAAAAAATTTGGAGAAAGAGTACATGATACATGTTATGCTGTGTTGCACGAATTCCCTCATTAAAAACCTTTGCCGAGAAACTTCAGGAAAACTTGTCAAGGAAAAAAGAGTACAATCTACTTAATTTCATTTAATCTTTAGGATTTATTTTTGGGTACTCGATCTTCGTGATCAAGTTTTAATAATGAGCTTGAGAAAATTCTCCTCCTGAATTCTGCACTTATTTAAGTCTCATCATTTTAATTTTCGTACGCATCTTTCAAAACTAGATGCTGGGAGTGACTTAGTGAATAAATCTACAAGATTTTCACATAACTTAGTATGCAGTACCTTAATTTCGTCCATCTTTTACAATTATGAGCATAGAAAAACTTGGAGTTGATATGCTTTGTGAGATGACTCTTCACGTAGCACGTCTGCACTTGCGCAACACAAGCTGCATTATCTTTAAAGATAATTGTGGGAGCTTGCATAATATTCATCCCACATGACTGCTGGATGTGGTGAATCATTCATCAGAGCCAAGCACATTCTCGTGCGGCTTCATATAGTGCTATAATTTCTGAGTGGTTCGTCGAAGTCGTTACAAGACTTTGCTTAGACGATTTTCATGAAATTGCAGTTCTACCACACAGGAATACATAGCCTATTTGTGAGCTTGCAGTATACGGGTTCGACAGGTACCCAGCATCTGCATAGCCAGTGAAATTCAAATCTTGATTCTTTCTATAGAACAATCTAAGGTCCTTGCTTCCTTAAAGATATCGAAAAATGTCCTTTATTCCCTGCTAATGCCTTTTGGTAGGTTCTACACTATGCCTTACTGATAGGTTTACGACAAATGTAATGTCCGGTCTAGTGCAGTTTGCTAAATACATAAGTGCTCCTGCTGTACTTAAGTATGGGAATTCCGGTCCCAAGACTTCCTCTCCCTCTTCCCTAGGTCGGTATGGATCTTTTTTTTGCTGTAAAGACCTCCCGATCATCGGTACTTTCGATGGGTACGCCTTCTCAAAGCCGAACCTTTCTAACACCTTCTGGGCGTAGGCTGACTGATGTACTAATATTCCTTCAGGGACATGCTCGATCTGCAGACCTAAGCAATATTTGGTTTTATCCAAATATTTCATTTCAAATTCTGACTCCAAGTAAGAACTTGCTTCTTTTATGTCTTCCATTGTCCCGATGATATTCAGATCATCTACATATACTGAGATTATACAAAATCCATTCTGGGATCGTCGTATAAATACACAACGACAATCTTCATTGTTTGTGTAGCTTTTTTTGCATAGAAAGTCGCTTAAGCGATTATACCACATCCGGCCTGATTGCTTGAGCGCATATAGTGATTTCCTGAGCTTCACACTGTACAGATTTCTATTTGCTCTGTCTTGGTTCGGGACAGAGATACCTTCAGGTACATTTATATAAATTTCTGAATCCAAGTTTCCATAAAGGTATGCAGTTACCATATCCATCAATTTCATTTGTAAATTCAGATTTACTGCCGTTGAGATTAAATATCTAAAGGTAATTCCACTCATGACTGGGGAGTAGGTTTCTTCATAATCAACTCCAGGACGTTGAGTGAAACCTTATGCAACCAGCATTGCTTTATATCTTATAACTTCATTCTTTCATTTCTCTTTCGGACAAATATTTACTTATACCCTATAGGGTGCACATGGGGAGGTGTGCGGCTTACGGGTCCAAACACCCCTCTTTTGTTCAAAGATAATAATTCAATTTCTATTGCCTACTTCCCAATCTGATCTTTTCTTACATTCAGCGAGCGATGCAAGCTCTGGATTAAAATCGATGATTGTGGCAATTTTCTTTGCAAAGTAGATATCAACATTGGTTGTTGTCCTATTCATGGACTCTCCCGTGTGCACATAATTTATAGCTATTTCAACACGAGTTGCTTCTTCTGGTGCTTCTCTTTACTCATCACTTCTAGTTGCGGTGGCAAGTCACTTTAGTTTTTCGGCTCCGACGTGTGCGCACACATTCATGCCAATTTCTCCTTCCATGGGGATGTTCAGATTCGGTATGCCCTTTTCTGAAGGTGTCATGCTGATGTCCGGTCTCAACTGGCTCCCCTTCTGATTCTAGGGAACTTCAGTGATCGGCTGTGTCAAGTCCTTCTTATCCTTCTTCACTAGGCGTCCCCGGTTACTTAGGATTAGAGGGACTGGAGTTCTCGTCCTTCTATTCTAAGGCCTCTGGACGGGGTTAGGGATACCTTCTACTTTATTTGGTATTTCAACCTTCTCCAGTGCATTGCATGTGGGCATATGCGACTTGGTCATGCTCTTCAAATCACTAAAGTGGTCAGGCAGTTGATTTACTAAGGCTTGCAAATCAATGATCCTCTGGACTTCTCTATTTGTTTCACTAGTGCACGGGTCATGTGCATGGATTCCCGTGGCTTGCCACATAATTTTCTGATATTTTTCATCAAGAACTTGATTTCCTCCTCCTAATGTTGGGAAATTACCCTCATCAAATATGCAATCAATGAAGCAGGCAGTATGCAAATATCATGTCATGGGTTCTAAATACCTGATTATGGATGTTGTTTCATAACCAATGTATATCCCAGTCTTTCGGAGAGGACCCATTGCAGTACGCTGTGGAGCGAGCAGTATGCAATAGGTTTTCGGTGCTAACCCTTGTGTTAGTTGCATAGGTGAATGGATGTTGTAGGCCGATAGTCCAAAGTTGATGAGATTTGCTGCATGTAGGACTGCGTGTCCCCAACATGTAGCTGGTAAATTACAATTCTGCAAAAGTGGTCGGACAATAAATTTAACTCTCTTAATTAATACCTTTGCTAGTCCATTCTAAGTGTAGACATGCGGTACAGAATGCTCAACTGTAATTCCTATTGCCATGCAATAATCATCAAATGCCTTTGAAGTAAATTCTTCGGCGTTGTCCAATCTGATGGACTTTATGTGATGATCAGGGAAAATATTTCTAATGCGAATTATCTGCGAGATCAGCTTTGCGAAAGCATGGTTTCTCGTAGACAATAAACATGCGTGCGACCATTTTGAGGAAGCATCGATGAGCACCATGAAATATTTAAATGAACCTGAAAATGGCTGTATGGGACCGCAAATGTCTCCTTGGATGAGTTCCAGGAATACATGGATTTTATCCTTTACTTTCAGAGTAGAAGGTCTAGTAATTAATTTCCCGGTGGCACATGCAGGGCGCACAAAATCTTCATGATTCAGAAAATTCTTTACATTAATATTATGCCCTTGGAAATTATTGATTATATTTATCATCATCCTAAGACTTGGGTGGCCTAATCTGTCATGCTAGAGACAGAAAAGTTCAGAGCTTCTAAATACTATCTTCAGGGCAGTATAAGCTGCAGGTGCCTTGATGTTGGTGTAGTATAACCCAGTTTCTAATGAAGAAAGTTTTTCTAATACCATTTTTCCATTTGCTTCGCGCTTCGTAATAAGCAGGTATTCCATACCGTACTTTTCTTCAGTCTCAACATGGAAATCGTTGGCGCAAATATCCTTAAAACTTAGGAGAGTTCTAGTCGATTCTGGGTACAATAAGGCTTCTTGAATGACCAAAGTTGTGCCCATTGGAAGTATAATTGTGACTCTTCCTGAACCTATTATACAAGCATCGCTTCCGGCGATTGTTGTAAGGCTGCCAGCATTCTTACTAATCGACTGAAAATACTTTATCTCTCTTAAGATGGTATTCGTTGTACCGCTATCGACTAAGCACATTTTCTCCAAAGGGCGTCGCACGTGTTCTTTCAATTCACCGGAGCGATTCGTGCTAATAACGTGTTGAGGAACCGTTGCTGGCGACCAGTCCGATCGATTCCTCTGCTTATGCAAAACTAGATCAATCACAGAAGACAGAAAATAGTAGATTGAAACACAGAGAGATAGAGAGAACTCCTGGACTTTCTTTATTGGATTCTTTTCTGATTCCGTATACAAAATAGCCAATAGTACTTCCTATTTATAGCCTAGTGGCGAGGTGCCCACCATGGGCCAAGGCTTCAAGCCCAGGCCCAGGTTTCCAAAAAATATGTTCTCCCTCTCGCCATCTCTCCACGTGCGTAGGGCTCCTCCCGAACTAGTTTTTCGCTTCCCCAACCACTTCCCATGGCATCCTCTCATTCCCTCATGCGGTTGGTGTTGAGGGCTCCCTCTCCCTCCCGCCCCGCTTCCTTTGCCTGGGCGACGCCGCCTCCGCTGCTCTGGCCCCTAGTCCTCCTCTCCCCTCTCTCGCTTTCTCCCTGTTTCCTCTCCCATCGCTCCCTCCACTTGCCATCCATCTACCGTTGTCGTCCCTGGCGGACACTCAACTGGCGATGTGCGGGTTGCAAAGGTGAAGGGCGATGAAGGAGAGAGGAGATGACGGTGGTGGAGAGGCGGTGACCTTCGCACTTCGCAACAGGCAAGGCCGCGTGCCAGGGCAGTGAGGCGAGTAGATCTAGTCGTCCCCAGCATGGTACCATCTGATCCGATCACTTCCCTAGCTACAACGACGCGCCTCACAGAAATTAGCACTGTTGCCGGCGCTCCTCCACCCATCCTTGGCTCCCTCCCCTTTTCATTGCCCATCAGCTCAAGCGCTGCTCCCACTTCTAGCTTGGGTTCTTGTTAGAAATTGGTCCATTTAATTATGACTCATTTCTTTAATTCCAAAGCATGCATGGTTTAGTACCATATTGCTAAGGAAAGATAAGGAAGACCAATTTATAAGGTGGAGTACTCACCACTCCTTGAATATGGATAGAGATGGTATGTGGAGGGTTCTGTCTAATCACACACACGCCAAGACGCTGTGCGCAGATCTGCTGTATTTTCGCGTGAAAAACGCGTGACTTATGACGCGCGACCGTGCCGTGACGTGGCGCGCCACTTGGCAGACCAAGTCCATCTCTATTTTTGCTGAACTCTGCACCACTCTCTCTGTTTTTGAATGAGATTCAAACGTTTGAATTTGAGGCTTTATTGGGGTTTTGATGACAGGCAGTTACTAGTGGATAAATGGTTGGTTGAATGTGTTAGTTACCAGTGGGTAAATGGCTGCTTTAATCATGTCAGTTATCAGTCTGTCTATTTATATGCCTGGAGACGTCCAGAGTATGTGCGAGAAACCTACTGCCTCCATTTTCTTCTTCTCTACGATTCTGTACTTGAGTACTGTGCTGTCTGAGGCTCGTCGACCTTTCTTCCCGGCGTGCACCTGGAAGGAGGGAGAGCGGCTATCTCCGAACCATTGCCGCAGAGAGTATCTGCACGGGGCGGCAATAAGGTTTCTGGGCAGCGCTTTTGCGCGACCGCTCACTGCACTGCGACATCTACGTTCTGCACTGCGTCAAGCCTGCGTGGCTTCCTGTTCTTCATCAGGTTAACTAGTAAGTCGTTCGCGCGCACGTACAACTTTGTTAATATATGTTTTGAGTATATTCTGAAGTATGATGAGTAGACTGCTGTTATTAGTAAGTATTACATCATTAGTTTATTGTATTTGTCTTCTAGTAAAATTTAGAATTAAAATATTACCTATATTTGTATCAGTTCCTTCCTTTTTCCCAACATGTGGATCCAGCAGAGTAGCCGGCCATCATGGAGATGATCTCAATGCCATCAGTCAACATGCCGAGGCCACGACATGTGGTCGGCCAGGTAGCAGCTGTGTCCTCATTATGTCGGATCCTCTTCTATATTTCCTTATATATCTCTTGTTTTTTGGATTCCTCCACTCTGTTTATGCATTTCCGCATCAATTTCGTCTCTATTTCCCTTTCTATATTTTTTGTGCTCTATTTTTGCTTCGCACATAGTTCTTTAAGATTTTTTTGGCCAAGAAACATATTTGAGCGATATATATTCTAATCTATTTTTCATAGGCTACTGGATCGTCCGACGAGAGCACTCGTCCGTGATATCCAGCAGTGCTGCTCAGGCAGTGCCGGCTCCATGGTGTGGCTTACAGTTTGGTGGGCGCACTAATAGTACAAAGCAAATTCTAAGTAATATGGGTTTCTTTTCTTTTCTTTTTTGTGAGGAAGGATTTCTTTGGGATGGGCTCCCACATGTGTAAGGGCATGCATGCTGCAGATCACTGTTTGTAGGAACATTGTAATACTGAGATTCATTCTTTTGTTTTTTAGCAGTGCTCTAGATGAACAGTATTCATATTTCTTGCTACCATAGATAAGTAATCTTTTGTCCTTGACAGATGGCCGTTTCAGTCCCAATTGCAACAAAAGTTGATGGAGATGCTTGGCTCCTGAAATTCAATGGACCATGGTTAACTAGGTACATTTTACAATAGTTATTGCAATCCAAAAAATCGTTCACTTTTTTTCTTCTTTTTCATGGGGTTTTACATGGGGCTTTTGGTATCTCTAATGTAGTTGGGATAGAAAGACAAGGCCTAGCCTTGGTATTGACATGGGGAGTTAGATTGTGCATGTATGTTTCATCTAAAACATTGTAAATTAATCAGGGCCAACAGTATGTAGTGACCGGGAGTTGCCTTAACATTGAGAGAAAAGCTTACCTGGTGACACAACAAACTTTGTTTTCTTCTCTGAACACATATATGTTGTGCTACGGGTAAGCTACACTAGCACAATTTCAAAAATTTACTGCATAAACAAGGAACCTCCGCTAGTAATAGATCACGGAATTACCACTAGATACGCAGACTCGTAGCGGAAGTATAGTCGATATAGCCTGTTGGTGTAGTAGTAGTAGTACTAGCTGCGCGTCTCCTTCTCCAGCTCCTTCTGGTCGTTACAAGTTATGGCTCATTCTAGTCCTGAAGATTCACATTGACACATCTAAGGTATCCACACGTACGAGGCAGGAACACCACGCGCTTGTCGGACCCCAAGTTTATAGCTTGGAATCCCCTGTGATAGTACTGCATTATTCCCTGGATCAGTAGATAATGCCCACAGATACAATGCTGCATCAATTCATACATGGCGAAATAATTATTACTATACCAGAGTTTAAATAGACCACGTCGGGTCGAGGTTACAATAGGGCCGTCAGGCCAAATATCTTACAATACATAAAGAGCGGAAACGGAAGCGTACATAAGCGTAGGGCACAACCTGCCACAGGCAAGCGACTGGGACAACCTGAGTACCTTCGCTATCAGCTAAGGGCCTGACTAATAACGGAGGCACCCGCCAAACTAGCCGAGTCAACTGGACTGAGGCGAGGAGTAATATTTTCGAGGCCTAAACTAATACCCACTGTCTTCATTTCCTTCGGCATCTTGATCCTCATGGTAGGCGTAGTGCTCTTGATTTATTAGTTCTGTATGGGGGTTTTAGAGCGAGTGTGAGCACACTAACCACCATGCTCCGCGAGTCAACACACAGAATGCACATAAATATAGATGCAAGGCTAACAAGGGTGGCTCGGGTTCTTTTATTTGCTTAAAGCGATTTTTGGAATAATCGTAATATAAAACTCCTAGGACCTAGCAATTGTCAAGAACTCAAGATTTGATAAATTTAAGGGTGTGCAAATAATTGACAACAAGGTAGGTTCCATTCACCAATGCTTACTTTTACTAAGAAGGTTACATCCACCCTATTACCAACACATGAGTACATCCTCGGAAGATTTACCAAAGTCGGGTTACATCCACCGATGATTTTATTCCCACTCTCTTTTAAATTCTTGAAATAGAACTAACTCGAGGAAGATTTCCGTGTTTACCCTTGACCGTGGGCACGGCTATTTGAATAGTTTTAACTCTGCAGAGACTGTACATCTTTACCCACAAGAGATAATCATCCCGACAATTCTACATGATGCCTTGGCCATGTAGATCGAGAAAATATCACGAGGCCTTTACAATACCTCGCACTCTAGCATGTCACTCCTATGGGGTTACGTCCATAGGTTGTGCGGGATGTCCACCATAGGATAGCGCAGTCGGACTCCTCTCTCCACATACGCTAACCTAGGCAATGTCACCTACATCCGGTGTCCCATTCCAAGTGGGGCTTCCATTTCCCACCTACACACGTTCTCCGTGAAATGACTAGAGTGTTCAAGAATTATTTAGCCAAGCCTACAATTTGCCGACTTGTGGTTGTCTTGTTATACGGAGGGTCCACACAGGATTAAGTCCTTAAATTGTCCGGGCGGTTCATTCCACAACCCCTGTGTTACCTCCACACCCACCGCTCTTTCCATCCGCCCAAACAGTATAGCAGATTTTTAGGGTTTTGAGAAGCATAACACAATTTAACATACATAATCAGCCACATACATCCTGTGACCGTCCCAAAACTAGTTTTCCATGATTAACATATGATTAACAGGGCTACTGAAGCCCTGGATTGACCAGACTTAGCATGGCAATAATACGACTTATAACTACTTTAGTTATTACTTACTCCTAGGGTGACAACGGACATGTGATATCAACTGTTGTTGGGGTAGTTTATTATGTGGTAAATACGGGGTTGTTAACTACCTTAGGAGTGACATATATTTGCATATAAAATAGAGCATGCATGTTCTCATAGTTTAAATGAACATAGTTTCACATGAAATATAGGCGCAAAATGATCAAAGCATTGACTTGCCTGGATCGAAAGTCTGGGGTTCTGGTGCTGCTTCAAGTGGAGGCTCGTTCACGTCTTCGTACTCTACTCGGGAGGTTGAACCGGAAAAATGCCACATAAAATAACGAAAGCGAATAAATACACTTTACAACAAACCCTGACTCAAACTAGCTCAAAACTGAACCAAACCAGAACCATTAGATAGATCTTGATTTTAGAAAAATTTAGAAACTGGTTTCATTGAATTTGGATTTATAGTTAAAAAGTTATGGCCATTCAAAGTTTTAATTTTCTGAAAATGAAAAAGAGAGAGGGAGAAATGAGCTGACAGGTGGGCCCCGTTTTTAATTAACCGTTAATCCGTTAAGATTTGATTAACCACGCCATTACTCCCTCGCGCGGGACTTTTCCCCCTGGCTCGTCCCGGCCGTCAGGGCGGCGAGGGGCTCACGGCGGCGCGGCGTCGTCGGCCACAATGGGCTCCACAGCCTCGTGCGCACCTCGGGGAGGAGTAGGGCGGCCGGATTTAGCCCGGCGACGACCGGCGGCGAGCATGGCGGCGGCCGAAACAGGGAGAAGGGGGCGCCGGCGGTTCGGACGGTTAGAGTTCAATTGCGCGCCATGGGAGCATCCTTGGCCGTTCTTGAGCTCACCTGTGGCGTTGGTTGGGGCCCGGATGTAGCAGGGTGGGCCGGCGGCGAGAGGGGTGTCGACGGCGAGGAGGGCGACGGTGGCGGCTCGCTGGGGAGGTCGGCGGGGTCCGGCGAGGTGGGGAAGGAGCTCAGGGTGTCCGGGCGATGCTCCTGGCGCACGGAATTGGACCGGGATGCGGCGGCGCGCCGAGGGGGTCGGCGCCGGAGTTGGTGCAGATGATGCTCGCCGGCGGCCTACAGGGCAGGAAAATGCAATTAGACGAGGGAGGAGAAGGAGGGGAAGGTGAGGAGCTTGGGGAGAAGCCCAGTGAGTCCGGACATCGACCGAGTGGCGTTGGCGGCGAGGAACGCCGGCGGCAATGGAGGCGGAGGGAAAAATTGCGGTTCTTTCGGTGTTCCAAGGCAGTGAGTCTTTGGCGCCTTTTATAGACGCCGGAGGGAGAGGGAGCCGGGGCAAAACGGGGGTGTGCGCGTGTGGGCGGCGTCACCACCGTGCGGCCTGATGGGCTCGCGGCGGCGGCGGGGCGGCGATGAATGCGGGACGTTCGGCCCGCCGAGGCCGCGGGTGGGGGCGGCGTTGTGACGCGCACGAGGGGCGGCAGAGGAGGACTACGGCGGTACTCCGCAGGAGGTGACGGCGCACGGCCCTGGCGCAATCCGAAGTAAATGCGGGCGCGCGGGAGATGACCGGGGTGTGACCCGTCTACGGCTGCCTCTCCTCGGCCGGCAGCAAGAGAGGGCGAGGACGAGCGGCAGAAACCGGACCACGGTGGCGCGGAGGGCGAGGTCGGGCGTCAAGGCGAGGGGGAGTCTAGCCGGGGCGGTGCGGAAATTGAGGTGGAGCGCCTCCCCCCAGTGCTGCTGTCGGCGCGCGAAAAGGCTGCTGCCGCCTTTAGTCGGTGGCGCGGTCGACAGCAGCAGGCGACGAGTGGCAGCATGGGACGGCGAGCGGCGGAAAAAGACAGAGGGAGGGTAGAGTGTCGCGGCCGGAGGAGGAAGAAAGGAGGATGACGCGGTCGGGGGGAGATGGACGGCCGAGATCGAAGGGGAGGGGAAATGAACGGCCAGGGTTTTTCCGATTTGGATTTCCTGATTCCTTTTCGTTTTTCCTTTATCCGATTTTGCTTTATATTTTATAAATTTACATATATACATTTATATGCATATATATATTTATATATATATCCTTTATTTCTTTCCTTTTCGTATATACATATATACATTTATATTTTTATATATATATGCTTATATCGTTTATTCCTTCTCTTTTTATATATATATATATACATATATATATATATATATATATATATATATATATATATATATATATATATATATATATATATATATATATATATATATATCTATAATCCAGAAACTTTTATTATTCTTTTGAAGGACATTTTAATTTCTACATTGGCAACAATTAATTTGATTTACCCCTTTGAAGATAGAACCAACTTTCAATTTAATTTCTTTTGAAATTCTTCAATTTTCTTCTCAAAAGAAAATGACTAGAGAAAATAAAATCTTTGATTTTATTAACATAAGCTTAAAAAAATACATTAGCACAAAATATGAAAATGGGATGTTACAAATCCCTCCCTCCTTAAAATGAATCTCGTCCCCGAGATTCTGCTATTCTGAGAAAAGAAAGGGAAAGTCGGCTCTGAGTTGATCCTCTCGCTCCCAGGTTGCCTCTCGCTCGGAGTGGTTGCTCCATTGGACTTTACAGAGTCGAATAGACTGGCACCTGGTTTTCTTTTCCATAGCGTCAAGAATCTTGACCGGACATTCGGTAGGATAGATCTCCCTGTAGCTCGATGGTTTCTACAGAAGTCTGCTCTTCAGGGACTCTGAGACACTTCTTAAGTTGAGAAACGTGGAACACGTTGTGCACTTCAGATAAACTTGCTGGCAGCTCCAGTCGGTATGCAACTTCTCCACATTTGGCAATAATAGGGAATGGCCCTATATATCTTGGAGCGAGCTTGCCTCTTACTTTGAATCTGCGGATTCCTCGGAGGGGTGACACCTTAAGGTACACATGATCTCCAATTTGAAATGTCAATTCTCTTCGTCGGTTATCGGCGTAACTCTTTTGTCTAGATTGGGCAGCTTGTAAACGATCCCTGATCAAGCGCACCTTTTCTTCCGCCTGCTTCAGAGTATCGGGTCCGAAGATGTATCCTTCTCCTGTTTCAGACCAGTGTAGAGGAGTTCTACATTTACGTCCATAAAGAGCTTCAAAAGGTGACATCTTGAGGCTCGACCGATAGCTATTGTTGTAGGCAAATTCCGCATAGGGTAAATTTTTCTCCCAGTCTGATGTGAACTCCAGAGCACATGCTCGTAGCATGTCTTCCAAGATTTGGTTTATTCTTTCGGTTTGCCCATCCGTTTGGGGATGATAGGCGGTACTGAATGCAAGATGGGTCCCTAAAGCATCGTGTAAGCTGGACCAGAAATACGAGGTGAATTGAGAACCTCGATCCGAGACTATCCTCTTAGGTACACCATGTAGACATACAATGCGGGCCATGTATAACTCGGCCAATTTGTCTCCCTTGTAGGTGATCTTTACAGCAATAAAATGGGCAACTTTAGTCAACCTATCCACTACCACCCATATGGAATCATATCCCGATTTGGTGCGAGGCAAACCAGTTATGAAATCCATTCCCACTTCTTCCCATTTCCATTGAGGAATCTGTAGGGGTTGAAGGAGTCCGACAGGTTTTTGATGTTCGGCCTTGACCTTCTGGCATACGTCACAACAGGCTACATACTCGGCAATATCCCTCTTCATACGTGGCCACCAATACAAAGTCTTCATTTCTTGATACATTTTAGTGCTGCCCGGGTGTAGAGTATAAGCAGAGCTATGGGCTTCTTTGAGTATCAGGTCTTTGAGACCCTTCTGGTGGGGAACAAAAAGACGCTTCCCATACCATAGCACTCCTTGTTTATCTTCTATCACCTTAGTGGCTTTTCCTTGGGCCATGAGACGTTTGAACTTCCGAACTCCAGGGTGTCCATCCTGGGCTGCCTTGATTTGGTTTTCAAGAGTTGGATGTACCTCCATGGTCGATAGAATACCATATTCTACTATTCTCAGATTAAGGGCTTCAAACTCTTTGCAGAGCTCCGGTCGCAATTCTTCCACCATGAGGTTATTGCAGTGGGGTTTGGGACTTAGAGCATCGGCCACTACATTAGCTTTTCCGGGGTGATAGTGGACGTCCAAATCATAGTCCTTAATTAATTCTAACCATCTTCTTTGCCTCAGGTTGAGGTCGGCTTGGGTGAAGATATACTTGAGGCTCTTATGGTCCGTATAAATGTTACAGTGGTTTCCAATTAAATAATGTCGCCAAATCTTTAAAGCATGAACCACTGAAGCTAGCTCTAAATCATGGGTGGGGTAATTGTCCTCATGGGGACGGAGCTGTCTGGAAGCATAAGCTACAACCTTTCCTCCTTGCATAAGTACACAGCCTAAGCCTTGGCGCGATGCATCACTATAGACATCAAAATCTTTGTGTATGTCCGGCAAAGTTAGCACCGGGGCTGTGGTCAATCTTTTCTTTAATTCCTGAAAACTCTTCTCACAGGCTTCTGTCCACTCATACTTCTTCTTCTTGAGTTGGTTCGTCATTGGTCTGGATACCTTGGAAAAACCTTCTATGAAGCGTCAGAGTATCCTACTGGTCCCGTAAAACTACGTACTTCAATGGATCGAGGTGGGTTGCTTCCATTCTAGAACTGCCTCTACCTTAGAGGGATCGACTGCTACTCCACCAGCAGATACGATGTGTCCAAGGAAACTGATCCTGGGTAACCAGAATTCACACTTGCTGTACTTTGCGTACAGCTGGTGCCCCTGAAGGGTCTCGAGGACTACCTGTAGGTGTTCCTCATGCTCTTCGGTAGTCTTAGAGTAGATCAGAATATCGTCTATGAATACGACCACAAATTTGTCCAAGCATTCCATAAACACTTTATTCATCAGATTCATGAAGTAGGCTGGGGCATTGGTCAATCCAAATGACATGACTGTAAATTCGAATAGGCCATACCGCGTGGTAAAAGCTGTCTTAGGAATATCTTCTGCCCTGATCTTGAGCTGATGGTACCCTGACCTTAAATCTATTTTAGAGAAGACAGTAGCCCCAGATAGTTGGTCGAAAAAGTCATCTATTCGAGGCAAGAGGTACTTATTCTTGATGGTTACTTCATTGAGGGCTCTGTAATCTACGCATAATCTGGCGGTGCCGTCTTTCTTTTTGACAAATAGCACTAGGGAACCCCATGGGGATGAGCTGGGTCTAATAAATCCTTTGGCTTGTAGATCCTCAATTTGACTTTTTAATTCCTCAAGTTCATCTGCTGCTATTCGGCATGGTCTCTTAGCAATTGGGGCCGTCCCAGGCTTTAGGCTGATCACAAATTCTATTTCCCTATCTGGCGGCATACCCGGTAGTTCTTCCGGAAAGACTTCTGGGTAATTCTGAACTACCGGTGTGTCCTCTAATGCCTTTACTTCAATATTATGAATTACGTGTCCCGAAGAGGGGCGGTCCACCTTAACTTTTATCTTCCTTCCGGAGGCGCCGACAAGTACTACCTCCCTATTTGCACAGTCTATCAATCCTCGATTCTTGGTTAGCCAGTCCATCCCTAGGATAACATCTAATGTTTGGGATGGCAAGACCAACAGGTCTACTGGGAAATTATAACCTTCCATGGTGACTTCTACCCTTGGGCTAACTAGAGTAGCAATTAGGGGTCCCCCTGGGGAACTAAGTACCACCGGTCTCTTAAGTCCAATGGTTGGCAACTTAACTTGTTCAATAAATCCCCAGAAACGAAAGAATGCGATGCACCGGAGTCAAACAGAACCTGCACTGGAGTTGATTTAAGAGAACGTACCCACAAGTACTCGGTGGCCTCTGGCGTCTTTCGCCGTGGCGTGGTTGACACGACCATGGTGTGGAGTCGACGACGTCCGTGACGCCTGAGGTGCCTGATGGGCCTTGTTTGGTGCTGACAACTGCAGTCGGGATGAGGAAGCTCCTGGGTTAAACTTCCCTAGGGTGGCTTGGCGATCTGGGCATTTGTTGCGCGAGTGCCCTTGGCCCCGGTTAAGCGGTGGAGGTTTGCAACTGCATTGGGTGTGGGGGATTGACCTATGGGACGAGACACCTGAATTCCACTGTTGCCTGGGCGTGGTGCTTGGAATGAGGTTCTAGGTGCTGGCGTTGCCACCTGGCGGAACGATGAGTTGCCTTGATATACGGGTTTGCTCTGGAAACTGCCCTGAGGTCGGGAAGCTGTCCATTTCCTTTTCCTGCTGACTTCTAGGATCTTCCTTTCATTTTCTAGGACAAGGGCTTTATTTACCAAGTGGTGGAAGCTGGGATAATCGTGTAAAATTAGTTGAGCTCGCATCTCTTCATGCATCCCTTCCAAGAATCGATCAATCTTCTCCTCTTGTTTGGCTACGTCTCTCATGGCGTAGCGAGCTAACTGGTTGAACCGTGTGAGGTACTCGGAGACGGACATATTGCCTTGCTTTAGGTTTCTAAACTCATTCCTTTTCATCCTCATGATACCTGCTGGGACAAAATTCTGCCGAAAAGAGGTCTTGAATTCTGCCCAGGTTGCGGTGGGCTCGATTGCCACGGATTCAGCTTCCTCTTCATTGTGATCTTCATTGCTTTCCTGCTCCCCTTGCTGAGCGTCTGATGGGTCTCCATTTTCTATCTCTTCCTCTCCTTCTTCTTCTTCTGGCCCTTCTTCATCTGAACTGTTGCCTAAGGGGTTCTCCTTCCCACGACAGGCGAGGTAGTTTTCCCACCATGCCGCCGCGGCACCTTTCAGTTGGTGTGTGGGGAAGTTGACCTTGTCCTCGTTAGTGCAACGGGCCAGTTTAAGCTTCTTCTCGGTGTCACGTAACCAATCTTCGGCTTCTAAGGGTTCATTTGCTGTGGAGAAGGTCATGGGGCGGGTCCTCAGAAAGTCAGACAACTTGGAGTTACGACCAGTTGCATTGGTCTACTGGCCGGAAAGCATTGCCTGGAGGATTTGAGTTTGTTGTGCCAATACTTGCTCCATGGTTGGTGGCGCTGGCGGGGGTGGGGGTAGATTTAGTCCACGGCCTCTGCCTTTTCCACGAGCTGCGGCCCTTGGAGCTCGACCCCTACCATGGTTAACAGTCCTCTTGGGAGCCATCTGGAACAAACTCAAGCCTTTTTAGAGACAACAGTAAGGGAAGAAGCACATATACAAGGGTTGGTTAGCCCCCTTAGCTAGCACAACAGAACACCACACAAAAGAGGAGCGACAAAACACCAGGGCAAGCATTAAAACACAAGGCGTTATGCCTACATTAGTTCATTACATTAGGGGGGGTTAGGTGTTTCGTGACAGCCGAGCATAGTGCGTAGGCTTACGACACGTCACGACACCGCATACACAACGTCTACTAACTGGGTACATAAGGGGGGGTACATCTGGGGAGAAAGACTCACGCACACCAACAGGAGCCTGCTAGATATACCACTGCCCAGCCTACTACAGTCTACACCTGCGGGGGGGGTGGTGCTCACCAGAAGACTCTCCGGAAAGCGGGAACAGGAGATGATACTAGATGATCGGGAGCGGGAACACGACCGAGAAGGGCTCGATCCGTCCTGGTCGTTGGAGGAATGAAGGTGGAACGGGCGACGTCTCCTGCTGGGCCCTACGAGGGTGCCATTGGGCGGTGGGCGCACTCTTATGCGTGCCGTCAGTCGGGGGCGAGGTCCCTGGCCTTGAACCACTGCTGGTGTTGAATCATGGCGGTGTCGGGCGACGCAGTGCCGACACCTTGGCGCGGGGCTGGAGCCGACACTTGGTGCCGGAGTTGGATCCACCATGGCGTTGGGCTGGGCCGGCGCTGTGCCGGGCGGCGAGGTAGAGGGTAGGCCGACCTGGCGCGTAGGCGCTCAAGCCCTGCCTCGGCAGTGAGCCTCTCGCGCTCTGCTGCCTGAAAGGCGATCAGATAGCGATTGAGCTGGGTGCTGAGGACGTCTGATTGCTGTAGGCTTGCGGTCAGGAGAATGCGCAGATGCCCAATCTCCTGCATGGCGAAAGCGTAGGAGACTGACATCGCCTGCGTCAGCTGGATCTGGTGAGATAGCTGGGGGTTGTCCACCCTGTGGTCGAGGCGATCTGGAAGGAATTGCCCCTAGCGGATGCGAGGTGAGTAGGCGAAGGGCGACTATTGCAGCCTCTCCCTGTGCACTTGGCATAGGTGAGCCACGGCAAGACGCGCTGCGTCCTGGATGGCGTCGACGAGGTACATCCGTGGAGGCTCGGCCTGGATAGTGTGGGAGTGGAGCTCCCTGGCACTATCTCGTGCGTAGATGAAGACCTCCATGGTCCACATGTCCATGCTGTGGATGTGGACTCTCTTGCCTCTGAATATGTGCAAGGGGTCATGAAGCCGAGACACCGCAAAGAATCGCCGCAAAACCTCAACAAATCCTCCTTCGCTGTCCCCATGAGAGAAGTGATCCCATGGACCAACTGGGGTAGCTCCGGCCATCTAACAATTTTGAACACCAATAGGTTAGAACAGATGAAAAACAAAAGAAATCTTTAGGTGAGTAGAAGAACTAAGAGAGCTGAGTGAAGCAGTATTATGCTATATTTTTCTTTTATAGATTGTTTTTGCAATTAGGACATAAACCCTACATCGTGGCCAGTTTAGCTAAGGTTTCTACAGTCGTATGCTCTGATACCAGCTCTGTCGGACCCCAAGTTTATAGCCTGGAATCCCTTGTGATAGTACTGCATTATTCCCTGGATCAGTAGATAATGCCCACAGATACAATACTGCATCAATTCATACATGGCGAAATAATTATTACAATACCAGAGTTTAAATAGACCACGTCGGGTCGAGGTTACAATAGGGCCGTCAGGCCAAATATCTTACAATACATAAAGAGCGGAAACGGAAGCGTACATAAGCGTAGAGCACAACCTGCCACAGGCAAGCAACTGGGACAACTTGAGTACCTTCGCTATCAGCCAAGGGCCTGACTAATAACGGAGGCACCCGCCAAACTAGCCGAGTCAACTGGACTGAGGCGAGGAGTAATATTTTCGAGGCCTAAACTAATACCCACTGTCTTCATTTCCTTCGGCATCTTGATCCACATGGTAGGCGTAGTGCTCTTGATTTATTAGTTACGTATGGGGTTTTAGGCGAGTGTGAGCACACTAACCACCGTGCTCATGAGTCAACACACGAATGCACATAAATATAGATGCAAGGCTAACAAGGGTGGCTCGGGTTCTTTTATTTGCTTAAAGCGATTTTTGGAATAATCGTAATATAAAACTCCTAGGACCTAGCAATTGTCAAGAACTCAAGATTTGATAAATTTAAGGGTGTGCAAATAATTGACAACAAGGTAGGTTCCATTCACCAATGCTTACTTTTACTAAGAAGGTTACATCCACCCTATTACCAACACATGAGTACATCCCTCAGGAAGATTTACCAAAGTCAGGTTACATCCACCCGACAGATTTTTATTCCCACTCTCTTTTTAAATTCTTGAAATAGAACTAACTCGAGGAAGATTTCCGTGTTTACCCTTGACCGTGGGCACGGCTATTTGAATAGTTTTAACTCTGCAGAGACTGTACATCTTTACCCACAAGAGATAATCATCCCGACAATTCTACATGATGCCTTGGCCATGTAGATCGAGAAAATATCACGAGGCCTTTACAATACCTCGCACTCTAGCATGTCACTCCTATGGGGTTACGTCCATAGGTTGTGCGGGATGTCCACCATAGGATAGCGCAGTCGGACTCCTCTCTCCACATACGCTAACCTAGGCAACGTCACCTACATCCGGTGTCCCATTCCAAGTGGGGCTTCCATTTCCCACCTACACACGTTCTCCGTGAAATGACTAGAGTGTTCAGTAAATTATTTAGCCAAGCCTACAATTTGCCAGCTTGTGGTTGTCTTGTATATACGGAGGGTCCACAGGATTAAGTCCTTAAATTGTCCGGGCGGTTCATTCCACAACCCCTGTGTTACCTCCACACCCACCGCTCTTTCCATCCGCCCAAACAGTATAGCAGATTTTTAGGGTTTTGAGAAGCATAGCACAATTTAACATACATAATCAGCCACATACATCCTATGACCATCCCAAAACTAGTTTTCCATGATTAAAATATGATTAACAGAGCTACTGAAGCCCTGGATTGACCAGACTTAGCATGGCAACAATACGACTTATAACTACTTTAGTTATTACTTACTCCTAGGGAGACAACGGACATGTGGTATCAACTGTTGTTGGGGTAGTTTATTATGTGGTAAATACATAGTTTCACATGAAATATAGGCGCAAAATGATCAAAGCATTGACTCGCCTGGATCGAAAGTCTGGGGTTCTGGTGCTGCTTCAAGCGGAGGCTCGTTCACGTCTTCGTACTCTACTCGGGAGGTTGAACCGGAAAAAAATGCCACATAAAATAACGAAAGCGAATAAATACACTTTACAACAAACCCTGACTCAAACTAGCTCAAAACTGAACCAAACCAGAACCATTAGATAGATCTTGATTTTAGAAAAATTTAGAAACTGGTTTCATTAAATTTGGATTTATAGTTAAAAAGTTATGGCCATTCAAAGTTTTAATTTTCTGAAAATGAAAAAGAGAGAGGGAGAAATGAGCTGACAGGTGGGCCCCGTTTTTAATTAACCGTTAATCCGTTAAGATTTGATTAACCGCGCCATTACTCCCTTGCGGGACTTTTCCCCCGGCTCGTCCCGGCCGTGAGGGCGGCGAGGCCGACCGGCGGCGAGGGGCTCACGGCGGTGCGGCGTCGTCGGCCACAATGGGCTCCACAGCCTCGTGCGCACCTCGGGGAGGAGTAGGGCGGCGGATTTAGCCCGGCGACGACCGGCGGCGAGCATGGCGGCGTCAAACAGGGAGAAGGGGTGTCGGACGAGTTCAAGGAGGGTGACGGTGGCGGCTCACTGGGAGGCCGGATCATGGGTCCGGCGAGAGGTGTCGGGAAGGAGCTCGTGGTGTCCGGGCGGTGCTCTGGCGCACGGAATTGGACCGGGATCTGGCGCGGAATTGGCGGCGCGGCGGCGAGGAGGGTCGGCGCCGGAGTTGGTGCAGATGATGCTCGCCGGCGGCCTACAGGGCAGGAAAATGCAATTAGACGAGGGAGGAGAAGGAGGGGAAGGTGAGGAGCTTGGGGAGAAGCCCAGTGAGTCCGGACGTCGACCGAGTGGCGTTGGCGGCGAGGAACGCCGGCGGCAATGGAGGCGGAGGGAAAAATTGTGCGGTTCTTTCGGTGTTCCAAGGCAGTGAGTCTTGAGCGCCTTTTATAGACGCCGGAGGGAGAGGGAGCCGGGGCAAAATGGGGGTGTGCGCGTGTGGGCGGCGTCACCACCGTGCGGCCACAGTGGGCTCGAGGCGATGGCGGCAGGCAGTGAATGCGGGAGGTTCGGCCCTGCCCGAGGCCGCGGGTGGGGGCGGCGTTGTGACGCGCACGAGGGGCGGCAGAGGAGGACTACGGCGGTACTCCGCAGGAGGTGACGGCGCACGGCCCTGGCGCAATCCGAAGTAAATGCGGGCGCGCGGGAGATGACCGGGGTGTGACCCGTCTACGGCTGCCTCTCCTCGGCCGGCAGCAAGAGAGGGCGAGGACGCGGCGGTAAACCGGACCACGGTGGCGGGAGGGCGGCGGAGGGCGGCGATGGCGAGGCGAGGAGTCAGAGGTGAAGCGGCGCTCCCGTGCTGGAAATTGAGGCGAGAGGCGCCCCCTTTACTCGGTGGCGTGGTCGGGCGGAGGAGGAAGAAAGGAGGATGACGCAGCGTCGGGGAGATGGAGGGCCGAGATCGAAGGAGGAGGAAATGAAAGGCCGTGGTTTTTCCGATTTGGATTTCTGATTCCTTTTCGTTTTCCTTTATTCGATTTTGCTTTATATTTTATAAATGTACATATATACATTTATATGCATATATATATTTATATATATATCCTTTATTTCTTTCCTTTTGGTATATACATATATACATTTATATTTTTACATATATATATGCTTATATCGTTTATTCCTTCTCTTTATATAAATATATATATATATATACACACACACACACATATATATATATATATATATATATATATATCTCTATAATCCAGGAAACTTTTATTATTCTTTTGAAGGACATTTTAATTTCTACATTGCCAACAATTAATTTGATTTACCCCTTTGAAGATAGAACCAACTTTCAATTTAATTTCTTTTGAAATTCTTCAATTTTCTTCTCAAAAGAAAATGACTAGAGAAAATAAAATCTTTGATTTTATTAACATAAGCTTAAAAAAATACATTAGCACAAAATATGAAAATGGGATGTTACAGCGCTGGAGTGCTAGCGTCGGCTACATGGTATTAGATGAGGAAGGTGTGACGACTAGGGTTTTGGGAATTCTGAATTCTCTCTCTGAACCAAATAACACTGCCTCTATTTATATGCATCCATGATGAGTCTCGAACTTGACACCTATTAGGAACTCATGGCCCACATGAATTTAGATCACCATCCGAACTATATCCCAACCCTTTAAGGATGCGACCATATAGATTCACGTACACTTGGACATGGCCCGAGTACTCCTACTCGTCCACTAATCAGTAGTGGCCCCTAGCAAGACATGCTGACTCATAAATATACGTAAAGATCATATCAGATGAACCTTAACAATTTATATGCATTTCCTTTTGCCTCACGATATCGGTCAAGCTCAAGGCGAGTATGTGCCATCCTTGTTGGTTAGCTTGACCACTCTTTCTTGATCATGTGACTTGAATTCCCAGACTACGGTTAACTCTTTAACCGCGAGTAGTATGGCCATATATTTCTGAAATCCAATCACTCGAGAGACCTAGAGATATCTCTCCCATTGCATAGAGGGGCAAATCCTCTCTTAATCGGCCATGCCTTGATGTATGCATTATGGAAAAATCCGAAAGGTACCTTTATAACTATCCAACTACGGAGTAGATTTGACAACCTCTAAGTCATCTATTATGCATCACGAGTACATGCAACGACCTCAAGTCTAAGTACATAGCATGCACATTGTAAATGAGACCAACTGATGATATGTAAGAATGCAACGTTCTCAAAATGTCTCATGATAGGTCGATCCAACCCCGTGTTTGCTAACATATGTCCATATTATTGGTTTAATATCTCTATATCTATGACCCGTAAAATATGGTCATCAGCCAATACATATGCTAGTCGATTCATATGTATCCTCATATGTTTCTGGCTGGGATTGTTTAAGAATAATCATTGCAGAAATATAGAGATTCATAATCGAGCCACATACTTGATAATAAATATTAATGGTATTATTCAAGAAACAAGATAACATATTATCCAATAAATCATGAACATAACAAAATATAATCATCTCTATGATTGCTTCTAGGGCATATTTCCAATAGTCTCTAACTTGCACTAGAGTCAATTATTTAAGTATCTAATACCAATAGCTCTTATGTGTGCCCATGCTTTGACTATGAAAGATGTTTTATCAATGGATCAACAACATTTAAATCCATGTGTACCTTGCATATCTTAACATCTCCTCTATCCACAATATCGCAAATAAGATGATAGCACTTGAGTATATGCTTGGACTTCTGATGGGATCTAAGCTCCTTGTCCTCTCGTCCTTTTGATTTAGTTCATTCAGGTGTATGGGGACCTACGCCTATTATCTTCAACGGTGGGCATAAATTCTATGTAATTTTTATTGATGATTATTCCTGTTTTACTTGGTTTTTCCCTATGTCTAATCGTGGTCAGTTTCGTGTGATCTATCATAGTTTGCCATGATGATTCGTACTCAGTTTGAGTCCTCTATCCGTACTTTTCGCTGTGATTTGTTGGCGAGTACTGTTCTGGCGCTTTTAGGCAATTTCTTTCTGAGTAAGGCACTCTTTACCAGTCTTCTTGTCCTGGTGCCTATGCTCAAAATGACGTTGCTGAGTGCAACCATTGTCATCTAATTGAGACTGCTCACACTCTTCTCTTTGCCTCTCACATTTTACTATAGTTCTGAGCTGAGGTTGTTTCTATGGCTACATATCTCATCAATATGTAACCTTCCACTGCTCTTAAGGATGCTAGTCCCATAAAGCGACTCTACTCTAGAACCCCCAGTATGTACACTCACCTTCATGTTTTTGGCTGCACATGTTTTGTCTTACTGCTGCCTCGTGAGCGCACCAAACTATTGGCTTAGTCCATTGAATGTGTTTTTCTTGGTTACAGTTTTGAGCATATGGGTTATCGTTGCTATGATCCTTCTACTCGGCGGATTAGGATCTCCCGAGATGTTGTGTTCGATGAATCTCGACCTTTCTTTTATCGAGATTCGGCTCCTCATCATGTTTCTACCGTTGTGACGATCTCATGGTTGTCTCTATCTAACTCTTCACCCATTTCTCCCCTATCACAGTCTTCCTCTAGTCTGTCTCTAGTGGCTTCTTTTGTACCTCCACATACTGTGTTGCCTTCTACAGCACCGCCTCTTGTTCCTACAGCACCACCGTCTCGTTTCTCTGGAGTGCACTAATCCAGGCATCCTTATCCTTCACCAAATTCCTCTTCTGGTATCTTGCCAACATCGACATCTGATTCATCTGATTATGCCCTTTATGACCAGACATTCCTTCGACATCCTTATCATCTTGGTTTTCTTTTACAACTTATGCTCTCTCTGTCACTGAGCCTAGCTCTTATCGTGATGTTGCTTCTCATTCTGAGTGGCAGCTTGCTATGGCAGAAGAGCTTGATGTTCTTCAATGTACGATGACCTAGGATATTGTACCGACACATGTGCATGCTTGTCCTATCATGTGCAAGTGGGTGTACAAGATTAAGACATGGTTTGATGGTACTATTGAGTGCTACAAGGCTCGTCTTGTGGCTCATGGTTTCCAGCAGGAGTATGGTTGTGATTACAATGAGACTTTTGCCCCTGTTGCCCATATGACCACTGTTCGCACTCTTGTTGTGGTTGTTTCCGTTCGCCAGTGGTCTATCTCTCAGCTGGATGTTAAAAATGCTTTTCTTAATGGTGTTTTGTATGAAAAGGTTTATATGCACCCACCACCTAGGTATTCTGTTCCAGATGGCCATGTCTGTCGTCTTCCTCATACTCTTTATGGCCTCAAACAGGCCCTTCATGTCTGGTTTGCGTTTTAACTCAATTATTGTCACTGTCAGTTTCACTGTCAGTGTCCACAATCCTGTTGATGCGGATACGCTTATATTTTACGCTTTTCAGTTAAATTTACTATTTAACTGAAAAAAAATTATTGAACTGTATTAAATATTATCAGGTTTGAACATGTGAAGTTTTTGGAATAGAATAGAGCTAGCCAAGGCCCATGCGCTGACGGACGAGAACGGATGAGGTGCAGCCGCCGTATAAAAGACGCACGCGACTAGAAGATGAAGGCAGCTAGAAAACCATGAAACAGTGCGTGACGAGAAGTGAGAGAACAGTGTTAGACTAGATAATTGAGATGGAGCTTTGTGCATGAATTTGTTCTTTTGGATAGCCAATCAAATCTAATAGAAAAGTTATGAGTTCTTGTAAATTGAGATCATTCAATTTTTTTGCTGGGAATTGGGAGCGCGATGAGACTTTTGCTTGGTGGTCCTAAAGTCCGACGCGTGTGATCTTGCGAATTAAAGAGCGTTTGTTTTTGTATTGGTAACGGAGGATCGCTACGATTCAAGAGATGGCACGTGAGTATCCAATCCTACGTCGAGAAGATCGGCGACCCTGTATCATCTTGGTATCAGAGCACAGTTTCCTCGGTAGGATTATTTTCTCTAGCTTTTAGATTGATTATTCTTGCTGTTTTTATTTAATTTCCTATAGTCCATAAACTGAAAACACAAAAAAATCCAAACCCTAGTTTTTGCATCTGTTAATTTTATGAGTTTTGTTAAGTTTTAATCTATTAGAATTTTTGTTTAGGTGCTGATTATTATGTTCCTTTGCGTCATTTAATCGTTGTGTCCATATAAAATCTAAAAAATTTTGCTAGTTGAATCCCTCAATTAGCATAAAAAAATTGCATCTAGTCTTTTATCCTGAGTCCTTTGCTGTTCGGCCAAACTTACTTGCGCAGACTTGGAATCAAACTGGAATATCTCTGTAAGTCTACTGTTCGGCTACAATTCCTAGCGAGTTCTATTCGGTAGCGATTTCAAACTAATCAAGAGTTCGTATCATCTGGCTGCTGGCCGAACGTCTTGATTGCTATTAACTCATCCGAACGGTTGGCTGTGACCTGACCGAAATTCATTCAGGAAGTTGACTTCATATTCACCTCCACAGTTTAGAATTGTTGTTGCTGGTTTTGTTTGTTGCGTCACTAAGTCAAGCCAAGCAAGCCACCAAACCTGCCGAGTGCATTGCTGAATACCCCTCTGATTTCACTTGGAAAGCATTGTGTCCAAAACCAATTCTCCAAAGTCAAATCCGAAGGCTTATGCTGAATTTTGCTTGCTGGTAGCTTTGCAACAAATTAAGCTAGACGAGCACTTGATAAGTTTTGAGCTTCATCCACATTTTATTTCATCTTTGAGACTACCTGTTGAATATTGCATCTAGGGCTGCTCTTGAGTATTTTATATCTTACTGAATATTTGTGACCTGTGCAAAATCAAAGGGACAATTAAACCTAGTTTGGCCTTGAAAAAAAAGACAGCTGATAAAAAAAAGAAGCCACGGCTTGAGCAAAAAAAGGAGAGAAGAAGAAAAAAAAGAAAAGAAAAATATTGGCCGAATTTGGGTGAGTTCTTAGTCTATAAATTCAGATTGTGTAATTTAATTTCTTGAGCAATATTGTGCCCTTATATTCATATTTTTGCAATTGGCTAGCGTCTCTCCCAGTACTTGGTGCAAAACGAGCTAATTAATTCTCAATTTCAGATTATCTCTATTTAGCTCACTCATTTGTTTGCATTGAGTCGCATTGATCTTTGCGTGTGCGTTCATATACTTCCCTTAAACCTTTTGGATCAATACTTAGGCAAAGTATTCTAGCTTGGAATATTACTTAACTTTACAACGTCAAGAATTTCAGATTGCTATGATATACACTTCCATACCAAGCTCCACTAAATAACCGTTGTTGTGCAATTGTGAACACTCTTACATTCGCTTAATCATCACGTTGCTATTGTAGCTTATACCGAGTGTAAGTTTTTATTGGCCTTAATTCACTTCGGAAAGGTGAGAACTTTACTTGTGAGAGAGAAAAAAGTGAGATCGAGTGATTTGTACTAATCATCCATATATCTTGTTATTACTTTGTGTTTTTTTGCACAATCTAACCATGTTAGGTGAAGAAGATAACTATAGTGAAGAGCATGAAGTTAATCTTAATGCCCCGGTGACTCGATTTCAACATCAGGCATTGAGAAGTACATTGCAACAAGAGCTCCAATCAGGCACCACTGCTAAGCATGTACAACTTAAGGCGGATATGTAGGATTTCCGTATTGAACTCAATCAACAAATGAAGGCGTTACACAAAAACATCGTGAATGATATTATGCAAGCACTTCGTCCACAACAAGAAGAAGATGGCTTTGTTACATTCCATGGGAGTGATGATCCAAGAGTATCTTGAGTGGGAATAGCGAATGGAGAAAATATTTAGATTTCAGAAACTTTCCAAAAGCCAAGAGGTGATGAGTGCCACGAGAGAGTTTTAAGACTATGCTTATAGTTGGTGGCAACAACTAATTGGAAAATAATTCATTAAATCTTGGTCAGATTTGAAGGCGTTCATGAGAAGCGAGTTTGTGCCATCCTATTATGCGCGGGAATTGCTTCACCATCTGGAGAATATTACACAAGGGAGTAATACTGTCCAAATTACTATTTTTAACTGCAAGATGCGATGCGTCGTGCTGGTGTCACTAGTCCATCAAGGGAGAAGGCATACTTCAGGGGTGGCTTGAATTCTGAGATCGCTGCTGCACTTCAACATAAATATTTCAGCAGCGTGCATGATCTTGTGAATTGTGCTATTGAGGAGAAGATGATCGAGCATGGGACTTTCCCTTCGGTCAAGGAGACATTTTGTGCTGCCCCAATGACACATACAACATTTGAGATGCATCAAAATCCATGTGAGAATGAGAGCCATATAGCCAAATTGAGTGAGATTATTAAAAAGAGTGAGCTGTGTGATTCCACCATATGTGCGTTTGAGAGCACCCAAATTGAAAGTGTGAGAGATACTCTAAAAGAAAAGAGAGAAGTAGATATTAGACAAAATGAGGTTAATTTTGAAACTAACACATTAATGTCTACTTTTAGTGTTGTTATCTCCCATTGTGCTGGTTGATATTAAAGAAGAGGAGCCAAATGTTCAACAACCGGCACCATTGGAGATAAACAATGACGAGATAACGACAGTTAAAGATGAAGTATTTACTGTTCCGTTGTTACATTATGATGATTTAATACCTACAACACCTACATCAACTGAGGAGAACGATAAAGGTAACAATATTGGTGCTGAAATTAATTGTGAAACGATGAGTAATTGTGAGAACTCATGTATGCAAATGAAAATCCCATATTCTGAAATTTCTTTGCTCAATTTACATAATGTGGAATTGATTACTCATAAGGAAGTTTTTACGAGAATATCTCCTGATGATTCTTTGTACTATATCATGTTTGATGATCCTAGAGAGCTATCTAGTGTGATTGAGAATGTTGTTGAAATTTCATGTTTAAAATCACTAGTTAGTATCTATGCCTACACATATAAGTTCAATTTAATTAAAGATTATGGTGTAGATGACAAGTTTTATGTTTACTGAATATGCATTACATGTGATAAGCTTGCTGAATTGAAATTGCATATTTTGAATAAATAATCTTTTGTGCCATATCATGATCACAATGAGATGAGTTCCAACAATAGTGCTTCATGTTTTAAAAGATTTCTTAAGCCTACTTGTTCATCCTTTAATGTACAATCATATACAAATAATCGGAATAGCGTAGTTGAAGCATGGAAGGCACTAAAAATTTTCTCCCCCATATTTAAACAACTTAATTTGGTTTGGCCCATTAATGACTTTCCATGTACTTAGCAAAGTCGAGGACGATTTTTTCTCATGAAAGGGAGAATGATGTGAATGACAATATTGCAATATATACATCTTATGGCTGCTGTTGTACTAATTGGTTTATATAAAACGATGAAAATGACACAATAATTAATTCGTACATATACCATGTGTATGTGTTATTCTTTATGTTTACTATGCCTTCCGATGTTCATGAAGTGCTAAACAGGAGAAGTGTTGACGATAAATATATATACCATGTATACACGTTGTATTCTTTGTTTAGTACAATTTTAATCTATCAAAAATCGAGGACGGTTTTTCTTGAAGAAGGGGAGGATGATGCGGACAGGGGCGGACCCACCGGGGGTCAGCCGGGGTTGGCGCCCCCCCTACGGCTGGCCGGCCGCCCCTGGTCGCAGGTATAAATGGGCTGTAATATTTTCTTTCAATCGTGTTTTTATTGATACCACTTTGGGAACCAATTAATTCCTTTTTTCCTCTTCATTAGTGGTGTTTATACTCGTATACATGCACTAAAAACTACTGTAAGTTTACATTACAAAATTTTCTAGCACCAACCGACTCTACTGAATGATCTAAACAGTTTGTAAAACTCAACAGAAAGCCTTTCAGATAAAGTATTTTTCGTTCAACTTTCGCTCGTCTGAACTGGTATGAAGCTTATCATTAAAGGGTATGTAAGAGAGCACTTTTTTTTCTTCTCTTTCCAGATCACTTTGATCAATGTTATCCACGTGCACACGATCATACTACTTAGTACTATTGTAAATATAGGCAATATTTTAATTTCAAGTTTTAAAACAAGACAAATACAATAAATTAATAATGTAGAACTCACAACTAACAACAGGTTACTCATCATACTTCAGAATATACTCAATTAAATATAGTAACAAAATCGAACGTGCACACTAACGACTTACTTATTAACCTGAAGAAGAACAGGAAGCTGTGCAGGCTTGACGCAGTGCAGAACGTAGATGGCGCAGTGTAGGAGCGGTCGCGCAGATGCGCTGCCCAGAAACCTTATTGCCGCCCCGTGCAGGTACTCTCTGCGGCAACGGTTCGGAGATACCCATTCTCCCTCCTTCCAGGTGCACGCCGGGAAGAAAGGTCGACGAGGTTCAGATGGCACAGTACTCGAGCACAGAAACACAGAGAAGAAGGAAATGGAGGCCGTGGGTTTCGTACATACCGGACGTCTCGTGCATATAAATAGACAGATTGATAACTGACATGATTAAAGCAGCCATTACCCACTGGTAACTGACATATTCAATCAGTCATTTATCCACTGGTAACTGTCTGTCATCAAAATCCCAATAAAGCCTCAAATTTAAACGTTTGAATCGCATTCAAACAGAGAGAGAAAGAGTGGTGCAGAGTTCAGCAAAAATAGAGATGGACTTGGTCTGCCAAGTGGCGCGCCACATCACGGCACGGTCGCAAGTCACAAGTCACGCAATTTTCACGCGAAAATACGCGAATACGCGCGCGCGCGTGCGTGCGCGTGTGTGACTACACAGAACCCTCCACGTACCATCTCTATCTGAGAGACCATGTGAGGTCTTTTCATGTGTATGATGAGTAATTGACATCGGCTTAGGGAAGTCGAGTTTGAGTTGGTTGGTTCGGACCATGTCGTTGCGGGGTGCAATGGGCTTAGTTGGACCTAGTCAAACTTGGTCAAATGGATTACGACGCTTATTCTGTTGATTTGACAGTTTGGGCTTAATGTGGTTTCTTTGATATTATGCTTTCATGTATCGAGCGGTGCTATTTGATGTGTTTCTTGTCTGTGTTGGCTGCAGGACGTCAAGATGGAGTCGTGGTGAGACACGAGGTGACCGGACTAGACACAGGCGGTGTCGAGGTCAGAACGGTCAGATGTGTCGAAGACGGCGGAGATTCGACGTGGTTGCGAGTCATGGACGACAAGGAGCGCGGAAGCTTCCCGGAAGGTGCAGGAGGGGCGAAATGGTAAATTCGCAAGGCTGCATAAGCGGGAGACGGCTCCGTTAGGGTTTAGCCGGCGTAACGGGTTGGAGACCTGTTAGCCAAGGGCTATAAATAGATGTTGGGGGCTGCATACCCCTTTGAGGGTTTTTGTGCATTTGCTCTCCATTTTGTGTGTGTTCTTCCCAAGAAGCATGAGAGGCTCTTGGTGTTTTTGAGGATTGAGAGGGAGAGGATGGATTGAGAGTCTTGTAATCTTTCTTGTTCTAATGTCCATGCGTATCGGGACTCTTCTGTATTCGTTGTTTTTCTTGAATGAAAATCTGGGGTTTTTATTTCCTGTGACTCTCCGTTCTTTGTTTCTCCTTGGCATTTGGTCTGGAGAATCCTATGGCTATTGCTAATATGTTTGCAAAGTACCTTGGCCATAGGATCTGAGACTTACTGGGTGTTCGGCAGCAGTCCAGACTTCAGTGTTTCAGTTTTCATACTTTGTGATCTTCAATCCTTCTGCTGTCCGTTGATGATTTTCCCTGTCCTGACTGCTGCTGGATCTCTGTTTGATTTTAGTGCCTTCTTGATTTGAACAGAAATCTTTTCAGTCTAGCCTAGGTTCTCGTTGTGCTCTGAACTGGGAGTCTCATCCAAGCCTTTTTATCTCTAAGAGCAAACTGTTAAAATCTATGATCTTTCCCAGAAATCTTTGATTTCCTTGGTGGCTTGATGGGAAGTGATTTGATTTGTGTTTTCTTGCTGCCAGGGTATTTCCAGCTGCGGTCAAAAAGGCTCATGAACTAAAGATTTGATATCTGCAAGCCTTTTTGGATCTTGATCTCTGTTTCTGTTTCGGTTGGTCTTTTGATTAGTTCAACTCATTGGGCTAGTTCAAAGTTTCTTTGCAGTTTGTTTAGGCTTTCTCTTTTCAGTCTTGTGGCCAGTTCGATCTCTTTCTCAGTTTTTCTTTTTTCTTTTTATCTGCTCTTTTCAGTTCTTTTGCTTTGTCTGAGTTGCTGTCTTTGTTTGCTAAATGGTTGGTCGGCAGTATTTGTAAAAGCTGCTTGTCTCCTGCTCAGTTTTGTATCATCTTGGCAGTACTCCTATTTCTTGTCAGTTCAGCAGCAGTCTTCAACTTGATTGTTTCTATTTTGCAGTTTGGGCTAGTAATTATTTTACATTGGGCGACATGCACCGATCTCTTGTGGTTATAGTTTGCTTCCACTGCTCACGGTTGATATTGCTGCTTTGATAGTGTTTAGCTAAGTCAAGTTATTCCTTTTTGCTTTCTTCAGTTAGCAGTGATCTACTATTTTCTTCTCGGCCGGCAGGAAAGTTTCGGATTTCTTTGCCGTGGCAGCCTTGGCAGCCGGTTTTCTTTGCCGTAGCAGCATTTTCCGCTGTTTCATTGCTGTGACTGCAAGTTCTTGACGTGGTATTACTTTGATCTATTTTCTCTGCAGTGGCAATATTTTACTGATGTTTTAATTGCCGTGATATTGATTTGAGCTCCGTTTCTTCAGTGACTTTGTTTTGAGCTCAGTTGTCTTTTTGGTTAGCGCTCTTTCTTTTTCTACTTCATAGCTATCATAGCTATCGGAGTTCAAATTTTTGTGGATACTTTGGGGGCAATTTTAAAAGGCACCATTCACCCCCATCTGTTGCCAATTCCGATCCTACACTATCCATATTCAAGGAGTGGAGAGGACTCCACCTTATAAATTGGTCTTCCTCTCCTTTCCTTAGCAATATGGTACTAAATAAAGCATGCTTTGGAATTAAGAAAATAGGCCATAAAAATGGGCCACATTCTAACAAGTACTACTTGATTGGATTTGGAGTTTTTGGAGATTAGAGTAATCAATTAGTGTGGCAGATCAACACAACACGATTCCTAGCCGGGACACTAGCTAGCGTATTGTGATCAATCAATGCTGTATATGTATCCCAGACACGAGATGGCAGGTTCATATGCCAATATATATATATGAAACTCATTGAATGTATAGAGAATCGTTACATGCTTAACTACTCGATGATGATGAGAGGCAGACGGAGATCCACCAAGGGTCAGCCCCCCTTAAATTTTAATCTTGGGTTCGCCACTGGATGCAGATGCACTCATATCTTACGTTTTTCAGTTAAATTTACTATTTAATTGGAAAGAATTATTAAGCTATATTAAATATTATTAGGTTTGAACGATATGAAGTTTTTGGAATCGAATAGAGCTGTTCCAAGGCCGATGCGCGGACGGACGAGAACGGATGAGGTGCAGCGACGCACGCGACTAGAAGATGAAGGCGGCTAGAAAACCATGAAACAGTGCGTGACGAGAAGTGAGAGAACAGTGTTAGACTAGATAATTGAGATGGAACTTTGTGCATGAATTTGTTCTTTTGGATAGCCAATCAAATCCAATAGAAAAGTTATGAGTTCTTGCAAATTGAGATTGTTCAACTTTTTTACTGGAAATTAAGAGCGCGATGGGACTTTCGTTTGGTGGTCGTGAAGTCCGACACGTATGATCTTGCGAATTAAAGAGTGTTCGTTCTTGCATTGGCAACGGAGGATAGCTACGATTCAAGAGAGGGCACGTGAGTATCCAATCATACATCGAGAAGATCGGACAACCCCGTATCACCTGCTCTATTTGTCCATGTCTCACATCGAGGAAGGACACTACTGCCTCTATATGTGGATTATGTGCTCATCACTAGTGATGATTCTTCTTTCATCACATATGTGAAGAAGCATCTCAGTAAGCAGTTCCTGTTGACTAATCTTGGTTTACTTACGTACTTCCTTGGGATTGAGTCTTGAGAGTTTCTACCTCTTCGAGTAGAAATATGTCTACGATCTTCTTGATCGGTCTAGTCTGACTGATACTCGCACTGTTGAGACTCCTATAGAGCTCTCCCTTCAGCTTTGTGTTACTAATGGTGATCTTCTTGAGGATTCTACTCGATATCGTCATCTTGTTGGGAGTTTGGTATATCTTATGAGCACTTGTCCTGATATTACTCATACTATTAATATCTTAAGTCAGTTCATAGCTCGTTCTACTCATCTTCACTACAACCACTTCTTTGTATTCTTCGCTACTTGCGTGGAACCATCTCTTATCGTTTGTTTTTCCCTAGCTCCATCTCACTGCAGCTTCAGGTATACTCCGATGCGACCTGGCCTAGTGATTGTTTTGATCGTCATTTTCTTTATGCTTAGTGTGTTTTTCTTGGCTCCTCTTTGATTGCCTGAAAGATAAAGAAGTAGACTGCAGTTTCCTGTTTGAGTGTAGAGACTGAGTTGAGAGCTATGGCAGTAGTGACTACAGAGATTACTTGGTTGAGCTGGCTACTTGCAGACTTTGGATCGAGTACCTATAAGGGGTCCTACGACCCTCATGTCTGACAGTACAGGTGCTATCAGTATTGCTCGTGATCCAGTGAAGCATGAGCTCACCAAGTACATTGGTGTGGATGGTTCATACATTCCTTCACAGGTGCAGGAGGGAGTACTCGCTCTATAGTTTGTGCCTTCAAAGTTACAGTTTGCTGATTTTTTATGAAGCTGTAGACAAGGCCACAACATTTGTTTTTTTTCTCCAAACTCAGTGTGCGTGATCCACCATGAATTTGAGGGGAGTATTAAGGATAGGCTATGATTGTTTATTTGTTTCATTATATGCCTTAGTTTCCTTATCTATGTATAGCATATTCCTTATATATCCTCTTTGGGCCTCATGAATATATACACAACATTCATAACATGTACATGCATGATTGATTTTTATTCTTGTGAAGCAATGAGGTATTGCAGTGCCGTTGGCTTAACATAGTTTTGGTCCAAACTCGTTCTCTTACTGCAATTCTTCAGGTAATTATGAAAGGTTCCTGGTATTCTAGATACTATATTGCTTACTATGAATTTTATAGTACTGAAAAATCAAGTGATGTTCCCTTTTGTCACATACTATTGAAGGTACTTCATATTTTTCAGACTTTGAGCATTGTGTATTGCTAGACCAAAGCTGAATGAATCAAAGCACTCACGTGAAATCACTCAACCTTCCATCACATTTTGCCATTGCTAGGATAGTTTCTATAGTACAAAGCAAATACCTAAGTGTCTTCAACTCTTCATAGTATATAGTGTTTATAATACAATAGGGCCCCAGAGCAAGAATAGGCCATCTTGCTGCATCACATGCAGATAACCATGCTGCAAAATGTGCCTTTTCCTAGGAAGAGATATTCTGGAATAGAGAACTGGTAGTGCATGTGCCTTTTCTAATGTAAAGTGAAAGATCTTTTGCAATCACAAGTCTTTCTGAACATGTGTAAATAGATTGACAGCAACCATTTCTGGTCTAATTCCACTTTTTTTTCATTGTAAATTGATGTGGTCTTGAATGGGTTTTGCTACTGGATTTCAGACCCGCAGGACTTCTATTTTGTTTTCACCTGGCATCACCCTAGAGCTGTAGATCCTGCACAGACTCGAGGCAATAAGGAAGTTAAGGCACACTCAGTTGTTGTTTGCTAACATGAGAATGTGATATAATCTTCTAGATATGTGAGTGATTAGTTGATTTGTTTGATATTTGTGCGAAAGAACTGCTATTTACGTAAGGTGGGATCCTGTTATGCGTGAATCTGAGGACCCAGGTCTTCCATGTATGTGCTATTGTTATTTCTAATCTGAATAAGCAAATTATGTTATTTTGCATCTGTTGTACCGATTTTCTTCTTAGTGAACATAGCATAACTGCTACTTGTTGTATATTTATCCTGGTTGTTGCAGCTTAATCAGAGAACCCTCATGTTCCTTTATATCCTGCTTCATGATAATATATAAAAATACTCTGGTGATAATTTATCAAACTATAATATATACTGTTTGCAATTCATGAACATGCAGCCTTGCAGGTACCCATGTAGCCTTGGTACGTAATAAGAGGATCAAACTATTCTATACTGATAGATATAAGGTTGATGAAAACAATGTTATTGAAATGGCATCAGTTGAAAATTGGTAGTTATTATTTTGTACTAATATTCTTAATCTTCTTCTGAAAGGTTAATTGTTTTAACATTCTCATCAAAGTACCTAGATTGTTTTGCAGCTATATCAAATCAGCGACTCATCGACGCTGGAAGGAAACAAATGGACCATAACAAGCAAGCTTTTGAGCGTTCAAAAAAAGGTGCACCGATAACTTAAAAAAAATTTGGCATGTGGGTCTTATTTGATTTTGAGTTCTAAATCTATAATTGGAGATGAGTTCAAGTAGTATAGCGAAGATTGTTGTGTTGGCCACCAGCTGGACGAAGCTTGCTTGCGGCACTGTTTACTTATGATGGTGGATATTGTTTAGTACATGCTCTCTCTCTCTCTCTCTCTCTCTCTCTCTCTCTCTCTCTCTGATATTATGAATTTGATGTGAACTCTTGAGTCTTGATTGTGGAAATTGCTTGAGGATCTAAGTTTTGTGAATGGTTTAGTACTTCAGTAGCATTTGGCACTTCTAAAAATCAAGCAAGGAACTGTTATTTCTATTGCAACCCTTAAATGAATAGAAAATGTATAATACCTTGGCAGAAGAGGCCCAACCCGGTCCATGCTATGCCCCATATAAGGGAGTGTAACACCCCAGGACCCACAATGCCTTAGGATGCTGCTAGAACTACTCTACAACTAGCCAATTTATAGAATAAACTAAACTAGCAACAATACTAAGCAAGATAGTATAAGCAAATACTAGAGTTCTTTCGACTTTATTTCAGCATTAAAACAAAATCCATGTGCATCAATGTGGTGCTGCTCTACCCTTTCCAATGCATGCTCAAAGTCCACCTGTAGGGAGGGGGAAACAAGGGTAAGATAAAAATCTCAGCAAGCAAACAGGTTAACAAGCTATTCAAACTACAAACAATTATACATCATCATTTATAATTCCATACAACCACAACTACAATTCATGTTCACAATTATTAAATCACCATAATCTTCTATGAATAATAGCTCTTCAATTTCAGATTTAATTGACATATAAATGCTATTATTTTATCCACAAATAATTGCAAATGAAATATTTAATCTTTCCTCAAACCACGATAGATTAATCATCAATACTTAATCTTCCACAATTAACAATGTTTATATCCTCAACCGCAAATCACCATCAAAGACGGTAAAGCATTAGTAAATTAATCTTATTTGACTACTTTAAATCCTCAACCATTACCACTACTAAAGGCAATATAACATATGTATGTCTTACTTCAATGTTTTATTATTTTCCACATCCACAATGCCATCTACAATTAATACAAGAAAAAAGAAGCTCATGCCATCATCACAACCCTTACCATACACAAGGGACGAACCTCATTCCACGACCACATCCACAATCCTCATACCACAAATAGCTCAAATGAGCCAATTCCACATTACAACTAGAAAGTTGTATATTCCACAAAATAACATCACCACAATATTTATTGCATATGTATGCAAATGAATCTTTCCACAATGCAATGCATTTGAATGCTTCATGCTATGCTCCACATCACTCTTGCCAGGGCAGGAATTATAGTTCATTGTATTACGGCAATATACGATGCTTCCGCGGGCGAAGAGGTGCATCGTATTACGGCAATATACGATGTTGTACCGGTACGGTCGCGGCTAAGTGCGGCGACATTCACATATGCAAATGATATGATATGACATGAATGATATGATAATTCATTAATCACATTAATTCATCCATAAGGAGCATTATCATGCTCTCAACATATCCACATCCACCACGTGTTATTTTCATGTTCCACATTATAACATTAAGCAAGAATTCTACATGTCTACTAGCATAATATCAACATATCAATTGATAAATATTTGCTACCATCTCCACAATTAAAATATCATGCAATCATGGCATAATATATAAAATTAAGATAATAATGTAAATTGCAAGTAGAAGGAATAACAAGTTAAACGTAAGCAACCACTGCTACGTTCACTTGCCTCAATCCGACGAAACGAAGATCAACAAAAATCAAGAACACTCAGGGACAAGACCACCTGTCTATAAGACAACTCTCAGCACACAACCACAGCATACAAGCACGACATAAATATATAAAACATCGCTAGAAATTCGAACCCGCACAATCTTCTCTCTGCTCAATGATTCAACAAATTACTCTCTGTATCAGCGCTGCTTTACAATTTTGTATCTTTACAAATATAAATCGAAATACAGCAAATGATACCTCTATGGATTTATGACTTAAAAACCTACAATTTGCATGTAGAACACCAATTTTTATTCGGATCACAACTAGATGTAATTTAATGCCCAAAATAGAGGAAGAACTCTATTCTGGTAGATTGGACAGCAGTATTCAAACGCGTGCTAACAACAGCACAGAGGTCTAACAATTATGAAATTTATACAGAAGCTAGATCTCTAAATTATGCACAACTTCCTCAACTATGGCCATGACAAGAAAATTCGTTTACTATTTTTAAACTCCAGATTACCGACGGACTGTACCAATCTGTCCGCCTGACGGACAGCGGTATTGCCGACTCCGTATCTCCCAGATACCACAGTACAAAAATCCGAAAAAAATACAAGAGATGCATCTGGAAGTCCTCTACAACTTTCCTGTTGGGAAGACCCACAGGAAAATTTGTTTTCTAGATCAAAACTGTAGGACAAGCCGTGCTGCGCGAATCAATCTACAGACAGACAATATCTAATCTCTAATCGGGCAATTAATCTATTAGCTACCTTCATAATCTGTGCCAAGAACCCTAATTAATCCATAAAACAGAGGATTTGGGATGAGGAAAAATTACCAAGATGAAGATTTTCCTCACTTTTTTGCTCCTCTTCTTCTTCTTCTTCTTTCTTCTCCTCTCATTCTCCTTTCTTCTTCTCCTTCCTTCTCTTTTCTTCTCCTCCAATGGCAGCAGCACTTGGGGCACCAATGGCAGCAATAGGGGAGGGGAGGCGCCAAGGGGTGGGGGCGGCCAAGGGGTGAGGAAGGGTGGAGGGCCAAGGAGGGGTTTATAAAGGGGTGTTAGGGTTTGGGAGGGGGCAGGCCCTTATTTGGGCTGGCTGGCCCACCCCTCCGGACAGTCCAAAATATCCAAATTAATTATTTTAATTTATTTAATTTATTTTACAATGTTCTACAATTCATATTTTTTCCTTCCCGCGATTTACCGAAAAACCGGCGACTCCGCGATTGTTTCAAAAACTTACGTCGTAACGACGTTCAAAGTATTACAGGGAGGGAGTCGGATCGAGGGGTAGGCAAAAGCCATTTTGGCTTCTCCCCCCGTGCTCACCTCGCTGCCACCACTTTCCCACACACCTGTTGCCGCCGCTCGCCAGCGTCCAAGGCCACCATTCTTGCCCTCCGGTCGTCGCCGTGTGCTGCTGCCTCGCCTAGCTGCCGACACCGCCGCTTGCCACCCTCCAGCGGCCGCCCCTCCCCATCCCCGCTTCCCCTGCTACGGTTGCTGCCGCGCTGCTGTCCCTTGGCATGCGGCTAGCCACCGTCGTCGCCTCCCGGCGTGCTTTCCCCTCCTGCTGCCGAACGCCGCCCCAACTCGCGCGCTGCTGCCCCTCGCCCGTGCCTCGCCTCCCCGTCCCTGCTGCCACCGCCGCTCCACGGGAGTGGAGGGCTAGTCAGCCGAGAGGAGGATAGGGAGGGTCGCTGTCCGGGTGAAGAAGAGAAGGGAAGGCGTCGGCCGTGAGGAAGAGGAGTGGGAGAAGAAGGGAAGAGAAGGGAGCCGACGGCGTGAAGGAAAAGAAGAGAAGGGGGAGGAGCCAACCGTGGAAGAAAATGAGAGAGAAGAAAAGAAGAGAAGGAAAAGAGGAGGAAGAGAAAAGGAAAGTCTGACCCACCACCACATTTGTCAAATCCGGCTAAGAAAAAGAAGGTAGTGCCCCGATCTAGTTGCTCGGGGCTAGGGTAACACCTCGAAAACCCTTCTCCCTTCTTATTCACTGTATTTTGCATAAGTCATTATACCGATTATTAGAATTGATTCGTGTGGCCAAGAAGAGGTCACTTATTAATATGAATGCTGGGATGGTGAAATCGGTGTTACCACTGTTGATCTGGCTGATCCGTGGTGGGAGGGGGAAAGAGAGAAGGAAGTGATGGAGGGATATTAAGTGTGTAGAATTCGATCCGTGAGTGTAAATGGAGAAATCGCTAAATGTTCGAATTGGTTAAGCACTGGGACAATGAGGAGTTGCCTAGTGGGACAAGAATTGGTTATGTCAGATTGGACGTTAGAGAAATGTTATTTGCTCGTATATGAATGTATAGCATTAGCAATGAATTGAAATGATTAATGCTTATTCAGGTGACGGTTCGAGTCTGGTGCCATCCACACACCATCTGCCAGATTAACAAGCAAGTGCATGGTAGAACAGTGAACTATGTAAATGTTTGTTAGTCGGGTTTCCATTCTATGATTTATAGTAATTATGAGATAATGTATATGATTATGGGCTAATCATACCTTGATGAGTACTGCTTATGATTAAACATCCACATTTGAAGAATGTTGCATCATGCAAAATGCATAAGAGCCAGATCGGTGAGAAAGTCATACGACTAGTCCGGAGTGCTCTTGAATAAGACCTACAGAGGTAGGCACCTTCATGGGATGGAGGAAGAGGGTGAAATCGACGGGTGTACCCTCCGCTATACCGGTATAAGCTACAGTTACAGATGCATTACAGATGCATTGCATGGTATTGCATTGCATGAAAGTGATAGAGAAAGTGATAAAGTTATAGAGAGTTATGAGTTTACAATTTACAGTTACAGATTTGATTTACAGTTTATAGTCATAGAGTTGATTTACGGTTTACAGTTCATGAAATCGATTGAATTGCTAAAGTGATGTTACTATTTTATCGTGTGTTTGCTGAGTCTCTGGACTCTCCTTTGCTCTGTTGTTGTTTTTAGGTTAATGATGGCGACATGCATGGAATGGGAATAGTCCTTTTGGCACTGTACATATGAAATAACAGCTTAGCCTTATATTGAGTTATTATATTTAATCTAGTGTTAAGTCTTTTGCGGCTCGCCGTTTAGTTTAATTTGCTTGCGAGCCGTGGTGGTGGGTCTCCATGGTCATGGAGATCATAGTTCTGTTTATGTTCTAATTATGTGCAATATAAAGTTAATTGGCTTATTGCAATTATCCTATATTCATATGTTGGTTGTTCCCCATTGAGATGGTAAGTGTGTGATGGTAGCATCTTGGACCCTGTGAAGGGCCGGGGTGTTACAAAATGTTTCTCCTAAATGAACAAAACCTTGTTAGAAATAGGCAGGTAGCTATTTGTTATTGTTATGCTTTCTTTTGTTGACTTTCTCTTGGTGTGTGCTAAAACTGTCAATAAAATCTCCCTTGGGTTACCAGACTGACATGTGCTTTGCAGATGTCAATTTCTACTCCCAATCTATTTCTGTAATTTTCTGTAGTGTTCATGATATTTTACTATTAAAGATTTTCCTTGACTTACGATGCAAAAAAGATCTTTTTCCTTTGAAGTAACATGCCATGGATCTGAAGCTTGTTGTACTCCTAAAGCTAATGTTCTACGATTCTCTGAATCTTTGTTTAGGTTTTGAGAGGCAGTCGTATGCTCTCCTTGCTATAATGGATGGCACTCAGCCTTGTTCTCGGAGACTAACCCTGTGCTTGTTCAAGTTCTGAACAAAGTACTATATATTGCTGCAGCATTTTGCTATACTTCAATCAATTTTGTGGAGAGTGATATTATGAAAGATGAAATCATAAGGCTTAAGCGGTGTTAGAGCACTACGTTTTGCCCCACTTGCAGTAATTCCTAAGCACGGTACCAGCTTGTCGCTGAGAAGGAAAAATTAAAAGAGCAAAATGAGTGGCTGCAGCAAGAGGTAGGGCTTACGAAGAGGCCCTTTTGACATTTTCAATCAAAGTTTAATTACTTTAGAAACATTTGGCATGTGATGTTTACATTTCTGTGACTTTGAAAGAAATGTTAAGGCTTATCATCCATGCTAAGTACATATGGCCTCAAGCAGACTCATTTTGTTCAGCATGACCTACATAAAGATATGTAAATATATGTAGTTGTACCTACGTAATGTTTTTGCAAGACATCGTATCACCGTACCAATATAACGTATCAGTGCATCATAGTCTAACATATATATTTGTATTTCCGTTGCAACACACGAACACTCAACTATTGTATGAAATGATGGAAGTGTCTCAAACGTGAGTTTTATTCTGATTTCCATTTTGCAATTTCCCGGAATTCTTTTGTGGCCGGGATTTTTCTATTGATGCTCCAAACACACAACGGGATTATCTCTCCTGTGGACGATTGTCCTCGTGGCGTTGTGGTGTCCACCAAAATCCCTTGTGGAATTAGTCCCCAGTCCCACTGGGCATTTTCTCTCAAGTTGCCAAACAGGGCCTCAATAGAAACTTAGTCTCCTTGTTTTTCCCTTTCCTTTTCAGTTGTAGCTTGTTAGGGATTTCCCCATTTTGTTTCCACAGCAGAACTGAATTTAAACTTGAACTTTTAAATAGATGTATGATATGAACTACCTTCACAATGTGTTTTGGATTTTGTTTTTACATTGATTGGGAGCTCAAACAAAAGTGTTCCTGAGTAATCATAGCATACCTTTGAAAGGACACATGTTATGCGATTAGTGGTGACAAATGGTTACTGTGTTTGGCGTCGCAAGACATATCGATTAACATTCTAGTGTTGTAACGACATGAAGAAATCAATATTGAGAAGATGACTTCACAACTTCCCGTTGAAGTACACAATTCTTCCTTGAATATTGGTTTTTTTTCCTACAATCAACAAAAGGCATGCCAATTGTACAAAGAAAGATAACTGGCTAAGCATTTACCGTTACACATATTGCTCCATTCTCTTCTTAAATTTGGCATGCTACTTTTCGTTGTTGTTGCAATTACTCCTAAGCACTTAGATGCGCGTCAAGACAATTAGGGGTGTTTTTTTTTCCTTTGGCTTCTTCAAAATTCGAAAAGCCAAACATCGAAATGGGTGACTTTTTAAGCGAATTTTTCAAACTGTTTCTCGAGCTCAAAACCGTGTGTACCGTCCATTGCCGTCTCAAAAACTGCAGATAAAAGCCATCAGCCATAGTCAAAAACCATCAGCCATAACCTAAAAGAACAGAAGCAAGAACGCGTGCCTATGCAAAGGGAGGTAGTTTGTTTCACCATTGTTTCTTGCAATGACAAGCATAGATGGAATATGTGCAGCATGAATTAGGGTGTGCTTCTTGCCAATAAAATATATAATATATAACTGTAGTGATCATTTATCTCTTAAAAACATAATCAAGTAATTTACAGCTTAATTTATAGCTGTGGATCGATCTGTGGGTAGTGTTACCTGGACACGGGTGTCCAAAATTTTTTCCCACGTCGACACGTGTCCTGGTGTCAACATGTGTCAGACACGAGGTAGCACACCTCAGAATCTTCTCTGGCGAGTCTCCTGACCACCCACTCTATGCCATGCCTCCTCCCGCCTGGATCCCGCCAGGCCAGCCATCGCCGCCGCTCTCATGGCCGTCGTCATCGAATCCGGACTTCCCGCACCGAATCCTGCCGCTGCCGCTCCTATGGCCGCCGGTGAGAGAAAGGAAGAAGAGAATGGAGGTGGCCGGTGATGGTGAAGGACATGGGGAAATGCAGAGCAAAGGATAGGATGGAAGAAAGGAGGCGACCGGTGAAGGTGAAGGAAATGGGGGAGAGAGAGAGAGAGAACAGAAGAAGAAAAGGATCGGCTCGGCGTTTTTGTCTTTTTGTGATTTAGTCCTTAAAGTTCTTGAAAATTACAAATAGATTTCTCTTTCAATGGATTTCTTCTTATTTGGACCTCCAGAGCTCCGTTTTTGACGTAGTTTGATTCTACACGTCCGCGGTGATGTGTAGCAGTCATAGCACCCTAATTTTGAATATATGTATTTATATCCTATTTAGTGATCCAAAATATATTCAATATAATTTAAAAATAAATAAATATATATATAGGATGCTGAAATAGAGAATCATGGTGCCCGGGCATCATGATTTCAAATGCATCAATTCCATATAAATTCGGGTATATTTTTTAAAAATATTAGTTTTAGGGTATATACTCATCTATAACAATTCAAATAAAACGTATAAGTTTGAAAAAATATACTCAGATTTAAGGTTTTGAACGAATTTAGATCATATAACTTGTTTGAACTAGTTAGTAAACTAGTTAAACTTGATATCCTAGAAATTTTAAATTTTTACACACGATACATACTTATTTTAGACTATGGTGACCGGGTACTAAGGAGCACTCGTTATTTTTAATATATATATATATATATATATATATATATATATATATATATATAGGAAAATCTTTTCTACACCGGTGTAGTTACTCCCACCTCTAATATACCACCTAAACAAACATAAAATACTCATTTATCACTTTAGGTATACTCAGTATAGTAATTATAAGATACTCGATGTGAACCACAAGAAAAATTACAAGGAAACCATAGTTTTACCATATTTTAGAAATACCTTCATATACACACATAAAAGGAGTATGTCTAAAAATGTACATACCACCTCGAAAAATTGTTCATACCACCTAGATGGTCTTAAATACTGATACTACATGTACATACCCTCCGTTACGCGAGATACTTCTAACGTTGTGAGATACGACATAGGAGTAACTACTCCTATATATATATATATATATATATATATATATATATTCCGAATCTTATTTTCTAAAGTTTGCCAAATCAGACACCCAAATCCGAGTCAGACTCTGACACCCGTGTCCAAGTCCTGGTAACACTGTCAAGGATCGCGGCAGATTTGGAGGGCGTCTTCTGATGTTTTTCAGCGCGCGCATGGATGGGCTCTGGCAATTCGTCGAATTGAGGACCTGTTCTTTTTGGCTGCAGCATATGGCTTTTTGTTGAAAATATTGAATTTTGGCTGTTTGCGACAAAGATTGCGGAGAGAGATACTTGCTTACGATTTTGGTTGATACAGATATTGGGCTTTTAACATATACTACAATTAACTTGTAGATCCCATTTTAAAAAAATACTCTATTTAAAAATTAGGTATTAAAGCAAAAGTCAAAAATCGCTTTTAGAAACCGTAAATAACAGATCCTGAACTCAACGGGGACGAAGACATATTTTGGCTCTGGTAGCTAGTTTTGTCAGGAGCATGTCGTTTGTCTAAATGTCTGAAGACTGCTCCCAGTAGCGTATCAGAATGGCAGATGATGTCCATTCCCAAAAACTCTGGTTTTTTCTCTCTCTTTGTTGCTGTACTATGTAGACCCTGTGGTCTCGTAAATGAAATTGGGACGAACGCTTTATTAAAAAAAAGGTAATTTACAGTTTGGTTCTAAGCGGATAATGCATGTTGTCTGGTACTCTTTTTTTTTTTTTGAGAGAGGAAGGCAGGGCCTTTATTCAGAGTTACATCCAGCATTACAGGGGGAAGCAAGCCAAATATGCCGTCCTCTAAGAGTACAAGCAGTGACGGAGCCATAATTTGATTATGTTCCGGACTCAGTGGTAAAATAATCTAGACTATCTGGGCTGAATTATAAAAATATTAACGTGGTTGGACTAAATTTACTCGGATACACTAGATATTTTTTCACATCTCGAACTAAAATCTATCCTGCTCGGGGTGTGCTTCCCCTGAGTACAAGCAAATTTAGCTAAACTATGAGCTTCCAAATTCGATTTCCCTACCTTCGTGTACAAATTGCACACTTTCTAAGGATTTCTGGCTTTCCTTGATGTGCGCAACACGGCATCTCATGGATATTATTGACCACTCTGAGAATCCGACGCCACATAGATATTCCGCATACCACAATCTTCCGCGAGCACTAGGGCTTCATTACACGCCATGGCCTAAGTGTTTTTGGCTCTGAAATTCTTGGCCACACCGTCACGCTATCCCTACTCGGTTAGGCTAAAAGCTGTAACTTATGGTTAAAATTATACTACAACGGCTGAAATTTCACTGTAGCTGAATATGACTTATTTGGCGTAATTAAATTTAAAAATTTTAAAAATAGAAAAAATATGCTAGCTCATCATGGACAACGCAAACGAATACGGGAAAAAAACCGGCAAAAAAAGCTAAAAAAACCAAAAGTTCAAAAAAAGATGAAATTTATTAATAGTGAAAAATAAACTAGAAGTCAGAAGCTGAAATGAGCAGGGTAAATCTCCTCTGTCATTCCTGCAGACTACAGCCACAACGCCTTTTGTGTCATTTCGTGACAAAGAAGCATCTACATTCAACTTCGTCACACCTGGCCATGGAGGAATCCATTTTGGTCCTTTCCTCACCTGAGCACTTTTTTTCATCTGTGTACAGTCTACTCCTTGAGCAATTTCTAGATTAGAGAGCAGCTTGTTTGAGACCCACTGTTGCAAACGGCTCTGAAATTATCTCTCATGTAGCGCCTTTCCTTCGAGCTGACCAGATGGCCCAACAAGTGGTACTTGTAACGTCTTCATTTCTGGAGATATTACTGAACTCCGTAACCGTACAAGAATGAACAGTTACAACATTCTAAAAAAACAATTATCACAACAGCACAAGCTTACAATAAAGATCCAAACATTATTACAATATATGGCTATCACCAGTTTAGATAGCGGGCGCGCAAGCCCACAAACCACAATACATTACAAAAACACACCCCAGGTAGCCTGAGCGAGGCTAAGATCTAAAACCAATCCTCATCAGATAAGACTGGTTCTTCTATGGCTCCTTCCTCCGCTGGTTCTCCTTGAATCCATTGACCTTCTGGTAAATTGTTTAGTAAGTTATGAGTACCACCGTACCCAGCAAGCCACAAGGGTAATCATGTCTTACTACATGCAAGGATATTCAAGGATGAGTGTATAGGGGTTTATTATACTTGGTGGATACAGTTTTATTTGTAAACAAACAAAGTTAAAGCATTTTCTCCTTAAGATCAAGGGGTTTTTAATTATCAGATAAAGTTCATCATTATCCAAATTAACATAAAAGCTCTACTTATGCCTCATTGTTGGAATCACCCAATTAACACTGCTTCATTAACCGGAAGCACGGCGTATTCGAATACCATTATTTCACTCTGCAGTTGCTCTACTTTACCCACACAATCCCTTAACTCCCGCGACAGAGTTAAGAAAGCCAGGTCGTTTCACTGCTCAAATCTTTATATAGACTCCACCCGAAAGCGTCACTCATTTAGGCACACATTTAAAAGTTCTTTTCCTTGTCGTGTGAGTGACCACTACCGTTGTTAGGTACCCGCAGCATACCTAACTCCACATCATCAAAACACCTCAGCCTGTAGAGGTTCAATTGAATTGAGCAGCTACTAAACCAGTGTTGACAAGTGGTCTGAGCGATCACTATGTTCTTTACTTGGCACAAGGTTCTTTTCCTTATATTTTCACCGAGGCACAAACCACAAACTTCTGCTGAGCTCAACAGCATCAGCCACCACCAATGCAAACAGTCTCCATCCTAGGGTAAAGCGGTAGGCCTAGTCAGTTACCCGGAGTCCCACCAGTCTCTCTACCCTAGGTTCAATCCTAGGGTTTGATCGTTGGCTTAGATCACTTCGTGATGACCCCACCTTCTGACCTTCCCCCTAGTTCTCCAAGGTAGAGTCGTGGGCTTGGATTACATCGTGATGACCCCACATTCTGACTCCTAACATGGTACAAGTTTTCCAATTCTAATGGCCAGCAGCCAAAGTCACTTAGTAGTGCAAAATATTGAGTGAGATGACCTATAAATCTTAATACAATATTTCAATTATTATTATGGCTATCAAGGTGAATATGGCTATCAATTGAGACATGCCATTTTTAAGTGGTAGGAATAACTAAATAGCATGTCATTCTAAATATTTTAATTTAAGCAATTAATATTTCACAACTAACCAGAATGCAAATACATTAATTAAATAATGTAATTTCATTGGGTTCAACATGATCAAAAACTTATGATTTGCCTTTCTGATCTGGAACTTCTACTATCTCGTACAGCTGGGCAACGGGTTCCGGCTCCGCAACTGCGACTTCTGCGAACTCGGAAGCTAGCGCAAACACATAAAATAACAACATAAGTCCAAACTTAAGTTTAATCAAGTTAGGGAAAATAATCTAGTAAGAAAATATAAATTGCATATAATCTCAAAAAGAGTTTGGATGATGTTGGAGTTTAATTTCTAGGGAATGGATGGAATTTGAATTTTGAAATAAAAAGGAATTTAAATTTATAGGGTCTAAATTTATAAATTTGAGTTTATAAAATTCAAACTTAATGGAATGGAGGTCATATTTGGGTTCTAGATATTAAACTGGTCAAAATGGTGTATTTCTGGGATTTTAGGAATTTTCTAGATTTTTTGGAATTTTTGGGGATTTTTCTAAATTTTTAAATGCTATGAACAGTGTTGGGCTCAGCCTGGTGCACAGTGCGGCCCGGCCCAGAGGCACAGTGCGGCGGTGGCACAGTGCGCGCTCGGCCGACGGGCGACGCGCGCCAGCGCGGAGGGGCGCGATGAAGCGAGCGCGAGCGCTCGGATGGTTGGCCGTATCGGCATCAACGACTGAGATTTGAACGGGCGCGGAGCGTCCGGATGAAACGGCGCGATGGTCACGATGCGACCACATCGCCCCCGGGAGGTCGTCTTCAACTTCCAGACTTCCTCCCGGCGGGAAAACAGAGCCCGCCATCTCCGGTCAAGCGGCGACGATAGGGTTTCTATAGAGGAATGGGTTTCACAGAGTGAGGCGGGTTGAGCTTGGGATTCCATTTTGGCACTTTGGGAGGCGAGGGGATGGACGACGGTGGCTGGCAACGGCCCTACGGCCAAATTGGCCGTGGTTTCACCATCTACAAGACACTAGAAACAGCTAGAAGTGACGGCTTAGCTCTAGGACAGCTCAGGCGAGCTAGCCACGGAGGGCCTCTTTCGGCCGACGGCGAGCTCAGCCGCCAGCACACTAGGCTAATGCTACCATCCAAGCTAAGTTCCTACTGTGATCAGGGTGCACCAGAGATCATGCTAGAGCGAGGATTCGAAAAACAATGGACGAAATCGAGAGATGGGAGCTAAGGCTCACCGGGACCAGGGGAGGCGATCGGCGGCGACTGGAGCGAAGAGAAGCAAATCAGTTGCTCTGAGAGGTGTGTGGGAGCGTCTAGAGGCGATCCACTATGGCCGAAGGGTTTTGTATCGCGTGTGTAGCGCTGGCCACAGAGAGGCGGTGCGGCCGAGCTTCTCCCACGCAGGCGCGGGGAGGGGAGGTGTACTGGCGTTGCAGAGGCTGTGAGGGGGAGCTGGTTGCAGCTCATCCCTCCGGCGGCCACTACTAGCATTGACACACATTAGCGGTTAGCCACCCCTCCCTCCCTCCTTAGCTCCTTCCTTGCCTCGATTCTACACCCCTAGCACTTCTTGCTTCTTCCTCTGCCGGCCTCCTACCACCGTCGCCGCTAGCTGCCATATGCCACCACTGCCACTAGCTGCCAGCTTCCTGTGTGAATGGGAGACGCACTGTTTTTAGGATTTGGTGCATATATTCACTGCTATTAAGCATTTAAGATTATCAACTTTTCATATGTTTTACAATTATGCTACAGCCATATGCTTTGTTTGTCCAGTTAATTCCATGTCCTGAATTCTACATGTTGTAAATACTTCTTTTTGTTCAGTACTGCTAGGATGCTATTGAGGTTAAAAGTATCAAGATCAAAGGACAAAGTTTCTAATTTTCTATGGTGCTATTGAGGTTGTTCACTTATTCTTCCTTTTCTACAATTGTTGTAGGTATTGGACTAGTAGCTGTGCATGATTGAATCTAATGGAAAATGAAAGTCAAGCTCAAGAGCCTCAGCAATAGCCTTAGCCTGAGCCGTATGCACCCAGTTCAAAAGATCCAGGTTGGAAATATGGGTTCCTCCCCAATAAGCATGAAGCAGGAAAATTAAAGTGTAGGTTATACCAAAAACTTGTATTTGGTGGGATAAACTGCTTCAAGAGGCATATTGCACATATTAGAGGAGATGTTGCTCCATGACCCAATTCTGATGTTGAGGCAAAGAATCTTTCCAAGGAGCACCTTGAGGGCATCAAAAAGAAGGAAGGTGCTGCAAAGGTGGTAGCGGAGGAGAGAGCTGAGCTAGACATCTACGGTGAAAAAGAAGATGATGATATTTTGGAAATTGGATCCAAAAGAAAGCAAACAAGAGGCCCAATGGATAAGTATAAGCTTGTTAGACTTGACCCCAAGACAGCCAAGGCACTTAAGGAGGGAGACTATAGACAGAAAGGCATCAAGGATGCTTTTGCCAAGAAAGAGAGGGAAAATGTGAATGATCATGTGGCATATTAGGCATACAAATGTTGTATCACTTTTAATGCTCTAACTGATAAGTCATTCCACAAGGTTTATGAGGCAATTGGTCAGTATGGCCGAGGCTACAAGCCCCCCACTGCATATGGGTATTCGGAGCCACTGTTGAAGAGGCAAGTTGACCAAACTGAACTTGCAAGCGCATAAAGATATTTGGGAAGAACATGGCTGCGCCATTATGACTGATGGTTGGACAGATTGGAGGGGGAGAAGCATTATGAACTTGTGCGTGAATTGTGAGCTTGGAACATGCTTCCATAAATGTATTGATGCATCTGCAAATACTCACACAGCTGAGTATATATGTTCTATAGTAGAAAGGTGCATAAAGGAGGTGGGAGAGGAGAAGGTCATTCAAGTAGTGACAGACAATGCGGCTGCCAACCTTACTGCTACGAAGTTGCTCAAGGTAAAACAACCACACGTATATTGGTCATCATGTGCTGCACACTGCATTGATTTAATGCTTGAGAAGATCTCCAAGAATAAGATTATCAAACAAACAATATTGAAGACTAGGGAGCTCACCACTTTTATCTATGCCCATCACAAGACTTTGAGTTTGATGTGGAAGTTCACCGACAACAAAAACATTGTGAGGCCAGGAGCAACCAGATTTGCCACTGCTTTTCTCACGCTGAATAGCCTCCTAGAGAAGAAAGAGAAGTTGTGACTTATGTTAACATCAGAGGACTATGTGGAACTCAAGGTCTCTCAAGTCAATGAAAGGTAAAAATGCTACCCACATTGTGGTATCAAACAAGTGTTTGAGCGAAGTGTCTTTTACTGTGAAGATCTTTCAACCTTTAGTGAAGTTGCTTCGTATAGTTGATGGAGAAAGAAGATCCACTATGGGTTTTGTCTATGGTGGGCTAATGGATGCTAAGGAGTCAATTAAGATGTTGTTTAAGCAAGCAGCAGACAAATACAAGTTCTACATTGAAGCCATTGATTTTGTATATCAATGGGAAGCTTGATAACCCTCTTCATATGGCTGGTTACTATCTAAATCCCTACTATTTTTATAGAGATTGTGGTAAGATTGAGATGGATCAGGCAATCATGGGAGGAGTCCTAGATTGTATTGAATGTTTTTACCCTGAGACACATTCATGATCACATATTAAGGTAGAAATGAGAGTATATAGGACTGCAGCTGGAGCATTTGGAAGGCCTCAAGCAAAAAGGTTGAGAGAAGCTAATGATGCTGATTTTAATCCAGATAACCTTTAGTGAGGTCTCAAGAAAACAAGTTTTGAGTTTTAATTCTACTTGTCCGGCTATAATTGCATTGTTGTAATTGATGTTTTTCTTTCCTTTTTCTGTTTAGCACATTGGTGCGCATTATTTGGGTCAGCTGCTTCGAAGCTTCAAGCCATTGCATTGAACGTTCTAAATTTGTGATGTGAACATGAGGATTCCGTGACTGGCACCTTATCCATTGTGTGAAGCTTCGAATTAGCTTTCAAAAGAGTCCAAAAACCAAATCGAACTTAGTTTGTGAATGTTATGGACGTTTTAGTATCAATCTTGCCAACTGTCAGGAACCGAGTCCGAACTGACTTCAAATCTTTATATCTTTGATTTTCTTGTTTACGTGGCTTCGAAATCCATTTGAAACCTAAAAAGAAATCCTTCTCAATCTTTGAAAAACTATGGTGTGATCGGATATTACCTAAACTTGCATTGCAATACTCGAACTCTTTATATTTGGCAACTCTCGTGTGTCTCTCCAAACAGCCCGTGCAACATCCAATGATCTTACCATAACTTTATGTAGGAAACTTAAAATCAAGCACCATTTAATCTGTTGGAAAGTAGACTTCATTACCTTTCCAAATATGTATTTTGTGCGCATTAGAGACATCAGAATTGATGTTCAAAGCTTCTTGAACGTTGTGCACAGAACTGCAAGCACTAAAATTTGATTGATGTTGTGTCTTCCTCTTGAGTCAAACAAACTTTCTCTTTCTCTCTTCACCATGATTAGGCCCACACAATATATGCACAACTCCATCCAATCCAAGGTTCTAAACTAGAGTTTTCTCCCGGCAGCCGGCATGGTTCTTCTCCTTGTCTTCTTCATGCGTCATAGTGATTACATTCTTTCTGTTTTCGCCATCCTCACTTTCCTCCCCCTTGGCTTTATCTTGTCGGATCAAAACAACACTAATCAAAATAGTAGTGCTACTTGGTGCCATATCACCGGAAGCAAATAAAAGAATTTTTCTTTACAAAAGAGAAATCCTATTCCAATAAAAAGCAAGTTTTAGATTGGAAAATGTGTGAATCCTCATAAACAAGGATAGAGAAACCACGACAATAGGCTCAGAGCCTTGACCTTAAAGATCAGTAGGAATTTCGACAACCTTCTCGACCGTTGTTTCTTCTATGGTGATTGGAGCCTCCCTGACAACCTCTTCAACAGTTGTTTCTTCTATTGTGCTCGGAGCCTCCCCGACCATCTTCCTTAGTAGTTGTCTTTTCTATAGTGATCGGAGCCTTCTCGACCACCTTTTCAACTAGTATTTCTTCTACTATAGTGGGAGCCTCCCCGACCACTGTCTCAATCGTTGACACTTCTACAATCGGAGTTTCCTTACCAATTTTTTTGATGGCAACGATTCCTACTCAACCACCTTCTCCTCTTGTCTCACAGTTTCAGGGGCAGAAGTGGTTAGAGGATTGTTATGGACAAAAGTGAAAATCTTGCCTAAATTATAGATAAAAAAAGGGAGAAGAGAAATTTTGTTTACCTAGAATAGAGACCGGTATCTCCTCCAATAATGAAGTGTTGGTAGTATGGAAAGACGCTACCACTGCCTTTCTTATTATAAGAGACCTCGAAAGTAGACTTTGCTAATCTAGGCCTTTCCAATCTTAGTAGAGGAGTTTCTTCCTCTACAAATTCTTACCATCTCCCTGAACAAATGTGAAAGGAGAGATATGTTGAAATGGATATTTGTAAAAAGCCCAAAGATGTCTTTTTCGTACCTGGGTGACCATAGCAGCCATGGCCAATTTTTCGTGCGCTTGCGATCTATCGTGTATACGCTTAGACTGAATGGCCGGTACCAAAGAAGTACGAGTACCGGTCAGGGCTGCTGCTGCAACATTGCTTCTGGTCGTAGGCTTCCCGACCATTGTCTTTGAAGGCCTTGTACCAGTGTCCTTGGCCTTTTTCTTGCAGCAGGAACTTGATTGCTTGAACCAATCTGGTCAGCATGTCATTTCCTGCTAAGAATCTGAAAAGAATGATAAATAAATAAACAATAATCTTAATCTCAAATAGCTTTGCAGATTAAAGATTACTTTACCTTTTTTCGATCGCTTTGAACAGCTATTGGAGCCCCAATGAGGCTAACTGGTTGCCTCTCAAGTGGAATTGATTCTGAATTATCCTTGTCATCTTTCAGAATTTTCGATGCCCTATCCAAAACTTGGGCATCTAGTAACACTGAAACACAGCAACCAAATTCTAAGTAAACAGATCTACTGCAATTTGATCTTTGATGCCAAATGAACCCTCTTTTTTTAAAAGGGCTAATCCTATTCATGAGGAAGTCATAAACGATCTTATGACTGTTAAGGCCCTATTCTTTTCAGCTTCTAAAAGCTGCTTTTCGGCTTTTCTACAGTAACTAGCTTGTAAACGGAGTATACACTTTCCTCTTTGGTCATTCCGCCTTCTTCCTCGCGTGCGACGTCTCCCCACCGCCTCTGCCCAGACGCCGTCTCCCTAGCTCGACGTCACCCCTGCTCAGCCGGTCCTGCCAGTCAGCCTCAACCCTCCTTGATGCGGATACGCATATGCTTAGCACTTTTAAGTCAAATACATTATTTCACTGGAAAGAAGTATTGAGCCGCATTAAATATTGTCAGGTGAATTTGTTTCTTAATGAATTTCCTTCTATATGTGGGAACGATATACTAGCTTATGCCAAATTCTTGTTTATTATTAGGTTTGAATATTATGATGATTCCGGGGCCAAAGTAATGGAGAAGCACAAGGAGGAAAGAAGCCAATGCAGTGGGAGAGCAAAAAGGGAGGAGCCCAAGGACTTAAACTACAAGTTTTGGATAAGATTTTCAAGCCAAATTCGGACCTCCCACGTGCTCAATCCAATTCAAACTCGGATTCAACTCAGAATTCAATTCGGATTTGGTTCGGGACAGCCTGACAGGCAGTTACTAAAAAGGCCATAACTTTCACAAACGGAATCCGATTCAGGTGTTCTTGTACTCGTTGGAAAGATAATTTCAAGGGCTACGCAATGGATCCGACCCCACCTTCAAATTCGTCACGGATAAAAGTTATGACTGAAACATTATGATGGTTTAATTTTAGGGTTTTCCTTTTGTGTGAGTTTGTTTCAAATACATGTAGGGATAAGTTGGAGTTGGTTTATGACCTCTTGTCCAGCCATGAGGTGGACAGGGGAACTATATATTGAGGGTTAGACCCCCATTGTAAGGAGACCACGTTTGAGAATAATCAATCTACTAAAGTATGTTCGAGTTTAGCATTGTTGCCTAAGTTCCATAGGGAATTAAGAGTTACTTTCTTCAATCAAGATCGTTCAGCCTTTCCATTGGGAATTGGGTGCACGATAGATCTTCGTTGGTGGTCGTGAAATCAACACGAGTGTGGTTTGGCGGATTAAAGAGTGTTCGTCCCTTGCATTGGCATTGGAGGATCATTGCGATTCATCAAGACTCCGTGAGTATCCATCCTACGTCGAGAAGATCGGGCGACCCCGTATCATCTTGGTATCAGAGCGCGGTTTACTCGGTAGGATCTTATCCCTTTAAATTTCAATATATTACTTACTGTCCTATAGTCCATAAACCGAAAACACACAAAAAAAAATCCAAACCCTAGTTTCGCATCTGCTATTTTCGTGAGTTTTATTATGTCTTGATCCATTAGAAATTTTGTTTACGTGCTGATCGTTCGTGTTTATTTGCGTAGCTTAATCTTTGTGTCCAATCCAAAATTCAAAAAAATCCGATCGCTACAATGCGTGAACAATTACTAATATCCAAGCACTGCTGTTTACCATGATCCGTTCATCTTTGAGACTAGTCTTTGATAATTGCATTAAGGGTTGTTCTTGATATTAATTTACACCTGCTGAAATTTTATTCTTTTGTGGAAGGGAAAGCTAAACCTTAGTGCCAACAACAAGTTAAAAAAAAAAGAAAGAAGGAAGGAAAGAAAAAAAAGAGAAAGAAAGAAGGCAGCCGGCAAAAAAAAAGGGAAAGTGAGCATTGGCCAAATTGGGGTTAGCTAATTCTAATATATAATTTCAGCTTGTGTATTTAATTCCTATGAGCAATCTTGTGCCCTTACATTCATATCATTGCAATTGGCTAGCGTCTCTCCTAGTACTTGGTGCAAAACGAGCTATCTAATCTTTAATTTTAGATTGCCCCTAGTTAGCTCATTCCTTTGTTTGCATCGAGTCACATTGATCTTTGTGTGTGCGTTCATATACTTCACTTAAATCTTTTGGATCAGCACATAGGCAATACTTTCTAACTTGGATTATTACTTAATTTTACGACATCGAGATATTCAGATTGTGTAGGATAAATACTTCCTAACCAAGCTCCACAAAACATCCTTTGTCGTGCAATTGTGAGTCACTTTTAAATCCGCTTGATCATCACTTGTTATGATAGCCACCACCAAGTGTAAGTTTCTTTTGGCCTCAATTCACGTCGGAAAGGTAAGAACTTTACTTGGAAGAGGAAAAGTGAGATTGAGTGAACTCCACATATTGCCCATATATTTGTGGTTTTGGTGTTTTCTTTGTACAATCTAACCATGGCAGGTAGAGAAGATAACTATGGTGATGAGATTAAAGTTAATCTTAATACCTTGATGACTCAATTTCAACATCAGGCATTGAGAAGTACATTGCAACAAGAGCTCCAATCAGGCACCACTGATAAGCATGTACAACTTCAGGTGGATATGCAGGATTTCTGCATTGAGCTCAATCAACAAATGAAGGTGATACATAAACACATCGTGAATGATATTGTGCGAGCACTTGGTCCACAACAAGAAGAAGATAGCTTTGTTCCTTTCTATGGCAGTGATGATCCAGAGGAGTATCTTGAGTGGGAATGGCAAATGGAGAAAGTGTTTAGATTTCCGAAACTTTCCAAAGATCAAGAGGTGAAATGTGCCACGAGGGAGTTTGAAGACTATGCTTATAGTTGGTGGCAACAACTAATTGGAAAACAATTCATTAAATCTTGGTCAGATTTGAAGGCGTTCATGAGGAGCGAGTTTGTGCCATCCTATTATGCGCAGGAATTGCTTCACCATTTGGAGAATATCACACAAGGTAGTAATACTGTCCAAGATTACTATTTTCAACTGCAAGATGCAATGTGTCGTGCCGGTGTCACTAGTCCAATAAGGGAGAAGGCATACTTCAAGGGTGGCTTGAATTCTGAGATCGCCGCTATACTTCAACATAAATATTTTAGTAACTTGCATGATCTTGTGAATTGTGCTATTAAGGAGGAGAAGAGACTTATGGAGACACGTACATCACGGTTCAATCCATGTCTATACTTCAGCTCGTGTGGTTCCACTAGTGTGACAAATGAGAAGATGACCGAGCATGGGACTTTCCCTTCGGTAATGGAGACATCTTGTGTTGTTCCAATGATACATACAACAATTAAGATGCATCAAAACCAGTTGAGAATGAGAGCCACATAGTCAAATTGAGTGAGAGTGTTAAAAGAGCCACTGTGTGATTCCACCATATGTGAGTTTGAGAGCATCCAAACCGAGAGTGTGAGGATACACCAAAACAAAAAGAGAAGTAGAAGATAGACAAAGTGAGGTTGATTTTGAAACTAACACATTAATATCTACTTCTAGTGTTGTTCCTCACATTGTGCAGGTTGAAATTAAAGAAGAGGAGCCAAATGTTCAACAACTGGCACCATTGGAGATAAACGATGAGGAGATAATCATAGTTAAAGATGAAGTACTTGCTGCCCCGTTGTTACATCATGGTGATTTAATATGATAGCACTAGGGGTCCCGATCTTTCGATGAGAGTGGTAGATTCGATTGGGGAAGGAGATGACGTTGACGACCCGACTACAACCATCCAAGGACGTTGCGCCTTAGCGATCGATACACCAACTCCGAGATTGTTCGTGACCTTGTCGTGCCGCGATCAACCTAACCACGAGGGTTCTTGTTCCTGCAAGCAATCGACGAACAAGCAAGAACAAGATGAACAGCAACTCAATTGCAAATAACGATCTAAGATTCAATCGAAAACAGGAAACAAACGGTGGGGTTCCGAAGACAAGTATTCGGGCGGTCTAGCCGACACGCGCGAGTACAAGGCAAAGTAGCAAAAGCTAACTTAGTCTAAACAAAACCCAAACCCTAGAAGAGGGTGCGGCTGACTATTTAAGGGCCACGGAAGGTGGAGGGTCGGCCAAAACACTAGGAAGCCAAAAAGGACTCGAATTACAAGGCCCAAGGCCCACTTTGACTCGGACTGGAAAAGTGACGTGACTTGTTTTGCAGTTTCTGACCGACTCGGATGGAATTTGGAGGTGAGGCCGGATCCATCTGAAAGTAGACTTCAAGAGCTTTCCAACGAGTACTCACGGGCCCCGAGTAGCCTTCTGGATCAAAAGTTATGGCCGTTTGAAGTAGACGCTGTCAAAAAGGCCGAATCCGAGTCAAACATGTGAACAGGACTTGGTTTGCACTTGATTGTTCCACTTCTATACTTGAGCTCATGTGGTTCTTCCCCATGGTTCCTAAGGACAATTAAATCATCACAAGAATTAAGTAGTATTCCATTCTTTGAAACATTTGTATGCAAACTTAGGAAGCATTCACCGATGGTTAAGTTGACGTGCTCGCGCTCTAGTCATTGGTCCTTGTATCATAGTTTCAGTTTGATGTGGAGTCGGCATGGTTGTATGCATGGAAAGGATGTCCTCATCATCCTCCCCTTCTTGCATTTGAGTCGTCCGCGACTCAAGCTCATCTTCTTCTCCTAAGTATGGCTTCAAATCTGCAATATTAAATGTGGGACTAACCCCAAAATCTGCAGGCAACTCAAGTTTATATGCATTATCATTAATCTTTTCCAACACTTTGAAAGGACCATCAGCTCTAGGCATCAACTTAGACCTCCTCAATTCAGAAATCTCTCTTTCTCAAATGCAACCAAACTAAATCACCCGGTTGAAAAGTTAAATGCCTCCTTCCTTTACTACCAGCAAGTTTATATTTAGCATTCATACGTTCAATATTTTCTTTGGTTGTCTCATGCAGTTTCAACATCAAGTCAAGACTGTTTAGCATCAAAATTTAACTTCTCAGAAGATGGAAGTGGTAGCAAATCAATAGGAGCACGAGGCACAAAGCCATAGACAATCTCAAAAGGGCACAACTTTGTAGTAGAATGCAGTGAACGATTATAAGCAAATTCAATATGAGGCAAGCATTCTTCCCACATTTTGATGTTCTTTTCAAAACAGCCCTAAGCATGGTAGATAACGTTCTATTCACAACTTCAGTTTGCCCATCGGTTTGGGGATGACATGTAGTCGAAAATAACAACTTAGTCCCCAATTTAGCCCATAAAGTTCTCCAAAATGGCTAAGGAATTTAGTGTCACGATCGGAAACTATTGTATTTGGCACACCATGCAAACGAACAACTTCACGAAAGAACAAATCAGCAATATTGGTAGCATCATCACTTTTATGACATGGTATGAAGTGGGCCATCTTAGAAAATCTATCCACAACAACAAATATGCTATCCTCCCTTCTTTGTCCTAGGCAGTCCTAAAACAAAGTCCATAGAAATATCTTCCCAAGGCACACTAGGAACAGGTAGAGGCATATACAAACCGTGAGGATTAAGTCGTGACTTAGCCTTTTGACACGTAGTGCAGCGAGCAACAAACGTTCCACATCACGCCTCATCTTGGCCAAAAGAAATGACTAGCAAGTATGTCTTCCGTCTTCTTCGCTCCAAAATGCCCCATCGCCCACCTCCATGCGCTTCTGTAACAACAACAAACGAACGGAGCTATTTGGAATGCATAGTTTGTTAGCTCTAAACACAAATCCATCATTTAGGACAAATTTATTCCACGTTTTCCCTCTTTGCAATTCAGCAACACGTCTTTAAAATCATCATCATGAACATAATGCTCCTTAATTGTTTCCAATCCAAAATTTTGAAGTCAAGTTGTGAGAGCATGGTATATCTCCTAGACAATGCATCAGCAATAACATTCTCCTTTCCCTTTTGTGTTTTATGACATAAGGAAAAGACTCTATGAATTCAACCCACTTTGCATGCCTACGGTTCAATTTTGCTTGACTTCTAATATGCTTTAATGACTCATGATCGAATGAATGACAAATTCTTTGGGCCATAAATAATGTTGCCATGTCTCTAAAGTTCGAACTAGAGCATATAATTCCTTATCATAAGTAGAATAGTTCAGACTAGGCCCACTCAATTTTTCACTAAAGTATGCCACAGGTTTACCTTCTTGCAACAGACACCACCCAATCCAATTCCACTAGCATCACATTCTAGCTCAAAAGTCTTACTAAAATCGGAAGTTGGAGTAATGGTGCATGTGTTAACTTATCTTTCAATGTGTTGAAGGCGTCTTCCTGTGCATTCCCCCAAGTAAACGGCACCCCCTTTTTAGTGAGCTCATTCAATGGTGCAGCGATGGTGCTGAAATCCTTCACAAAACGACGATAGAATCCAGCAAGTCCTAGAAAACTTCGCACCTGCGTGACCGTTTTAGGAGTCGGCCAACTCTGTATTGCCTCAACCTTGGCTTGATCAACTTCAATGCCCGTGGAGTAACAACATAGCCAAGAAAGAGACTCGATCCGTGCAAAATGTGCACTTCTCAACGTTACCAAATAAAGCGTGCATTACGTAAAGCATCAAAACATCACGTAAATGGCAAAGGTGTTCCTCTAGTGATCTGCTATATATCAATATATCATCAAAATAGACCACTACACATTTACCAATGAAAACACGCAAAACCTCGTTCATTAATCTCATGAATGTGCTAGGTGCATTAGTTAAACCAAATGGCATCACTAACCACTCATACAAACCGAACTTAGTTTTAAATGCTGTTTTCCATTCATCTCCCAATTTCATGCGAATTTGGTGGTACCCACTACGCAAATCAACTTTAGAGAAGACAATAGAGCCACTTAATTCATCAAGCATATCATCTAACCTAGGAATAGGGTGACGATATCTAATGGTAATGTTATTGATCGCTCTACGGTCCACACACATACGCCATGAGCCATCTTTCTTAGGCACTAAAATTACCGAACAGCACAAGGACTAAGAGACTCACGCACATAGCCTTTATCAAGCATTTCTTGAACTTGACGCTGAATCTCCTTAGTTTCTTCGGATTGGTCTGTATAGGCGCACGATTGGGCAAAGATGCCCGGAATCAAATCAATCTGGTGCTCAATCCCGCGACCGGTGGTAACCACGGTGGCACGTCCTTTGGAAAGACATCCATGTACTCCTGCAAAGATTAGTGACAGCAGGAGGCACGTAAGAAGGTACCTCCTCGAATGAAAATAAAGCTTGTTTGCAAAGTAAGGCATAGCAAATTGAAGTACTAGCATCCAGCTCGGTCACTTCAGACTTAGTAGCAAGAAAACATGCACCTTTCAATTTAATCTCATTTTCATCTTATGAACAGATTTAGAGTCTTTCTTTTATGTTGCTCAAGTTCGCTTGCAACAATCTGATTTTCACTCCTATTATGCTCCTGATTTTCTCTCTACTTGCTCTAGCAATCTCATCTTTGAAAATAGCTTCAGGAGACATAGGATGTAACACAATTTTCTTGTCATGATGCACAAAAGAATATTGGTTTGTCTTACCATGATGCGGTGAATCTTTATCATATTGCCACGGTCTACCTAACACATAGAGCATGCTTGCATAGGTACAACATCGCATTCTACAACATCGTGATAAGAACCAATAGCAAAATTTACTCTCACCATTCGTGTTACCTTTACCTTGCGCTGTTATTGAACCATTGAATGTAGTAAGGTTGTGGGTGAGGTTTGGTGTTCAACGCAAGCTTCTCCACCATATCGAGCTCACCAAGTTGTTGCAGCTCCCTCCATCAATTATCACTCGGCATGAGCGTTCCTTCACGACGCACTTTGTTTGGAAAAGGATGTACCGCTGATTTTGCTCCGCCTCTCCATTTGTACACTCAACACACGCTGCACAATGAGGCTCTCATAGCGCTCTGCATCTTGACACCAATGTGCTCTTCTTCTTGCTCCTTCCCACTACCTGCATGGTCAGCTGCAAGCATAGCATATGTATCCTCATCCAAATCACTAGCAGAAGAATACTCACCATCATCTCTCGCAATCAAAACACGCTTGGTGGGCACTCACTCCTCACATGGCCATACCCTTGCATTGATGACATTGGATATCCTCGTTCGTCCGTAGATGCAACGGACGAAGAGCTCTTCGCATGCGCTTGGGCTGTCCCCTTTGTTGCTTCGGATGCCCGAGATGCCGAATTTGATGATGAAAACCGTGGCTTGCTGTCGGAGGAAGAAGGTGTAGGGGTTGGCTTGATGGTGCGGCAGATGGACGTTGAGACCAAATGTTTGCACGACTGCGAAACGTTAGTCCTAGTGCTCGCGCGTCGTCCCTGTACTTCTCTTTCAGCTTTACAAGCAAGATGAAATAAACGAGTGATAGAGTTATATTCCTTGTAAGCTAAAATATCCTGAATTTCCGATTCAAACCACCCATAAACCTAGCCATAGCGGCTTCTTGATTTCCTCTAAGTCACAACGCAAAGCATGCCTGTTTGCAATTCTTGAAAATATTCCTCACGCTTTTACTACCTTGCCTCAATTGTTGCAACTTATGTAACAAATCACGTGCATAATATGAGGGAACAAATCTAGCTCGCATGATTCTTTTAATGCATCCCAAGTTGGTGGTATGGTGAAAGGATTTTCTTACAACATTCACTCCACCAAACAGACGCAAAATCAGTAAACTCACTAGTAGCAGCCCTAACCCTTTTGTTTTCAGGGAATGCATGACAAGCAAATTTCTGATCAACAGCCAATTCCCAAGTGATATAAGCATCGTGGTTATATTTTCCATCAAAAGGTGGTATAGTGAACTTAATCTTACCAAGCGATTCATCATTCTCACGTACCTCATTCGGCGTGGTTGACGATGACGGTGGCGTCCTCATCATCATCAATCTCGTGTCACCGCATATTCGTCTCCACCATTTTCGTCCACCCCGCCGCCCACGACACCGAGATTGGCACGAGTACTGAGTTGGTGCAGCGGAGATGCACGGCCCCTCTCATTAAGACGTCTCAAAATCTCGGCAAGTGAAGCGTTGGCGGTGCCAACGGAAGCCTCCAATGTTGCAAGCGTAGTGTTGGTGTTGATCTGCTGCCTCCAATTGGCCAAGGCGTTCGTTGGTGACCCTTACATCCTCTTCAAGTCCCTCAGTTTGCAGCTTCATTTGGCGCTCAAAGTGTTGTATGATGCCCCTAGTCCGAGGGGAATGTGGCGCTGCTCTCAGGCCCACTGGTTCTCCTGACATTGTTAGAAGACAAGAACAAACCAAGAAAAAAAATAATAATAAACTGCAGGTTATGCCTCACAACTACCGAGATGTGGTTAAATCAAGTCGCACACTCTCAACCTGTTCATCAAGCTCTTACAAGTTCTTACCACAGCAAGCGGAGGTGATTGCACCCGACAAGACAGGACAATATCTCGTGGAAATTAGGTGTATCATTGCCTCGGCCGCTAGTCCCCGTGAGGTTGGTAGCCAAATCTGTGGAGCTATGGGTGGGTGAGAGTGAACAAAGGATAGCTTAGAACCACATTAGTCAAAGCAAGTTGAATAATCGCGCAACGACGATACCGTGCTGGTCCTAGGCTAGACCGTACTAGAGACGCGAGCCTAGAACACAAACGAAGACACACCGTGCGTAAAGAAACTAAATGACGTTGCACACGGAGTTCGGAGCTCGAAAAAGGGTACCGTCTTCACAGGGATCTTAGAATCACTTGCGAAGGGCTCTGTCAATTTTGAGCAAATTCGAGAAACTTGATTTTTCCTCGGTTTGCGGGCCGCTTTGAGGCCCTAAACGACCTTTTTGGGGTCGGCTGCAGCGTATGTGCACGGAGGCTTACGCGGATCTAAAATCTCCGGTTTCCAGACACTTTTTTTTTTTTTTTTTTGTGCGCGGCTCTTCTAGATGCTGTTACTGTTCCTTCTTGTCTCACTTTTTTTCTCTCTTTTTTTTCACACGTGAGGCGGTTGGATCCAATTCGTGTCCTACTCCAAGACCAATTAGGGCAAAATCTCCCGAGTAACCGAATCCTCCCCCTTTTCTTCCCTCCTATGACAGTTCGGATCTAACTACAACGGTGAGTCCAAAACATGAACATAACTCGAAACTCTAAAGGAACTAGACACTAAGACCAGCAAAGGACGCGACGATGCAACCGAAAACTCAACAAACAAAGACTATGCAGCAATAGCGTAAGGCTCAACCTTGTTTCGGATTTTGGGGAATAGATCGATCTACTTTTTTTTTGGTTTCTGGACTGTAGGTAAAAATTGCAAAGACTAGATAAGATCTCTCACCGATCAACCTTGAGCTCTGATACCAACTGATAGCACTAGGGGTCCCGATCTTTCGATGAGAGTGGTAGATTCGATTGGGGAAGGAGATGACGTTGACGACCGACTACAACCATCCAAGGACGTTGCGCCTTAGCGATCGATACACCAACTCCGAGATTGTTCGTGACCTTGTCGTGCGATCAACCTAACCACGAGGGTTCTTGTTCCTGCAAGCAATCGACGAACAAGCAAGAACAAGATGAACAGCAACTCAATTGCAAATAACGATCTAAGATTCAATCGAAAACAGGAAACAAACGGTGGGGTTCAAGACAAGTATTCGGGCGGTCTAGCCGACACGCGAGTACAAGGCAAAGTAGCAAAAGCTAACTTAGTCTAAACAAAACCCAAACCCTAGAAGAGGTGCGGCTGACTATTTAAGGGCCACGGAAGGTGGAGGGTCGGCCAAAACACTAGGAAGCCAAAAGGACTCGAATTACAAGGCCCAAGGCCCACTTTGACTCGGACTGGAAAAGTGACGTGACTTGTTTTGCAGTTTCTGACCGACTCGGATGGAATTTGGAGGTGAGGCCGGATCCATCTGAAAGTAGACTTCAAGAGCTTTCCAACGAGTACTCACGGGCCCCGAGTAGCCTTCTGGATCAAAAGTTATGGCCGTTTGAAGTAGACGCTGTCAAAAAGGCCGAATCCGAGTCAAACATGTGAACAGGACTTGGTTTGCACTTGATTGTTCCACTTCTATACTTGAGCTCATGTGGTTCTTCCCCATGGTTCCTAAGGACAATTAAATCATCACAAGAATTAAGTAGTATTCCATTCTTTGAAACATTTGTATGCAAACTTAGGAACGCATTCACCTGATGGTTAAGTTGACGTGCTCGCGCTCTAGTCATTGGTCCTTGTATCATAGTTTCAGTTTGATGTGGAGTCGGCATGGTTGTATGCATGGAAAGGATGTCCTCATCATAATACCTACAACACCTACATCAATTGAAGAGAATGATAGAGGTAACCATATTGGTTCTGAATTTATTTGTGAAAAGGTGAGTAATTGTGAGAACTCATGTGTTCATTCGAAAATTCCATGTTCTGAAATTTCTTTAGTCAATTTACATAATGTGGAGTTAATTACTCATAAGGAAGTTCTTTCTAGAATATCTCCTGATGATTCGTTATATTATATTATGTTCGATGACCCTAAAGAGCTATCTAGTGTCATTGAGAATATTGCTGAGATTGCATGTTTAAAATCACTAGTTAGTTCCTATGCCTACACATATAAGTTCAATTTGATCGGAGATTATGGTGTAGATGACAACTTTTATGTTTATCGAATATGCATTACATGTGATAAGCTTGCCGAGTTGAAATTGCATATTTTGGACAAACAATCTTTTATAACACGTCATGATCACAATGAGATGAGGTTTAACAATAGTGCTTGCTGTTTACAAAGATTTCTTATGCCTACTTTTTCCTCTTTCGATGAACAATCATGTACAAATAATCAGAGTAGCGCAGCTGAAGCAAGGAAGGCACTTAAAATTTTATCTTCCATATTTGAACCGTTTGATCTGGTTTTGCCCATTAATGACTTGTCCACGTACTTCGCAAAGTCGAGGACGACTTTTTCTTATGGGAGGGAGAATGGTGTGAATGAAAACATTACAATGTATGCATTTGATAGCTATTGTAGTATCAATTGGTTTGTGCAAAACAGTGAGAATGAGAATGACACAATAATTGATTCATACATATACCACGCATATGTGTTGTTCTTTTTGCTTACTACACCTCCGGTAATAGTAATGTGAAAGACGAAAGGGTGTAATGACCAATACATATATCATGCATACACATTATATTCTTTGTTTAGTACAATTTCAGGCTATCAAAAGCCGAGGACGGCTTTTCTTGAAGAAGGGGAGGATGATGCGGATACGCATATGCTTAGCACTTTTAAGTCAAATACATTATTTCACTGGAAAGAAGTATTGAGCCGCATTAAATATTGTCAGGTGAATTTGTTTCTTAATGAATTTCCTTCTATATGTGGGAACGATATACTAGCTTATGCCAAATTCTTGTTTATTATTAGGTTTGAATATTATGATGATTCCGGGGCCAAAGTAATGGAGAAGCACAAGGAGGAAAGAAGCCAATGCAGTGGGAGAGCAAAAAGGGAGGAGCCCAAGGACTTAAACTACAAGTTTTGGATAAGATTTTCAAGCCAAATTCGGACCTCCCACGTGCTCAATCCAATTCAAACTCGGATTCAACTCAGAATTCAATTCGGATTTGGTTCGGGACAGCCTGACAGGCAGTTACTAAAAAGGCCATAACTTTCACAAACGGAATCCGATTCAGGTGTTCTTGTACTCGTTGGAAAGATAATTTCAAGGGCTACGCAATGGATCTGACCCCACCTTCAAATTCGTCACGGATAAAAAGTTATGACTGAAACATTATGATGGTTTAATTTTAGGGTTTTCCTTTTGTGTGAGTTTGTTTCCAAATACATGTAGGGATAAGTTGGAGTTGGTTTATGACCTCTTGTCCAGCCATGAGGTGGACAGGGGAACTATATATTGAGGGTTAGACCCCCATTGTAAGGAGACCACGTTTGAGAATAATCAATCTACTAAAGTATGTTCGAGTTTAGCATTGTTGCCTAAGTTCCATAGGGAATTAAGAGTTACTTTCTTCAATCAAGATCGTTCAGCCTTTCCATTGGGAATTGGGTGCACGATAGATCTTCGTTTGGTGGTCGGCGAAATCAACACGAGTGTGGTTTGGCGGATTAAAGAGTGTTCGTCCCTTGCATTGGCATTGGAGGATCATTGCGATTCATCAAGACTCCCGTGAGTATCCATCCTACGTCGAGAAGATCGGGCGACCCCGTATCACTCCTCTGCTCCCGCCTCGCGCAAAGCGCCGTCGCCGCACGCCGCTCCCGCCGCTGCACAGCTCATCCCTTCTCGCTGCTTCCACCCCTCACAGGGTCAAAAGCCCGTCAAATTACGCAGAGGGACAGTGCCACTTCCCCCTCACACCCTCTACGCAGCGCCAGTGCGTTCCCCTCCCCGCGCCCGCGTGGGAGAAGCATTCCCGCACCGCCCCTCTGGCCAGGCCTCCACACGCGATGTAAAGCCCCCTGGCCACGGTAGATCGCTTCCAGACACTCCCACAAGCCTCTCAGAGCAGCCGATTCGGCTCCTATCGCCTGTGTCGCCGCCGATCGCTGCCCCTGAGCCCGGTGAGCCCTAACCGCACTCTCGAGATTTCGTCGATTGCATTTCAATTCCTTGCTCTGGCATGATCTCTATTACTTGCTGATTACCCTAGAACGAAGTTGACGCTACCGGAGTTGGAGAACATCCCTCTTCTCAGCTTCTTCGGCTGGCATCGCATGTCGCGGAAGAACGCGAACAACGAGGCGCTAGGCCAACACGCATCCATCCGCAGCGCCCAACTATAAACAGCCAGGCGGGCTATTGCGTTCGGGGTCACCTGCGCCAGCTCCAGCCCGAGGTCTACAGGACGTCGCTGACAAGCAGGGTCGCTCAAATTCAAAGACCAGCTTCTCCGGGTGCGGCTCCGTCTCGTCGCTGGAGGGCAGGTGCACCTCGCGGCGGTCCGTTAGCTTCCCTTTGCGTAACAGAGTTCGGATCATCTCCTCCGTCGCGAGGGTCTGGCCTAGGAAGCGGGAGCATGGACCCTCCACCTTCTCCTCCGCTTGTCCACCAGCGATGGTTCGCGTCCTACTAGCACGTATTCCAGCTCGGTCGACGACGATAGTCCGGACGAGGCGCCACCGCCGGCCCGGTGAACATGTTCTTCGCCGCGAGCCATCGTCCCCCGAGTGCCAAATGGCGAGAGGTACGGCACCGGTGGTGAGCAAGAGCACAACACGTAGATCAAAGAGAGCAAGGGAACAGGAGGCGAGTGAAGGAGAGCGCAGGTGCGATGCCTAAAGGGGTATATAAAGCCTCTTCACCTCCCACTCTGCCGGTAAGCGCAATCGGCGAAAGCCGAACCGCTCGCCTCCCCAACGATTGGGAAAAGTAACGATCGGGAAAGGACGCACGGTCGCGGTCGTGACTGCCTGACGACGCACGACGCGTCAATCATGTCCTGCCACACGTCCGCTCCCTCGGGAACACACACAACCGCACGACATGGCCCACCTCCTATCGCGCGCCAGCGGTCGGCACGACTCTCGAGGCCATTAATGCCGTGTCGGCAGGCCACTAGCTAATCACCCCGATTTCGACTCCGCGGAGCGACTTCGACTCGACAGATCGACTCTGCCAGCAACTTCGATTCCGCGGCTGAACGCCCGTCGGCGTGTGGCTGCAGCCGGACGACTGCTAACACCGCAAGTCGCGCCGGTCGCGCACCGCAACATCTTGCAATTACCGTGGCACGCTGGGTGTAATAAAGCACCATTGCCAGGGCACGAGCCACCTGGCTGCGCCGCGACTTCGGGCCCGCACGGCGACTCCGCAGGCCAGCTCCACTCCATGTCTGTTCTTCAAGTCGGCCCTCCTATTCGGCCCTGTACACGAGCGACGGCTCTGCATCCCGCTTCGCCTGCATGACCGTGGAGCGACGTCGGATGCAGACTCGGCTCCGTCTTGATGGACCGACTCCGACAGGGGGCAAGCGAAGGGGAACGTCTGCGTGATGCAAAGGGGTACATAAAGCCCCCTCGCCTCCCGTGATTGGGAAGTGCCAACCGACGAAAATCCAACCGTCCGCTCCCTTCCCATCGATTAGCAGGCGCGACCGGTGATCTGCGATAAGTTTTGACCGAAACCAAAAACAGGTCTCCTTCAGTTCATCAACATTCTCTGATAGCGTTGTTAACGCAAGTTCTGCTATGAAACGGTGTTATCGGAGAATGTAGATGAACCGAGGCGGGCCTATTTTTGAGAACAACATCATCCAAGCCGTAGCAGAAACCACTACAGTGAATTGTCAAAGGCAGGCGGGGCGATCTTGCCGCGACGGCAAAGATATATATACTGTTTCCCCGGCCGGAAGTGCAACCGACGGAAGTTCAACCGACGGAAGCTCAACCGGCGGGGTGCAACCTGCGAGAAGTGAAGCGTCGCGGTGGCGCTCCCGCGCGACGCCTTACACCCCACGACGCGTCAATCATGCCCGGTCGCGTGTTCGCTCCCTCGGGAACGCACGCACAACCACAGTCGTGTGACCGCATGACATGGCCCACCTCCTATCGCGCGCCAGCGGTCGCCATGATTCTCGAGGCCATTAATGCCGTGTTGGTAGGCCATGACCGTCGGCGTGCGGTCCAACTCCCGTCGCGCACCACTAGCCGGAGCGATTCTCGGGGCCATCAATGCATTGTCGGTGGGCCATTAGCCAGTCACTCCGCCTCCGCGGAACGATTCCCACTTCAACATTGACTCCACCGCCGAGGAACGACTCCAACTTCGACATCGACTCCGCCGCCGAGGAACGACTCCGACTTCCACATCGACTCTGCCTCCGCGGAACGACTCTAGAGCCTACTTCGACTCCGCAGGCCCCCCGATTCGGCCTCGTAGGCCAGGGACGACTGTGCCTCCCGCTTCGCCCACATGTCCGAGGAACGAAGTCGAACGCCGACTCGACTTCGTCTTGATGGACCGACCCCGCTGGAAGCACACACCTTGCGACCAGGAGGTGCCTTCGGCAGCAACTTCGATTACCATACTCTCATCTCTCTGTTTGGATTGTAGGCACAACAGTTATGATTCAGAAATCTGGGTACTAGCACAAACAGGGACCACAGTTTTTAGGGATGACAGGATGCAAATAGAAAACAAAAATTTGGTATTATTTGATTACCATGATTGTCCATCTCCAAAATTGTGACCCTACTAACTCAAGTGCTTTGTTTCTGTGCTGGATTCCAGCATCCAAAGTGACTTCTCGATCAGGGAGGCATGCTGATACCTTGCCAACATTTTATAGTACTTTAACAGATGTGTGCTAAGGAGCGAACTCTATACTCAAGTTTTTACATCGAGCAAGCAAATAGGTGCATGCTGCAAAGTGTGTAGATTCTAACCAAGATGGCAGATTAGGTAGTACCTCATAGAACAAAGTATAATGCAATATAGATAGGACAAGTAAGATGCCCGTGCGTTGCAACGGAGTCTTAAGAGGGTGATACATATCATCAAACGTGATCCTAAACCATACAATGACATATATATAGCAAGATTAGAGTGCCTAAAAAAGTTATACACACTTTAGCAATAATATTTGCAATCTAAGGAAAATAAATTTCATAATATGTAATTAGGCAAATTAATTCCAGAACTGAAGTCTCTAACCATCAAATAGGAGTTTTAATTATCATACTAAAAGAAACCGAAACTAATGTCTAGCTCTAACCATGTGTTCGTGCACTACAGTTTAAATAAGCGCTCTAACCCGATACAGTTCATCAATCATTATTATTGTATAAGAAATATTGTTTAAAAAAGTAACTCCCCATAAGGCCTCAACAGAACTCCATTATGTACTACACATCGAGCCAATCCTATCCTGCCACTGTTCCATCCGAATCCTATCACCCACCACATCTTATCTCGGTTCTATCAAATGGTTAGCAATCAGATAACAAGAGTTCGCATTGAAACGAGACCGGTTTGTCCAAGATTAATGCCCATATGAACAGGGAGATTGGAATCATCGAGAGAGGCTCCAATTTCAAAAGAACCCAAATCCCAGTCCCACATTGATTTCTCCAACATAGCAACGCGATGATTAAAATGATCTTAGAACCTGTGTTGTGCTACAATATTAGGGATTCGATTATTCAATCATAAGGATCATTAATCTGGAAAGGCCCTGAAGATACATGATTAGGAAAATTTTCTTCGTTAATTAAGATCATTTATCACTAAGCACAAAATTGGTAAATACGATATGCAAAACATACAGGTTAAGATCTTTATACTTCATCTCCTGGTTGAAATCAAAGTGCTGCCTAAAAGCATTGGCTCGATCCACCATAGTTGCCTGTCATGAACATGAGAAGGTAAGTCATTACTTCAATTTTATCGAGATTTCTTCAACATTATAAGCAATTTTATATTTACAGCTAATACGTGATGAGGGAAATATATACTAACTTTATTCAAAGGTTCAATGAATTTAAAGAGGAAGTTGTCTGCCTATAAGAACAGGATGTTAACATTATTAGGTTGCAGAAACCCTGAAAGGGATGGTTATATGGTAATTAATTAATACAAAGTAGAGTTATTTCAAGATTTTATTGATTATCACTCTTGAAGCTTTACAGACAACATCTCATTCCTTTGAACCAACTTCAAAAAACACCTTTTCCATGAAATCCCATTCGCAAGCACCTTAAAGCTTAATCGCCTTCCCAAAGCCCGCCAAAGATTGCCCAAGTTCTAACAAATGAAAATCATAATTGTGCAATTGGTCTTAAAATCCAGTTACAAAATTACATAACCAAGAGAGGAAGTTGAGATCATGTGGATGGCCCCTGAGCAGCAGGCCTGTGCTCATTATGATATCATGCACCAAGTCAATTATTTCTTTATTGTGGAAGACTAAATTTTGAGCAAGACAATGGACCATCAAACTCGCAAAGAATATTAAAATACGGATAAAATCCAAAAGGGATTTTGTTCTAAGATCAACAGATGTACCTCTGTTTCTTTTCACAAGGCAGAATGCTTATTTACGAGCCTCTTATAAATGATTTTCTAGCACAAACAATGTAATTTTTAAGCTTCTCCTCCACAGGCTTTTCTTTTTCTAGGACAACGTCACTGACTTTTTTTGCACTTACTAAAAAATGGTCACCAATTATTAATCAGTAAGTGGTTTGCAATGTTCTAATCTTATTATCAAAGGAAATATTCAGGTCATATCAAAAATATGTTGCTAGACATTAGGGAGATGCCTTAAACATCAGTATGAAATGAAATCTACAGGCTTCTTGAATATACCAGTCTCATAAGACCTTGCTCTATCCATTTTCTGCTTCATAATTTGGCAAAACAAAAACAATATATGTGTTGAAGGAACCTATAAAAAATAACTAACAAGGAATTCTTTAGTAAAATTAGCCAAAATATATAAGGCATGGAACCATGGAAATAGAAAGTTCGAAGAAAACAACTAACAAAGGATCAACCTTATGATGCACAAGAATGCAAATGACCTCACATTCACAACTGGAGTATCTGGTGGATATTTCTGTGTAAAATCAAATGAAATGATCACATTGCAACCCATAGATGTAGTATAAAACATGCATATGCCAGTTGTCCCAACAGTTACTTGACCATTAATAGCTACCTTAATGATAGATATGATAAAACTTTCCATACAACTTATCATTCATATGTCACAAAGTATATGTAACATAGATCTAAAGAGTGAAGAGTTTATGCAAGAAAACTTAGCCAAAAAATATATAATTATATGGTTCCAAAGTTAACAAGGAAAATGTAGCACTGGGCTCATGCAAATACTTCACCTATTCATCTGCCTGCAAAAATAGCCTCAAATCTTTGCTTTGCTTGAGTTCAGGGTGTGAAGCTATTCTGGTGATGAATAGGTCCAGAGCTTGACGCCGCAATTCAATGAACCCTTTGCTAAACCAAAATTTCTCAGACGGTATAGAAAAATAACAACACCCTAGTAAGCAAGGGAACACAACACAGACACCGCAATTCTGAAGTCTAGAGATTGGTCCGTTCTAGAGAGGATATAAGAAATAGGTTGTTAACAAAACTATAATTTGCAATATTACCAGCATCATTCTTCTCTGGAAGGGGAGGTATACAAATGCCTTTCTACTTCTCAGCAAGCCGGTCATGCAACCACTCAAATTCACTATAGCATTGGATAACAATTTTCTCTAGTCCCTCAAGTTCAGGTTGGTTAGTCTACAGAGACAAATGCTACCAAATTAGCAAAATAATAGCAACACAAAAACAAAATATCTGCTCAAAGCAGTCAATATGATACAGCTCCTAGATAACATTCAAGCCCCAAAAATCAAACAGGGAGAATGAAACATAAAGCAAATGTTGCAGGTCAACTCAATCTACACAAACAGAAGTGAAGTAGCAATAGAACAGAAACAAAAAAAATTGCTTATTCATTTCACCTTACCATGCTGCTGGTGAACAATACCTCCTCAATATCAGAAACCGAAGGGCTTACATGGAAATAATTTGGGGTTGACATAATTACAAAAGAAACTCATAGATGCTAAACAAAGGCTGTTGCTAAACAGATCACTGAACAACACAGATAGAATACGTTCTAATCTCATACATCACAATGATGCTACACTACTACCATACAAACATATATTTCCAGAAAACAATTAACAATTATTAGCCAATTCAGTCTACTAAAAATGAAACTAACATCTAACAGCAAACAATTAACAATAATTAACAGGTAACATTAACAAGTAGCAAATATGGTGAAGAAAAATTAGAAACTGCAAAATGGAGAGGAATTGGGAACTAATGCCCTTGAGAGGGATAATTGGGTGGAAGGACATAATTATAAAATACTGTGTGAATATATATATATATATATATATATATATATATATATATATATATATATATATATATATATATATATATATATATATATATATATATATATATATATATATATATATATATAAAGCTATCCCGGCATGGGGAAGCCCCCAAGCATTGCTCACCTAGCATCTCCACTACCATACTCTCATCTCTCTGTTTGGTCTGTAGGCACAACAATTATGATTTAGAAATCTAGGTACTAGCACAAACAGGGACCACAGTTTTTAGGGATGACAGTATGCGAATAGAAAAAAACATTGGTATTAGTTGATTACCATGATTGTCCATCTCCAATATTGTGACCCTACTGACTCAAGTGCTTTGTTTCTGTGCTGAATTCCAACATCCAAAGTGACTTCTCCATCAGAGAGGCGTGCTGATACCTTGCCAACATTTTAAAGTACTTCTCGTCAGCTGGCTCCACCAACCCAATCAGCCGGCGCGTGGGTGGGCCGGCGCCGGCGCGTGGGTGGGCGGAAGAGGAGGCGGTGCAGGATGGGGAGAAGGCGATGCGGGGTGCGGAGGCAAGGAGAAAAAAGTTCAAATGGCTATAGCAAAACAAATACAATGTGAACGATGAACATGCCCATCTTTATAACAGCAAATAGATAGCAAGGAAGCTATCCAGGTAAAATAGAAAACTGGACTCAGTTTTATTTTTCTTATTAGAACTATGGGTAGTGCAACATGAGCAACCTGTTCATTTGACGATCCAAAGGACAGATATTGCACTAAAAGAGGGACTGCTCTAGCTTTAATTGCTGCTTCAATCTGAGGTACATCAGACTGTGACAACAAGCGTCTCAAAGCATGAAGCGCCTCTGTCTTGTTCTTTTGAGCCCCTTCCCCCCTAAGAAGCAAGAAGCATCAAAAGGTTGTAGAATGCACTCCAAAATATGAGCACTTTCTATATGTGCTATCGTTTTCTCATAGTAAAAATTTAGAAGTTACAAGTGTTTGAGCCAAACCTTCTGTCCCATACAACCTATAGATGCATATCTTCAAAGCAAAGTGGAAAATAACTAAACGTCAGATAAATAAAATAGGTTATCTAGCAAACTAAGAGGCGTCCCTCTTAAAGATATAGGACAGTTAGCTATGCAGTAGTTAACTACGATATACAGTGTAAAATATAGGACCGACGACCACCGACTCAATCTTATTAAATAGTAAAGATTTTTGGCACTGAAAGAAATCTGTAACGACCAGCAGCAGTTCATCACAATCCCATCCAGATAACTTGTAATGTATTTGAAAACTTATGATTTTGTGCTTGCGAATCTAGGACAAAATAGTTTCCTTGGCTAAATAAATGGCAAAAGGTGCTTAAGACCCCGCAAGAGAAAATAATAAGTTGCCAAAGTCGGATATCATCCAGCCTCAAGCTCCCTCCAATAAAATTTCAACAACTATAGTCAAATCAAGCTTTGCAATTCAAAATAAACAAATGAATTAGTGTGCCAAATGTCGATTTAAAATACCTCACGGAAAATCTGTCTCTGCTTAAACGTCTCCTCGGGAACAGGGCAGCAACTTGCTCCAAATGAACCGCAAATCTTTAGAATCTTTGCTTTAGCCTGCTCCCCAGAAAAGCAAACTACGAAAACAGTTTTCTCTACCTGTCAGATTGAAATTTTAGAATTCTGTTGAGAAACTTTGGAGGTTTCAAGGTACCGAATGAACTTTGTGTGCCAAGATGAATTTCAGTATTGAAATATACATTAATTTTGGCCATAAATTCAATTGCGGAGAGAAAATAAAGTGAAGCTACCACAAGCAGTAAATACATTGAGGCAATTTTACCAATAGCTACTCAATATACACAAGAATAAGAAAGAGCAAACCACAAATTAGACCTCTTCACCAGACACGGGATCAGTAACAGGTTCCACTGCAGGCGCATGATTGAAAAACATATTTCCCTTCGTAGCTCGGAAAAGCATCCTCTCAAAAGCCAATGCTTTATACTTCAAAATTATCCCACTAATGAACCTAACTCCAGAATTTTCAGAGGCCCCTTGATGTAATCCCTGAGAGCATTTTGTGCTACAATTCAATGGAACAAATAGAACAACAATAACTTAAGAATGAGAACTAAAATAAGACCTATTCAAGCAAAATGCATTTCCCTCATCCACTTCCTTGTCATATATGTTTTCATCTAGCTCCCGTTCAGCTGGAGCTACATGATTGTGAGAAGAAGCAAGAACACATCTAATCTATTGATATAAGAACATAAATAAGATGCTAAAGCGCATATATTGTTTTGTTGCTCCAACAAACAAAGAAGTCCTACAAGCAATCACAACCCTACGCTTTGTCCTCTCCCTGACCTTTTATTACACGACTTATTTTGCTTTTTGTCAAATTACAAAACCTCATCAACAACAAAAGTGGACTTCACTCACGGTGAGTTCACATATCAAAATCACTTCAAAAAGATTCGGGAAAACATATCTTGACCTTGACCCTTCCAACCCCACATGAAAACAAGAATCAATTACAATGTGTCGACTAGACTAACAACTGCGATTGCATGCCTCAACTCTTTGTGTTTCTCATTGATATTCCCAATGTTCAAATTGCTCTTTATCCTGTTTTTACTTGTTCTTTAATTGCTTGCAGGAATTGAACCTTATGTTCAGATCAATCGCGTTCTTGGCATGGTTGGTAATGACAAGACTATGGTGTAGCGATCACAGGATGAATTTGGTTGTTTTGGTTAAGTAGCCTCATCGTCAACGTCATATCAATCAATCGAGTTATGGTTCTCATTGGAAGATCGGGCCAAATCCCCTCATCAATCAGAGCCCAAGCACATAACATCTCCTTGAACTTCATGGTTGTCGGGGCAGGAGTGCACACCCGATGTGTGAGGGGGAGAATATTAAGAATAGTCCCACATCGGTTGTGAGAAGAAGAAAAACACAACTTATAAGTATGAGCGAGAGCCCAATACTACTTATAAGGCTAATGCTTTAGGGCATGCATGCGATAGCCCGCGGGCTTAGTTGTGTTCAACCCATTTGGACCTAGAGCCCAGGGAGTAAGCCTGGTTGGACATAGGTATACAGGCACGGTCCGATGTAATAATAGGTATAAGAGCCTAGGCATCTAACATCTCTTTGAACTTCATAGTTGTCGGGCAAAAGTGCATACTCGATGTGTGACGGAGAGAATGTTGTGAATAATTCCACATTGGTTATAGGAAGAAAAAACAGAACTTATAATTATGAGGGAGACCTCATCTATTAGACTAGTCTTTTAGAGGAAGAAGACTCAATACCACTTATAAGACTGATGCTTTAGGGTATGCATGCGGCAGCCCATCAGTTTAGTTGTATTCAATCCGTTTGGACCTAAAGGCTGAGGAGTAAACTCGATTAGATCTAAGCATATGGCCAAGATCCGATCTAAGGTTTCACCACTACGCTTGTACAATCTCGTATCGCCTTGAATGGTACTCAAACATCGTGGAGCGAGTTCGATTGGTTCTGCCCTTTAAAAAAAGGAAAAAAAGTTTTAAAAAATTTAATAAAATACATTTTCCATTTTTATTAAATTTTGGGGGCCCCCAAAAAACCTTTCATTTCAAAAATTTTTGGGGAAAGGTTTACCTTCAACAAGAGCCGGAACCCTCAGTAAGCACTTCTAAATTCTTAAAATATCTTCAAGGTTCTGGAAACAAAACTCTAACTTTGACTTTGCTAACCTAATTTAAAATTACTTTTAAACCAAAAATTAGGAATAAGGATAACTAAAAAAAAATGGAAATAACAGAGATTTAAAAAGAGACTTATACCAAGAACCTTCTTAAATAGCTTCAAAGTTGGCAAAAGTTGCCTACAAAGGCCTAATGGCAAAGAATGCCAACTGTTTAAAATTTATTAAAATCATTTAACAGAATCCATTTAAAAAAAAATAATTAACATTTAGTCCAAGAAATTCAACATACCAACAACAAAATTCATGATAAGAAATTACATGGACAAAGTAAGACAAAAAACCTTTGAATAAAAGAAATAAAAATGTTTCCCATTTATTTGTAAATAACTTCCGAACAAAAAAATTACAACCAAATTAAAGAGGTCAGTTAAAACATCGTAACAAAAGTCCTTGATACATTAAACATAGAAATACACTATGAGATTTCCATATCGCAGCTTTGGAATCAACAATGATTGATATGTAGCCCATTTAAGACATATGCTAAATGGTCTACAATGGCAACGCCAGTATTCATCGTGATCAACCCAAGTAATGTTTTCTGACCTTCATGCAAGTTACTAAGAATCCAAAATTGATCTTGGGGACCTTCAATAAATAATAATTGTTGCAGAACCGCTTATTACTTAAAAACCTTCAAAATAACTATAAATGATGGAAAGCTTACAACTGATTAGCTAACTCGTTATAGACTAATTAAAAAGCTCTTCTAAGAGAACCCTGAATAGCTAAACACATACTATGCAAGAATAAATCTTAAGTCTTGAACAAGACAGACATACAAACCAGCCTTACAAAATTGTGAATGGCTCTAACGGATATTTGACTCACAGTTTAGCATAAGCCCCAGCTTCACCAAAGTACAAGCACAATTACTAAGTGTAGTAAATGTTTTCTTTACAATGCGAAAAAGAAAATACACAATGCAATCCAAGTAATGAGCCTAATTCTAAAAATATAGATTGACAAGCAGGCTAGATAAAAAATTCCAATAAATGAAAAAGAATCAAACTGGTATTGAGAATACATGTAACATTCATTAAGACAACTATACATTAATAATATGAAAATAGACTATCAAAACTCCATTTAGACTAAGCATAACTGATACATCGTTAGGATCAAAACGAAATGGCTAAAACTGACTAGTTATATCCATTAGATCGAGATAGACACTCTCAAAGTAACGATTCAATGCATTGAAGCTTCCTTTCAAGTAAAATGCTAAATTGAAAGCCTTACCAAGAACCTTAGTACTTTGCAATAGTCACATAGTCCTCAAACCGTATTATACCCTATAATGTACTACCGTGATAATTAACTAAAGATATAATTTATACAAATCCAAAAGTCCAGAGATTGCAAATGCTAGAGAATGTAAATATTCAAGAGCTAATATTCCTTGGACAAAATGAATCATCAAGCAAAAGGAGCACACCAAAAGTGTGAATAGAATTTAGTAACAGCTTAGTTCTGACGAAAACCCGTAGAACATAAAGCAGCTTTCCGAAAAGCATCAAAAGACATAAATCTCGAAGCAATGATAGTCATCTATAGCTAAATCATAATTCAGAAATGCAAACGATAGACTCGATGAAGAATCTGATCAAAGAATCAACCTGATACATTTAATCCAATTAAGGAGTGAAAGCAACGTATGAATGCCTACTAATGCAGTAAAGTCATGCTCTAGAATCGTACAATCCATAACATGAGGAGACTCCCAACAAGAGCCTGTCTTCCTCTTAAAGCAAACAAAACACACAACAATTAGAAACACTCTCAAGTGATGCATTTCTAATTAAATTCTTTAGTAAACATTAAGCAATGACAACCTATAATACAACTTTGAAATGTTGAAAGAAAAGATCAGAACTAAGAGCGATTATGGAGTTGGTTCTAATTCTACTAAACTAGCATAATAAGAGATCAAAAATTGATAAGCAAAGAGCTTAGCTTTAAAAAATTGTGAAATATCAGTACAATCTCATCTAGAAACCCAAGACTGCAATAAGCAACCACTGCTATGAGATAAATCAATAGATAATCAGAGCCGAAAAGACTGACATAAAACGAACACAAGCATTAGTATTCACTGTGATGAGCTTACATGCAGGATTGACACTCCTAGCACTGCAACAAACTTTCATAAGTGTTCACTTGCTTCATAATTTAGCAATGCAATCTAAACTTAACTTATTCAGAAATTCGATAAAATCATTTCCAATAGATAAATGACCTACAATTATAACGCTATACAGGTGCTTAATCTAAGAACAAATGAAATCGAAAAATAAAACATATAAGTTGAAAGACCGTTGAATCTAAAAGCTCTTTGAACAGAATTCAAATAATATCAGTAATACATAATGCACTGATAAACTTATCAAGAGACAACTGCCCAATTGACAAGAAACACTATTGATACAATTAAAATATTCCATTAGCACTTCAAAGCATTCTGGAAAGCCCACAAGACTCTCATGTCCATCAAGCATTCTAGCAACCATGCATGCACAATGTACTCTTTGATCTAAGACAATCTCCCATTGTAGATTAAAAAGTTGTATCAACAAATTCAACTTCGAGAAATACTAGAAAGAATAAACAAGCTATAAGACCTAGTGGGCTTAAGAATTCACATGAGCTATCAAGGAAACCAACAAAGTGCTTGGGAAACGTAAAAATGCTAATCAGAACAAAAATACAGTGACTTAACACCCATAGACCATCGTGGTAATGGAAACAAGCATTTAGTCAAATTGACTATTCTCATTCTAAATTGTAGGCTAAGGAAAGCTGTTGCTCTTATAACCATGAAGATAATATACCGTTGAAGAGATTAAAATTCCAAAAGTCATGTTAAAACCACTAATCTGAGAAGCATAGTACAAGAGCTAAAGAAAGCAACTTAAGGAAATGTCACTGCCCAAAGAAAAGAACCTGCAAGTGGTCCTCAACTGCTTATAGCTACTAATGCTGAATACATTTCAAATTGAGTTCTCAAACACGATACTGTAGAAACGAAGTAACACACAATCGTCGAGAAATGTCATTCTAAAAACATAAAGTCATAACATGGACAAATAATCAAAGAACAAGGAGAACCACAGAAAAGGCCGAATCTGTTTTTGACTTCCAAAATTGAAGCCAAGCAATTGAAGCACAATCTAAAGAGAGTCAAAGCATAGCACAAAACAGTACTAGAATGATTCATGCTTACAAAATAAACTGTGACAAAGTGACAGGCCTCACTTATATCTATGAGGCCACTTGATAAGGAAAACATCAGTATTGCATAAAACTAGTTTATTCTGCATTATTAGTAACATAAACGTAAAGATGACAAACGTTGCCATCAAGTTACTCATAAAGGAAATCAAAAGCGTCAATACAAATAGAGTTCTTGAATGGACCATAAAATAGTCATAGTGATAGAAGCCAAACATGCATTAAATATAGTTCATTCATAGAGAAAGTAATAAGCAAGGTAAAATGTCATCAGAGAACGTAAAGATCGCAGTTCAAATAATAAGCTACAATATACTAGTTATACATATTCGAGCTCGTCAGATTAGCCAGAAATCGCATACAAGCACTCATGTATTACATGTAAAATAACTCTTTCTTGGCAGAATGGCAAAAGCATCAGCATACTTCGATAAATTTGAAATTTTATCAATATCATTTGTAAGAACCCAAACATTAGAATAACCTAAACTGGTAAGCATCAAATAGCTACCAAGAAATCAAACATCTTGCGCACCCAATTCCCAATGGAAAGGTGAACGATCTTGATTGAAGAAAGTAACTCCTAATTCCCAATGGAACTTAGGCAACAATGCTAAACTCGAACATACTTTAGTAGATTGATTATTCTCAAACGTGGTCTCCCTTACAATGGGGTCTAACCCTCAATATATAGTACCTGTCCACCTCATGGCTGGCCAAGAGGTCCTAAACCAACTCCAACTTATTCCTACATGTATTTGGAAACAAACTCACACAAAAGGAAAATCCTAAAATTAAACCGTCATATTGTTTCTGTCATAACTTTTAATCCGTGATGAATTTGGAGGTGAGGCCAGATCCATTCCGTAGCCCTTGAAGTTATCTTTCCAACGAGTACAAGAACACCTGAATCGGACTCCGTTTGTGAAAGTTATGGCCTTTTTAGTAACTGCCTGTCAGGTTGTCCCGAACCGAATCCGAATTGAATTCTGAGTTGAATCCGAGTTTGAGTTGGATTGAGGACGTGGGAGATCCGAATTTGGCTTGTAAATCTTAACCAAAACTTGTAGTTTTAGTCCTTGTGCTCCTCCCTTTTGCTCTCCCAAGTCTTCACATGAATCATACCTAAGAATACGTAAAATAATATCATGATGTAGTATTCCAAGTTCATCATCAATTAAAAGAAACTCCTTTAGAAACAAATTCACCTGACAATATTTAATGCGGCTCAATACTTCTTTCCAATTAAATAATGTATTCGCCTGAAAAGTGCTAAGCGTGTGCGTATCCGCATCACACCGAAGGAGGGCTCCTCGAAAGGCAAGCGCAAGCAAGAATCTTCAAAGGACGCCCCCGAGCGCAAGGACGCCAAGCACAAGGACTCGTCGGGTGACAAGTCCAAGCGCAGCCAACGTAAATCCAGAGAGCCCACTACATCTTCGACATCGAGGGCGGCTATGAAGACGGTACTACCCCCGCCGGTCGAGGGCGGGGTTGCTGAGGCCGAGGGTGAGGGCGCGGCCAGGGCCATGACGATAGACCCCGCGCAGAACAAGAAGACCAGCTCTACGACCTGTGGTGTGAGGTGCATGGCCCAGGTGGCCACAACACGCGGACATGCACCGCCATCGCGGCGCTCCGTCAGAGCGTCGTCAGGGATAAAACCCTGGACGCGGGGCCACCCGTTGTGGCCCACGTGCAGCAGCCCCAAGAGGGCCTCATGCGGATTCAAGCCCATGCGCAGCAGCCCCTGGAAGGCCCCTTACGAATTCAGGCCCCGAAGGGAGCCCAGCGCCAGATTATAAATGTCATCTCCAGGAGCTCTTTGCTGGAGTTCGCCTCGGCGCGACAATAGAAGGCCTATGCGAGGAGGCTACACCATGTGGCAGCGTATCCGGCGCAAGCACCGCCGGAGTGGGCGCAGCACGAAATTACCTTCACGCCCGCTGACGCCAAGCGTGTGGAGTTCACTCACCAAGATTCCCTGGTCATCAAGGCCGCCATCGCAGGATGCGACGTCAAATGCGTCCTGGTTGGTGGAGGCAGCTCCACAAACATCCTGTTCGCGACGGCCTTCGACCAGATGGGGATCCCTCGGAGTCGCTTGGGCCCCTCGGGAATCCCATTGCAGAGCTTCGGCGGTCAGCCGCAGAAGGCGTTGGGCCAGATACGCCTGCAAATCTCCTTTGGCCAGGGCACAACACGAGGAGCGACTCATAATTGAATATATGAATGATACAATATTCAGAGCAAAGGTTCAATGCTTTGGATACAATATTCATACCATGTTATGAATATTGTGTATATTGATGAGGCCCAAAGGGTAATATATATAGAGAGTACAAGATGGTATATGAAAGGAATACAAGTCATATAAGAAAATAGGACTCTTATCGATTTTACTATTCTTATCCTTAATAGTATTTACCAATTTTGTGCTTAGTGACAAATGATCTTAATTAACGAAGAAAATTTTCCTAATCATGTATCTTCAGGACCATGCCAGGGATAGCTATATATATATTCACATGAGGAGTGTTTTACAATTATGTCCTTACACCCAAGTATCCCTCTAAAGGGCATTAGTTCCCAATTCCTCTCCCTTCTTACAGTTTCTAATTTGTGTTCACCACATTTGCTACTTGTTAATGTTAACTGTTAATTATTGTTAATTGTTTGCTGCTAGATGTTAGTTTCATTTTTAGTAGACTGAATTGGCTAATAATTGTTAATTGTTCTCTGTGGAAATATATTATATCTGTGTTGTTCAGTGATCTGTTTAGCAACAGCCTTTGTTTAGCAGCTATGAGTTTCTATTGTAATTATGTCAACCCCAAATTATTTCCATGTAAGGCCTTCGGCTTCTGATATTGAGGAGGTATTGTTCACCAGCAGCAAGGTAAGGCGAAATGAATAAGCAATTTTTTTGTTTCTGTTCTATTACTACTTCACTTCTGTTTGTGTAGATTGAGTTGACCTGCAACATTTGTGTAGATTGAAGTATAAAGAGCTTAACATGTATGATTTGCATATCTCCTTAACAATAAGACCTTGCTCTATCCATTTTCTGCTTCATAATTTGGCAAAACAAAAACAATATATGTGTTGAAGGAACCTACAAAAAATAACTAACAAGGAATTCTTTAGTAAAATTAGCCAAAATATATAAGGCATGGAACAACGAAAATAGAAAGTTCGAAGAAAACAACTAACACAGGATCAGCCTTATGATGCACAAGAACCTATATTTGGTTGTTTTGGTTAAGTAGCCTCATCGTCAACGTCATATCAATCAATCGATTGATATAAGAGATTGGTCCGTTCTGTAGTCTAGAGATTGGTCTGTTCAAGAGAGGATATAAGAAATAGGTTGTTAACAAAACTATAATTTGCAATATTACCAGCATCATTCTTCTCTGGAAGGGGAGGTATATAAATGCCTTTCTACTTGTCAGCAAGCCGGTCATGCAACCACTCAAAATTGGATAACAATTTTCTCTGGCCCCTCAAGTTCATGTTGGTTAGTCTACAGGGACAAGTGCTACCAAATTAGCAAAATAATAGCAACACAAAAACAAAACATCTGCTCAACCAGTCAATATGATACAGCTCCTAGATAGCATTCAAGCCCCAAAAAACAAAGAGGGAGAATGAAACATAAAGCAAATGTTGCAGGTCAACTCAATCTACACAAACAGAAGTGAAGGATCCAGGTAAAATAGATAGCAAGGAAGCTATCCAGGTAAAATAGAAAACTGGACTCAGTTTTATTTTTCTTATTAGAACTATGGGCAGTGCAACATGAGCAACCTGTTCATTTGACGATCCAAAGGACAGATATTGCCAAGGTTGTCACGGCGCTCCGGCAAGTCGAGGCGAGGCCGGAGCGCCTGGACGCCTAGTCGACTAGGCGTCCGCCATGGCGACAATTAGATGATAGTAGGTAGACGATAAATAATACCTTATATGACTGAAAAATAAATAATCATGCAACATAATAGTATAAATTATCTAAGTAATCATATCTCAGGAGGTCTAAATTAGAAGAAATCTATCAAAAAACGGGTCTTGTTGTAATTTTTAGAAACTCTAAAGGTCTAAATTAAAAGAAATCTATTGAAAAAAGGGTCTGTTCGTAATATTTAGAAACTCTGAGGACTTAATCGCAAAAAACCAAGAAAAATATAACCCTACGCCACCGGTTCACCGCTCTCCCCATATCTCTCGCGCCGCCTCCTCCCGCGCCCGATCCGCCTCCTCCTCCCTCCTCGCGTCGCCCTCCTCTCCTTCCGCCTCGTCCCTCCGCCTCCTCGCTTCCGCCGCCGCCCCTCCGCCTCCTCCTCGCCGCCGCCCGCGTCCCTCCGCCTCCTCTTCTTCTCCGGCCGTGCCTGCGCCCCTCGCTCGACGCCTTTGCCCCGCCTTTCCGCACCTTCCTTGGCGCCGGCGACGGAGAAGGCCGCAGATCGGCGTCGGCAACGGGAGAAAGGCGCAGATCGGCGCCGTTGGCGGGAGATTTCCTGGGCGACCGGCCTCGGCGTCCTCCTCCGACCGCCGTCATAACCATGGATATTGCACTAAAAGAGGCACTGCTCCAGCTTTAATTGCTGCTTCAATCTGAGATACTTCAGACTGTGACAACAAGTGTCTCAAAGCATGAAGCGCCTCTGTCTTGTTCTTTTGAGCCCCTTCCACCCTAAGAAGCAAGAAGCATCAAAAGGTTGTTGAATACACTCCAAAATCTGAGCACTTTCTATATGTGCTATCATTTTCTCGTAGTAAAAATTTTAAAGTTACAAGTGTTTGAGCCAAACCTTCTGTCCCATACAACCTATAGATGTATATCTTAAAAGTGGAAAATAACTAAACGTCAGATAAATCAAATAGGTTATCTAGCAAACTAAGAGGCGTCACTCTTAAAGATATAGGACAGTTAGCCATGCAGTAGTAAACTACGATATACAGTGTAAAATATAGGTCTTCAATTCATTTCAGGGAGAGCACCAAAAGTGTGAATAAGCAAAAGTAACACTATGCGATAGAGAAAAACAGATAATACAGGAATGAGTAACTGCAGCTTCTCGTAAACCAAAGGCCCAATAAGCAACTAAGGCACGTAACTTCTTACTATTAAGTCGCTAGCTTTTTTCGACAAATCTTGAAAGATAGACCACTACCCACGCCACCTCAGTTGCTAGCTCTTCATCCCTGAAGGATCCAAAACTTACATCATCAGTTGCAGTAATGAGCAAAAGCATGCAAGTTACTTTGATAAAATTTTAGTTAAATGTTTTTCATGCCATTTATACATTTTTGAAATACCTAAAGCATATAACCAGGAGTAAAGCACCTGCACAAGAAAAATAGTACCAACTGCCCAGCAAATACAACATGAGAAGGCAATTTAGAAAGCACTGGTCAGTGAATCTAAAGAATGTTCTGTATGAAACTGTAAGAAAGAATAACAAATAATTATTCCCATTTGTGATGATTAAGAAGCCAGCATCAGAACAAGCATGTCTCTACTTGTATTTTAGAAATACAACTAATTGACAAGTAAAATAAATTAAAATGCAATGCAACAAAAAGATGTCCATCAAGAGACATACGCCTTTTCCAAGTTCCTCGTGATCGCATTTAGCACACCCTCAATGCTAAAAAACTCATTCGCTGCCTTGGCATCAGGCCCCTTGGTTATAAGAGAAACAACCGTTACAGTAAAATGATGCTTCATCAATAACTACATAGCTACATGCATATATATCAGGCTGATTAGGACCTGTTTGGATGGGTTCAGCTTCTAGAAAACCTCATAAGCTACGCATTTCATAAATTGTTTTGGGAAGGGGCTTAAACTATTCAATACAAATATGGCTCAAACTTTTGTCAGAGGGAAAATACGTCTTAAACTTTAAGAAAACCCTTCATTAGTACCTTCTTGGAAGCGCTTAAGCATTATCAACACTTTGAGCTTATGCTAAAGCCCTCTTAATTCCTTAAAAAAAAGCTCTTGGTAAAAAGATAACTGTGACATAAGAAACTCGAGACACACACAATCAGAACAAGAGATATAACCTTGATGAGATTTGACAATGCCCAAGCAGCAGTTCTTACTGTAGAACCCTTGCTTGAAAGCATTAAGTGGGCAAGAGGCCACAAAGCGCCTTGTGCAAGTAATGTGCTCCTCAGCTCTGTTCCTTCACCAGCAACGTTACAAATGGCGCATGCACATTGCTCAACAACCGGTGTGGAGCTCTTCTCTAACAAATATAGATTGATTAACATTGTTAGCATAAACAAAGTTCCAACATCCAACCGAACTGCAGAGAAATGTCTACCTACACATTGTTCTTGAGAAAAGTACATTACAAAGGACTAAGACTAATATATTCCTGATGGGAACAAAAATGAACATCGAAGAACAAAGGAGAGAAAACCAACCACCAAGGTGTGCAATAAGCTGTGGTAATGCAGGCTGTAAGGATTTTGTTTCTTCTGGTTCCCCAGTTGCTATGTTTGTAAGGCACCAAGCTGCCTCTAGCAACTGCAATAAAAGCATCCATAATCTCCATAAGATAAAAAAGTTCAAATGGCTACAGCAAAACAAATACAATGTGAACGATCAACATGTCCATCTTTATAACAGCAAATAGATAGCAAGGAAGCTATCCAGGTAAAATAGAAAACGGACTCGCTTTTATTTTTCAGATAGAACTATGGGCGGCAACATGAGCAACCTGTTCATTTGACGATCCAAAGGACAGATATTGCACTTAAAGAGGGACTGCTCTAGCTTTAATTGCTGCTTCAATCAGAGGTACTTCAGACTGTGACAACAAGCGTCTCAAAGCATGAAGCGCCTCTGTCTTGTTCTTTTGAGCCCCTTCCCCGCTAAGAAGCAAGAAGCATCAAAAGGTTGTAGAATACACTCCAAAATCTGAGCACTTTCTATATGTGCTATCATTTTCTCGTAGTAAAAATTTAAAAGTTACAAGTGTTTGAGCCAAACCTTCTGTCCCATACAACCTATTGATGCATATCTTAAAGTGGAAAATAAGTAAACGTCAGATAAATAAAATAGGTTATCTAGCAAACTAAGAGGCGTCCCTCTTAAAGATATAGGACAGTTAGCTATGCAGTAGTTAACTACGATATACAGTGTAAAATATAGGTCTTCAATTCATTTCAGGGAAACCACCAAAAGTGTGAATAAGCAAAAGGAACACTATGCGATAGAGAAAAACAGATACTACAGAATGAGTAATCGCAGGTTCTCGAAACCAAGAAGGCCCAATAAGCAACTGAGGCACAGAACTTCTTAATATTAAGCTGCTAGCTTTTTCCGAAAGTGCTGAAAGCCAGACCACTACACACGACACCTCAGTTGCTAGCTCTTCATCCCTGAAGGATCCAAAACTTACCTCATCAGTTGCAGTAATGAGCAATAGCATGCACGTTACTTTGATAAAATTTTAGTTAAATGTTTTTCATGCCATTTATACATTTTTGAAAAACCTAAAGCATATAACCAGGAGTAAAGCAACTGCACAAGAAAAATAGTACCAACTGCCCAAAAATACAACATGAGAAGGCAAGTTGGAAAGCATCGTCGATGAATCAAAAGAATGTTCAGATGAAACTGTAAGAAAGAATAACAAATAATTATTCCCTTTTCTGATGATTAAGAAGCCAGCATCAGAACAAGCATGTTTCTACTTGTATTTTAGAAATACAACTAATTGACAAGTAAAATAAATTGAAATGCAATACAACAAAAAGATGTCCATCAAGAGACATACGCCTTTTCCATGTTCCTCGTGATCGCATTTAGCACACCCTCAATGCTAATAATCTCATTCGCAGCCTTGGCATCCGGCCCCTTGGTTATAAGAGAAACAACCGTTTCAGTAAAATGATGCTTGATCAATAACTACATGGCTACATGCATATATATCAGGCTGATTAGGACCTGTTTGGATGGGTTCAGCTTCTAGAAAACCTCATAAGCTACGCATTTCATAAAATGTTTTGGGAAGGGGCTTAAACTTTTCAATACAAATATGGCTCAAACTTTTGTCAGAGGGAAAATACGTCTTAAACTTTAAGAAAACCCTTTATTAGTACCTTCTTGGAAGGGCTTAAGCTTTATCACCACTTTGAGCTTATGCTAAAGCCCTCTTAATTCCTTAAAAAAAAGCTCTTGGTAAAAGGATAACTGTGACATAAGAAACTCGAGACACAAACAATCAGAACAAGAGATATAACCTTGATGAGATTTGACAATGCCCAAGCAGCAGTTCTTACTGTAGAACCCTTGCTTGAAAGCATTAAGTGCGCAAGAGGCCAAAAAGCACCTTGTGCAAGTAATGTGCTCCTCAGCTCTGTTCCTTCACCAGCAACGTTACCAATGGCCCATGCACATTGCTCAGCTCTTCTCTAACAAAGATAGATTGATTAACATTGTTAGTATAAACAAAGTTCCAACATCCAACCGAACTGCAGAGAAATGTCTACCTACCCATTGTTCTTGAGAAATGAACATTACAAAGGACTAAGACTAATATATTCCTAATGGGAACAAAAATGAACATCGAAGAACAAAGGGACTGCTCTAGCTTTAATTGCTGCTTCAATCTGAGGTACATCAGACTGTGACAACAAGCGTCTCAAAGCATGAAGCGCCTCTGTCTTGTTCTTTTGAGCCCCTTCCCCCCTAAGAAGCAAGAAGCATCAAAAGGTTGTAGAATACACTCCAAAATCGGAGCACTTTCTATATGTGCTATCGTTTTCTCATAGTAAAAATTTAAAAGCTACAAGTGTTTGAGCCAAACCTTCTGTCCCACACAACCTATAGATGCATATCTTCAAAGTGGAAAATAACTAAACGTCAGATAAATAAAATAGGTTATCTAGCGAACTAAGAGGCGTCCCTCTTAAATATGTAGGACAGTTAGCTATGCAGTAGTTAACTACGATATACAGTGTAAAATATAGGTCTTCAATTCATTTCAGGGAAACCACCAAAAGTCACATAAGCAAAAGGAACACTATGCGATAGACAAAAACAGATAATACCGGAATGAGTAACTGCTGGTTCTCAGAAACCAGCAGGCGTCCAATAAGCAACTGAGGCACAGAACTTCTTACTATTAAGCTGCTAGCTTTTTCTGAAAGTGCTGAAAGATGGACCACTACTCACGCCACCTCAGTTGCTAGCTCTTCATCCCTGAAGGATCCTAAACTTACCTCATCAGTTGCAGTAATGAGCAAAAGCATGCACGTTACATTGATAAAATTTTAGTTAAATGTTTTTCAAGCCAATTATACATTTTAGAAATACCTAAAACATATAACCAGGAGTAAAGCAACTGCACAAGAAAAAAAGTACCAACTGCCCAGCAAATACAACATGACAAGGCAAGTCATAAAGCACTGGTCAGTGAATCTAAAGAATGTTCTGTATGAAACTGTAAGAAAGAATAACAAATAATTAGTCCCTTTTGTGATGTTTAAGAAGCCAGCATCAGAACAAGCATGTCTCTTCTTGTATTTTAGAAATTCAACTAATTGACAAGTAAAATAAATTAAAATGCAATGCAACAAAAAGATGTCCATCAAGAGACATGCGCCTTTTCCAAGATCCTCGTGATCGCCTTTAGCATACCCTCAATGCTAATAATCCCATTCGTAGCCTTGGCATCAGGCCCATTGGTTATAAGAGAAACAACCGGACCTGTTTGGATGGGTTCAGCTTCTAAAAACCCTCATAAGCTACGCATTTCATAAAATGTTTTGGGAAGTGGCTTAAACTGATGAGGACATCTCTACTACATATTCATCGTCCACTTCAAGTGTGCATGGCAAAGCTATTGATAAGGCTCGGGAAGGACCTATGACAAGAGCAAGAGCTAAGCTACTTCAACAGCAGGTGCTTTTGTTCCTTAGAGATTCTTCTATTACGTTAGATGAGAATAACATACTACCTAATGCAAATATGTTATGCCTTCTCAGATTTGAAGCAACAGAAGATCAAGTGGAGAAGGACCAACCTACCACGAGTCATGAGAAGGAGAGTCTATGCGGGCAAGGAGTATGATATATCTGTCCAACAATTTCTCAATCAAGCAGCCCATGCGGTTGATCAAGAAGGAAAGAAGCCCGTTTGATGGGAGAGCAAAAGGGGAAGAAACCCAAGGAGTTAAACTACAAGCTTTGGATAAGATTTACATGCCAAATTCGGACTTCCCACGTGCTCAATCCAATTCAAACTCGGATTCAACTCAGAATTAAATTCGGATTCGGTTCGGAACAGCCTGACAGGCAGTTACTAAAGAGGCCATAACTTTCACAAACGGAGTCCGATTCAGGTGTTCTTGTACTCGTTGGAAAGATAATTTCAAGGGCTACGCAATGATTCTGGCCCCACCTTCAAATTCATCACGGATAAAAAGTTATGACCGAAACATGGTGACTATATATTGAGGATTTTCCTTTTGTGTGAGTTTGTTTCCAAATACATGTAGGGATGAGTTAGAGTTGGTTTAGAACCTCTTGGCCAGCCATGAGGTGGATAGGGTACTATATATTGAGGGTTAGACCCCCATTATAAGGCAGACCACGTTTGAGAATAATCAATCTACTAAAGTATGTTCGAGTTTAGCATTGTTGCCTAAGTTCCATAGGGAATTAGGAGTTACTTTCTTCAATCAAGATCGTTCAGCCTTCCATTGGGAATTGGGTGCACGATAGATCTTCGCTTGGTGGTCGGCGAAATCAACACGAGTGTGGTTTGGCGGATTAAAGAGTGTTCGTCCCTTGCGATTTATCAAGACTCCCGTGAGTATCCATCCTACGTCGAGAAGATCGGGCGACCCCGTATCATAAACTTTTCAATACAAATATGGCTCAAACTTTTGTCAGTGGGAAAATACGTCTCAAACTTTAAGAAAACCCTTCATTAGTACCTTCTTGGAAGGGCTTAAGCTTTATCACCACTTTGAGCTTATGCTAAAGCCCTCTTAATTCCTTAAAAAAAAGCTCTTGGTAAAAGGATAACTGTGACATAAGAAACTCGAGACACACACAATCAAAACAAGAGATATAACCTTGATGAGATTTGACAATGCCCAAGCAGCAGTTCTTACTGTAGAACCCTTGCTTGAAAGCATTAAGTGGGCAAGAGGCCACAAAGCACCTTGTGCAAGTAATGTGCTCCTCAGCTCTGTTCCTTCACCAGCAACGTTACAATGTCCCATGCACATTGCTCAACAACCGGTGTGGAGCTCTTCTCTAACAAAGATATATTGATTAACATTGTTACAATAAACAAAGTTCCAACATCCAACCGAACTGCAGAGAAATGTCTACCTACCCATTGTTCTTGAGAAATGTATATTACAAAGGACTAAGACTAATATATTCCTAATGGGAACAAAAATGAACATCGAAGAACAAAGGAGAGAAAACCAACCACCAAGGTGTGCAATAAGCTGTGGTAATGCAAAAGAAGGATTTTGTTACTCGGTTCCCAGAGCTATGTTTGTAAGGCACCAAGCTGCCTCTAGCAACTGCAATAAAAGCATCCATAATCTCCATAAGAGAAAAAAGTTCAAATGGCTATAGCAAAACAAATACAATGTGAACGATGAACATGTCCATCTTTATAACAGCAAATAGATAGCAAGGAAGCTATCCAGGTAAAATAGAAAACTGGACTCAGTTTTATTTTTCTTATTAGAACTATGGGCAGTGCAACATGAGCAACCTGTTCATTTGACGATCCAAAGGACAGATATTGCACTTAAAGAGGGACCTCTAGCTTTAATTCTGCTTCAACTGAGGTACTTGACCGTGACAACAAGCGTCTCAAAGCATGAAGCGCCTCTGTCTTGTTCTTTTGAGCCCCTTCCCCCCTAAGAAGCAAGAAGCATCAAAAGGTTGTAGAATACACTCCAAAATCTCAGAACTTTCTATATGTGCTATCATTTTCTCATAGTAAAAATTTAAAAGTTACAAGTGTTTGAGCCAAACCTTCTGTCTCATACAACCTATAGATGTATATCTTCAAAGTGGAAAATAACTAAACGTCAGGAAAATAAAATAGGTTATCTAGCGAACTAAGAGGCGTCCCTCTTAAAGATATAGGACAGTTAGCTATGCAGTAGTTAACTACAAGATACAATGTAAAATATAGGTCTTCAATTCGTTTCAGGGAAAGCACCAAAAGTGTGAATTAGCAAAAGGAACACTATGCGATAGAGAAAAACAGATAATACAGGAATGAGTAACTTAAGGTTCTCAGAAACCAGCAGGCGTCCAATAAGCAACTGAGGCACAGAACTTCTTACTATTAAGCTGCTAGCTTTTTCTGAGAGTGCTGAAAGATAAACCACTACCCAAGCCACCTCAGTTGCTAGCTCTTCATCCCTGAAGGGTCCAAAACTTACCTATCAGTTGCAGAAATGAGCAAAAGCATGCACCGTACTTTGATAAAATTTTAGTTAAATGTTTTTCATGCCATTTATACATTTTAGAAATACCTAAAACATATAACCAGTAGTAAAGCAACTGCACAAGAAAAATAGTACCAACTGCCCAGCAAATACAACATGAGAAGGCAAGTTAGAAAGCACTGGTCAGTGAATCAAAAGAATGTTCTGTATGAAACTGTAAGAAAGAATAACAAATAATTATTCCCTTTTGTGATGATTAAGAAGCCAGCATCAGAACAAGCATGTCTCTACTTGTATTTCAGAAATACAACTAACTGACAACTAAAATAAATTAAAATGCAATGCAACAAAAAGATGTCCATCAAGAGACATGCGCCATTTCCAAGTTCCTCGTGATCGCATTTAGCACACCCTCAATGCTAATAATCCCATTCGCAGCCTTGGCATCAGGCCCAATGGTTATAAGAGAAACAACCGTTTCAGTAAAATGATGCTTGATCAATAACTACATGGCTACATGCATATATATCAGGCTGATTAGGACCTGTTTGGGTGGGTTCAGCTTCTAGAAAACCTCATAAGCTACGCATTTCATAAAATGTTTTGGGAAGGGGCTTACACTTTTCAATACAAATATGGCTCAAACTTTTGTCAGAGGGAAAATACGTCTTAAACTTTAAGAAAACCCTTCATTAGTACCTTCTTGGAAGGGCTTAAGCTTTATCACCACTTTGAGCTTATGCTAAAGCCCTCTTAATTCTTTAAAAAAAGCTCTTGGTAAAAAGATAACTGTGACATAAGAAACTCGAGACACACAATCAGAACAAGAGATATAACCTTGATGAGATTTGACAATGCCCAAGCAGCAGTTCTTACTGTAGCACCCTTGCTTGAAAGCATTAAGTGTGCAAGAGGCCACAAAGCACCTTGTGCAAGTAATGTGCTCCTCAGCTCTGTTCCTTCACAAGCAACGTTACCAATGGCCCATGCACATTGCTCAACAACAGGTGTGGAGCTCTTCTCTAACAAATATAGATTGATTAACATTGTTAGTATAAACAAAGTTCCAACATCCAATCGAACTGCAGAGAAATGTCTACCGACCCATTGTTCTTGAGAAATGTACATTACAAAGGGCTAAGACTAATATATTCCTAATGGGAACAAAAATGAACATCGAAGAACAAAGGAGAGAATACCCATCATTAGTACCTTCTTGGAAGGGCTTAAGCTTTATCACCACTTTAAGCTTATGCTAAAGCCCTCTTAATTCCTTAAAAAAAGCTCTTGGATAAAGGATAACTGTAACATAAGAAACTCGAGACACACACAATCTGAACAAGAGATATAACCTTGATGAGATTTGACAATGCCCAAGAAGAATTTCTTACTGTAGCACCCTTGCTTGAAAGCATTAAGTGGGCAAGAGGCCACAAAGCACCTTGTGCAAGTAATGTGCTCCTCAGCTCTGTTCCTTCCCCAGCAACGTTACCAATGGCCCATGCACATTGCTCAACAACCGGTGTGGAGCTCTTCTCTAACAAAGATAGATTGATTAACATTGTTATCATAAACAAAGTTCCAACATCCAACCGAACTGCAGAGAAATGCCTACCTACCCATTGTTCTTGAGAAATGTATATTACAAAGGACAAAGACTAATATATTCCTAATGGGAACAAAAATGAACATCGAAGAACAAAGGAGAGAACCAACCACCAAGGTGTGCAATAAGCTGTGGTAATGGAGGCAGTAAGGATTTTGTTTCTTCTGGTTCCCAGTTGCTATGTTTGTAAGGCACCAAGCTGCCTCTAGCAACTGCAATAAAAGCATCCATAATCTCCGTAAGAGAAAAAAGTTCAAATGGCTATAGCAAAACAAATACAATGTGAACGATGAACATGTCCATCTTTATAACAGCAAATAGATAGCAAGGAAGCTATCCAGGTAAAATAGAAAACTGGACTCAGTTTTATTTTTCTTATTAGAACTATGGGCAGTGCAACATGAGCAACCTGTTCATTTGACGATCCAAAGGACAGATATTGCACTAAAAGAGGGACTGCTCTAGCTTTAATTGCTGCTTCAATCTGAGGTACATCAGACTGTGACAACAAGCGTCTCAAAGCATGAAGCGCCTCTGTCTTGTTCTTTTGAGCCCCTTCCCCCCTAAGAAGCAAGAAGCATCAAAAGGTTGTAGAATACACTCCAAAATAGAAGCACTTTCTATATGTGCTATCGATTTCTCATAGTAAAAATTTAAAAGTTACAAGTGTTTGAGCCAAACCTTCTGTCCCATACAACCTATAGATGTATGTCTTCAAAGTGGAAAATAACTAAACGTCAGATATATAAAATAGGTTATCTAGCAAACTAAGAGGCGTCCCGCTTAAAGATATAGGACAGTTAGCTATGCAGTAGTTAACTACGTTATACAGTGTAAAATATAGGTCTTCAATTCATTTTAGGGAGAGCACCAAAAGTGTGAATAAGCAAAAGGAACACTATGCGATAGAGAAAAACAGATAATACAGGAATGAGTAACTGCAGGTTCTCAGAAACCAGCAGGCGTCCAATAAGCAACTGAGGCACATAACTTCTTAATATTAAGCTGCTAGCTTTTTCTGAGAGTGCTGAAAGCTGGACCACTACCCACGCCACCTCAGTTGCTAGCTCTTCATCCCTAAAGGATCCAAAACTTACCTCATCATTTGCAGTAATGGGCAAAAGCATGCACGTTACTTTGATAAAATTTTCGTTAAATGTTTTTCATGCCATTTATACATTTTAGATATACCTAAAACATATAACCAGGAGTAAAGCAACTGCACAAGAAAAACAGTACCAACTGCCCAGCAAATACAACATGACAAGGCAAATTAGAAAGCACTGGTCAGTGAATCTAAAGAATGTTCTGTATGAAACTGTAAGAAAGAATAACAAATAATTAGTCCCTTTTGTGTTGATTAAGAAGCCAGCATCAGAACAAGCATGTCTCTACTTGTATTTTAGAAATTCAACTAATTGACAAGTAAAATAAATTAAAATGCAATGCAACAAAAAGATGTCCATCAAGAGACATGCGCCTTTTCCAAGATCCTCGTGATCGCATTTAGCACATCCTCAATGCTAATAATCCCATTCGCAGCCTTGGCATCAGGCCCATTGGTTATAAGAGAAACAACCGTTTCAGTAAAATGATGCTTGATCAATAACTACATGGCTACATGCATATATATCAGGCTGATTAGGACCTGTTTGGATGGGTTCAGCTTCTAGAAAACCTCATATGCTACGCATTTCATAAAATGTTTTGGGATGGGGCTTAAACTTTTCAATACAAATATGGCTCAAACTTTTGTCAGAGGGAAAATACGTCTTAAACTTTAAGAAAACCCTTCATTAGTACCTTCTTGGTAGGGCTTAAGCTTTATCACCACTTTGAGCTTATGCTAAAGCCCTCTTAATTCCTTAAAAAAAAGCTCTTGGTAAAAGGATAACTGTAACATAAGAAACTCGAGACACACACAATCTGAACAACAGATATAACCTTGATGAGATTTGACAATGCCCAAGCAGCAGTTCTTACTGTAGAACCATTGCTTGAAAGCATTAAGTGGGCAAGAGGCCACAAAGCACCTTGTGCAAGTAATGTGCTCCTCAGCTCTGTTCCTTCGCCAGCAACGTTACCAATGGCCCATGCACATTGCTCAACAACCGGTGTGGAGCTCTTCTCTAACAAAGATAGATTGATTAACATTGTTAGCATAAACAAAGTTCAAACATCCAACCGAACTGCAGAGAAATGTCTACCTACCCATTGTTCTTGAGAAATGTATATTACAAAGGACAAAGACTAATATATTCCTAATGGGAACAAAAATGAACATCAAAGAACAAAGGAGAGAACCAACCACCAAGGTGTGCAACAAGCTGTGGTAATGGAGGCGGTAAGGATTTTGTTTCTTCTGGTTCCCAGTTGCTATGTTTGTAAGGCACCAAGCTGCCTCTAGCAACTGCAATAAAAGCATCCATAATCTCCGTAAGAGAAAAAAGTTCAAATGGCTATAGCAAAACAAATACAATGTGAACGATGAACATGTCCATCTTTATAACAGCAAATAGATAGCAAGGAAGCTATCCAGGTAAAATAGAAAACTGGACTCAGTTTTATTTTTCTTATTAGAACTATGGGCAGTGCAACATGAGCAACCTGTTCATTTGACGATCCAAAGGATGATATTGCACTAAAGAGGGACCGCTCTAGCTTTAATTGTCGCTTCAACTGAGGTACATCGATCGTGACAACAAGCGTCTCAAAGCATGAAGCGCCTCTGTCTTGTTCTTTTGAGCCCCTTCCCCCCTAAGAAGCGAGAAGCATCAAAAGGTTGTAGAATACACTCCAAAATCGGAGCACTTTCTATATGTGCTATCGATTTCTCATAGTAAAAATTTAAAAGTTACAAGTGTTTGAGCCAAACCTTCTGTCCCATACAACCTATAGATGTATGTCTTCAAAGTGGAAAATAACTAAACGTCAGATAAATAAAATAGGTTATCTAGCAAACTAAGAGGCATCCCGCTTAAAGATATAGGACAGTTAGCTATGCAGTAGTTAACTACGTTATACAGTGTAAAATATAGGTCTTCAATTCATTTCAGGGAGACCACCAAAAGTGTGAATAAGCAAAAGGAACACTATGCGATAGAGAAAAACAGATAATACAGAATGAGTAGCTGCAGGTTCTCGAAACCAAGAAAGCGTCCAATAAGCAATCGAGGCACATAACTTAATATTAAGTGCTAGCTTTTTCGAGAGTGCCGAAAGCTGGACCACTACCCACGCCACCTCAGTTGCTAGCTCTTCATCCCTGAAGGATCCAAAACTTACCTCATCAGTTGCAGTAATGGGCAAAAGCATGCACGTTACTTTGATAAAATTTTCGTTAAATGTTTTTCATGCCATTTATACATTTTAGATATACCTAAAACATATAACCAGGAGTAAAGCAACTGCACAAGAAAAAAAGTACCAACTGCCCAGCAAATACATGACAAGGCAAGTCATAAAGCACTGGTCAGTGAATCTAAAGAATGTTCTGTATGAAACTGTAAGAAAGAATAACAAATAATTAGTCCCTTTTGTGATGATTAAGAAGCCAGCATCAGAACAAGTATGTCTCTACTTGTATTTTAGAAATTCAACTAATTGACAAGTAAAATAAATTAAAATGCAATGCAACAAAAAGATGTCCATCAAGAGACATGCGCCTTTTCCAAGATCCTCGTGATCGCATTTAGCACACCCTCAATGCTAATAATCCCATTCGCAGCCTTGGCATCAGGCCCATTGGTTATAACAGAAACAACCGTGAGATGGCCACGGCGGCGGAGGTAGAGGCAAGAGGTGGTCGTCGGCTTTGGGGCTCTGGTCCTGGGGAGCGGGCGACGGGCAGGGGAAGGAGGGGCGGAATTAGGGTTCCGATTTGTTCCGCCATAGGAGTGTTGAGGAGGTGGAGGAGCACGCGTGAAAGGAGAAGGCGTGCGAGAGAGGGAGAGAGAGAGCACAAGAGGAGCGAGCGGGGGGCTGCGATGGTGGTGAGGTTGGCGACGAGGTCGAAGGGGAGGAGAGGGTGTCACGGGCGAGGGGGTGGGCAATGGGAGGGTGGCCGAGGCGGCGGGGTTTGCGAGGGGGATGAGGAGGTTAGGGTATGGGCTGGGCGATTCGTAGGTGGACGGGTGGATCTGACGGATAGGGCGATCGGATGGACAGCGGCTTGTAGGACGTGTTTCCATATGTATTGATTAGTTTCCATATGCAGGGCCTACGTGCTCTATAAATAGAAAGTGTGTGGTAGGACAACAAAGATTTATAATTTTGCCCAACGGTTATTTGTGAATGACTTACGGTTATTGTACCCTTCTAGTATTTTTTTAATATCACTGACATTATCTCTATTGTAATCTAAATCTTTCCCTACGGTAAGGATAATTCACCGTACGTAATATAGTAATAACGGTTAGGAAAAGTTAGAAATCTTGTAGTACCTACTCTTAAATAAGATAGTAGAAACTTAATTATGAAGTGTTAGTAAGATATCCGTACGTTGTAATAGAGTACCAAAATATATCAGCAAATATGATAACATCAATTTTTCATAGAAACGTGCGATGTGGGGACAGAAGGAACGTGTTGCGTGCGTGGGGAGGGAAGGACCACAGACAAATTCCCCTTTTATATTAATAGAGAAGAGAAGATAGAGAAGAGATGTGTGCATTAGATATGCCACATAGGCCATATAGAAGATATGTCTCTCTGTATTTTATCCCATCTAATGAAAATTAAAAGAGATTGTCATCACGTAACAGAAGGAGCTAAACATATGCCAATATCTCACATATCTTTGCTTGCTTATAAGTAGTATGAAATATGAATAGCTTAATGAAAACATGACCTCCTTATATCAAAAGCTCCATTCTCATGTCAATACAAGCAATTAGATCTTACATCATACAATGATAAATAACAAATCATGTAAAAGAAATAATTTATGCAACATCAGTAAATAGTAAGTCATGTAACAAAAGCACTTCAATTTGCAATAACACAAATCTGCAACAATAGACTGAACTTAATATCACATTTTCATATCCATCATAAAGATTTTTTTATCTACAACATGATTTTTGAAACAAATAATTTTCACCAAACTAATGTAGAGATGAAAGTAGGCTGATTGCAAACTATGAAAATAAGAGAACCTTGGTATCAAAGTTAAAAACATAGAGAGTTAATAAGGATAATGGTAGAAGAAAGCCCAGCGACAAAAATTACTTACATTGGAAAATAATATAGAAGAGAGCAGAGCATATAAATACTTACAGCATTTAATTAGCTGCTCCTGAGTAGACTCAACCCGTTGTTTCAAGGCTTTGTTCTCCAGGTCTGACATGATATTTTGTTAACCAAGAAAATCCATTTCAGCAGAGACTTCTATCCCTTTTGTCTGTAAATATTAAATAAATTGAGCATTTCCATGCATGTTTAAGGTCACTCCAACTTCTACATGAAAAGACTGATCTGATTTGCTGGAATGATCTATAAGGCTTGAACTCTTCTCTCGAGCTCTACAATATATTGGAGCTTTCGAACAAGAGACCTCTGAGCATTTGCCTGTAATGGACATGAAAAATAAAAGGATAAAAGTGCAATGACATGAATCTTCAAGGTTTATCAATAATTGAATATATAGCAACTTGAACAGTTGGTATAACGTCTTGCCATCTATTCAAGACAATTCATCCTTTAAATGAAGGCAGAAAACGTAAGATTCTACATGTTCACCAATGGAGTTTGATGTGGATTCAGATGTGCACCTAGGCGCAACTGTTCACTCAGGGATTTGCTAAACTTACAGATGGCAAACAATCACACATATATGCCAAATGTCAAGTTCCTTCTGATTAAAACTTGGACTTAAAGAGCTAGAAAACTTTGACTTGTTGCATTGCATTTGTAATTCCAGATTCCCAGTTGCCATAGCCAATACACTAATGACCAACCACACCTCTATTCAAATATATAGATATTTAGTATATGCACATTTGAAGTCTACATGTCCTATTAATACATGTCCTGTTTAATAGCGCTTGTTTGTGTCGATTACTTAATAGTAACACACCATTACTTAAACAGTAACATACCATAAGGGAGGTCAAGCTTATTATAATACTAGTTATGTACCCGTGCATTGCAACATAACTCATTGAATATATAGAGAATCATTTTATAGAAGAGAGTTGCTTTGATCAGTTAGAAAATGAAGAATGGTGAGAAGTTGAGTGAATAGAGCGGTTAGAGGAGAATGGACCTACAACCACCAACTCCTTCTTTTATAATAGTAATAGATGAATATTCAATATGTGCGGCTATGTCCCGATCTTCACCAAATGCACCTTGCAGACTCACAAGCCACTGGATGGCTACATTGTTAAATAACACTTTTTAACTTAATTATGTTGATCACTTAAACAGCAAAACACCATAAGGTATGTCACACAAATGCATAACATGAAAATACAATATCAACAACCATGTGCCGGTCTTCACCAAATGCACCTTGCAAACTCACATTCCATTGAACCTCTATATTTACAATGTAGGCTTGAACACACAAGGTGATACGGGGTCGCCCGATCTTCTCGACGTAGGATCAAGATACTCACGTGGATTTGATGAACCGTAGTGATCTCTCGTTGCCAATGCAAGAGTTAGCACTCTATAATTCGCCCAACCACACGTGCCGAACTTCACGACCACCAAATGAAGTTCTATCGCGCTCCCAATTCCCAACGGAAAGGTTGAACGATCTTGATTTAGATGAACTCCCAATTCTTCCCTCAAGTTGGTTCGGCCAACAGAAAGAACAAGAGTATTCTATTATCAAAAGTGGAGCCCTTACAATGGAGGTCTAACCCTCAATATATAGTTCCCTCTCCACCTCTTGGCTGGCCAAGAGGTCATAAACCAACTCCAACTCATCCCTACATGTATTTGGAAACAAACTCACACAAAAGGAAAAACCTAAAATTGAACCGTCACCATGTTTCGGTCATAACTTTTTATTCGTGACGAATTTGAAGGTGGGGTTAGATCCATTGCGTAGCCCTCGAAATTATCTTTCCAACGAGTACAAGAACACCTGAATCGGACTCCGTTTGTGAAAGTTATGGCCTTTTTAGTAACTGCCTGTCAGGCTGTCCCGAACCGAGCTCTTATGGTTCTGCTAGTGTGACACATGAGAAGATGACCGAGCATGGGACTTTCCCTTCGGTAAAGGACACATCTTGTGCTGCCCCAATGATACATACAACAATTGAAATGCATCAAAACCTATGTGAGAATGAGAGCCACATAGCTAAATTGAGTGAGAGTGTTAAAAAGAGCGAGCTGTGTGATTCCACCATATGTGAGTTTGAGAGCATCCAAATTGAGGGTGTGAGAGATACATCAAAAGAAAAGAGAGAAGTAGAAGATAGACAAAGTGAAGTTGATTTTGAAACTAACACATTAATATCTACTTCTAGTGTTGTTTCTCACAATGTGCAGGTTGATATTAAAGAAGACGAGCCAAATGTTCAACAACTGGCACCTTTGGAGATAAACGATGAGGAGATAATCATAGTTAAAGATGAAGTACTTGCTGATCCATTGTTACATCATGATGATTTAATACATACAACACCTACATCAACTGAGGAGAACAATAAAGGTAACAATATTGGTGCTGAAATTAATTGTGAAATGGTGAGTACTTGTGAGAACTCATATATACGAATGAAAATTCCATGTTCTGAAATTTGTTTGCTCAATTTACATAATGTGGAATTGATTACTCATAAGGAAGTTCTTACGAGAATATCTCCTGATGATTCTTTATATTATATCATGTTTGATGATCCTAAAGAACTATCTAGTGTGATTGAGAATGTTGCTGAAATTTCATGTTTAAAATCACTAGTTAGTACCTATGCATATACATATAAGTTCAATTTGATTGGAAGTTATGGTATAGATGATAAGTTTTATGTTTACCGAATATGCATTACATGTGATAAGTTTGCTGAATTGAAATTGCATATTTTGGATAAACAATCTTCTGTGCCATATCATGATCACAATGAGATGAGTTTCAACAATAATGCTGCATGTTTCAAAAAATTTCATAAGCCTACTTATTCATTCTTTAATGTACAATCATGTACAAATAATCGAGTAGCGCAGATTGAAGCATGGAAGGAACTAAAAATTTTCTTCCCCATATTTGAACAACTTCATTTGGTTTGGCATATTAATGACTTATCCATGTGCCTAGCAAAGTCGAGGACGACTTTTTCTCATGGGAGGGAGAATGATATGAAAGACAATATTGCAGTGTATACATCCTATGGTTGCAGTTGTGTTACTTATTTTGTGCAAAACAATGCGAATAACACAACAATTGATTCATACATATACCATGCATATGTGTTGTTCTTTTTATCTACTACGCCTTCAGATGTTCTTGATATGCTAAGCAAAAGAAGTGTTGATGACAAATATATATACCATGCATATACGTTGTATTCTTTGCTTAGTACAATTTGTTCCTTAAGGAGTTTCGTTTAATTGATGATGAATTTGGAATACTACATCATGCTATTATTTTATGTATTCTTAGGTATGATTCATGTGAAGATTTGGGAGAGCAAAAGGGAGGAGCACAAGGACACAAACTACAAGATTTGGATAAGATTTTCAAGCCAAATTCGGACCTCCCACGTGCTCAATCCAATTCTAACTCGGATTCAACTCAGAATTCAATTCGGATTCGGTTCGGGACAGCCTGACAGGCAGTTACTAAAAAGGTCATAACTTTCACAAACGGAGTCCGATTCAGGTGTTCTTGTACTCGTTGGAAAGATAATTTCAAGGGCTACGTAATGGATCCGGCCCCACCTTCAAATTCGTCACGGATAAAAAGTTATGACCAAAACATTGTGATGGTTTAATTTTAGGGTTTTCCTTTTGTGTGAGTTTGTTTCCAAATACATGTAGGGATAAGTTGGAGTTGGTTTAGGACATCTTGTCCAGCCATGAGGTGGACAGGGTACTATATATTGAGGGTTAGACCCCCATTGTAAGAGACCACGTTTGAGAATAATGAATCTACTAAAATTTATTCGAGTTTAGCATTGCTACCGAAGTTCCATGGGGAATTTGGCGTGATTTTCTTCAATCAAGATCGTTCAGCCTTTCCGTTGGGAATTGGGTGCACGGTAGATCTTCGCTTGGTGGTCGGCGAAATCAACACGAGTGTGTTTTGGCGGATTAAAGAGTGTTCGTCCCTTGCATTGGCATTGGAGGATCATTACGATTCATCAAGACTCCCGTGAGTATCCATCCTACGTCGAGAAGATCGGGCGACCCCGTATCATCATGGTATCAGAGCGCGGTTTACTCGGTAGGATGTTATCCCTTTAAATTTCAGTTTATTACTTGCTGTCCTATAGTCCATAAACCGAAAACACAAAAAAAAATCCAAACCCTAGTTTCGCATCTGCTATTTTTTCGTGAGTTTTATTATGTCTTGATCCATTAGAAATTTTGTTTACGTGCTGATCTTTCGTGTTTATTTGCGTAGCTTAATCTTTGTGTCCAATCCAAAATTCAAACAAAATATCCGAAATCTACAGTGCGTGAACAGTACTGTACAGTACCGTGAACAGTGATGCTACAGTGCCGCGCGGAAAAAAAATTCTGCTATTTTTATTTCATCAATTGAGACTAGTTGTTGAATATTGCATCTAGGGCTGCTCTTGAGTATTCTACATCTTGCTGAATATTTGTGACCTATGCAAAATCAAAGAGACAATTAAACCTAGTTCGCCCTTGAAAAGAAGAAGAAGAAGAACAAGAAAAAAATTGCTAAGAAAAAAACAGAGAGAAAAAAACATTGGCCGAATCTAGGATGAGCTCTTAGTCCATAAATTCAGCTTGTGTATTTAATTCCTTTGAGCAATCTTGTGCCCTTACATTCATATCATTGCAATTGGCTAGCGTCTCTCCTAGTACTTGGTGCAAAACGAGCTATCTAATCTTTAATTTCAGATTTCCTCTAGTTAGCTCATTCCTTTGTTTGCATCGAGTCACATTGATCTTTGCGTGTGCGTTCATATACTTCACTTAAATCTTTTGGATCAGCACCTAGGCAATATTTTCTAACTTGGATTATTACTTAATTTTACAACATCGAGAAATTCAGATCGTAGGATAAATACTTCCTAACCAAGCTCCACAAAACATCCATTGCCGTGCAATTGTGAGTCACTTTAAACCGCTTGATCATCACTTGTTATTATAGCCACCACCAAGTGTAAGTTTCTTTTGGCATCAATTCACTTGTAAAGGTAAGAACTTTACTTGGGAGAGAAAATAGTGAGATTGAGTGTTTCCACATATATATGTTGCATAACTATCCATGACAGGATATTCAACAATTCGTTTCACCGGTATGAACCAAATAGGAATGAATCTTCAAGATTTCGTTCCTCATGGTGCGATTCCAAACCCAACAATTTGTCTCTTCCGTTCTATGGAAGTGAAGATCCAGAGGAGTATCTTGAGAGGGAATGGCGATTGGAGAAAGAGTTTAGAGTTCAGAAGCTTCCCAAAGACCAAGAAGTGATGCGAGCCACTATACGCTTTAAAGACTATGCTTATAGTTGGTGGCAACAATTATCTCGAAAACGATTCATTAGATCTTGGGAAGGTTTGAAAGTGATCATGAGAAACGAGTTTGTGCCATCCTATTATGAGTGGGGATTACTCCATCATTTGGAAAGTATCGCACAAGGGAGTAATGATTCAGATTATTATTTTCACCGCAAGATGCGTTGCGTCGTGCAGAGTCACTAGCGAATTCAAAGAGATGGCATACTTCAAAGGAGGCTTGAATTCTGATATTACCACTACACTTCGACATACATATTTTAGTAGCATGCATGATCTTGTGAATTATGCTATTAAGCAAGAAGAGAGACTTATGGAGAGACGTACATCACGGTTGAATCCATATCCATACTTCAGCTCTTATGGTTCTGCTAGTGTGACACATGAGAAGATGACCGAGCATGGGACTTTCCCTTCGGTAAAGGACACATCTTGTGCTGCCCCAATGATACATACAACAATTGAAATGCATCAAAACCTATGTGAGAATGAGAGCCACATAGCTAAATTGAGTGAGAGTGTTAAAAAGAGCGAGCTGTGTGATTCCACCATATGTGAGTTTGAGAGCATCCAAATTGAGGGTGTGAGAGATACATCAAAAGAAAAGAGAGAAGTAGAAGATAGACAAAGTGAAGTTGATTTTGAAACTAACACATTAATATCTACTTCTAGTGTTGTTTCTCACAATGTGCAGGTTGATATTAAAGAAGACGAGCCAAATGTTCAACAACTGGCACCTTTGGAGATAAACGATGAGGAGATAATCATAGTTAAAGATGAAGTACTTGCTGATCCATTGTTACATCATGATGATTTAATACATACAACACCTACATCAACTGAGGAGAACAATAAAGGTAACAATATTGGTGCTGAAATTAATTGTGAAATGGTGAGTACTTGTGAGAACTCATATATACGAATGAAAATTCCATGTTCTGAAATTTGTTTGCTCAATTTACATAATGTGGAATTGATTACTCATAAGGAAGTTCTTACGAGAATATCTCCTGATGATTCTTTATATTATATCATGTTTGATGATCCTAAAGAACTATCTAGTGTGATTGAGAATGTTGCTGAAATTTCATGTTTAAAATCACTAGTTAGTACCTATGCATATACATATAAGTTCAATTTGATTGGAAGTTATGGTATAGATGATAAGTTTTATGTTTACCGAATATGCATTACATGTGATAAGTTTGCTGAATTGAAATTGCATATTTTGATAAACAATCTTCGTGCCATATCATGATCACAATGAGATGAGTTTCAACAATAATGCTGCATGTTTCAAAAAATTTCATAAGCCTACTTATTCATTCTTTAATGTACAATCATGTACAAATAATCAGAGTAGCGCAGTTGAAGCATGGAAGGAACTAAAAATTTTCTTCCCCATATTTGAACAACTTCATTTGGTTTGGCATATTAATGACTTATCCATGTGCCTAGCAAAGTCGAGGACGACTTTTTCTCATGGGAGGGAGAATGATATGAAAGACAATATTGCAGTGTATACATCCTATGGTTGCAGTTGTGTTACTTATTTTGTGCAAAACAATGCGAATAACACAACAATTGATTCATACATATACCATGCATATGTGTTGTTCTTTTTATCTACTACGCCTTCAGATGTTCTTGATATGCTAAGCAAAAGAAGTGTTGATGACAAATATATATACCATGCATATACGTTGTATTCTTTGCTTAGTACAATTTGTTCCTTAAGGAGTTTCGTTTAATTGATGATGAATTTGGAATACTACATCATGCTATTATTTTATGTATTCTTAGGTATGATTCATGTGAAGATTTGGGAGAGCAAAAGGGAGGAGCACAAGGACACAAACTACAAGATTTGGATAAGATTTTCAAGCCAAATTCGGACCTCCCACGTGCTCAATCCAATTCTAACTCGGATTCAACTCAGAATTCAATTCGGATTCGGTTCGGGACAGCCTGACAGGCAGTTACTAAAAAGGCCATAACTTTCACAAACGGAGTCCGATTCAGGTGTTCTTGTACTCGTTGGAAAGATAATTTCAAGGGCTACGTAATGGATCCGGCCCCACCTTCAAATTCGTCACGGATAAAAGTTATGACCAAAACATTGTGATGGTTTAATTTTAGGGTTTTCCTTTTGTGTGAGTTTGTTTCCAAATACATGTAGGGATAAGTTGGAGTTGGTTTAGGACATCTTGTCCAGCCATGAGGTGGACAGGGTACTATATATTGAGGGTTAGACCCCCATTGTAAGAGACCACGTTTGAGAATAATGAATCTACTAAAATTTATTCGAGTTTAGCATTGCTACCGAAGTTCCATGGGGAATTTGGCGTGATTTTCTTCAATCAAGATCGTTCAGCCTTCCGTTGGGAATTGGGCACGGTAGATCTTCGCTGGTGGTCGTGAAATCAACACGAGTGTGTTTTGGCGGATTAAAGAGTGTTCGTCCCTTGCATTGGCATTGGAGGATCATTACGATTCATCAAGACTCCCGTGAGTATCCATCCTACGTCGAGAAGATCGGGCGACCCCGTATCATGCATTCTCTTAAAACTAAAATTGATAGCCAATCTGTGCTTTGTTTGGATAATCGGAAGTATCGGAGTCTAAATGGTGGTACTTCCACTTTCTGGAAGTTTCATCAAAGTGAGCGGTGTGTTTTTCCAGAGAGCACCCTTGGAATTACTTTGTCTCTATGGAAAACTAAAATATCGGAGTTTCATCGGCGGAACTACCGTAGAGCGGTAGTACCACAACCCTTAAATGATACTTCCAGATCATGGAAGCTCTGAAAATCTGGGTGGTACATTTTTTTTCCAGAGAGCGCCAACTTTTGGCCTCGAAGCAAAGGAAGTACCTCGCTGAAATTTCGGAACTACCAAATATCATAACTACCGTGATTACAATGGCGGTAGTACCACATCATCTTTCAATGGCTAATTCAGAAGCTCTGAAATAGCTGTTACTTTTGTGTCAGAACAGGTGCGTTAGTACCGACCGATGAATAGCGGTACTTCCGCTTGCCTTGATTTTTTCAGGGATTGCCCTGTATTGACTAGTTTTGGTTGGTGGGCTGCTCAAGGACACAAGTAAGAAACTCCGTTGAACATCCTTGAGTATTGAGCATCCACTCCACCCCTTAATTTTACATTGTGCATTCATTTGAGGTGGTTGAGCCAAAATCAAGTGCATACATCTTAGATTGATCCTTTTGACACTTGATCGCCATCAAGTGAAGCTATGATTTATTACTTTTGGTGCTTGCCGGCACCTAGACGGCTTGGTGGGATCTTACGTGGTGACTTCTTCAAGAGGAGTTGAGGCTTAATTCGTGGAGCCGGTCCAAGTCGCTTGGACTTTCCTCAATGTGAATTAGGGGAAACTGGCAAGTTTCCGAACACCTTAGTAAAACATTGTGTGTCAATTGGTTATTTCTTTGTCTCTTCATTTCGCCTTTGTTTTTCTAGCATGTTGTGATTGTCATATTTATTTGTGCTAGAAATATTCTTGTAGAGACTTGTACTTGTAATGCCTTAGACTTACTAGTACTTTGTAGGTTTGAATTGTGAGACTAAATTGTGGTAATTGTTTTAGAAGGCAAGATAAATTTTTTAACCTCCTATTCACCCCCTCTAGTTGGTTATCCTTGATCCTACAAGTAGTATGAGAGCTTGGTCTCTCATTTATTAGACTTAACCGTCTAGAGATAAAAGGATGTCTAGTGAGGGGATCACTATAGGAAAGACACCTCTTTTTGATGGCTCAAACTATTCATATTGAAAAATTAGAATGTCTATTTATTTTAAGGCCATGAGTTCGAGCATATGAAAAATTGTAAATGAGGGTTATGTTTTGCCTCTTGATCCACTACATCCCACGGAACAAGATAGACGTAATGCTGATTTGGATGCTCAAGCTATAAATGCTTTATTTGGAGCTTTGAATACGGATAAGTTCAATAGAGTGAACAATTTGAAAACCACTCATGCTATTTGGACTAACCTCTCGGAAATCCATGAAGGAACATCCACGGTCAAAGAAGCCAAATTGCATAGGCTTCAGATCAAATGTGAGATATTTACAATGTTGCCTCATGAGGACATTAATAAAATGAATTCTCGCCTCAACAACATTGTAAATGAGCTCAAAGGTCTAGGCACTATACTAACCGATGTTGATATTGTGAGAAAGATACTTAGGGTCTTGGCAGAGAAGTATGAGACATTGGTGTGACACTCTTTCAAAACTCGCCAGAGTTGAGAAGGATGACGCCAACACAACTCTTGGGCAACCTCATAACCAATAAGTTGTACAAGAAGGACAAGTAAGAGCTCTTGGAGCAATCCTCCTCCAAGGGTAAGAAGATCACCGCTTTCAAGGCTAAAGCGGTGTCAAGTGAAGAGTCCGAGGACGATGAGGAGGACTCTGAGGAGGAGTTAGCTCTCCTTGTGAGGAGAATGAACAAATTCATGAGAAGACGCTCATACCAAAGTGCTAGTCGTGAAAAGGGAAGAAGGGGCGCTCATACTACGACAACAAGTGCTATAGCAATATTCGTTGCTATGACTGTGATGAGAAGGAGAACATTGCCTCTCAATGCTCCACAAGGAAGGACGACAAGGGAAAATCATTCAATAAGAAGTAATTCAATGGCAAGAAAAAACTTCACAAGGATGGTAAAAATGAAGCTCATATTGGAGAGTGTGATGAGGACATCCCTTCCATGGATACAACTCATCCACAGCAAGTGTTGCAAGGACCACTTACTCCAGCTCGTGCTCGTCAACATAATTACCAGGTGAACTCATTCCTAGGTTCATATGTTACTGAGAATAGACCGCTACCTAATGCAAGTGATTTAATTGTGCTTAGGAACTTGGAAAAGGATGAAGGAAAGGGACATGGAGTCATGGACATGCATGGAAGGAATAATGGAGGTCACCACGTCACTTTAGGACCAAGTCAAGCACGAATTCGAGTTGGACACGTTTTGGAATCAGATTCGGACTGCTGCGATGGTACCAAGTTCAAATGGGCATAACGTCCTCATACGGACTCCGTTTGGGACGTTCTTGTACTTCATGGAAAGCTTATGAAGTATACTTTCCAACGGATCCAACCCCATCTTCAAATTCCATCTGAGCCGGTCGCAATCATCAAAAGAGTCCATATTGGTTTCTGAGTCCGAGTCAAAAAGGGTGCTGTGCCACCACCACTTGGGCCCATGGTCCTTGTAATCCTAGGGCGTGCACTTGGACGCCAACCCTGGTCGTTCTCCCTATAAAGGAGCCGCCGCCTCCGTTGCTAGGACTTAGATTTCGTTGAGTTTAGGTTTAGCCATTATGCAAACTTCTGTTCTTCAATTGTGTCGGGCGACCACCTGTCAAGACAGCCTCGGAATCCAAACTTTGTTAGTCGCAATACCATCTACGCCTCATTTATATTCGCAATATCAGATTGCCTACATCTTATTCTTGCTAGTTCTTCGATTGCTCGCAGGGATTGAACTTCGTGTTCAGGTTGATCGTACCTCCAGCAAGGTCAATAACATCTCGGAGTTGGTTCAGCGATTGCTAAGGCGCAAGCGACGTCGTACGTTTGTAGTCGGATCGTCAGGGTCATCTCCACCGAAATCGATAGTTATCAATCTCATCGAAAGATCGGGCACCCCGTCTCCATCAAGTGGTATCAGAGCCCAAGGTTGCTCGGTGAGAATTTCCAGTTTACCATAGATTTGATTGCTTTTCCTTACCTAGAGTACACGAAAACAAAACGAAAAAAAAAATTAGCAGTAGATCAATCTGTCCAACCAGTCTTAGCCTCGCAATTTTTCTTTTCAGTACATTGCATTGTTGAACTTTCGGTTGCATCATCGTGTCCTTTGCTGGTCTTAGTGCTTAGTTCCTCTAGAGTTTCGAGTTCTATTCACGTTTTGGTCTCACCGTTGCAGTTAGATCCGAACTGCCACGAGGGTAGAAAAGGAGGATGACTCGATTTCTAGGTAGGCTTTGCCCTAGTTGGTTTCGGAGTAGGACACTATCTCGGAGTTTGTTTCGGAGTAGGTTTCAGCCACGTCGTGTGTGAAGAAAAGAAAAAGAAAAGAAAAAAAAGAGAAGGAACAGGCAGCCGCATTAAAAGAGCCAAGGCAAAAAAAAGGAGAGAGGAGAGAGAAATACCTAACTTTTGCATACGACCTCCGATTGAGGTGATTCTTGATCCGTTGGAAAGGAAACAAGAAGATAGAGTGAAGCTCGTAGGACGTGTTTCGCCCGTTGGACCAGGAGCCTAGGGAGTAAACCTGATTAGACCTACGCATGCGGTCAGGATCCGATCTAACAATTGGTATCAGTGATGTGACCATACAACATACGTATACGACCATAGCTTCCATATGCCAAGGGCCTACGTGCTCTATAAATAGAGGCCGAATTGGCCATGTAATGTAGGCTTGTTTATATTAGTTTTCACTGTGAAACTTCATCTTGTATTCTTATGTCGACTAGACTAACAACTGCGATTGCATGCCCCAACTCTTTGTGTTTCTCGTTGATATTCCCAATATTCAAATTGCTCTTTATCCTGTTTTTGCTTGTTCTTTAATTGCTTGCAGGAATTGAACCTCATGTTTAGGTCAACCGCGTTCTTGGCATGGTTGGTAATGACAAGACTATGGTGTAGCGATCGCAGGATGAATTTGGTTGTTTTGGTTAAGTAGCCTCATCGTCAACGTCATATCAATCAATCGAGTTATGGTTCTCATTGGAATATCGGGCCAAATCCCCTCATCAATCAGAGCCCAAGCACATAAACATCTCCTTGAACTTCATGGTTGTCGGGGCAGGAGTGCACACCCAATGTGTGAGGGGGAGAATATTAGAAATAGTCCCACATCGGTTATGAGAAGAAGAGAAACACAACTTATAAGTGTGAGGGAGAGCTCACCCATTGGACTATTCTTTTAGGGGGAGGATTCCCAATACTACTTATAAGGCTAATGCTTTAGGGCATGCATGCAACAGCCCGTGGGCTTAGTTGTGTTCAACCCATTAGGACCTAGAGCCCGGGGAGTAAGCCTGGTTGGACATAGGTATACAGGCACAGTCCGATGTAATAATATGTATAAGAGCCTAGGCATCTAACATCTCTTTGAATTTCATAGTTGTCGGGTAGAAGTGCACACTCGATGTGTGAGGGAGAGAATGTTGTGAATAATTCCACATTGGTTATAGGAAGAAAAAAACACAACTTATAAGTATGAGTGAGACCTCATCTATTGGACTAGTCTTTTAGAGGAAAAAGACTCAACACCATTTATAAGACTAATGCTTTAGGGTATGCATGCGGCAGCCCATCAGGTTAGTTGTATTCAATCCGTTTGGATATAAAGGCTGAGGAGTAAACTCGATTAGATCTAAGCATATGGCCAAGATCCGATCTAAGGTTTCACCAGTACGCTTGTACAATCTCGTATCGCCTCGAATGGTACTCAAACGTCGTGGAGCAGAGTTCTGATTGGTGCTTAACTCAATCGAGCATTGGTGTCATATATACGTATGTATTTCCGTAAGAGACTTATTAATTCTAACTAGCTCGAACCTTCGGATCCTTCTCTATGTATCAATGACATGTGGGCTAGTTTGACTAGTATGCCATGCTTTCACCAAGTGGCAAAGTTGATGATGTTGAAACATACATGGCAAAAACTGACCATGAAATCAGATCCAAGATGTGATTTGCACTAGTTTTGATATTTGAGGAAATAAAGTACATGATTTTTAGCGTACAGATAAATGCTAGGCCTCAAGAATAATTGGGAGACTTAACATTGGAATATTTTGGAATGCAAGAATTAGCAATAGTATCGCAACTCCATCTTCGATTAAATAGCAAAGAGTTCTAAGAACCTGAGAACCTGAGGCTCACCAAATAGGTTTTGTTAGATAATTTAATTATCTTTCCAGAGAATCTGAGAACGCCCTATTTGGACCTCTATATCAAAAGTTATGAATTTTTGAATGTGACTGTCCGTAGAAGGGCAGAGATTGGCCGAAAGAATTTGGGGATTAAGTCAAGTTAAACGTGTTGGTTTAGTTTAGGGGTGCTCTTATTTTATCTAAAAACCCGCTACTGTTGTCTTAGCAATTATTATAATTATTGTTCAGGACGAGGACGGATCCCAGGGGCCGCACCTTCTGCTCGTCCCCCGTTTTCTCGTGGTTAAGGCAAGTATAATTGTTGTTTTAAATTTATAGTGTGGATTGTTGATGATTGTTGGTTTGAAGATGTTTGACTTTGATAATAAATATGTGTTAATGATTATGTTATTGCTGTGTTGGTATTGTTATTGATTGTATGCAATGGTGAGTATTTATGAGAATTTATGATGCATAGATATGGTGAATGCAAGTTTTTATTTATTGAGATATTCACATATATTCATCATGCTGATATATTGAACTCACGAGATGACCAAGCGCCGAGGTCCCCGTCATGTTGATGTCATGACGGGCTAAAGGTCCCCATACTTGTGGAGTATGGGCAATTGGTTCCTGTACAAGATGGTACAGGTATGGGTGTGCATTGACGGATGCACACTCCGCATTACCGGTAAAATGCGAAAGAGAAGAGATAAAGATATTTTTGATCATATTGCATAGCATGGTTCATTATATGACTGATGGATAAATTTGTGAGATGATGTTCATGGTTGCTCTTGTTACTACTTGTTATATTTGCTGAGTCTTTGGACTCACTCTTGTTGTTGTTGGTGTTTGTTGTTTGTTTTAGGTACCTTCATGAGATCGGCATACATGGGGATAAAGGAGGATTAGCTTTGTTGCACTTGCACATTCTATCCATCATGGAAGAAATAGAGAACTTTAAACACTATTTGTTGATTAGCTCAAGTGGTATTTGGTTAATGATTATCAGGTTTAAAAATGTAATAAAGGATTAGAACTCATTTATATTACCTCCGTTCTTATTTAAGTATTATAGATATGAGTCCGAAGGTAAACATAATATTGATTTCCGTTAATTATATCCGTGATTATACTTGTTGCTATGTGTGCGTGGCCTATCCAGAATGGGGTTAGGCCTAAGCCAATTTGGACCCTAGGGCGTTACAGTTGCTCCTGAGATAGACTCAAGCCGTTGTTTCAAGGCTTTGTTCTCTAGGTCTGACATGATGTTTTATTAACCAAGAAAATCCATTTCAGCTGAGACTTCTATCCCTTTTGTCTGTAAATATTAAATAAATTGAGCATTTCCATGCATGTTTAAGGTCACGCCAACTTCTACATGAAAAGATTGATCTGATTTGCTGGAATGATCTGTAAGGCATGAACTCTTCTCTCGAGCTCTACAATATATTGGAGGTTTTGCACAAGAGACCTCTGAGCATTTGCCTGTAATGGACATGAAAAATAAAAGGATAAAAGTGCAATGACATGAATCTTCAAGGTTTATCAATAATTGAATATATAGTAACTTGAACAGTTGGTATAACGTCTTGCCATCTATTCAAGACAATTCATCCTTTAATGAAGGCAGAAAACGTAAGATTCTACATGTTCACCAATGGAGTTTGATGTGGATTCAGATGTGCACCTAGGCGCAACTGTTCACTCAGGGATTTGCTAAACTTACAGATGGCAAACAATCACACATGTATGCCAAATGTCAAGTTCCTTCTGATTAAGACTTGGACTTAAAGAGCTAGATAACTTTGACTTGTTGCATTGCATTTGTAATTCCAGATTCCCAGTTGCCATAGCCAATGCACTAATGACCAACCACAACTCTATTCAAATATATAGATATTCAGTATATGCACATTTGAAGTCTACATGTCCAATTAATACTTGTCCTGTATGATAGCACTTGTTTGTGTCGATTACTTAATAGTAACACACCATTACTTAAACAGTAACATACCATAAGGGAGGTCAAGCTTATTATAATACTAGTTATGTACCCGTGCATTGCAACGGAACTCATTGAATATATAGAGAATCATTTTATAGAAGAGAGTTGCTTTGATCAGTTAGAAAATGAAGAATTGTGAGAAGTTGAGTGAATAGAGCGGTTGGAGGAAATGGACCTACAACCACCAACTCCTTCTTTTATAATAGTAATAGATGAATATTCAATTATGAAATGAATTTAGAGAAAATGTATGTATAAGTATGTGATAACCACATTAATATAATAATTAATGAAGAGATAAGATTGAACGTATTAGCAATGATGCATATAAGCTCATAGATAAGTTATGATCATCTAATAGAAAACATACGCCAATACACAGACTTTATCTATATCAAATCATGCAAATAGATATGAACATCACTTGATATAACAAAGCACTTAATCAATAAACAATTGAAAATGCATGATACATATAATCATATAACAAATATTAAAAATAATTTTGAACTCAAAATTCAATCATTAAAAGATTAATGCAAATATGAACAATACTGAAAATAATAACTTATATCATCATTAAAATCATATAAAGATTGTTAATTACAAAAATTATAACAACATAAATGTAATGAAAAATAGTGAATGAATAACTATGAAATAGAACTTTAATAGAGTTATAACATGGTTTAAGTTTAAGTCCTGCAAATTATTTTAACAAATAAATATTAGGAGACTTAATCCTTTTCAAATTTAATTAGCTTTCCATAATCCTTGTTCGTCAACTTGTTTGTGAAACAAGATATTATTCCAACTAATCTTTGAGCTCTGACAATAGTATTGAGCATTAAATGAGACATGTAAGGTACAATTCTACTAAAAGACAGATTGAATGATATAATTGAACTGCTACTCTCAATTATCAAAAATCAATAAGCGAATTGCATAAAATGGATAAAAGATGCAATCATGAACTTCAACTATATTTAAATTAAGCTAACATGTCATAACGCCCATGTTCAAGACATTCTTGACCTAAAGAAGTAATGTTTACAATGGCATAATTCATCCTGTATGTCAACACTGCACAACTATCAACTTGATTGCAAACATCATTTAAGGTCACAACCTTCATTAACTTGTTAAATGACTTGATTGTGATTCTTGAATGTCCAATACATAATACCATCCACTATCAAGCTATATAGTATTTAGTATAATTGACACATACCTATTAATATGACCTTTTATACGTTAGTTTGTGCATATTAGAACAAATTAAACAGTTAAATAAGAGGTCAAGTATTAATACTATTAGTCGCTTCATAATATATATATAAATATTGAGAAGCTTTAAAGACACGGAAGCAATTGATGACATAGATAATTAACTTAATGATTAAGGAAACGAAACACCATCCTTCTTAAAATAGTAGATAATATTCAAAATGTGCTAGCGATTGCACCTAGAAGACCTTCCAGACTCAGATATGTAATTAGATAAATAAATTTACTATAGTGATCTCACTAATCACCATAACATGTCAAAAGTTATGTTACACAATAAAATTGCACTTAAATCAACACACTTGACCAATATTCACTTGCTAACCAATCTTCAACAATGTCGTTAACCAAATGTCCCGAGGTTCCCATGCAATATATCTACAGGAGCCAACAACTCAACTCAATAATGGTCTTCGACATGCTCCAAGAAAGTTAACATTTCCTAGCCATCATGACTAATCCCTGTTTTCCGTTGGCTTGGTCATATTTGGCTTTGAAGCTTTTGGCTGTGGATGCACTCCCTTACTATTATTGTGGCTCGCACTAGAATGTTTCTCACTCTCTCGCTTATTTTGAACCTTTCTCTTTTGCTCATCCACAAATACCTCCTCCGGTGTCATGGGTAGCCATGTAAATTTCTCTCATTTATGGACAAAAACAAGACGGTTTGCACGACCGCTGATTTGCACATCACGATCAAATAACCAAGGACGTCCCAACAGTAGGTGACATGCATGCATGGGCACCACATCGCACTCCACCACATCATGATATGTGCCAACTGAAATAGGGATTCTTACCATGCATGTTACTCTCATTGATCCGCAATCGTTCAGCCACTGCATATGAAAGGATGTGGATGGCACTTTGTTTGCAATCCTAACTTCTCACCCATCTCCGTACTTGCAATATTATTGTAGCTGCCACTATCAATAATAACTCGACATACCTTCGCATTCACCAAACAACGTGTATGAAACAAGTTATGCCGCTGCCCCTTATCTTCCTCCACAACCTGGGCACTCAAAGAACGGCATACGACCAAGGCTTCACCTCCCACATGGTTATGGCTCAACAAAGTGCTAGCCACATCATCCTCATGATCATCTTCAGCTGCAAGATCATGGTTTGCATTAATATCACCCTCAGGGTCACTCTCAGACTCCCACGCACCCTCATCATTTACTAGCAGCACCCTCCGGCTAGGGCACTCCGAAGATTTGTGTCCTCTTCCTTTGCACTTAAAACACTGAATATCACGACTGCGTGAAGAAGATGACGATGCCGGTGTAGGAGTCCCCGCCGATGCAACGGGATGCTTATCACTGGGCCAGATGCTGGTGAAGATGCTGATGATGCTGTGGGCCGACCAATTGTGGTGGTCGGCGGCAGCCCAGAAGTGGTGTGAATGAGAACATAGCAATGTATGCATTTGATAGCTATTGTAGTATCAATTGGTTTGTGCAAAACAGTGAGAATGAGAATGACACAATAATTGATTCATACGTATACCACTCATATGTGTTGTTCTTTTTGCTTACTACACCTCCAGGTAATAGTAATGTGAAAGACAAAAGTGGTGTAACTGACCAATACATATACCATGCATACACATTGTATTCTTTGTTTAGTACAATTTCAGGCTATCAAAAGCCGAGGACGGCTTTTGTTGAAGAAGGGGAGGATGATGTGGATACGCATATGCTTAGCACTTTTATGTCAAATACATTATTTCGCTGGAAAGAAGTATTGAGCCGCATTAAATATTGTCTGGTGAATTTGTTTCTTAACGAATTTCCTTCTATTTGTGGGAACGATATACTACCTTATGCCAAATTCTTGTTTATTATTAGGTTTGAATATTATGATGATTCCGGGGGCCAAAGTAATGGAGAAGCACAAGGAGGAAAGAAGCCAATGCAGTGGGAGAGCAAAAAGGGAGGAGGCCAAGGCTTAAACTACAAGTTTTGGATAAGATTTTCAAGCCAACTTCGGACCTCCTATGTGCTCAATCCAATTCAAACTCGGATTCAACTCAGAATTCAATTCGGATTCGGTTCGGGACAGCCTGACAGTTAGTAACTAAAACGGCCATAACTTTCACAAACGGAGTCCGATTTAGGTGTTCTTGTACTCGTTGGAAAGATAATTTCAAGGGCTACGCAATGGATCCAGCCCTACCTTCAAATTCGTCACGGATAAAAAGTTATGACCAAACATTATGACAGTTTAATTTTAGGTTTTTACTTTTGTGTGAGTTTGTTTCTAAATACATGTAGGGATGAGTTGGAGTTGGTTTAGGACCTCTTGGCCAACCATAAGGTGGACAGGATACTATATATTGAGGGTTAGACCTCCATTGTAAGGTAGACCACGTTTGAGAATAATGAATCTACTAAAGTTTGTTCGAGTTTAGCATTGCTACCGAAATCCCATGGGGAATTAGGAGTGATTTTCTTCAATCAAGATCGTTCAACCTTTCCATTGGGAATTGGGAGCGCGATGGAACTTCATCGGTGGTCGTGATGTTCAGCACGTGTGGTTGGGCGAATTATAGAGTGCTAACTCTTGCATTGGCAACGGGAGATCACTACGGTTCATCAAATCCACGTGAGTATCTTGATCCTACGTCGAGAAGATCGGGCGACCCCGTATCATCTTGGTATCAGAGCGCGGTTTACTCGGTAGGATTATTTACCCTTACTTTTAGATTGATTTACTTCTGTTCCTATAGTCCATTAAAACCGAAAATTGCCCCAAAAAAATCCAAACCCTAATTTTTGCATCTGTTAAATTTTGTGAGTTTTGTTAGGTTTTGATCCACTAGAATTTTGTTTAGGTGCTGATCATTCGTGGTTATTTGCGTAGCTTAATCTTTGTGTCCAATCCAAAATCCAAAAAAAATCTTGCTGATATTTTTTTCATCAATTGAGACTAGTTGTTGAATATTGCATCTAGGGCTGCTCTTGAGTATTTTACACTTTGCTAAATATTTGTGACACGCAAAAAAATCAAAGGAACGATTAAAGCTAGTTCGGCCTTTACAAAAAAAGGACAACTGAAAAAAAGAAGAAAAGAAAAAGAAAAAAAAACATGGCCGAATTTGGGTGAGTTCCTTGTCCATAAATTCAGATTGTGTGATTTAATTTCTTGAGCAATCTCGTGCCCTTACATTGATATCATTGCAATTGGCTAGCGTCTCTCCTAGTACTTGGTGCAAAACGAGCTATCTAATCTTTAATTTCAGATTGCCTCTAGTTAGCTCATCCTTTGTTTGCATCAAGTCACATTGATCTTTGCGTGTGCGTTCATATACTTCACTTAAATCTTTTGGATCAGCACTTGGGCAAAGTTTGTAGCTTGGATTATTACTTAACTTTACAATATCAAGAATTTCATATTGCTAGGCTATACACTTCCATATCAAGCCTCACTAAATAACCGTTGTTGTGCAATTGTGAACACTCTTAAATTCGCTTGATCATCACTGTGCTGTTGTCACTTCTACCAGGTGTAAGTTTTTATTGGCCTTAATTCACTTCGGAAGGGTAATAACTTGACTTGGGAGAGAAAATAGTGAGATTGAGTGATTTCCACATATATATATGTTGCATAACTAACCATGACAGAATATTCAACAATTCGTGTCTCTCGGTGTGAACCAATAGGAATGAATCTTCAGTATTTCGTTCCTCATGGTGCGATTTCAAACCCAACAATTTGTCCCTTCCGTTCTATGGAAGTGACGATCCAGAGGAGTATCTCACTTGGGAATTGAAGGTTGACAAAATATTCCGTATGCATCACTACACGGATGAGAGAAAGATACAGTTGGCATCACTTGAGTTTGAAGGCTATGCTTTGGATTGGTGGGAACAAGTCATTACTCAAAGAGCTGAGAATGGAGCAGACCCTATGGCATCATGGCAAGAGATGAAGCGAGAAATGAGAGCCTGTTTTATTCCTCGTCATTACAAGCGTGATCTATTTGATAAATTGTAGAATATGAAGCAGGAGAAGAGACTTATAGAGAGACGTACATCACGGTTCAATCCATGTCCATACTTCAGCTCTTATGGTTCCACTAGTGGTCAAACATGAGAAGATGACCGAGCATGGGACTTTCTCTTCGGTAAAGGAGACATATTGTGCTGTCCCAATGATACATACAACAATTGAGATGCATCAAAACCCAGTTGAGAATGAGAGCCAAATAGCCACATTGAGTGAGAGTGTTAAAAAGAGCGAGCTATGTGATTCCACCATATGTGAGTTTGAGAGCATCCAAACTGAGAGTGTGAGAGATACACCAAAAGAAAAGAGAGAAGTAGAAGATAGACAAAGTGAGGTTGATTTTGAAACTAACACATTAATATCTACTTCTAGTGTTGTTCCTCACATTGTGCAGGTTGAAATTATAGAAGAGGAGCCAAATGTTCAACAATTGGCACCATTGGAGATAAACATAGTTAAAGATGAAGTACTTGCTGCTTCGTTGTTACATCATGATGATTTAATACCTACAACACCTACATCAATTGAAGAGAATGGTAAAGGTAACTATATTGGTTCTGAATTTATTTGTGAAAAGGTGAGTAATTGTGAGAAGTCATGTGTTCAATCAAAAATTCCATGTTCTGAAATTTCTTTGATCAATTTACATAATGTGGAATTAATTACTCATAAGGAAGTTCTTTCTAGAATATCTCCTGATGATTCTTTATATTATACTAGTCATGTGCCCGTGCGTTGCAACGAAAAACAAATACAATGCAAATAGCACATCTCTAATGACTATAGTCCATGAAAAAATATTAGAAAATAACAAGTCACAATACTAACATTTACAACAAGCAACCCATGCAGCTCATATGCCATCTGAACCCATGTGGGGGCGTCCAGATCCGGCCGATAGAACCGGTGGTGGGGGAGGGCGCATCCAGATCCGGCGCGAGGTGGGGAGGAGGAGGCGTCGGCGGAGTGATACATATCATCAAACGTGATCCTAAACCATACAATGACATATATAGCAAGATTAGAGTGCCTAAAAAAGTTATACACACTTTAGCAGCAATATCTGCAATCGAAGGAAAATTTCATAATATGTAATTAGGCAAATTAATTCCATAACTGATGTCTCTAACCATCAAGTAGGAGTTTTAATTATCATACTAAAAAGAAACCGAAACTAATGTCTAGCTCTAACCATGTGTTCATGCACTACAGTTTAAATAAGGGCTCTAACCCGATACGGTTCATCAATCATTATTATTGTATAAGAAATATTGTTTAAAAAAGTAACTCACCGTGAGACCTCAACAGAACTCCATTGTGTACTACACATCGAGCCAATCCTATCCCGCCACCGTTCCATCCGAATCCTATCAGTATCACCCAACACATCCTATCCCGGTTCTATCAAATGGTTAGCAATGAGATAACAAGAGTTCGCGTTGAAACGAGACCGGATTGTTCAAGATTAATGCCCATATGAACAGGGAGCTTGGAATCATCGAGAAAGGCTCCAATATCAAAAGAACCCAAATCCCAGTCCCACATTGATTTCTCCAAGATAGCAAGGCGATGATTAAAATGATCTTAGAACCTGTGTTGTGCTACAAGATCAGGGATTCGATTATTCAAAATTAGGGATATAATAGAAGCAAATCTGAAGGGCATAGTAATACTAAAATGATATAATAGACACTACTATGGTAAATTCATTCAAGCAAGACAAGGACATCATACAATCTTATTTTCACCTGGAAACTGGTACAAGAAGGCATGCATCATAAATCATAATATCTCAAAATGTAAACATAGAACGTACCCATATGCAACATATGGCTCGACCCTGCGCAACATGTTAATGGTGGCTTTGTTGACCTTCAGGAACACCCCATTGAAGATCTGCAAGATTAAACATTTGGCACAATGAACACCAGCAGCCATCATTTCAAACTACATATATTCGTACAACCAAACCACGTAATTGACCAGCCCACCTGCCTCAAACGCAAAAGCTGCAAGATCTTCCTGGTCTTTGGGTGCAAGGCGTTGATACTGCAATCAACATTTCACAAAATTAGCATCAAAATACGAGCAGACAAGGCCAATATCAATTTAGATATCATGACATAGTGCAATGTGGTGCCTTACCCACGGATGCGTATCACAAACAGCAGCTTTGCCTCAGGACTGACATAGAATCCACCTTCATCCGGGCCTCACGCTTAAGCTGCACAAGCTCCTTCTCCTGCTCCGCAGCACCACGTCGCATATACATAACCAAGTTATAGCTCTTCATTGAGCGAGAGAACACCGATGGCTCCAACGGTGAAACAAACATCTCAATGATCACTCAAGCTAGAAGAAAGCTATGAGCTGATTAGATCAAAATTGGGCAATAGCAAACTCTACCCTTTCAGTATAGATGTACAAACCCAAACATTTGAATCTAACATCTTGCCTTATCGGTTTCAACCATGATAACAACCTACATCTTACTGTTAAAACAAAACCATGTAATTAAAATCATACAATAAAACCAAGCCAAAATCGAACAAGAGACCAAAAATAATAAAAAGCCTTTACCCTTGTGTATTACAATACAAGACATTTTTAGACAGTGTTATACATCTAAGACTCCGTCATAAATACACATTGAGAAGTGCATGCTATTTAGAGTTGATATGCATATCAACAACTTCATCACCAAGTTCCAGAAAGAAATATGGCCACATCATACTTGATTTGCTTCATGCATAAAATTTATAAATTCTATAATGACCAACATTGGATGAGTCAAACAGATGCAAAGTCTCCAATCGAAAAGGATGATGCATGCTATATATATTGTTATCTATATCTACAGAACATAAGAACCTTTCTTGATATATAAACTTTTGGTATCACACTTCTTGATGTTGAAATACATGCCATTTCTTGCTACAGCTTCAGATTTGTGCAGTATCAAGGTGCTACTATAGTTGGCTAGTCGCAAAACTCTTACTATTATGATTCCTCCGCATCCATGCTAGAAATCACATGACTTGTCTAGTTTAGACGAATTGGATGCCTTCGAGAAAATTACTCCATGAGTTGTAAATTTGCAACAAATAATCCAAAATGTTTGTCTACTTGTAATTTTTTTCAACTGCATGTAACAACAATTTCACCCAAAAGTTTAAACTAATGACTGATGAAGAAAGGTGGACAATATACTTTAACCCTCAAGAAATGAATGGAAATGTAGTGTTTGACTCGCATAATCAAACTATCTTTGGTTTCAAGAACAAAAGTGCTTAACTACAAAGGCTTGGTGATAATATTTGACTATGAAATGGACAAACAACACGTGAGCAAAAAATATGCTCCGCAAAAACAAAGCAATCATAAGTCAAAACTGTAAAATACAAATCATGTCTGCATTAAGAAAGAAGGAAAAACTATGGTCGAGGCCATGTAAAAGTTTTGGTGAAGTCACATGGGTAATAATTGATTATACGAACGACATGAGAGCGACCTTAAAACCATATATACCGATAAACACTTCACTTGTCCATGAAAAAATGTTGTACATATATATAGATGGGAGTAGAAGTTCAATCTGGATTTACATACAACTTTCTCTACAACATAGATGAAGAGACTAAATCAAAGAAAATGAAGAACAAATTTAAAATGATCCCATTGGAAATAAATTTTATCGGTGTCGAATCACGGAGCAATTGTGCTGGATGCTCATCAAGCTTACTGTCCATCACCCTAAAAAAGGCATGCACTTTGACAATCTAGAATGAATATAAGAGCATTTCGTGGTAAGAAAAAACAAATAGTACTCATCTAGTTTGAATATGGCAAGAAAGCTCCTTGTCTTTTCCAGTTATCATTTAAAGCTTCCTTTAGTTTTCAGGAAGGAAAACAGAGTTGGCTGATATGCTCCAACGCAATGGCAACACAATTAAACAGAACTATCTAAGCCAAGCAAGTGATTCAAGTAACAATGGAGTAAAAAATGGCATAAGAAATACTGGGTGGCTAGGTGCATAAGAAATTTTATGGTGGTCGAGGTTGTTAGCAGGTTCTATGCTAACGAATCCCATATAGCACTAAATTTCAGAAGTGCTTCTCAGCAATTCCTTTGCTTTAAAGGTTTTCTCACAATTTCATGACAGTATAGATGACAACGAAAGAGGAAGAGAATGCAAAAGGAAACCTGCTCAGCAAAGATTTGACCATTGATATCTAGTAAGGCAGCTCTCTCCATTCCAGGGCCTCCGGCTTAGCCCCAATTAGAAGGGCCCACTCTGCATCTTCGAAGACCACATAAGGATCTATACTAATGCTAACTTCCCTTAGTAATGGATACAATGAATCCTCCAGTTCCATAGCTACACCTGCAGTTGTAATTATAAGAACAAGTTATGAAGAAGGGAGATATATGTGTTGCCTTGCTAATTCATCCATACCTGGGAGTACAACATTAGAATTTGGAAGGGTAATATGGCATTTAGGTTATCCAGCAAATATATTCTGATGTTGTTTCTGAAATGTCAAGGCAAAAATAAAAATAATGAAGCTACCTTCTAGTGCTTGTAATGATCTTTCCGAACCCAATAACTTAAGTGCTATAGGTTGGTCCGGTCCAAAAACCTCACCAGAGGCAAGCTGCAAACATTTAGGCAAATAAATGGTCAGTGTTTGAATCTTGCAAAGTAAAAGTAATAAATCCTGCAATAGATATTTTTATCAGTGTTTGAATCTTGTATGGGGCAAAGGTTGCAGGGATCAAAGAAAAATTTTGGTAAAGTACAAGTAAATTTGTTCTAGTAATTTCTTAAACTCTCCCTTCCCTCGTTCGTTTGAGAATCAAGCCTGCAGAAAATCATGCGAGAAACCACGCAAATGAAGAGGAGGAATCAAGAAACGCTTACTCTAGCCACGGTTGGAGCGGATCTTCGCCGCATGACGCCCGCCATGCACGCGTGTTCCGCAAGAACATCTTGCCTCGCTTCCCCTCTCCCTCTCCACCAAAACCCGCAAAACCCTAGGCGCCCGATCCGAACGGAAGGAGGATGACGACGCGGCGGCGTGGGGATATTTGGACATTTCTCGAAGGGCCTGGGTACTATTTTGCATCGGTGTCGGAGGAGTGGGGGAGGAGGCGGGCGGGGGCGGGAGGAGGAGGAGGCGGAGGAGGAGGAGGGGGAGGAGGAAGGGAGCGGAGGCGGAGGAGTGGGGAGGAGGAAGGCAGAGCGGAGCGGAGGAGTGGGGAGGAGGAGGCGGTGGCACGGGGTGGGAAGGAGGAGGCGGGCGGGCGGGCGGGTGGTGAGGGAGGAAGAGGCGGCCGAGCGGAGGGGTGGGGAGGTGGAGGCGGGCGGGGTGGGAGAAGGAGGAGGCGGCGTGAGGAGGCTAGGAGGGGAGAGGAGGAGGAGGCGGAGCGGAGAGGAGGAGTTGGGGAGGAGGAGGCGAGCGGAGCGGAGGAGTCGGGAGGAGGAGGCGGTGGCAGGGGTGGGAAGGAGGAGGCGGGCGGAGCAGAGGGGTGGGGAGGAAGAGGTGGTGTGCGGAGGCGGAGGGTGGGCGGAGGTGGAGGCGGCGGCGGGGTGGGAGAAGGAGGAGGGCGGCGCGTGAGGAGGCGAGGAGGGGGGAGCAGCGTCTCGGGCGGAAGATTCGCGAGGTGGGGTGAGTTAGAGAGAGGAGAGCGGTTGCAGGCGACGCATCAGGGCAGTTTTTTTTTGAGTTGGGATCCACGCGTGCTTCGGCTTTTGTACGAGAAAGGGTGGGAGAGGACGGACGGACTACCACCAACTCCAATTTTTAAGTAGTAGAGATTATGTTCGATGACCCTAAAGAGCTATCTAGTGTCATTGAGAATGTTGCTGAAATTTCAAGTTTAAAATCACTAGTTAGTTCCTATGCCTACACATATAAGTTTAATTTGATCGGAGATTATGGTGTAGATGACAACTTTTATGTTTATCGAATATGCATTACATGTGATAAGCTTGCCGAGTTGAAATTGCCTATTTTGGACAAACAATCTTTTATACCACGTCATGATCACAATGAGATGAGGTTTAACAATAGTGCTTGCTGTTTACAAAGATTTCTTGTGCCTACTTGTTCCTCTCTCGATGAACAATCATGTACAAATAATCAGAGTAGCTCAGCTGAAGCAAGGAAGACACTTAAAATTTTATCTTCCATATTTGAACCGTTTGATCTGGTTTTGCCCATTAATGACTTGGCCACGTACTTCGCAAAGTCGAGGACGACTTTATCTTATGGGAGGGAGAATGGTGTGAATGAGAACATAGCAATGTATGCATTTGATAGCTATTGTAGTATCAATTGGTTTGTGCAAAACAGTGAGAATGAGAATGACACAATAATTGATTCATACGTATACCACGCATATGTGTTGTTCTTTTTGCTTACTACACCTCCAGGTAATAGTAATGTGAAAGACAAAAGTGGTGTAACTGACCAATACATATACCATGCATACACATTGTATTCTTTGTTTAGTACAATTTCAGGCTATCAAAAGCCGAGGACGGCTTTTCTTGAAGAAGTGGAGGATGATGCGGATACGCATATGCTTAGCACTTTTAAGTCAAATACATTATTTCACTGGAAAGAAGTATTGAGCCGCATATATTGTCAGGTGAATTTGTTTCTTAATGAATTTCCTTCTATTTGTGGGAACGATATACTACCTTATGCCAAATTCTTGTTTATTATTAGGTTTGAATATTACGATGATTCCGGGGGCCAAAGTAATGGAGAAGCACAAGGAGGAAAGAAGCCAATGCAGTGGGAGAGCAAAAAGGGAGGAGCCCAAGGACTTAAACTACAAGTTTTGGATAAGATTTTCAAGCCAAATTCGGACCTCCTACGTGCTCAATCCAATTCAAACTCGGATTCAACTCAGAATTCAAGTCGGATTCGGTTCGGGACAGCCTGACAGGCAGTAACTAAAACGGCCATAACTTTCACAAACGGAGTCCGATTCAGGTGTTCTTGTACTCGTTGGAAAGATAATTTCAAGGTCTACGTAATGGATCCAGCCCCACCTTCAAATTCGTAACGGATAAAAAGTTATGACCGAAACATTGTGACAGTTTAATTTTAGGTTTTTACTTTTGTGTGAGTTTGTTTCCAAATACATGTAGGGATGAGTTGGAGTTGGTTTAGGACCTCTTGGCCAACCATAAGGTGGACAGGGTACTATATATTGAGGGTTAGACCACCATTGTAAGGTAGACCACGTTTGAGAATAATGAATCTACTAAAGTTTGTTCGAGTTTAGCATTGCTACCAAAATCCCATGGGGAATTAGGAGTGATTTTCTTCAATCAAGATCGTTCAACCTTTCCATTGGGAATTCGGAGCGCGATGGAACTTCATCGGTGGTCGTGAAGTTCAGCACGTGTGGTTGGGCGAATTATAGAGTGCTAACTCTTGCATTGGCAACGGGAGATCACTACGGTTCATCAAATCCACGTGAGTATCTTGATCCTACGTCGAGAAGATCGGGCGACCCCGTATCAAGAAGTCACACCTCCTCCTGCAGCCCCTTGTGAGCGGCCCTTGGATAGTTGCTGTCCACGGCCCCAATTCGGTACAGCGAGGCGGCCCGCAAAAGAACGAAATTGCCCGCGGCGCTGATTTCGCTTCTCGATTCGCATGGCTTGGTGTACTAGTTCCTGCATTGTGTTATAGGGATACAACTCTACATCATCAGCAATATCTTCATTCAAACCTCGCAAAAACCTTGCCATCTTAGCTTCATCACTTTCTTGAATCTTTGCACGAATCAGCAATACTTCCATTTCTTTGTAATAATTATCAACGGTGCGGGAACCTTGACTAAGGCGCTGCAATCTGTTATGGAGATCTCTTTGGTAATGTTGAGGAATAAATCGACGTCGCATAGCACGTTTCATTCCAACCCATGTGTTGATATGATCATTACCCACTGCATATAGTGCCTCCTGTAACTGATTCCACCATGTCAGTGCATAACCAGAAAATTCTACAAAAGCTAATTTTACCCTCTTTGCATCAGAGAAATCATGGATACGAAAAGTCTGATCGCACTTCTCCTCCCAATCAACATATGCATCCGGATTCTCCTGTCCGGTAAAAGAAGGCACATTTATCTTAACTTTCGCCATGCTGTCCGGATCATCTCGGTAACGATAGTCATGTGGGTGACCACCATTACCATAGTATCCACCACGTCGAGGGAATGGTGGCTGCCCCAATGGATCCAAAATGTTACGCGCTTCACCAACATCATCGTAGTAGTCTCCTATGTCGTGCCCACGGGGGCCAAGGCCACGTCCGCGTGCACCACGGCCTCGGAAAGGCCGTCCATCTTCACCTAGGGCGCCCCTACCCCGCGCATCACCGGGTAGACCTCCGCCCTCTATGTCGTCGGCTAGTGGGGCAGCGGGGTTTTGGGCATGATCCCCGTTTCCCACTGCAGGAAAACGCTCATCGAGCATCCTCACAAAAGTGCCCTCCAACCGCTGTTCAAGCGCCATGATCTCGCGATTGAGCCTCCCTTCGAAATGCTGTGTTTGACGTCAAATTCTTGACGCGTCACTGCAACTTGAGCGTCCTCACAATGAGAATGATGCACACTCTCCGATGTTCCTGCCATGTTAGTGTGGATCGACAACAAATATGTATATATGTGGACTACTCACAACTCACCTCTTGCTTACCCAAGCTCTTATTCTCCTCGTCGAATCGTGCTGCTTGTACTGGTGGTAGGAACTCAGATGTGGACACACGATTGTAAAGGAAAGCGCTAATGGTGTTTTGGTGGAGTTGGGTAAGTGATAATCAGAGGGAGTACAGTGCTGAAATTTAGTAGTAGCAAAATCAAATAGTAATCCAACTAGAAATCGATGCCTAGATTGCTAGCCTTTGCACCAACTCTACAGAAACACCTTCTGAAAATGCCAAGTGTAGATTCTTGCAGCACAACCTTTTCTTTTTTTTTCTTCTCAATGCACACTTTTTTCGTTTTTTTTTTGCTTTTTTTATCCGAACTGATATGTCACTAATAGCTTGACGAGAGGAAACTACAAACTTGAATCGGCAAGCTACGGAAACACTAAATGAAACAAACTAGCATGGTGCATAACAAAACATCAATGACTAGCAATACTAGACAGCGTCTCTAAGGATTAGAACTTGGTAATGCACTCTTAAATAACAGAACTAGCAAAAGAAATGGCTGGGTATATTTTTTTTTCGGTTCTGAACGCTAGGATCAAAAGCAAGCTACAAATTAGGTAATGGATAGGAGCTAATCTGCTACTGAAATTAGGGATAAATTAATCCTACCGTGGGAACGCCGGCTCTGATACCAGATGATGTGCACTAGCTCATGAGAGCCAATGCACCGACTTGCCCGATCTCACGACGTAGGATCAAGAATGGTAGTTTGGGGAAAATTTGTAACCGAACGACGAGGAAGCCAACCGTAGCCTGCTATCGAGACAATCGTTAGTCCACAAACCTGAATACTAACTCACACAGCTACGCGCGATGGCGTAGAAGCACAAGCTAGGTGCAATTCACGGGAATCACAAGAACTCGGGAAGCAAGAACACTCTCATTTTTCTTAATAGATCAATATCCAAAAGTAAGTTCTCCCTATGGATAGGAGTAGAGGGGTATATATACTAGGAACAACCCTCCTATCTGGGTATGAACATAAATCATAACGTTGGAAGATGGAAGGCCAACTGGTTGGAGCATTCAAGGAGTCTTCTTAAATTCTCGCGTGTCTGCTCAACTTCTACGCAGTCTTTAGTAAAACAGCAATAACTCTTTGCTCAGAAGTCCAAAAGACGAACTGTTTGTTGGAGGTGAAAATAGACTTGATTATCTTTCCATCCATATAGGATATGTATAGTAAAACGTGACAGGTTGGTGCGCAAGCCTTCAAAAGTCTTGAGCCAGACAAGCATTTATCAGCATGTGCAGCTGTTACTAAAATGACCATATGATGCACGGTTTTCACAACTCCAAATGATGCACGGTTTGAAACGTAGGAAAATAGACTGGATAAGCCATCCGTTGGTCTGGTGTATGCTGGTTGGAAACATTATAATTCATGCAGATAATGATTGCAAAACTCATTGGTTTTCTGGACCTCCCTGTTCCTCTCCAATGCACCTGAGTTCAATCAAAGAAGAAGAGGTGGGGGGCACGACCAAGTCAGAAGAATGTGAAATGTAACTTAGTTTAGCATTCACCTGATCATGTATTGGTCCTTGATATTGTTGGTCCTTGTTATGATCATCTTCAGTGTGTTTATTAAAGATTGGGATGTCCTCATCACTTAAACAGCAAAACAGGTACGACACACAAATGCATAACATGAAAATACAATATCAACAACCATGGAAATACAATACAAAATCCATTGAACCTCTATATTTACAATGTAGGCTTGAACACACAAGGATTGGTAATTGGCTTGAGAGTAGCATGTCAAAGGCCCATTCCAATCACAGTTCATACGTAGTTTTTAGAATTGTTATTTCATAAAGATGAAATTCTAAAAAATTAACATAACTATTGAAAGTGATAGCAATGGGCACAAAATGTATCAAACTCACAGTTTGGCTTACATGGTGTCTGCCTTTAAGTGCAAGTGCCTTAGGTGTGCGCCGCCCTCTTTTCTCTCTTCTCCACAGCAATCAAAGAAAAGTTTATTCCCTAACTCCTGGTGAGAACAAAAAACACAAGTAGTCATGAAGGAAAACAAAATTTTTATGCAAGATGAAACGAATAGCTTTATTAATAAACATGCACCGAAGGACAAGATAGATAATTATGAAAATCACCTACTTAGTGCAGCAAGCCATACTAAATAGTAAAATTCACAACCTCGGTATAAGGGATGCTTAATTTGTGAACAAATGGGTTTTAAATATATCCCACGTCAATAAGCATAAAACCTTGCATGAAGCACTCCAGATGTCAACATGCATATCAATAGCCTTCAAAAAAAATATGTTATTTTGGTAGGGTCTAACTAAAAAAAGCTATTTGGATCAACAATATGCACATACAATTCAAAAGCTAGTAAACCCTTACTGTTAACATAAACCCTGGTAGATTGTGCACCAAAACGATTTTCAAGTAATTTACAAATTAAAACCATGCCTTACACCTACTAGCATGAAGACAAACCATAAATGTTCTATACACTGCAATTCACTAAGCAGTGCAGCAAAGCCATCTATCCTGATAAGGTTCGCTTCTATAAATCAAATGAAAAGTTAAAAATATTGTAGACAAACATGAGATGCTACTGGCTACTGCATTATACCAGGTGATAGCAAGTATATCATCGTTCGAAAAAAAAGGTCAGGTGTTGCCAAAAAAAGCACTTGCCAATTGTGAGGTCCTTATATATAAGAAGCTAGTCTGGAAAATGTAGGTTGAGGTGCAGCTCTGTACTGCAAGCATTAACGAGCATTCAGCTAGTACAAGAAGGTGGGAAGGTGGGAAAATATAGCATGTACTCTACAATGCAGTCTAGATGAAATCCACCTTAACCACTAAATCATGGAAAGAATGATATTTTGATGGGAAGGTGGGAAGATTCGGCGCAGGTCTTTTGGAGCCACATGTCAGTGCTGCTTTTTGTGGGAAGGGGTGGGAGAGGCCGGACCAACCACCAACTCCTTCTTTTATAATATTCACTAAGATATAAAGGGAACTCCGTATGCAGCACGCTTGGGGGAAGAAATATAAGAAGAAACTAATAGGAATAGAAAAATGGAGCAAAAATCAAAACAAACCTTCATGATTCATCGACACATAAAAGCTCTCCTCAACCAAACATTTCGCCTTATCATTGAACAATGTCTGTAATGACTTTCTCTGAATCCACTTATGTACTCTGGAATGGCCAATAAAGAAGTGAAAGCAAAATTTCACACTGATGAACCTACATGACGGTGACTTGTTTTGCAGTTTCTGATCGTCTCAGATGGAATTTGGAGGTGAGACCAGATCCATCTGAAAGTAGATTTCAAGATATTTCCAACGAGTACTCACGGGCCCCAAGAAACCTTCTGGATCAAAAGTTATGGGCGTTTGAAGTAGACGCTGTTGGGAAGGCCGAATCCGAGTTGAACTCGTGAACAGGACTTGGTTTGTGCTTGACGGTTCCACTTTCTATACTTGAGATCATGTGGTTCTTCCCCATAGTTCCTAAGGACAATTAAATCATCACAAGAATTAAGTAGTATTCCATTCTTTGAAATATTTGTATGCAAACGTAGGAACGCATTCACCTGATGGTTAAGTTGACGGGCTCGTGCTCTAGTCATTGGTCCTTGTATCATAGTTTCAGTTTGATGTGGAGCCGGCATGGTTGCATGCATGGAAAGGATGTCCTCATCATCCTCCCCTTCTTGTATTTGAGTCGTCCGCGACTCAAGCTCATCTTCTTCTCCCAAGTATGGCTTCAAATCTGCAATGTTAAATGTGGGACTAACCCCAAAATCTGCAGGCAACTCAAATTTATATGCATTGTCATTAATCTTTTCCAACACTTTGAAAGGACCATCAGCTCTAGGCATCAACTTAGACCACCTTAATTCAGGAAATCTTTCTTTTCTCAAATGCAACCAAACTAAATCACCCGGTTGAAAAGTTAAATGCCTCCTTCGTTTACTACTAGCAAGTTTATATTTAGCATTCATGCGTTCAATTTTTTCGTTGGTTGTCTCATGCATTTTCAACATCAAGTCAGCACGCTGTTTAGCATCAAAATTTAACTTCTCCGAAGATGGAAGTGGTAGCAAATCAATAGGAACGAGGCACAAAGCCATAGACAATCTCAAAAGGGCACAACTTTGTAGTAGAATGCAGCGAGCGATTATAAGCAAATTCAACATGAGGCAAGCATTCTTCCCACATTTTGATGTTCTTTTTCAAAACAGCCCTAAGCATGGTACATAAAGTTCTATTCACAACTTCAGTTTGCCCATCAGTTTGGGGATGACATGTAGTCGAAAATAATAGCTTAGTCCCCAATTTTGCCAATAAAGTTCTCCAAAAATGACTAAGGAATTTAGTGTCACGATCGGAAATTGATACGGGGTCGCTCGATCTTCTTGACATAGGATGGATACTCACGGGAGTCTTGATGAATCGTAATGATCCTCCAATGCCAATGCAAGGGACGAATACTCTTTAATCCGCCAAAACACACTCGTGTTGATTTCGCCGACCACCAAGCGAAGATCTATCATGCACCCAATTCCCAACGGAAAGGCTGAACGATCTTGATTGAAAAAATCACTCCTAATTCCCTATGGAACTTCGGTAGCAATGCTAAACTCGAACAAACTTTAGTAGATTCATTATTCTCAAAGGTGGGCTCCTTACAATGGGGTTCTAACCCTCAATTTATAGTACCATATCCACCTCATGGCTGGCCAAGAGGTCCTAAACCAACTCCAACTCATCCCTACATGTATTTGGAAACAAACTCACACAAAAGGACAAACTCACACGAGTGCAAGAACACCTGAATTGGACTCCGTTTGTGAAAGTTATGACCTTTTAGTAGCTACTGTCGGTGTCTGAACCGAATCCGAATTGAATTCTGAGTTGAATCCGAGTTTGAATTGGATTGAGCACGTGGGAGATCCGAATTTGGCTTGAAAATCTTATCCAAAACTTGTAGTTTATGTCCCTTTGCTCCTCCCTTTTGCTCTCCCAAGTCTTCACATGAATCATACCTAAGAATACATAAAATAATAGCATGATGTAGTACTCCAAGTTCATCATCAATTAAAAGAAACTCCTTAAGAAACAAATTCACCTGACAATATTTAATGCGGCTCAATACTGCTTTCCAGTAAAACAATGTATTTGACTGAAAAGTGCTAAGCTTGTGCGTATCCGCATCATCCTCCCCTTCTTCAAGAAAAGCCGTCCTCGGCTTTTGGTAGCCTGAAATTGTAGTAAGCAAAGAATACAACGTATATGCATGGTATATATATTTTTCATCAACACTTCTTTTGCTTAGCATATTAAGAACATCTGAAGGCGTAGTAGATAAAAAGAAGAACACATGCATGGTATATGTATGAATCAATTATCGTGTCATTCTCGTTGTTCCATACAAACAAACTAATATAACAGCAACCATAAGATGTATACATTGCAACATTGTCTTTCATATCATTCTCCATTCCATGAGAAAAAGTCGTCCTCGACTTTGCTATGCACATGTACAAGTCATTAATGGGCCAAACCAAATTAAGTTGTGCAAATATGTGGAGAAAATTTTTAGTTCCTTCCATGCTTCAACTGCCTACTCTGATTATTTGTACATGATTGTCCATTAAAGGATGAATAAGTAGGCTTAAGACATCTTTTAAAACATGAAGCACTATTGTTGAAACTCATCTCATTGTGATCATGATATGGCACAAAAGATTGTTTATCCAAAATATGCAATTTCAATTCAGCAAACTTATCACATGTAATGCATATTCGGTAAACATAAAACTTATCATCTATACCATAATTTCCAATCAAATTGAACTTATATGTATATGCATAGGTATTAACTAGTGATTTTGAACATGAAATTTTAGCAACATTCTCAATCACACTAGATAGTTCTTTAGGTTCATCAAACATGATATAATATAAAGAATCATCAGGAGATATTCTCGTAAGAACTTCCTTATGAGTAATTAATTCCACATTATGTAAATTGAGTAAAGAAATTTCAGAACATGGAATTTTCATTCGTACATATGAGTTCTCACAAGTACTCACCGTTTCACAATTAATTTCGGCACCAATATTGTTACCTTTATTGTTCTCCTCAGTTGATATAGGTGTTGTAGGTATTAAATCATGATGTAACAACCGGTCAGCAAGTACTTCATCTTTAACTATGATTATCTCCTCATCGTTTATGTACAATGGAGCCAGTTGTTGAACATTTGGCTCCTCTTCTTTAATATCAACCTGCACAATGTGAGAAACAATACTAGAAGTAGATATTAATGTGTTACTTTCAAAATCAACCTCACTTTGTCTATCTTCTACTTCTCTCTTTTCTTTTGGTGTATCTCTCACACTCTCAATTTGTATGCTCTCAAACTCACATATGGTGGAATCACACAGCTCGCTCTTTTTAATACTCTCACTCAAGTTGGCTATGTGGCTCTCATTCTCACATAGGTTTTGATGCATCTCAATTGTTGTATGTATCGTTGGGGCAGCACAAGACGTCTCCTTTACCGAAGGGAAAGTCCCATGCTCGGTCATCTTCTCATGTGTCACATTAGCAGAACCATAAGAGCTGATGTATGGATATGGAGAGAACCATGCAGTCTCACAATTTCCCTGAAAAACAAGTCAGCTACATACGACGCATCGTCGCTCTTATGACAGGGAATAAAATGAGCCATTTTAGAAAACCTATCCACAACTACAAACACAGAATCCCTCCCCCTCTTAGTTCTAGGCAATCCTAAAACAAAATCCATACTAATATCTTCCCAAGGAGTGCTAGGAACTGGAAGTGGAGTATACAAACCATGTGGATTGAGCTTTGACTTCGCTTTATGGCACGTCACGCATCGTTGAACAAACCTCTCGACATCTCGCCTCATCTTAGGCCAATAGAAATGATTGGCCAACATTATGTACGTCTTCTCTCTTCCAAAGTGACCCATCAATCCTCCTGCATGAGACTCCTGTAATAGTAGCAACGAACAGAAGAATCTGAAACGCATAGTTTGTTCATGCGAAATAGAAAACCATCATAAATATGAAACTTATCCCACCCTTTCCCATCTTTGCAATTAGAATATGGTGCTGAAAAGTCATGATCAGAAGCATATAAATCCTTCAAACTTTCTAACCCTGGAACCTTTACTTCCAGTTGAGTAAAAAGCGCATGTTTTCTAGACAGTGCATCAGCTACCACATTTTCCTTGCCTTTCTTGTATTTAACAACATATGGAAAAGTCTCAATGAATTCAACCCGCTTAGCATGTCTACGGTTTAGTTTAGCTTGACCTTTCAAATATTTCAAAGCTTCATGATCAGAATGAATGACAAATTCTTTGGGCCAAAGATAACGTTGCCAAGTCTCTAATGCGCGCACAAGAGCATACAATTCTTTGTCATAAACAGGATAATTTAATTGTGCACCATGAAGTTTCTCACTGAAATATGCAACAGGTTTTCTTTCTTGCATCAAAACACCACCAATACCTATTCCACTAGCATCACAGTCAATCTCAAAGGTTTTAGTGAAATCAGGTAAAACAAGCAATGGTGCTTCAGTTAAACATTTCTTCAATTCAACAAAAGCTTTATCTTGTTTTTCTCCCCACTCAAAAGTGACTCCTTTTTTAGTTAATTCATTTAATGGAGCAACAATGGTACTAAAATCTTTTACAAATCGGCGATAAAAACTAGCAAGTCCATGAAAGCTACGAATTTGACTAACATTGACAAGAGTAGACCTATTTCGAATAGCTTCAGTTTTAGATTCATCTACTTCAATTCCTTGAGCTGAAACAACATAGCCTCAGAACACCACTTTGTTTGTGCAAAAGGTACACTTCTCAAGATTAGCATACAATTGTTCGGTTCTTAGCACTTGTAGCACTTGTCTAATGTGTTCAACATGTTCTTGCAATGAGCGGCTATGTGTCAAAATGTCATCAAAATAGACTACCACAAATTTTCCAATGAATTGTCTCAAAACATGGTTCATTAATCGCATGAATGTACTAGAGGCATTCGATAAACCAAAAAGCATCACTAACCATTCATACAACCCAAATTTTGTTTTAAAAGCTGTCTTCCACTCATCACCATGTTTCATTCGAATTTGATGATATCCGCTACGCAAATCAATCTTAGAAACGATAGTAGAGCCACTCAATTCATCAAGCATATCATCTAACCTAAGAATAGGATGACGATAACGAATGGTAATGTTATTGATAGCTCTACAGTCTACACACATTCTCCATGTACCATCTTTCCTAGGAACAAGAATCACAGGAACGACACAAGGGCTAAGACTTTCGCGTACATACCCTTTTTCCATGAGTGCTTGAACTTGTCGCTGAATTTCCTTAGTCTCCTCTGGGTTTGTGCGGTACGGCAGACGGTTGGGAAGTGGAGCTCCTGGTACAAAGTCAATTTGATGTTCGATGCCTCGAACGGGTGGTAGACCAGCCGGTACGTCCTCCGGAAAAACATCCTCATAATAATGTAACACATGAGAAACCACACTAGGAAGAGATGTTAAGTCATTAGTAGAAAGCAAAACTTCTTTATACAGCAATACTAAATGCTCCAAAGTGGAATCATCTCTCATCTCTCGCAAATCAGATTTGGTGGCTATCATGACTAACTTTTTCTCTCCCTCACCCTTTCTTTTTCCGCTCAGTTTTTGTTTATGGCTCTCACTCACATTTTGTGGAATCACACACTTTTGCTCCTTCACTTTCTCACTCTCCACTTTGACCTCGACCCTTTGCATGTTATCATGTATAATTTGAGAAGGAGTTAAAGGTCGTAACAATATTTCTTTATTATTCCACATGAACTTGTATTGATTAGTTCTTCCATCATGAATCACAGAACGTTCATATTGCCATGGTCTACCTAATAACTGATACGGGGTCGCCCGATCTTCTCGACGTAGGATCTGGATACTCACGTGGATTTGATGAACCGTAGTGATCCCCCGTTGCCAATGCAAGAGTTAGCACTCTATAATTCGCCCAACCTCACGTGCTGAACTTCACGACCACCGATGAAGTTCTATTGCGCTCCCAATTCCCAGCGGAAAAGGTTGAACAATCTTAATTTCAATGAACTCCCAATTCTCTCAAGCTGGTTTGCCCAACGAAAGAACAAGAGTTTTTCTATTATCAAAGAGGTTCCCTTTACAATGGGGGTCTACCCCTCAATATATAGTCTCAGCCCAAGGCTATCCAACACTAAACTTTCCATGTGGTACTATTCACGCGCACTGTAGCACGGTACTGTTCATGGGCCGTATGGTTACTGTTCACGGCCCGCAAACACCGTAGCGCTGCATCGTAGCACGGCCTGGTACTGTTCACGCATTGCACTATTCATGGGTGACCATTGTTCATGCTGTCCTTGATCTCCATTCATCGCTGACTCTTCAAACCTGAGCACAAGTAAAACATTGTTTTTAGGTAGTATACAATTCTCATTAAAATTAATGATATGTTCATTAAGGAGCAGGTTCACCTGGGATTGTAGTTTCTTGGCTCGTGCTCTTATTATTGGTCCTGTTATTGAAGTCTCATTACTAGCTTTGGCATTACTAGCGATGTCTTCATCATCCTCCCCTTCTTGAAAAGGAGTCGACCTCGACTCTGTACAATCTTGTCCAAAGAAAGGTGATAGATCAGCAACATTAAATGTAGAACTTACCCCATAGTCATCACTGGGAAGCTCAATCTTGTATGCATTGTCATTGATCTTGGCAAGAACTTTAAAAGGTACATCACCACGGGGCATCAATTTGGATCTACGCTTCTGCGGAAAGCGATCTTTGCGAAGGTGGACCCACACTAAATCACCTGGTTCAAATAGCATTTTCTTTCTAGATTTGTTAGCTTTGGAAGCATAAGCACGTACCTTCTTTTCAATTACCTCTTTAGTTGTGGCATGGAGTTTTTTCACAAAATCAGCACGTTTAGAAGCCTCCATATTTGCACGTTCTTGTAGTGGGAGAGGAAGTAAATCAAGGGGCGTGATTGGTTTGAAGCCGTACACCACCTCGAATGGGCTCAATTGAGTTGTAGAATGTATCGCCCTGTTATATGCAAACTCCACATGCGGTAAACAATCTTCCCACTCTTTCAAGTTCTTCTTTATCATGGTACGTAGCAACGTTGAAAGTGTGCGGTTCACCACCTCCGTTTGCCCATCTGTTTGTGGGTGACAAGTCGTTGAAAACAAGAACTTTGTCCCAAGTTTGGCCCACAAAGTCTTCCAAAAGTAGCTCATGAACTTGACGTCGCTATCTGAAACAATGGTTCATGGCATTCCATGCAATCTCACAATCTCCCTGAAAAACAAATCAGCTACATGCGACGCATCATCGCTCTTATGACAGGGAATAAAATGTGCCATTTTAGAGAACCTATCCACAACAACAAAGATGAATCCTTCCCTCTTGGTCCTAGGCAGTCCTAACACAAAATCCATGCTAATATCTTCCCAAGGAGCACTAGGAACAGGAAGTGGAGTATACAAACCATGTGGATTGAGTTTTGATTTTGCCTTATGGCATGTGATGCATCTTTGAACAAACCTCTCGACGTCTCGCCTCATCTTTGGCCGATAAAAGTTATCAGCTAACATCATATAAGTCTTCTCCTCCCGAAATGCCCCATCAATCCTCCCGCATGAGATTCCTGCAACAATAACAAACGCATGAGGAATCCGGAACACATAGCTTATTCATGCGAAAGAAAACCATCATGAATATGAAATTTATCCCACCCTTTTCCATCTTTTCAATTAGAATATGGAGCTGCAAATTCATGATCGGAAGCATATAAATCTTTCAAACTTTCCAACCCTGGTACCTTTACTTCCAACTGAGTCAACAGCACATGTTTTCGAGACAAAGCATCCGCTACCACATTCTCTTTGCCTTTCTTATATTTGATAATGTATGGAAAGGTCTCAATGAATTCTACCCACTTAGCATGTCTACGATTCAATTTCGCTTGCCCCTTTAAATATTTCAAAGATTCATGATCAGAATGTATTATGAATTCCTTAGGCCAAAGATAATGTTGCCAAGTTTCCAACACACGCACAAGAGCATATAGTTCTTTTTCATAAACAGGATAATTCAATTGTGCACCATGAAGTTTCTCACTAAAATATGCAACAGGTTTTCTTTCTTGCATCAAAACACCACCAATACCTATTCCACTAGCATTACATTCAATCTCAAAAGTTTTTGTGAAATCAGGTAAAGCAAGCAATGGTGCTTCAGTCAAACATTTCTTCAATTCAGCAAAAGCTTTGTCTTGTTTTTCTCCCCATTCAAAAATCACTCCCTTTTTAGTTAATTCATTTTATGGGGCAGCAATGGTGCTAAAATCTTTTACAAATCGCCGATAGAAACTAGCAAGCCCATGGAAGCTACGAATTTGACTCACATTCACGGAATTGGCCAATTTCTAATAGCTTCAATTTTAGATTCATCCACTTCAATGCCATGAGCTGAAACAACATAGCCTAGAAACACAACCTTACTAGTGCAAAAAGTACACTTTTCAAGATTGGCATACAAGCATTCTTTCCTAAGCACTTCTAGCACTTGTTTGATGTGTTCAATACGATCTTCCGAAGAGCGACTATATATCAGAATATCATCAAAGTAAACTACCACAAATTTTCCAATGAAGTGTCTCAAAACATGGTTCATTAAGCGCATGAATGTACTAGGAGCATTGGACAATCCAAAAGGCATCACTAACCATTCATACAAGCCAAATTTCGTTTTAAAAGCAGTTTTCCATTCATCACCATGTTTCATTCTTATTTGATGGTAGCCACTACGCAAGTCAATCTTAGAAAAGATAGTAGAACCATTTAACTCATCAAGCATATCATCTAACCTAGGAATAGGATGACGATAGCGAACGGTTATGTTGTTAATAGCTCTACAGTCTATGCACATTCTCCAAGTACCATCTTTCTTAGGAACAAGAATAACAGAACGGCACAAGGACTAAGACTCTTGCGACGCACCCTTTGTCCAAAAGTGCTTGCACTTGGCGCTGAATCTCCTTCGTTTCTTCTGGATTTGTGCGGTACGGCGGCCGGTTGGGAAGAGGGGCTCCCGGGACTAAGTCAATTTGATGCTCAATACCTCGAATAGGTGGTAGACCAGCGGGCACCTCCTCCGGAAACACGTCGTCATAAGCCGCAAAACTTGAGAAACAGCACTAGGAAGAGATGTTAAGTCATTAGTAGAAAGCAATGCATCCTTGTACAACAATACAAGGTGCATCAAAGTGGGGTCATCTTTCATCTCTCTCAGATCAGATTTGGTGGCTATCATGATTAAGTTTTTCTCTCCCTCACTCTTGCCTTTACCTCTCAGGTTTGGTTTGTGGCTCTCACTCAGTTTTTGTGGAATCACACTCTTTTGTTCTCTCCCTTTCTCACTCTCAACTTGCACTTCAATCTTTTGTACAGTATCATTTACAATTTGAGGAGTCAACGGTAGCAGCACGACTTGTTTTTTGTTCTACCAAAACTTGTATTGTTTAGTTCTTCCATCATGAATCACAGCACGATCATATTGCCATGGCCTTCCTAGCAGCAAGTGACATACATCCATAGGCACCACATCACACTCCACCGTATCACGATAAGTGCCAATTTCAAATTCAACATTCACGGTGTATCCCACACTCAACGAACCTTTCTCATGCAACCACTGGATCTGATACGGATGTGGGTGTTTCTTGTACTTCAATCCAAGTTTATTGCAAAGCTCCTTGCTAGCCAAATTACGACAACTACCACCATCAATGATTACCTTGCAAAATTTGCCATCTTTGCTAACTTGAGCTCTTGTATGGAATAAATTGCAGCGCTGTTCTTGGGAAGGCTTTGGTTGCACACTCAACACTGTCGGAGCACACACAAGTATAGGACCAACTCCGGGTTCACAATACTCTATGTCTTGCTCCTCCTCATGTGCATCATCATATGTCCCTAAATCAGCATGGTGATCATTCTCTTCTTCACTTGCAGAATCATATTCTCCATTATCTAATATCAACATCGCTTTGTTATTTTGGCAATCCTTTTGCATATGACCACGACCAAGGCATTTGAAGCATTGTATACCGCTACTGATACGGGGTCGCCCGATCTTCTCGACGTAGGATGGATACTCACGGGAGTCTTGATGAATCGCAATGATCCTTCAATGCCAATGCAAGGGACGAACACTCTTTAATCCGCCAAACCACACTCGTGTTGATTTCGCCGACCACCAAGCGAAGATCTATCGTGCACCCAATTCCCAATGGAAAGGCTGAACGATCTTGATTGAAGAAAGTAACTCCTAATTCCCTATGGAACTTAGGCAACAATGCTAAACTCGAACATACTTTAGTAGATTGATTATTCTCAAACGTGGTCTACCTTACAATGGGGGTCTAACCCTTAATATATAGTACCCTGGCCACCTCATGGCTGGCCAAGAGGTCCTAAACAAACTCCAACACATCCCTACATGTATTTGGAAACAAACTCACACAAAAGGAAAAACCTAAAATTAAACCGTCACAATGTTTCGGTCATAAATTTTTATCCATGATGAATTTGAAGGTGGGGCCAGATCCATTGCGTAGCCCTTGAAATTATCTTTCCAATGAGTACAAGAACACCTGAATCGGACTCCGTTTGTGAAAGTTATGGCCTTTTTAGTAACTGCCTGTCAGGCTGTCCCGAACCGAATCCGAATTGAATTCTAAGTTGAATCCGAGTTTGAATTGGATTGAGCACGTGGGAGGTCCGAATTTGGCTTGAAAATCTTATCCAAAACTTGTAGTTTAAGTCCTTGGGCTCCTCCCTTTTTGCTCTCCCACTGCATTGGCTTCTTTCCTCCTTGTGCTTCTCCATAACTTTGGCCCGGAATCATCATAATATTCAAACCTAATAATAAACAAGAATTTGGCATAAGGTAGTATATCGTTCCCACAAATAGAAGGAAATTCATTAAGAAACAAATTCACCTGACAATATTTAATGCGGCTCAATGCTTCGTCCGGTGAAATAATGTATTTGACTTAAAAGTGCTAAGCATATGCGTATCCGCATCATCCTCTCCTTCTTCAAGAAAAGCCGTCCTCGGCTTTTGATAGCCTAAAATTGTACTAAACAAAGAATACAACGTGTATGCATGGTATATGTATTGGTCGGTTACACCCTTTCGTCTTTCACATTACTATTACCGGAGGTGTAGTAAGCAAAAGAACAACACATATGCGTGGTATATGTATGAATCAATTATTGTGTCATTCTCATTCTCACTGTTTTGCACAAACCAATTGATACTACAATAGCTATCAAATGCATTCATTGCAATGTTTTCATTCACACCATTCTCCTCCCATAAGAAAAAGTCGTCCTCGACTTTTGCAAGCACGTGGACAAGTCATTAATGGGAAAACCAGATCAAACGGTTCAAATATGGAAGGTAAAATTTTAATTGCCTTCATTGCTTCAGCTGCGCTACTCTGATTATCTGTACATGATTGTTCATCGAAAGAGGAACAAGTAGGCACAAGAAATCTTTGTAAACAGCAAGCACTATTGTTAAACCTCATCTCATTGTGATCATGACGTGGTATAAAAGATTGTTTGTCCAAAATATGCAATTTCAACTCGGCAAGCTTATCACATGTAATGCATATTCGATAAACATAAAAGTTGTCATCTACACCATAATCTCCGATCAAATTGAACTTATATGTGTAGGCATAGGAACTAACTAGTGATTTTAAATATGCAATTTCAGCAACATTCTCAATGATACTAGATAGCTCTTTAGGGTCATCGAACATAATATAATATAAAGAATCATCAGGAGATATTCTAGAAAGAACTTCCTTATGAGTAATTAATTCCACATTATGTAAATTGACCAAAGAAATTTCAGAACATGGAATTTTCGAATGAACACATGAGTTCTCACAATTACTCACCTTTTCACAAATAAATTCAGAACCAATTTGGTTACCTCTATCATTCTCTTGAATTGATGTAGGTGTTGTAGGTATTAAATCATCATGATGTAACAACGGATCAGCAAGTACTTCATCTTTAACTATGATTATCTCCTCATCGTTTATCTCCAATGGTGCCAGTTGTTGAACATTTGATTCCTCTTCTTTAATATCAACCTGCACAATGTGAGAAACAACACTAGAAGTAGATATTAATGTGTTAGTTTCAAAATCAACCTCACTTTGTCCATCTTCCACTTCTCTCTTTTCTTTTGGTGTATCTCTCACACTCTCAGTTTGGATGCTCTCAAATTCACATATGGTGGAATCACACAGCTCACTCTTTTTAGCACTATCTCTCAATTTGGCTATGTGGCTCTCATTCTCACATAGGTTTTGATGCATCTCAATTGTTGTATGTATCATTGGGACAGCACAAGATGTCTCCATTACCGAAAGGAAAGTCCCATGCTCGGTCTTCTTCTCATGTGTCACACTAGTGGAACCATAAGAGCTGAAGTATGGACATGGATTGAACCGTGATATACGTGTCTCCATAAGTCTCTTCTCCTCCTTAATAGCACAATTCACAAGATCATGCAAGTTACTAAAATATTTATGTTGAAGTATAGCGGCGATCTCAGAATTCAAGCCACCCTTGAAGTATGCCTTCTCCCTTATTGGACTAGTGACACCGGCACGACACATTGCATCTTGCAGTTCAAAATAGTAATCTTGGACAGTATTACTACCTTGTGTGATATTCTCCAAATGGTGAAGCAATTCCTGCGCATAATAGGATGGCACAAACTCGCTCCTCATGAACGCCTTCAAATCTGACCAAGATTTAATGAATTGTTTTCCAATTAGTTGTTGCCACCAACTATAAGCATAGTCTTCAAACTCCCTCGTGGCACGCATCACCTCTTGGTCTTTGGAAAGTTTTTGAAATCTAAACACTTTCTCCATTTGCCATTCCCACTCAAGATACTCCTCTGGATCATCACTGCCACAGAAAGGAACAAAGCTATCTTTTTGTTGTTGTGGTCGAAGTGCTTGCACAATATCATTCACGATGTTTTTGTGTAACACCTTCATTTGTTGATTGAATTCAATATGGAAATCCTGCATATCCGCCTTAAGTTGTACGTGCTTAGCAGTGGTGCCTGATTGGAGCTCTTCTGGCAATGTACTTCTCAATGCCTGATGTTTAAAACGAGTCACCACGGCATTAAGATTAACTTCATTCTCATCACCATAGTTGTCTTCTCCACCTGACATGGTTAGATTGTGCAAAGACAACACAAAGCAATAACAAGGTATATGGATGATTAGTATAAATCACTCGATCTCACTCTTTTCTCTCACAAGTAAAGTTCTCACCTTTCCGAAGTGGATTGATGCCAAAAGAAACATACACTTGGTGGTGGCTATAATAACAAGTCATGATCAAGCGGATTTAAAAGTGAGTCACAATTGCACGGCAATGGATGTTTTGTGGAGCTTGCTTAGGAAGTATTTATCCTATACGATCTGAATTTCTCGATGTCGTAAAATTAAGTAATAATCCAAGTTAGAAGATATTGCCTAGGTGCTGATCCAAAAGATTTAAGTGAAGTATATGAACGCACACGCAAAGATCAATGTGACTCGATGCAAACAAAGGAATGAGCTAACTAGAGGCAATCTGAAATTAAAGATTAGATAGCTCGTTTTGCATCAAGTACTAGGAGAGACGTTAGCCAATTGCAATGATATGAATGTAAGGGCACAAGATTGCTCAAAGGAATTAAATACACAAGCTGAAATTATGGACTAAGAGCTCATCCTAAATTTGGCCAATGGTTTTTTTTTCTTCCTTTTTTTTCTTCTTCTCTCTTTTTTTTTGCTCAAGCCGTGGCTCTCTCTCTTTTTTTTGTCGGCTGCCTTCTTTCTTTCTTTATTTCCTTCTTTTTTTTTTACTTGTAGTTGGCACTAAGGTTTAGCTTTCCCTTCCCAAAAGAATAATATTTCAGCAGGTGTAAATTAATACCAAGAACAGCCCTTAATGCAATTATCAAAGACTAGTCTCAAGATGAATAGAAATTAAGGATATATGTAACAGAAACAGCCACAGTACGGATTTTTTTCGCGCGGTACTGTAGCAGCACTGTTCACGGTACTGTAGCAGCACTGTTCACGCATTTAGCAATCGGATTTTTTTTGAATTTTTTGATTGGACACAAAGATTAAGTGACGCAAAGGAACACGATGATCAGCACGTAAACAAAAATTCTAATGGACGAAAACTTAACAAAACTCACGAAAATAACAGATGCAAAAACTAGGGTTTGGATTTTTTTTTGTGTTTTCGGTTTATGGACTATAGGACAATAAGTAATAACTGAAATTTAAAGGGATAAGATCCTCACCGAGTAAACGCGCTCGATACCAAGATGATACGGGTCGCCCGATCTTCTCGACGAGGATGGATACTCACGGAGTCTTGATGAATCGCAATGATCCTTCAATGCCAATGCAAGGACGAACACTCTTTAATCCGCCAAACCACACTCGTGTTGATTTCACGACCACTGGCGAAGATCTATCGTGCACCCAATTCCCAATGGAAAGGCTGAACGATCTTGATTGAAGAAAGTAACTCCTAATTCCCTATGGAACTTAGGCAACAATGCTAAACTCGAACATACTTTAGTAGATTGATTATTCTCAAACGTGGTCTACCTTACAATGGGGTCTAACCCTTAATATATAGTACCTGGCCACCTCATGGCTGGCCAAGAGGTCCTAAACAAACTCCAACACATCCCTACATGTATTTGGAAACAAACTCACACAAAAGGAAAAACCTAAAATTAAACCGTCACAATATTTCGGTCATAACTTTTTATCCATGATGAATTTGAAGGTGGGGCCAGATCCATTACGTAGCCCTTGAAATTATCTTTCCAATGAGTACAAGAACACCTGAATCGGACTCCGTTTGTGAAAGTTATGGCCTTTTTAGTAACTGCCTGTCAGGCTGTCCCGAACCGAATCCGAATTGAATTCTGAGTTGAATCCGAGTTTGAATTGGATTGAGCACGTGGGAGGTCCGAATTTGGCTTGAAAATCTTATCCAAAACTTGTAGTTTAAGTCCTTGGGCTCCTCCCTTTTTGCTCTCCCACTGCATTGGCTTCTTTCCTCCTTGTGCTTCTCCATAACTTTGGCCCCGGAATCATCATAATATTCAAACCTAATAATAAACAAGAATTTGGCATAAGGTAGTATATCGTTCCCACAAATAGAAGGAAATTCATTAAGAAACAAATTCACCTGACAATATTTAATGCGGCTCAATGCTTCTTTCCAGTGAAATAATGTATTTGACTTAAAAGTGCTAAGCATATGCGTATCCGCATCAGCTACTCTTCGCTGTAGAACCCACAGAAGAGGGAACACTAGCTGCTGGATTTGATGGCTTCCTTGCACTTGGAGTGGCTTCTTCCTTCTTGCTAGATGATGAGCGAAAGCTTGAACCACCACTTTGAGCTGTTCGTTGGCTTACTTGTGATTTGGAACCATATCTTCCTCCGCTGGTCGGTGTACGTGCAGCAAAGGACGTTGATCTTGCAAACTTAGCATCCTCTTGCAATTGTCGTTCTGCCTTTGTAGCTTGATGCACTAACTCATAAAGATTGGTATAAGGCTGAAAATTGACAATTCTTTTGACTTGATGGTTCAAACCTGAGAGGAAGCGTGCCATGGTTTGCTCTTCTTGTTCTTGAACCTTGGCTCGAATCATGGCTAGCTCCATCTCCTTGTAGTACTCCTCCACAGAATGTGCTCCCTGCTTCATATTCTGCAATTTATCAAATAGATCACGTTTGTAATGACGAGGAACAAACGGGCTCTCATTTCCGCTTCATCTCTTGCCATGTTGCAACAGGTTTTCTCCATTCTCAACTCTTTGAGTAATGACTTGTTCCCACCAATCCAAAGCATAACCTTCAAACTCAAGTGATGCCAACTGTATCTTTCTCTCATCCGTATAGTGATGCATACGAATATTTTATCAACCTTCAATTCCCAAGTGAGATACTCCTCGGGATCTGTTCCACCTGCAAACTTGGGCATGGAAAACTTGAGCCTGCCCAATCCATCATCTTCATTGCGTGGGACGACGATAATGGTCATTGTAATGCAAAGCAAAATCACCATCCAGTTCCATCGCATGTGCAGCACCACCACGCCCACCACGGCCTCCACCTAGACCCCGACCACGCCTCCATGGGCTCCTCCTCGTCCTCCTAGCTGTGGTGGACGCACCACGTTGGTCGCCACTCGGTGTTGCGGTGCAGGAGGTACATGTGCAGCAGCTTCTCCTCCTTGAACACTTGCTTCATCGCCGCCATTGCGAGCTTGTATAAGCCTAGTGAGGGTCCCAATGTCCTCCCGCAATTGGCGCACATTTTCATCAGCTTGTATCTCCATATTTTGCATATCCCTTGCAATTTGATCAGCAAAAGAATCATGCTTCTCGTGGAGTTGATTGAGCCCTTGGTGTAGCTCACGTTGAAAGTGTTCGCGGAGTGCCCCAAATTGATATTGCTTGACGAATGCCTGAGTTTCATTTGTCCCACCACTCTCATCATGGTGTAGCTCACGGTTACTGTTCACGGCCCGCAAACACTGTAGCGCGCGTACTGTAGCACGGGCCTGGTACTGTTCACGCATTGCACTATTCATGGGCTGACCATTGTTCATGCTGTCCTTGATCTCCATTCATCGCTGACTCTTCAAACCTGAGCACAAGTAAAACATTGTTTTTAGGTAGTATACAATTCTCATTAAAATTAATGACTTGTTCATTAAGGAGCAGGTTCACCTGGGATTGTAGTTTCTTGGCTCGTGCTCTTGTTATTGGTCCTGTTATTGAAGTCTCATTACTAGCTTTGGCATTACTAGCGATGTCCTCCTCATCAATAACAAGTGACACATTTCCATGGACACAACATCACATTCTATAGTATCACGATAAGAACCAATCTGAAAACTAACATCAACTGTGTACCCAACATTCATAGAACCATTATTGTTTAACCATTGAATTTGATATGGATGTGGGTGTTTCTTATATTTCAAACCAAGTTTAGTGCAAAGTTCTTTGCTAGCTAAGTTATGACAACTACCTCCGTCAATAATAACTTTGCAACACTTACCATCTTTACTCACCTGAGCTCTTGTTTGGAAAAGATTGCAACGCTGTTCATGGTTGGGCTTTGCTTGAACGCTCAATACCGAAGGGGTGCACACAAGGATAGGACCGGACTCGGGGTCACAATACCCATCCCTATGTGTTTCTTCTTCGCTTTCTCTCTCATGGCCATCTTCATGCGCCTCGATATCAGCAAGGTGCTCTCCATCTTCCTCACTAGCAGAATCATATTCTCCATTCTCAGTTATCAACATTACCTTGTTATTTGGACAATCCTTTTGCATATGTCCACGACCAAGACACTTGAAGCATTGGATTGAGCTACTCTTGGCCGTAGAACCAATAGAGGATGATGAAGAGGGGACTGGTCCTTTCTTTGGAAAGGAAGGAGTGGCGTTCTTGGCACTTGGGGCAGCACGTGCACTAGGAGTAAAATTTCCACTAGATGGATTAGTTTTAAACGAATTGAAATGAGATGTGGTTTTACCTCCTGTAGGTGCTGTACGGGGAGTGTAGGAAGATGATCTTGAAACCCTCATGTCCTGTTGTACTTGCCTCTCAGCCTTAGTGGCTTGATGCACCAACTCCACCAAGTTGTTGTAGGGTTGAAATTCGGCGATTCGCTTGATGGAAGGATGCAAACCAGCATGGAATCGGGCCATAGTTTGCTCTTCTTGTTCATAAACATTAGCCCTTATCATAGCCATTTCCATTTCTTTGTAGTACTCCTCAATTGTGAAACTCCCTTGCTTCAAATTCTGCAATTTATCAAAGAGGTCACGTTTGTAATGTGTAGGTACAAACCTTGCTCTCATATGGTACTTCATCTCTTCCCATGTAGTGATGGGTGGCTCATTATTCCTCATCCTTTGGTTTTGCATTTGCTCCCACCAAACCAAGGCATAATCATTGAATTCTAGTCCCGCCATATGGATTTTCTTCTCTTCAGAATAGTTGTGCAAGCGGAACAACTTGTCCACCTTGAGCTCCCAAGTGAGGTATTCTTCGGGCTCATGTGTACCTGAAAATGAAGACATCGTAAATTTGAGCTTACCAAATTTCTCCTCGTGTGGTCGTTCTTCGCCGTAACGATTACGGCGGTGGTAGCCGTCGTCATGGTGCGGAAAGTCATCGTCGTCAAAGTGAAGTGCTCCCCCACCACGGCCTCCATGTCCATGGCCCCTCCCCGGACCATGAAAGCTGGCCCCTGCACCTCTCCCAGGGAAGGTTGGATGGATGGCGTTTGCCACCACGCGGTCTCGCTGTTGCTGTGCATCTTGGCCACCTCGAGCAACGCCTGCTTCCTCATCTCGCGGAGGGATGCCACCCCCACGATGAACACTGCCTTCCTCTTGTTGTGGTCGAAGTGCGCGCACCACATCGTTCACAATGTTGGTACGTAGCACGCTCATTTGTTGGTTCATCTCAATGCGCATGTCTTGTGCGGAATTGTTGATCTCTGCCTTGAGTTGCTCCTCCAAGTCCGAAGTAGTGGCGATGAACTCATTGCGCAAAGTTCCCCTCGAAGCATGGAATTGAAAACGAGTCACCGGGGAATTCAGACCATGCTCCTCTCCCATGTTGTCGTCTCCACCTGACATGGTTAGTAGCACAAGGAAACACCAAAACCACAAATATATGGGTAACATGTGTTCACTCTATCTCACTTTTTCTTCTCCCAAGTAAAGTTCTTACCTTTCCGAACTGGATTGAGGCCAAAAGAAACTTACACTTGGTGGTGGCTATAATAACAAGTGATGATCAAGCGGATTTAAAAGTGACTCACAATTGCATGGCAAAGGATATTTTGTGGAGTTTGGTTAGGAAGTATTTATCCTACACGATCTGATTTCTCGATGCTGTAAAATTAAGTAATAATCCAAGTTAGAATACTTTGCCTAAGTGCTGATCCAAAAGATTTAAGTGAAGTATATGAACGCACACACAAAGATCAATGTGACTCGATGCAAACAAAGGAATGAGCTAACTAGAGGTAATCTGAAATTAAAGATTAGATAGCTCGTTTTGCACCAAGTACTAGGAGAGACGCTAGCCAATTGCAATGATATGAATGTAAGGGCACAAGATTGCTCAAAGAAATTAAATACACAAGCTGAATTTATGGACTAAGAGCTCATGCTAAATTCGGCCAATGTTTTTTTTCCTTTTTTTAGCTATCTTTTTTCTTCTTCTTCTTCTTCTTCTTTTTTTTCAAGGGCCAATGCAAGGGACGAACACTCTTTAATCCGCCAAAACACACTCGTGTTGATTTCGCCGACCACCAAGCGAAGATCTATTGTGCACCCAATTCCCAACGGAAAGGCTGAACAATCTTGATTGAAGAAAATCACTCCAAATTCCCCATGGATCTTCGGTAGCAATGCTAAACTCGAACAAACTTTAATAGATTCATTATTCTCAAACGTGGTCTAACCCTCAATATGTAGTACCCTATCCACCTCATGGCTGGGCAAGAGGTTCTAAACCAACTCCAACTTATTCCTACATGTATTTGGAAACAAACTCACACAAAAGGAAAAACCTAAAATTAAACCATCACAATGTTTCGGTCATAACTTTTTATCCGTTTGGATCCATTGCGTAGCCCTTGAAATTATCTTTCCAACGAGTACAAGAACACCTTAATCGGACTCCGTTTGTGAAAGTTATGGCCTTTTAGTAATCACTGTCAGTTGTCCCGAACCGAATCCGAATTGAATTCTGAGTAGAATCCGAATTTGAATTGGATTGAGCACGTGGGAAGTGCGAATTTGGCTTGTAAATCTTATCCAAAGCTTGTAGTTTTAGTCCTTGGGCTTCTTCCCTTTTTGCTCTCCCATCAAACGGGCTTCTTTCCTCCTTGATCAACCGCATGGGCTGCTTGATTGAGAAATTGTTGGATAGATATATCATTGCTGCTTGCCCGCATGGACTCTCCTCATGACTCGTGGCAGGTTGGTCCTTCGCCACTTGATCTTCTGTTGCTTAAATCTGAGAAGGCATAACTATTTGCCTTAGGTAGTATGTTATTCTCATCTAACGTAATAGAAGAATCTTTAAGGAACAAAAGCACCTGTTGTTAAAGTAGCTTAGCTCTTGCTCTTGTCATAGGACCTTCCGGAACCTTATCAATAGCTTTGCTATGCATATTTGAAGTGGACGATGAATATGTAGTAGAGATGTCCTCATCACTTACGTGAATCTAAGATCTAAAATCGCTCTATCTTCTCGTTTCCTTTCCAACCGATCAAGAATCGCCTCAATCGGAGGTCGTATGCAAAAGTTAGGATCCCCAACGAGAAGATAGAGCGAAAAAAACAAAGTCTGGGAAATATGGAGATTTTAGATCCGTGTAAGCCTCCAGCACAGACGCGGCCACTTCGACCCCAAAAAACGTCGTTTAGGCCCTCAAAATGGGCCCGCAAATCGAGGAAAAATGAAGTTTCTCAGAATTTGCTCAAAATTGACATGAACCTTTTACAGGTGATTCTAAGGTTCCCCGTGCAGACGGCATCCTTTTTCGAGCTCCTGAACTCCGTTTGGAACATCATCTAGTTTCCTTTCTACGCGGTGTACTCGTTTGTGTACTAGGCTCGCGTCTCTAGTACGGTCTAGCCTAGGGCCAGCACAGTACCATCGTTGAGCGATTGTTCAACTTGCATTTTCTGAATTGATTATTGCTACTCCTTGCTACCAAACTTGAGCCTTCCCAGCTACACCTTTCTACACCGTACAGGCTGAGCTTCACCTGGCAATCGCTCCATCCAATCTTCGCAGATATATTGCCATCGCTGGTTGCCGATCGCCTCTGTGTGCTTGGTAAGAATTGGTAAGAATTCGAATATATTCTTGTGTTTTTGCTAACAATGGCAGGTTCTGGAGAGTTTTCAGATCATGATACCTCTCATACTCCTCGTACGAAGGGAATCATACAACATTTCAGGCGTGAAATTAATCTCCGTACGGAGGGCCTTGAGGAGGATGTCAGGGTCACGAATGAGCGACTTGCTCAACTCGAGGGCGCCTAGATTGAGACAAACGCGACGCTCGCGGCGATGGAGAGAGCACAAGGTGTCACTAACGCTTCTCTAGTAGGTATTATGGCGCGCCTTGAGGAGATTGCCCAAGCATCCACTGTGGTTCCTCCTGCTGCACCGGTAGAGGGTCAAGATGAATTCGATCATGTGGGTGATTTCGAGGCCGACGGCAGGGCTAACCACAACAACGATCGAGCTCGTCGACAATTGTGTTTTAACCAACAAGGTATGCGAAGACAACCCCCACGACGTGAGGTACGTGACCACGATGATGTTTTTGCTAAGGTTAAATTCACTACGCCTCTTTTTAATGGTAAATATGATCCTGATGGTTATCTTGATTGGGAACTAGCTGTTGATCCAAAATTTGCTTGCTATGACTTTCCTGAGAATAGACGAGTTAGAGCTGCGACTAGTGAATTTACCGACTTTGCTTCTATTTGGTGGAAAGAACATTGCCATCAACAACCCAACAACATATCTAACACTTGGGAGGCTTTAAAATTACTTATGCGCCATCGATTTGTTCCCTCATATTATGCTCGTGATTTGTTAAATAAACTGCAACACTTACAACAAGGTGCAAAGTCTGTGGAAGAATATTATTAGGAATTACAAATTGGTATGTTGCGCTGTGGGTTAGTTGAGGATGAGGAGGCATCAATGGCTAGGTTTTTGGGAGGGTTGAATCGAGAAATTCAAGACATCCTTGATTACAAAGATTACAACTCCATTACTAGACTGTTTCATCTTGCTTGCAAAGCTGAACGTGAATTGCAGGGACGCCAGACGAGAATGCGATCTAACCCTTCTGTAGGTCGTACAAATTCATAGACGCCACGCACACCTTCTACCTCACCCACTGTGGCACCCCCACCATTACCCTCCAACAACAAGCAGCACCCTACTACATCAAATTCGGTGCCACGAGTTTTCGAAGCACACAAATCAGCACCACCACTTTGTGCAAAAACCTCCTCTTTGGTTGCTTCGACAGGACGAACGAGGGACGTTCAATGCCATTGTTGCAAAGGCTATGGACACATGATGCGGGACTGTCCAAGCAAGCGTGTATTGATTATACGTGATGATGGCGGGTATTCCTCTGCTAGTGACATTGATGATGAAACATATGCTATGCTTGCAAATGATCCTACAGGACATGATGATGATGAATCTGAACATGAGGAGCATGTTGGCGCCGAAGATGCCGACAAGTATTTGAGCATTATAGTGCAACGCATACTAAGTGCTCAAGTGTCTCATGCCGATCAAAACCAGTGCCATAACTTGTTCCAAATCAAGGGCGTTGTTAAAAAACGCTCGATTCGCATAATTGTTGATGGTGGGAGTTGCAACAATTTGGCGAGTATGGATATGGTGGAGAAGCTTGCTTTGTCGACTAAACCTCATCCCCACCCATATCATATTCAATGGTTCAACAACAGTGGTAAATTGAAGGTAACACGGATGGTGAGAGTACATTTTTCTATGGGTTCGTACCATGATTATGTTGATTGCGATGTTGTTCCTAAGCAAGCTTGTTCATTACTATTAGGAAGACATTGGCAATATGATACTGATTGTGCGCATCATGGTAGAAATAATCAATACGCTCTCATGTTTAAGGGAAAAAATTGTGCTGCATTCTATGACTCCTGAGCAAATTATTAAAGATGACCTTGCTAGAGCTAGTAGAGAGAAATGCCTAGCGAATGCTGAGAGTGAGAATCAGATTATAGCAAAAGAGCTTGAGCAACATAAAAAGAAAGAACCTAAATCTGCTCATGTGAAAAATAAAGAAATTAAATTGAAAGGTGCTTGTTTTCTTGCTACCATATCTGATATGAATGAACTAGATGCTAGTAATTCTGTTTGTTATGCATTAATTTGCAAAGAAGCTTTGTTTTCATTTGAGGATATACCTACTTTTCCACCTGCTGTCACTAATATTTTGCAGGAGTACAAAGATGTCTTTCCAAAGGACATCCCGCCGGGGCTGCCACCGCTTCGTGGGATTGAGCATCAAATTGATTTAATCCCGGTGCATCATTGCCCAACCGAGCACCATATATGACCAATCCAGAAGAAACTAAAGAAATTCAGCGCCAAGTTCAACAGTTGCTTGATAAAGGGTATGTGCGCAAATCTCTTAGCCCTTGTGCTGTTCCGGTCATTTTGGTATCAAAGAAAAATGGATCATGGCGCATGTGTGTGGATCTACAGCAATCAATAATATCACCATTAGGTATCGTCATCCTATTCCTAGGTTAGATGATATGCTCGATGAATTGAGTGGCTCTGTTGTCAAGGTTGATTTGCGTAGTGGTTATCATCAAATCCGCATGAAATTAGGCGATGAATAGAAAACGGCTTTTAAAACTAAGTTCGGGTTATATGAGTGGTTAGTAACGCCTTTTGGTTTAACTAATGCACCTAGTACTTTCATGAGACTAATGAATGAGGTTTTGCATGCTTTCATTGGTAGATTTGTGGTGGTTTATTTTCATGATATATTGATACATAGCAAATCATTAGAGGAACATCTGGACCATTTACGTGCTGTTTTGAAGGCTTTACGTGATGCACGCCTATTTGGTAACCTTGAGAAGTGCACCTTTTGCACAGATCGGGTCGCGTTTCTTGGCTATGTTGTTACTCCGCAGGGAATTGAAGTTGATCAAGCCAAGGTTGAAGCAATACAGAGTTGGCCGACTCCTAACACGATCACACGGGTGCGGAGCTTTTTAGGACTTGCTGGGTTTTACCGCCGCTTTGTGAAGGATTTCAGCACCATCGCCGCACCATTGAATGAGCTTACCAAGAAGCGTGCCATTTATTTGGGGCACAAGAATCAGACGCTGCGCACGGTGTTTCTTGAACGAGAATCGACGGCCCATGAACAGCACCGTGCTACGGTCTTGTGAATAGTACCACATGGAAAGTTTAGTGTTGGATAGCCTTGGGCTGAGACTATATATTGAGGGGTAGACCCCCATTGTAAAGGGAACCACTTTTTTAATAGAAAAACTCTTATTCTTTCGTTGGGCAAACCAGCTTGAGAGAATTGGGAGTTCATTGAAATTAAGATTGTTCAACCTTTTCCGCTGGGAATTTGGAGCGCAATAGAACTTCACGGTGGTCGTGAAGTTCAGCACGTGAGGTTGGGCGAATTATAGAGTGCTAACTCTTGCATTGGCAACGGGGGATCACTACGGTTCATCAAATCCACGTGAGTATCCAGATCCTACGTCGAGAAGATCGGGCGACCCCGTATCATCTGGTATCAGAGCGCGGTTTACTCGGTAGGATTATTTACCCTTACTTTTAGATTGATTTATTTTTCGTCCTATAGTCCATTTAACTGAAAATTGCAACAAAAAAAATAACCAAACCCTAGTTTTTGCATCTGTTAATTTTGTGAGTTTTGTTAGGTTTTGATCCATTAGAATTTTTGTTTAGGTGCTGATCGTTCGTGTTTATTTGCGTAGCCTAATCTTTGTGTCCAATCCAAAAAAAAAATCATGCTGATATTCTTTTCATCATTTGAGACTAGCTGTTGAATATTGCATCTAGGGCTGCTCTTGAGTACTTCACACCTTGCTGAATATTTGTGACCTATGCAAAACCAAAAGAACAATTAAACCTAGTTTGGCCTTTGAAAGAAAAGAAAAAGAGGAAGTTGAGCCAAAAAAAAGAAGGAAAGAAAGAAAGAAAGAAAGAAAGAAAGAAAAGAAAGCATTGGCGAATTTGGGTGAGTTCTTAATCCACAAATTCAGATTGTGTAATTTAACCTCTTGAGCAATCTCGTGCCCTTACATTCATATCATTGCAATTGGCTAGCGTCTCTCCTAGTACTTGGTGCAAAACGAGCTATCTATTCTTTAATTTCAGATTGCCTAGCTCATTCCTTTGTTTGCATCGAGTCACATTAATCTTTTGCGTGTGCGTTCATATACTTCACTTAAATCTTTTGGATCAGCACTTAGGCAAAGTATTATAGCTTGGATTATTACTTAACTTTACAACATCAAGAATTTCAGATTGCTAGGATATACACTCATGCCAAGCTCCACCATATAACCGTTGTTGTGCAAGTAGTGAACACTCTTAATTTCGCTTGATCATCACGTGCTATTGTCACTTCTACCGGTGTAAGTTTTATTGGCCTTAATTCACTTCGGAAGGGTAAGAACTTTACTTGGAGAGAGGACATAGTGAGATTGAGTGATTTCCACAAAGCATTATTATATACACAGCTATTTGTTTCTTGCATAACTAACCATGTCGTGGAGAAGAACACCATGATGAGAGTGGTGGGACAAATGAAACTCAGGCATTCGTCAAGCAATATCAATTTGGGGCACTCCGCGAAACTTTCAACGTGAGCTACACCAAGGGCTCAATCAACTCCACGAGAAGCATGATTCTTTATTGATCAAATTGCAAGGGATATGCAAAATATGGAGATACAAGCTGATGAAAATGTGCGCCAATTGCGGGAGGACATTGGGACCCTCACTAGGCTTATACAAGCTCGCAATGGCGGCGATGAAGCAAGTGTTCAAGGAGGAGAAGCTGCTGCACATGTACCTCCTGCACCGCAACACCGAGTGGCAGCTAACGTGGTGCGTCCACCACAGCTAGGAGGACGAGGAGGAGCCCATGGAGGCGTGGTCGGGGTCTAGGTGGAGGCCGTGGTGGGCGTGGTGGTGCTGCACATGCGATGGAAGTGGATGGTGATTTTGCTTTGCATTACAATGACCATTATCGTCGTCCACGCAATGAAGATGATGGATTGGGCAGGCTCAAGTTTTCCATGCCCAAGTTTGCAGGTGGAACAGATCCCGAGGAGTATCTCACTTGGGAATTGAAGGTTGATAAAATATTCCGTATGCATCACTATACGGATGAGAGAAAGATACAGTTGGCATCACTTGAGTTTGAAGGTTATGCTTTGGATTGGTGGGAACAAGTCATTACTCAAAGAGTTGAGAATGGAGAAAACCCTGTTGCAACATGGCAAGAGATGAAGCGGAAATGAGAGCCCGTTTTGTTCCTCGTCATTACAAACGTGATCTATTTGATAAATTGCAGAATATGAAGCAGGGCACATTCGTGGAGGAGTACTACAAGGAGATGGAGCTAGCCATGATTCGAGCCAAGGTTCAAGAACAAGAAGAGCAAACCATGGCACGCTTCCTCTCAGGTTTGAACCATCAAGTCAAAAGAATGTAAATTTTCAGCCTTATACCAATCTTTATGAGTTAGTGCATCAAGCTACAAAGGCAGAACGACAATTGCAAGAGGATGCTGAGTTTGCAAGATCAACGTCCTTTGCTGCAAGTACACCGATCAGCGGAGGAAGATATGGTTCCAAATCACAAGTAAGCCAACGAACAGCTCAAAGTGGTGGTTCAAGCTTTGGCTCATCATCTAGCAAGAAGGAAGAAGCCACTCCAAGTGCAAGGAAGCCATCAAATCCAGCAGCTAGTGTTCCTCTTCGTGGGTTCTACAGCGAAGAGTAGCGGTATACAATGCTTCAAATGCCTTGGTCGTGGTCATATGCAAAAGGATTGCCCAAATAACAAAGCGATGTTGATATTAGATAATGGAGAATATGATTCTGCAAGTGAAGAAGAGAATGATCACCATGCTGATTTAGGGACATATGATGATGCACATGAGGAGGAGCAAGACATAGAGTATTGTGAACCCGGAGTTGGTCCTATACTTGTTTGTGCTCCGACAGTGTTGAGTGTGCAACCAAAGCCTTCCCAAGAACAGCGCTGCAATTTATTCCATACAAGAGCTCAAGTTAGCAAAGATGGCAAATTTTGCAAGGTAATCATTGATGGTGGGAGTTGTCGTAATTTGGCTAGCAAGGAGCTTTGCAATAAACTTGGATTGAAGTACAAGAAACACCCACATCCGTATCAGATCCAGTGGTTGCATGAGAAAGGTTCGTTGAGTGTGGGATACACCGTGGATGTTGAATTTGAAATTGGCACTTATCGTGATACGGTGGAGTGTGATGTGGTGCCTATGGACGTATGTCACTTGCTGCTAGGAAGGCCATGGCAATATGATCGTGCTGTGATTCATGATGGAAGAACTAACCAATACAAGTTTTGGTGGAACAAAAAACAAGTCGTGCTGCTACCGTTGACTCCTTCTCAAATTGTAAATGATACTGTACAAAAGATTGAAGTGCAAGTTGAGAGTGAGAAAGGGAGAGAACAAAAGAGTGTGATTCCACAAAAAGTGAGTGAGAGCCACAAACCAAACATGAGAGGTAAAGGCAAGAGTGAGGGAGAGAAAAACTTAATCATGACAGCCACCAAATCTGATCTGAGAGAGATGAAAGATGACCCCACTTTGATGCACCTTGTATTGTTGTACAAGGATGCATTGCTTTCTACTAATGACTTAACATCTCTTCCTAGTGCTGTTTCTCAAGTTTTGCAGGCTTATGACGACGTGAGCCGGAGGAGGTGCCCGCTGGTCTACCACCTATTCGAGGTATTGAGCATCAAATTGACTTAGTCCCGGGAGCCCCTCTTCCCAACCGGCCGCCGTACCGCACAAATCCAGAAGAAACGAAGGAGATTCAGCGCCAAGTGCAAGCACTTTTGGACAAAGGGTACGTACGCAAGAGTCTTAGTCCTTGTGCCGTTCCTGTTATTCTTGTTCCTAAGAAAGATGGTACTTGGAGAATGTGCATAGACTGTAGAGCTATTAACAACATAACCGTTCGCTATCGTCATCCTATTCCTAGGTTAGATGATATGCTTGATGAGTTAAGTGGTTCTACTATCTTTTCTAAGATTGACTTGCGTAGTGGCTACCATCAAATAAGAATGAAACATGGTGATGAATGGAAAACTGCTTTTAAAACGAAATTTGGCTTGTATGAATGGTTAGTGATGCCTTTTGGATTGTCCAATGCTCCTAGTACATTCATGCGCTTAATGAACCATGTTTTGAGACACTTCATTGGAAAATTTGTGGTAGTTTACTTTGATGATATTCTGATATATAGTCGCTCTTCGGAAGATCATATTGAACACATCAAACAAGTGCTAGAAGTGCTTAGGAAAGAATGCTTGTATGCCAATCTTGAAAAGTGTACTTTTTGCACTAGTAAGGTTGTGTTTCTAGGCTATGTTGTTTCAGCTCATGGCATTGAAGTGGATGAATCTAAAATTGAAGCTATTAGAAATTGGCCAATTCCGTGAATGTGAGTCAAATTCGTAGCTTCCATGGGCTTGCTAGTTTCTATCGGCGATTTGTGAAAGATTTTAGCACCATTGCTGCCCCATTAAATGAATTAACTAAAAGGGAGTGATTTTTGAGTGGGAGAAAAACAAGACAAAGCTTTTGCTGAATTGAAGAAATGTTTGATGAAGCACCATTGCTTGCTTTACCTGATTTCACAAAAACTTTTGAGATTGAATGTGATGCTAGTGGAATAGGTATTGGTGGTGTTTTGATGCAAGAAAGAAAACCTGTTGCATATTTTAGTGAGAAACTTCATGGTGCACAATTGAATTATCCTGTTTATGATAAAGAACTATATGCTCTTGTGCGTGTGTTGGAAACTTGGCAACATTATCTTTGGCCTAAGGAATTCATAATACATTCTGATCATGAATCTTTGAAATATTTAAAGGGCAAGCGAAATTGAATCGTAGACATGCTAAGTGGGTAGAATTCATTGAGACCTTTCCATACATTATCAAATATAAGAAAGGCAAAGAGAATGTGGTAGCTGATGCTTTGTCTCGAAAACATGTGCTGTTGACTCAGTTGGAAGTAAAGGTACCAGGGTTGGAAAGTTTGAAAGATTTATATGCTTCCGATCATGAATTTGCAGCTCCATATTCTAATTGCAAAGATGGAAAAGGGTGGGATAAATTTCATATTCATGATGGTTTTCTTCGCATGAATAAGCTATGTGTTCCGGATTCCTCGTGCGTTTGTTATTGTTGTAGGAATCTCATGCGGGAGGATTGATGGGGCATTTCGGAGGGAGAAGACTTATATGATGTTAGCTGATAACTTTTATTGGCCAAAGATGAGGCGAGACGTCGAGAGGTTTGTTCAAAGATGCATCACATGCCATAAGGCAAAATCAAAACTCAATCCACATGGTTTGTATACTCCACTTCTGTTCCTAGTGCTCCTTGGGAAGATATTAGCATGGATTTTGTGTTAGGACTGCCTAGGACCAAGAGGGGAAGGGATTCAGTCTTTGTTGTTGTGGATAGGTTCTCTAAAATGGCACATTTTATTCCCTGTCATAAGAGCGATGATGCGTCGCATGTAGCTGATTTGTTTTTCAGGGAGATTGTGAGATTGCATGGAATGCCAAGAACCATTGTTTCAGATCACGACGTCAAGTTCATGAGCTACTTTTGGAAGACTTTGTGGGCCAAACTTGGGACAAAGTTATTGTTTTCAACGACTTGTCACCCACAAACAGATGGGCAAACGGAGGTGGTGAACCGCACACTTTCAACGTTGCTACGTACCATGATAAAGAAGAACTTGAAAGAGTGGGAAGATTGTCTACCGCATGTGGAGTTTGCATATAACAGGGCGGTACATTCTACAACTCAATTGAGCCCATTCGAGGTGGTGTACGGCTTCAAACCAATCACGCCCTTGATTTACTTCCTCTCCCACTACAAGAACGTGCAAATATGGAGGCTTCTAAACGTGCTGATTTTGTGAAAAACTCCATGCCACAACTAAAGAGGTAATTGAAAAGAAGGTACGTGCTTATGCTTCCAAAGCTAACAAATCTAGAAAGAAAATGCTATTTGAACCAGGTGATTTAGTGTGGGTCCACCGTCGCAAAGATCGCTTTCCGCAGAAGCGTAGATCCAAATTGATGCCCCGTGGTGATGGACCTTTTAAAGTTCTTGCCAAGATCAATGACAATGCATACAAGATTGAGCTTCCCGGTGATGACTATGGGGTAAGTTCTACATTTAATGTTGCTGATCTATCACCTTTCTTTGGACAAGATTGTACAGAGTCGAGGTCGACTCCTTTTCAAGAAGGGGAGGATGATGAGGACATCGCTAGTAATGCCAAAGCTAGTAATGAGACTTCAATAACAGGACCAATAACAAGAGCACGAGCCAAGAAACTACAATCCCAGGTGAACCTGCTCCTTAATGAACATGTCATTAATTTAATGAGAATTGTATACTACCTAAAACAATGTTTTACTTGTGCTCGTGTTTGAAGAGTCACGATGAATGGAGATCAAGGACAGCATGAACAATGGTCACCCATGAATAGTGCAATGCGTGAACAGGACCGAGCCATGCTACAAGACGCGCTACGGTGTTTGCGGGCCGTGAACGAGAACCGACGGCCCATGAACAGTACCGTGCTACAGTGCGCGTGAATAGTACCACATGGAAAGTTTAGTGTTGGATAGCCTTGGGCTGAGACTATATATTGAGGGGTAGACCCCCATTGTAAAGGGAACCACTTTTTTAATAGAAAAACTCTTATTCTTTCGTTGGGCAAACGAGCTTGAGAGAATTGGGAGTTCATTGAAATTAAGATTGTTCAACCTTTTCCGCTGGGAATTGGGAGCGCAATAGAACTTCATCGGTGGTCGTGAAGTTCAGCACGTGAGGTTGGGCGAATTATAGAGTGCTAACTCTTATATTGGCAACGGGGGATCACTACGGTTCATCAAATCCACGTGAGTATCCAGATCCTACGTCGAGAAGATCGGGCGACCCCGTATCACAATATGTGCACGATGCTAATTTTGCAGAAATATTGTTGAATTGTAAAGAAGGGAAAATGTGGAATAAATTTGTCATTAATGATGGGGTTGTGTTTAGAGCCACCAAGTTGTGCATTCCTGCTAGTTCCGTTCGTCTGTTGTTGTTACAGGAAGCACATGGAGGTGGGTTAATGGGACATTTTGGTGTGAAGAAAACGGAGGACATACTTGCTGATCATTTCTTTTGGCCAAAGATGAGACGGGACATCGAGCGCGTTGCTCGCTGCACTACAAGTCAAAAAGCTAAGTCAGGACTTAATCCTCATGGTTTATATATGCCTTTACCCGTTCTTAGCGTTCCGTGGGAAGATATTTCGATGGACATTGTTTAAGGATTGCCTAGGACAAAGAAGGGGAGCGATAGTATATTTGTGGTTGTTGATAGATTTTCTAAGATGACCCATTTTATACCATGTCATAAGAGCGATGATGCTACCAATATTGCTGATTTATTCTTTCATGAAGTTATTCGCTTGCATGGTGTGCCTAATACTATAGTTTCAGATCGTGATGCTAAATTCCTTAGCCATTTTAGGAGAACTTTATGGGCTAAATTGGGGACTAAGTTGTTATTTTCTACTACTTGTCATCCCCAAACTGATGGGCAAACTGAGGTTGTGAATAGAACTTTGTCTACCATGCTAGGGCTGTGTTGAAAAAGATTTTAAAAATGTGGGAAGAATGCTTGCCTCATATTGAGTTTGCTTACAATCGGTCATTGCATTCTACTACAAAGATGTGCCCTTTTGAAGTTGTTTTTGGTTTTGTACCTCGTGCTCCTATTGATTTAATGATCATTCCATCTTCGGAGAAATTGAACCCTGATCCTAAACAGCGTGCTGAATTGATTTTAAAAATACATGAGACAACTAAGGAGAATATAGAGCGCATGAATGCTAGATATAAACTTGCTGGTAGTCAGGGGAGGAAATATTTAACTTTTGAACCAGGGGATCTTGTTTGGTTGCACTTAAGAAAAGATAGGTTTCCCGAATTGAGAAAAGATAGGTTTCCGTTTGGGACGTTCTTGTACTTCATGGAAAGCTTATGAAGTCTACTTTCCAACGGATCCAACCTCATCTTCAAATTCCATCTGAGTCGGCCACAATCGTCAAAAGAGTCCACGTTGGTTTCTGAGTCCGAGTCAAAAAGGGTGCTACACCACCACCACTTGGGCCCGTGGGCCTTGTAACCCTAGGGCGTGCACTTGGACGCCACCCCTGGTCGTTCTCCCTATAAAGGAGCCGCCGCCTCCATTGCTAAAAAGGCCATAACTTTCACAAACGGAGTCCGATTCAGGTGTTCTTGTACTCGTTGGAAAGATAATTTCAAAGGCTACGCAATGGATCCGGCCCACCTTCAAATTCGTCATGGATTAAAAGTTATGACTGAAACATTGTGACGGCTTAATTTTAGATTTTTCCTTTTGTGTGAGTTTGTTTCCAAATACATGTAGGGATGAGTTGGAGTTGGTTTAGGACCTCTTGGCCAGCCATGAGGTGGAGAGGGAACAATATATTGAGTGTTAGACTGCCATTGTAAGGGACCACGTTTGAGAATAATGAATCTACTAAAGTTTGTTCGAGTTTAGCATTGCTACCGAAGTTCCATAGGGAATTAGGAGTGATTTTCTTCAATCAAGATCGTTCAACCTTTCCATTGGTAATTGGGAGCGCGATGGAACTTCATCGATGGTCGTGAAGTCCAGCACGTGTGGCTGGGCGAATTATAGAGTGCTAACTCTTGCATTGGCAACGAGAGATCACTACGGTTCATCAAATCCACGTGAGTATCTTGATCCTACGTCGAGAAGATCGGGCGACCCCGTATCATCTTGGTATCAGAGCGCGGTTTACTCGGTAGGATTATTTACTCTTAGTTTTAGATTTATTTACTTCTGTTCATATAGTCCATTAAAATCGAAAATTGCCACAAAAAAATCCAAATCCTAGTTTTTGCATCTGTTAATTTTGTGAGTTTTGCCAGGTTTTGATCCATTAGAATTTTGTTTAGGTGCTGATCGTTCGTGTTTATTTGCGTAGCTTAATCTTTGTGTCCAATCCAAAATCCAAAAAAAAATCTTGCTGATATTTTTTTCATCAATTGAGACTAGCTGTTGAATATTGCATCTAGGGCTGCTCTTGAGTATTTTACACTTTGCTAAATATTTGTGACCCGCAAAAAAAAATCAAAGGAACGATTAAAGCAGTTCGGCCTTTACAAAAAAAGGACAGCTGAAAAAAATAAGAAATGAAAAAGAAAAAAACATGGCCGAATTTGGGAGAGTTCCTTGTCTATAAATTCAGATTGTGTGATTTAATTTCTTGAGCAATCTCGTGCCCTTACATTGATACATTGCAATTGGCTAGCGTCTCTCCTAGTACTTGGTGCAAAACAAGCTTTTGAATTCTCAATTTCAGATCGCTTCTATTTAGCTCATTCCTTTGTTGCATCGAGTCACATTGATCTTTGCGTGTGCGTTCATACACTTCACTTAAACCTTTTGGATCAGCACTTAGGCAAAGTATTCTAGATTGGACTATTACTTAAGTTTACAATATCAAGAATTTCATATTGCTAGGAATATACACTTCCATACCAAGCACCACTAAATAACCGTTGTTGTGCAATTGTGAACACTTTTAAATTCGCTTGATCATCACTGTGCTGTTGTCACTTCTACCAGGTGTAAGTTTTTATTGGCTTTAATTCACTTCGGAAGGGTAAGAACTTTACATGGGAGAGAAAAAAAACAGTGAGATTGAGTGATTTCCATAAAGCATTTGTTTCTTGCATAGCTAACCATGTCAGGTGGAGGAGAACACCATGATGAGAGTGGTGAGGCAAATAAAACTCAAGCATTCATCAAGCAATATCAATTTACGACACTCCGCGAACACTTTCAACGTGAGCTACGCTAAGGGATCGATCAACTCCATGAAAAGCATGACGCTTTTGCTGATCAAATTGCACGGAAGATGCAAAACATGGAGATACAAGCTGATGAAAATATGCGCCAATTGCGGGAGGACATTGGAGCCCTCACTAGGCTCATACAAGCTCGCAATGGTGGCGATGAAGCAAGTGTTCAAGGAAGAGACGCTGCTGCACATGTACCTCCTGAACCGCAACATCGAGTGGCTGCCAACGTGGTGTGTCCACCACATATTGGAGGACGAGGAGGAGGAGGCCATGGAGGGCGTGGCCAAGGCCTAGGTGGTGGCCGTGGTGGTGCTGCACATGCGATGGAATGGGATGGTGATTTTGCTTTGCATTACAATGACCAATATCGTCGTCCACGCAATGAAGACAATGCAATAAGAGCTCTAATCAGGCACCACTGCTAAGCACGTACAACTTAAGGCGGATATGCAGGATTTCCTTATTGAATTCAATCAACAAATGAAGGTGTTACACAAAAACATCGTGAATGATATTGTGCAAGCACTTTGTCCACAACAACAAAAAGATAGCTTTGTTCCTTTCTATGGCAGTGATGATCCAGAGGAGTATCTTGAGTGGGAATGGCAAATAGAGAAAGTGTTTAGAATTCAGAAACTTTCTAAAGACCAAGAGGTGCGTGCCACAAGGGAGTTTGAAGACTATGCTTATAGTTGGTGGCAACAACTAATTGGAAAACAACTCATTAAATCTTTGTTAGATTTGAAAGCGTTTATGAGAAGCAAGTTTGTGCCATCCTATTATGCGCATGAATTGCTTCACCATCTGGAGAATATCACACAAGGGAGTAATACTGTCCAAGATTACTATTTTGAACTGCAAGATGCGATGCGTCGTGCCGGTGTCACTAGCCCATCAAGGGAGAAGGCATACTTTAGGGGTGGCTTGAATTCTGAGATCGCCGCTGCACTTCAACATAAATATTTTAGTAGCATGTATGATCTTGTTGAAGTATTTATGTTGAAGTATTGAGTCTCTTCTCCTCCTTAATAGCACAATTCACAAGATCATGCAAGTTACTAAAATATTTATGTTGAAGTATAGCGGCGATCTGAGAATTCAAGCCACCCTTGAAGTATGCCTTCTCTCTTGATTGGCTAGTGACACCGACACGACGCATCGCATCTTGCACTTGACAATATTTAATGCAGCTCAATACTTATTTTCAGTGAAATAATGTATTTGACTGAAAAGTGCTAAGCTTATGCGTATCCGCATCAAAAGCCGTCCACGGCTTTTGGTAGCCTGAAATTGTACTAAGCAAAGAATACAACGTATATGCATGGTATATATATTTGTCTTCAACACTTCTTTTGCTTAGCATATCAAGAACATCTGAAGACGTAGTAGATAAAAAGAACAACACATATGCATGGTATATGTATGAATCAATTATCGTGTCATTCTCGTTGTTGCACACAAACAAATTAATGTAACGGCAACCATAAGATGTATACATTGCAACATTGTCTTTCATATCATTCTCCCTCCCATGAGAAAAAGTCGTCCTCGACTTTGCTAGGCACATGGACAAGTCATTAATGGGCCAAACCAAATTAAGTTGTTCAAATATGGGGGAGAAAATTTTTAGTTCCTTCCATGCTTCAACTGCGCTACTCTGATTATTTGTACATGACTGTACATTAAAGGATGAATAAGTAGGCTTTAGAAATCTTCTGAAACATGCAACACTATTGTTGAAACTCATCTCATTGTGATCATGATATGATTCAGCAAACTTATCACATGTAACGCATATTTGGTAAACATAAACTTATCATCTATACCATAATTTCCAATCAAATTGAACTTATATGTATATGCATAGACACTAGATAGTTCTTTAGGATCATCAAACATGATATAATATAAAGAATCACCAGGAGATATTCTCGTAAGAACTCCTTATGAGTAATCAATTCCATATTATGTAAATTGAGCAAAGAAATTTCAGAACATGGAATTTTCATTCGTATATATGAGTTCTCACAAGTACTCACCGTTTCACAATTAATTTCAGCACCAATATTGTTACGTTTGTTGTTCTCCTCAGTTGATGTCGGTGTTGTAGGTATTAAGTCATCATAATGTAACAACGGGGCAGCATGTATTTCATCTTCAACTGTGGTTATCTTCTCATCTTTGACTTCCAATGGTACCGGTTGTGGAACACTCGACTTCTCATCTTTAATGTCAACCTGCATAACATGAGAAGCAGCACTAGAAGTAGAGAGTAAGTTGTTAGTATAAAAAGCAATATCACTTTTCCTATCATCTCTTTCCCTCTTTTCTTTTTGTGTATTTCTCTCACTCTCAATTTGGATGCTCTCAACCTCATGTTTGGTGGAATCACACAACTCACTGTTTTTATCACTCTCACTCAATTTGGCTATGTGGCACTCAACCTTACATGGGTTTTGATACATCTCAAGTGTTGTTTGTAGTAATGGGGCACTACATGTCTCCTTGACCGATGGGAAAGTCCCATGCTTGGTCATCTTCTCACATGACACACCAGCAACGGCATAAGAAATGAATGATGGACTTGGATAGAACTGTGTGGGATGCTTCTCCAAAAGTCTCTTCTCCTGCTTCATATTCTGCAATTTATCAAATAGATCACGCTAGTAATGACGAGGAACAAAACAGGCTCTCATTTCTCGCTTCATCTCTTGCCATGATGCCACTGGGTCTGCTCCATTCTCAGCTCTTTGAGTAATGACTTGTTCCCACCAATCCAAAGCATAGCCTTCAAACTCAAGTGATGCCAACTGTATCTTTCTCTCATCCGTATAGTGATGCATACGGAATATTTTGTCAACCTTCAATTCCCAAGTGAGATACTCATCGGGATCAGTTCCACCAACAAACTTGGGCATGGAAAACTTGAGCTTGCCCAATCCATCGTCTTCATTGCGTGGACGACGATACTGGTCATTATAATGCAAAGCAAAATCACCATCCCATTCCATCGCATGTGCAGCACCACCACAGCCACCACCTAGGCCTTGGCCACGCCCTCCATGGCCTCCTCCTCCTCGTCCTCCAATATGTGGTGGACGCACCACGTTGGCAGCCACTCGATGTTGCGGTTCAGGAGGTACATGTGCAGCAGCGTCTCCTCCTTGAACACTTGCTTCATCGCCACCATTGCGAGCTTGTATGAGCCTAGTGAGGGCTCCAATGTCCTTCCGCAATTGGCGCACATTTTCATCAGTTTGTATCTCCATATTTTGTCTCATCATGGTGTTCTCCTCCACCTGACATGGTTAGCTATGCTAGAAACAAGTAGCTATGTAGAATAATGCTTTATGGAAATCACTTAATCTCACTATTTTCTCTCCCAAGTAAAGTTATTACGCTTCCGAAGTGAATTAAGGCCAATAAAAACTTACACCTGGTAGAAGTGACAACAGCAACTTGATGATTAAGCGAATTCAAGAGTGTTCACTACTTACACATCTGAAATATGGTGGAGCTTGGTATGGAAGTGTATATCCTAAAATCTGAAATTCTTGATGTTGTTAAGTAATAATCCAAGCTAGAATACTTTGCCTAAGTGCTGATCCAAAAGATTTAAGTGAAGTATATGAACGCACACGCAAAGATCAATGTGACTTGATGCAAACGAAGGAATGAGCTAACTGGATGCAATCTGAAATTAAAAATTAGATAGCTCGTTTTGCACCAAGTACTAGGAGAGACGCTAGCCAATTGCAATGATATCAATGTAAGGGCACGAGATTGCTCAAGAAATTAAAATCATATAATCTGAATTTATGGACAAGGAACTCACCCAAATTCGGCCATGTTTTTTTTCTTTTCTTCTTTTTTTCAGTTGTCCTTTTTTTTGTAAAGGCCGAACAAGCTTTAATCGTTCCTTTAATTTTTTTGCGGGTCACAAATATTTAGCAAAGTGTAAAATACTCAAGAGCAGCCCTAGATGCAATATTCAACAGCTAGTCTCAATTGATGAAAAAAATATCAGCAGATTTTTTTTGGATTTTGGATTGAACACAAAGATTAAGCTACACAAATAAATACGAACGATCAACACCTAAACAAAATTCTAATGGATCAAAACCTAGCAAAACTCACAAAATTAACAGATGCAAAAACTAGGGTTTGGATTTTTTGTGTGGCAATTTTCGGTTTTAATGGACTATAGGAACAGAAGTAAATAAATCTAAAACTAAGGGTAAATAATCCTACCGAGTAAACCGCGCTCTGATACCAAGATGATACGGGGTCGCCCGATCTTCTCGACGTAGGATCAAGATACTCACGTGGATTTGATGAACCGTAGTGATCTCCCGTTGCCAATGCAAGAGTTTGCACTCTATAATTCGACCAACCACACGTGCTGAACTTCACGACCACCGATGAAGTTCCATCGCGCTCCCAATTCCCAATGGAAAGGTTGAACGATCTTGATTGAAGAAAATCACTCCTAATTCCCGATGGAACTTCGGTAGCAATGCTAAACTTGAACAAACTTTAGTAGATTCATTATTCTCAAACGTGGTGTTCTTACAATGGGGGTCTAACCCTTAATATATAGTTCCCTCTCCACCTCATGGCTGGCCAAGAGGTCCTAAACCAACTCCAACTCAACCCTACGTGTATTTGGAAACAAACTCACACAAAAGGAAAAATCTAAAATTAAGCCGTCGCAATGTTTCGGTCATAACTTTTAATTCCACAATGTATAACAAATTTCACTAGGTGATTTAGTTTAATTGTTCATGTGTATATTTGTTCATGGATGGATAATTTATTTTATTTCTATTAATTGATTTGTGGAATGAATATTTTGTTTCTGAAATGAATGAATGTGAATTGGATGTATTATATTGCGTCGATCTGCTAGCTTATTTCAAAGGGCATGGCTAGCATTTCCTGACGCTAGCCAATAAACAGAAATAGATTTAGGGGTAGAAGAGAATAGCACAGACGGTTTTTACCTAAAAACCGTCTGTGATAGTTGATAATCACAGACGGTTTTTAGTTAAAAACCGTCTATGATATTTGCACCACAGACGGTTCAAAAGCCGTGATGCGGATATGCACAAGCTTAGCACTTTTCAGTCAAATACATTATTTCACTGGAAAGAAGTATTGAGCCGCATTAAATATTGTCAGGTGAATTTGTTTCTTAAGGATGAACATGGAATACTACATCATGCTATTATTTTATGTATTCTTAGGTACGATTCATGTGAAGACTTGGGAGGGCAAAAGGGAGGAGCACAAGGACTTAACTACAAGTTTTGGATAAGATTTCAAGCCAAATTCAGATCTCCCACGTGCTCAATTCAATTCAAACTCGGATTCAACTCAGAATTCAATTCGGATTCGGTTCGGGACAGCCTGACAGGCAGTTACTAAAAAGGCCATAACTTTCACAAATGGAGACCGATTCAGGTGTTCTTGTACTCGTTCGAAAGATAATTTCAAGGGCTACGCAATGGATCCGGCCTCATCATCAAATTCATCACAGATTAAAAGTTATGACCGAATCATTGTGACTGCCATGAGGTGGAGAGGGAACTATATATTGAGGGTTAGACCCCCATTGTAAGGCAGACCACGTTTGAGAATAATGAATCTACTAAAGTTTGTTCGAGTTTAGCATTGGTACCGAAGTTCCGTGGGGAATTAGGAGTGAATTTCTTCAATCAGGATCGTTCGGCCTTTCCGTTGGGAATAGGGTGCACGATAGATCTTCGCTTGGTGGTCGGCGAAATCAACACGAGTATGTTTTGGCGGATTAAAGAATGTTCGTCCCTTGTATTGGCATTGGAGGATCATTACGATTCATCAAGACTCCCGTGAGTATCCATCGTACGTCGAGAAGATCGGTGACCCCGTATCAAGCCGTCTGTGATGACCTCGTATCATTACTGACGCATAAATTCAGACGGCTCACAAAACCGTCTGTGATGATGTTTCTGAACCGTCTGTAATACGGTTTTCTGTAGTAGTGGATCATGCTCCTATAAGGAGCAGTATGCTGGTTTGGCATCACAAAATATTCAGTGGGCTCCACCAGCTGGATGGTGCAAGGTACATGTCAACGGTAGTTTCCATGAATTGTCTACTCAAGATGCATGTGGTGTGGTAATCAGGAACTATCAGGGAGTTTTTCTGAGGGCGGCGGCACATTGGTACGGCCACGTCTCGATGCGTTAGTTGCTGAAATCATACGCATGCAGGGACGAAATCAGACTTGCGCAGGCAATTGGAATTCAGAAGCTTGTGGTGGAGACGGATTCACAATCTCTTATAGTAATGTGGAACGAGCGCCACTCAAGTCGTTCACACATTGCCGCTGTGCTCCAGGATATTGAGGATATGAGTGGAAACATCCAGGGTTTTAGGATGAGTTTTGCGCGCAGATCGGCTAATGTTGCCGTGGATGCATGTGCTAAACAGGCCTCGCCGAGTTTTGCCAAGGTGTGTTTGGGATGAGCTTCCGAATTTTCTTTTGTGTTTTATCCCTGCGGCTTGTAATTCGACAATGCTTACTTAATGAAGTAAAGTTGGTCTGTTCTCAAAAAAAAATCACACTAGCCAAACTAGATTATAAGTGTATCAATATTTGGAAGATCTTTTTTGCGAGGGAATATTTGGAAGATTTTAGGTGTTTAAAAAATTCAAAAAACCTAAGTTTTCAAATATCAAACTTGGGAACTTCGCTTTTGAAACTTGTGAGGGGATAAATTGATATTTTCATGTTTTGGAAATTTTTTGCTTTCCTTAAGTTCCTATATGCCCAAGATGTAAAAGAAGTCGAAACTCCATTTTGAAATTTCGGTAGAGGCTTTATGTTGATTTTAGAAAATGATGATCGACAATGGCATACATAGGCTTATATTTCAAATTGCAAAGGTACACAATGAGATGACCAAAAGTCGATGGTATGTATATCCCATATTGCTCCAATTCTAATGGTACATAGGAAAATCTCTCAAAATTATGTGCCTTATATGGCCATACAAATATACCACCTAACATATTTGATATAGTTAGGATACAATAGAGGATCCTTCTAGAAAGACAGCTGCGAGCAACCACCATAAGCCAAACATATAATTGCTTTAAAAGTTACCATCTCTGTCTACACATGCTAAATTTATACCTTGCAGAAACACATACTTTCGCATGCATCCACATGAAAAGTCTGAAATAGTCGACTAATTATAGTATCATGTAGCTACCCTACCCTCCAGCGTTCGTTGCTTCCTTCACACTTAGTTGTGAAATGACATAGGAATGGTGCTTGTAGAAGATCTTAGGATGGGAATGAGAGGGCGAAATTACTCCACGCATAAACCAGTCGTTCCATATTTGCTCGTAAGTAGTTCCATTTTCTCCTCCTATTTTTGTGCAAGACAATTCGTTCCTTATTTTAGCTTACCTTCCTTCGTTTCTGTCTTTTTTTTCCACACCCCTAAAAATTTCAGAGCAAAGATAAGACATTTTGTTTGCAAGGTGGAAAGAGGTAAGCATGGTGCTATATTCTTTGATAGTTCATATTTTTTTTCTATACAACCAAACATTTTGCAGCATTCTTGTTTTTCTTTCTTTTTATTCGCAATGTACAGTGTTGATTTGCCTCATTTGGTTTCTAGGTAGATTGATATGGGGAGAGGAACAAACAGAGATTGGGGACTTGGAAGTTGCTGTACATCTTCAATGGAATGCTTCTTGTGGATGTGGTAAGCCTTGTTCTTTCGGTTGTCATAATCAAATGGACATATGTAATCTTGTATAATATTCATGTACCTATTCACTTATTTTTCATCCCATTATTCATTTTGTTTACAATTTTTTCCATGAGGATATGGAAATATTTTTTCTGTGGGGAAAAACAAATTTGATGTCCTAAAGGTATAGCCCTTCAGCTTTCTCATTTTTACATGTCACAAATATGTAGTTTCGAAACAAGGGTGTTGATAAACATCACCCGGATGTTTTCTTCCTAACTATCATTCAGATTTGTGACCATTGGATTAGAGATCCAACAGCCATGAATTCTCCCCCCACCCCCTCCAAAAAAAAGGGGTCTCAAATCTGGATGGTTGTTAGCAAAAAAACATCCGGGTGATACCTAGACACACCCTTCGAACAAAACAAACGGTGACTATGTTCAACAGATTACACACAGCAGTATCACATGGAAACCATGCAGATCTACATAATTTTCCGATCCTCGAAAGGTCAATGTATATAATAAGCTTGGTCGAACATAACATTAATGCTTGTTTGGTTCCGTATATATGAGCAAATAACATAACAGTATGAGATAATTGAGATGCCAAAGATAGCTTTTGGGAGCTCTACACAAGTTCAGATTTAGCACAAATAATTATATCAAAGTTACTTAAATTTTGATTTTTGTTTTCCATTCATTAGGAATTAATATGACCAGGAAGTGCTGCAAGAGACAGATCTCAAGAAGTCCCCTTGACACCACATAATGGTCCATCATCAGGAGGACAAGACCAGTGGACCAAGGAGCACCAATCCTTCTTTCACCACCGTCGAAACTGGTACGCAGACTCCGGCTGCAGCCAAGCATGTTGAGAAGGAAGTCAGCTCCTCGTCTTTCACATCATCAGAAGACATAGATGGGGATGATTTCTTTCAGATAGAGGGTCCAGTACTTGGCAGCCAATTCTCCTTGGGTGCACCAACAGAAGGTGGCAGCGAAGATGCAAGGATGGCAGATATCAAGCAACAGAACGGTTTGTCTTTGCATACCGAGAGTCATGCAACCACAGACCCAAAGCAGTCACCACCGGTTCAGGCCATGTCTAGGGCACCAGATGAGTGTCCAGACCCGAAAAGAATCCCATCTTCCGTTTTCGCAAGGTCCAAATCAACGACGCCAATGGAGTGGAGTGTCACGTCGAATGAATCTCTCTTCAGTATTAATGTTGGGAACGCAAGCTTTTCAAAGGACCATTTGTTCTTGTACGGCAAATCCGGTGAACTAGGCAACCTCAATGACCCATTGGCGCCATTACCACCGTTGCAAAGACAGAGCCCGGGCTCCGGCCCCATAGAAGGTGAGGTGGCACCGAAGACAGTAGGACAAGCCAGTGCAAAGGTGAAGCCAGCTGCTCCCAAGGAGAAGGGGGGTGGGCATGGACTCGCAGACTGGGACGGGGATGAGAATACAGATTATATCCATAACTTGTCGCACCGATCTGATGGCAGCACAACAAGCTTTGCATTTCCAATGTATGTCTTGTCTACCACCCTGTTAGCTCACAAATTTTACTATACAATTCTCTATGTTTCTCCCTCAAAAAAAATATCTCTAGGTTTTCAGTTCAGTCTTGATCATGGCATTATCACACATAGACAGTGTTTTGCCTGTAAAAATAGCTAATTACTAAATATTAATAAGTATATATTCCATAAGTGTCAACATGTAGCATGCATCCATGTGAAGATATAAATTGATGTCTCAATGAACAGTTAGTTCTTTGAAATTGGCCTACTGCATACTTAGGCAAGAAAGAATTCGCGTACATGTCTTAAATAGTTAAAACGGTAATAACTACAGAATTGTGGTAATACCCATCACTGCTAAAATGCCAATGATAGTAGTTAGACTAATAATATTTCTTTGGCTTGGTGAAAGATTCAATGGATTCTATCTGAACCATGGTGTTGTGTATTTCCCAATCTGATTTGCAATTTCTTCAGATTGGCAGGCGATGCTAGATCTAGTGGATCGTTGAAGGAGTACCATCCTGAGTTTGCCCGACGAAGCACAGCTCAGATGACACAGCCAACAGAGCCGGATGTTGAGAAGAAGGAAGCACCGAAAGTTGCAATGGAGGAACCTAAAGCTGAAGAAGCTCCGGCACCGGCACCAGCAGTCACGACAAAATGGCTACCCTGGTGCTCTTGCTGCCCATTCTGTTGCTAAGGGATCCATCTACCTCTCCATCTGCCATCACCCTGTTGAGTACCTCAAGTAGTGGAAGGCTTTTTATTTATATGTGCTCAAATCAGTCGAAGGCTTGAATGTTCTGATCAGGGAATTGTGGTTGAAAGGAACAGTGGCAACCAAGTACTTGCTCTGAGTAATGTAGATTATATTACACTATTTTATCTTTTTTAATAAAAAGATGTAAACAATGTAGACTCTTAAGAATTGTTAGTTAACTACCTCACATACAATGGAATTTAATTTATGTGTTTTCTATTTTACCTCACATACAATGGAATTTAATTTATGTGTTTTCTATTTTTTAGATGATGTTGCCAACTTCGTGAATTTGAATGTAAAAGATGCCAACATTGTTGCTCTTTCTATATCCTAAAATTGAAAGGAACATGATTGCTTATTTTAAATTGAATTAATTTTAATTATTTTTTTTACTGAAATTTTGAAAATAACAGCTGGGCTGTTACAAACTACCCCCCTTAAAAGAATCTCGTCCCCGAGATTCGCACGGGCTAGCAGAGAAACAGGTTTGGATCTTACTCTGTATGGCTTGAGCGGAGATCTGATTCAGACGTCCAAAGTTTTGTGGCATTCTGCTTGCTACTTGGAGGGTGTTGGCAGTCTGGATGTACCATTCTTCCCTACCTGCTGCTTCTTGGGACAGTTGTTGGCGTAGTGTCCTGTTTCATGGCAATTGAAACAAGTAACTCCAGCTGCGGGGTTCTGGTCCTTTGGTGGAAAGCCAAATATCAGAGCTTTGTTGTCTTCAGTGTCGGTAGAGGTGTTTGCTGATACTAGCTCTTTTGTTGCTGGTGACAGTTGGAATTTGTTGGCCTGCAGCAGCGTTCTTCTAACTTTGGAAAAGCCTCCAGGGTTCATATGCTAGGTAGACATCCTTCTTTTCTGATTTTCCATTTCCACAAGCTTGCCCTCCTGGCGAATGGCTTTGCTAACCAGTTGATGAAAATCAGCATAGTCACCTGAAATTAACTGTACAGCAAGGTTGTCATTTAGTCCTTCCAGGAATCTCTCTTGCTTGGCTTCATCACTGGCTACGTCTTCTGGTGCATAGCGAGATAGCTGATTAAATTTTTGCAGATACTCATTAACAGAGCGGCTTCCTTGGCGCAAAGCTCTGAATTCTTTCTTCTTCAAGATCTTGGTTCTTGAAGGAATGTGAGCTTTCCGGAAATCTCGCACAAATTCATCCCAGGTAATAGCTTGAGGGTTGACATGAGAGTCGGTTAGAGTATCCCACCACTCGGATGCTGGTCCGTTCAGCTGATGAGTAGCAAATAGGACTTTTTCTCGGTCAGTGCACTGTAGGATGTCCAGCTTCTTTTTGATTGCGCGGAGCCAATCGTCAGCGTCCATCGGTTCTGTACTGCTGGAGAAAGTCGGAGGCTTTATCCTTAGAAACTCTGACAATCTGTTATGGGGAGCTTGAGCTGGTGGCTGATGAAACTGCTGAGCTGGGTTGTTGATAGCTTAAGCTAGGAGCTGAATCAGCTGAGTCTGATTTGCCATTAATTGAGCCCACCAGTCCGACTTCAAGTGAGGCGAGGGATTGGAGCAGACTGTCTTCCCTGTGCTTCGGCGTTAGCATTGGGGTTGTTGTCAATGACGTTCCTTCTTGTGTTCACCATCTGTTGGAGTTTAGATAAGAGGAGACTTAAGGCAAAGGAGGGATAGGGGTTGTTTCGCACAATCCAACAAAAACACCAATCTTAGCAAAAACCTTTATTAAAATATTAGTTACGGCTGTCGACAAAAAGAGAAAACTGACAGCTCATAACTTCGTCTACTTTCTAGCTTAACAACTTATCCTAGAGAGGTAAGGGTTGTCTAGGTGTGATCCTTCGCGGCTGTCGAGATACAAAGCGTGATCTTTCGATGCGAAGACTGAAAAGATGGCAGAGACGAAGAACTGCTTTTCGAGCGGCTTCTTGCTTGGCTCTTTCAAATGAATATCCATTTCCCTTGATGCGGAGACGCAGTCTTCCTTGTCTAGTTTGCTTGGTGATGAGCAAAGTAAAGCGATGTCCCAATATCTGATCTCCATGGCGGTCTTCTTAGTGTACGAAGATAACTCGTCGTTGGAAACCCAAACGGCGAAGTAGTCGACGAAGCCCTACACTCCATCCATCATTTGGTCAGTGTCCATCTACAATTGTTTGAACAAGAGGAGAATTAGAAACTTGGAAGGACATAAGATGAGAAAGAATTGTGACATAAGATGAGCAAAGATTGAGAGGTAAGAATAATTTTTTTTTGAAATTACTGTTTATTTAAATTAAATCCTTAAGGTCCAACCGTACTATTCTATCTTCGGTCACGTCCTAGAGTCATTATTACTCTGATACCATCTCTGTCGGGGCCCGGAGCAACAACTCCGAAACCCTCTGTGTTAATCGCACTATCCCAGGAAAGCTTAGTGCACACAGCAGAACAAAGACAATTATCATGCATAATGATAAATTTTATTTAACTAAATATGAGCCTGATGGCCAAAGTTTACAATAGCAGCGGAAGAAAACAGCGGAAGAAAAACAGAACAATAGCAGTAGCCCATCCAACCTTCCCACAAGGCGAATGACTATAAGACGTGGCCTAGTCGTAATCCTCACCGAAGTCGTCGAAGTCTTCCTCTGAAAGAGTGAAATTTAGCAACATGAGTACAAACGTACTCCACAAGTTACACTAGGAGGTTTAACAGAAATAATGCATGCATGTGGAATGTCAAAGGAAGGCATAATATGGTTAGTTTGCATAAAAGGCAACATTGAAGTAAATATCATAGAGTAAGTGCGAAAGCTGAATTTGATACAATAAGTAAAACAACTTTGTAATCAACATAAGTAACGTTAGTGCAGGCTCCAACCAGACACAAACCTATTCACGGGCATCCCACCCGGACCAATTTTTCCAAAACCAACTCGTACGGATTCCATCCTTCCATACGGTTTTCCAAGATCTTTCATGGATTTCATCCATCCACAAGGTTTCATAAAACATTTTGAAAATCAAAGTCTAATCCGTGAAAAACTTTACTCAGCTTACCCATGACCGTGGGCACGGCTATCTAGGATAGGTTATACACTCTGCAGAGGTTGTACAACTTTACCCACAAGATATGATAGTCTCATATTGTCGGCCACTACACGCTTCCTTAGGCGTGCGACTGAGAAAATCATAACAAAGCCTTTACAATGATCCATTGTCAACATAACCACGCCGCCAATAAGGTTTCACCACAGCATGAATCCACATGCTGGAGCCCCCTCTTGTGCCATGTGAGACTTCTCACGGACTACGCCGCGCCCACATTCAGCCTATAGCGAGATCATGTTGGAATTTCACAAATTATTCGGCCAGGTCTGTCCCATACCAGACTTGTGGTAGTACGAAAAGGGCTTTGCAACAAGAGCTCACTGCATCGGTCCTTCATCGACTTAGGCACTAACCACATACCCCTTGTGCCTGGCAATCAACATTGCGTCACCAAACGACAATGCATGCCAGCAAGCACCCACCACTCTAACCATTTGCCTAAGTCTAAACCAAGTTTTCATATTTTGTTTGGAAATAATTTTATAAACATTTCTGACTCATCAAAGTCAAGAATACCAGATAAAAGGTTATCATTTTATGTGAAAGATGTCCCATGTCCCAAATCCTAATATTCTCAGCATGGCTATGCATTTCTACCAAATTTCTAGTCAGTGCTATTGTAATAACTAGGTTTTAACTATGGTTGACAAGGTATAATGGCATGAAATATCAAATTTGGTTGTCCAAAGAATTTGGGTATAACTACAGTTCAAAACTGAATTTTAAACTAACTTGAATAAAATTACGCATGCATAGTAATTTAAAAACAATATAATTAATTTTAAATATTGGGATCAACATGATCAAAGGTATAACTTGCCTTTATTGAAGTCCGGGTTTGGATCGCAGAAGTCGCTCTCTCCGAGATCGTCGAAATCTATACATGAAGAATCAAACAAATAAAATTCAAAAAAAAATTCAAATAAAATTCAAAAATTTCAAAAGAGTATATATTTGAATACTTTAGGATTTTAGAAGAATTTAAAATTTTGAACGGCTCAAATCGGAGTTAAAATGAACAAGTTATGGCTTACGGAAGATTTAAAAGAGAGAAAAAGGAAAGGCTGATTTTCGGGAATTATTTTTATACTGAAAAATACCATTTATGACGTCAGCAGGGTTTTTAATTTCGGCCTAATTATTTTTATAAAGGAAAATAGAGATTATGACGTCATGCTGACGTCAGCAGATTTTGAATTTTTCGGAGGGAAATTATTTTCTAACAGGTGGGGCCTGGTCTACGGTGGACCGGGTCCACGAACCGGTGCCCGGAGTGACGTGGCACGCGTGGCCACGTGGCACCACGCGGTGCACACGCGGCAGTCACGCGGGCACGGGCCGGCGACGTGCGGCGGAGGTAGAGTAGGCGGCGGGGAACTCGGGGCTCACCAGCACCGAGCTCAGGGTGGCCGGAGTGAGGCGGCGGCGGTGGTGGCGCTCGGCGGGGTAGCTTCGGTGGGCGGGAGGAAGCCGAGGAGGGAAGAGGCGGCGGAAGGAGGCGGTGCCAAGATGTGCTCGGTGGGGGTTTATAGGGGAGCCGGGTGGCGTGGGGGCGGTGGGAACGCAGGCGGCACATTGATGGCGGCGGTGGGTGTGGTGGCGAGGGAGGGAAAGACGAGGCGGCGGCCTGGAGCGAAGCGGAGGAAAACGAGGCGGCGGGGCTTTAATGGCGGAGGCGACCACAAGACTGGGGGCGGGGTGGCGGGCGCCAGAAGTGAGAGAGAGAAAATGGATGGTTTCCATTGCGACACGTAGCGAAATCTCAGCCACTGATTTTAAGTGATGATGGGGGGCTTGGATTAAATCAGAAAAAGGATGGATTTAATCTCGGTGCAACACGTGTCTACACCAGATTAATTCGGATTTAAATTCGGATTTAAATTTCAGAAAATAGGAGGAATGTTTATAAATACTTTAAAAATAGCAAATAATATCTAAAAATTCCAGAAAATTTATAGAAAATTCCTGGAGATATTTTATACTTAGGAAAAATATTTTTAATTTATTTTGGCCTTTAAAAATTTTATAAAATACCTTTTTAACTTCACAAATTGATTTTAATTCCAGAAATTTCCCACAAATTCTATAAAACATTTTTAGACTTTCTAAAAATATTTTCAACTCAAAAATTGCTCTTTTACTTTTTTACAAAAATACCTTTTAGCTTTAAAGCTGATTTTAATATCTTAGAAAATCTCATAAATTAATATAAAATTTTGGGAAGCTTGGAAAAGGCTAAATAAATCCTTTTTAGCTTTAAGAAAATATTAAAAATATATTTTCTTGCTTTTGGGCTTCAAAATAAAATCCAGATAACTCCAAATAAATCTCAGAAAATTACAGAAAAATCGAAATAAAAGCCAAATGCTTTCAAATACTTAATTTGCAATAGTTTCTTTACAAAATTTACCAATACCTTTTTATTTGACAAATAGTTTTATGTTTTTAGCCAAATTACTTTTAGGGAAAACCTTTTTGAGAAGGCTAAAAACGGGCAACACATACTTTCAAATTCAGTCAACTAAAGAACACTTTTTTTATTTTAAATTGAATTAATTTTAATTATTTTTTTACTGAAATTTTGAAAATAACAGCTGGGCTGTTACAGCCTTTCCGTTGGGAATTGGGTGTACGATAGATCTGTAATATCCCAAAAGTCTATCGAGAATTCATTGTGTAATTTGGAGAGAAGGACCTTAAAGAAAAGAATAAAATAACAAGTTTTGAGGGGGTTTCTGAATTTTTAGGACAACCTGGGCCTGGGCCTTGGCCCAGGTGGGATTTTTGGCCCAAGGGGCGAGGGGAGGCGCCACCCCTCCAACTCTAACCACCTCCCCCTCTTCCCCCCATTGCAGCCGCCACCTCCAAAAATATCTACCACGGCAAGGTTTCGGCTGCCACGGTGAGGTTTTTGGCTGCCGCGGCAAGGTTTGTGCTGCCGTGGCAGAGATAACAGGGAAGAAAGGAGGAAGGAGAAGAGGAAGAGGAAAGAAAAGAAAAAAAGGGGCCAAGGAGAAGAGGTGAAATTCGTGGGTGTTCGTCGTGTTCTTCATCGTTTCTTCAAGGGAGGAGGATGGATTCCCGGGGTTGCACCTTCTACTCATCCTCCGTTTTCTCGCGGTTAAGGCAAGTATAATGATGGTTGAAATTTTATAGTGTGATTGTTGATGAATGATGGTTTGTGGATGTTTGATCGGTATTATGAGTGTATGTGATCTTGATTATGATAATGATATGTTGGTACTGTTTATGGTAGTTTGCAATTGAAGTTGTTTATGAGAATTTATGATGCATGGATATGGTGAATGCAAGTTTTTATTTATTGAGACATTCACATATATGCATCATGCCGATATATTGAAGTCTTGGTTACTAGATGACCAAGCGTCGAGGTCTCCGCCATGTTGATGTCATGACGGGCTAAAGGTCTCCATACTTGTGGAGTATGGGCAATTGGTCCCTGTACAGATGGTACAGGCAAGGGTCTGCATTGACGGATGCACACTCCGTATTACCGGTAAAATGCGAAAGAGAAGAGATAAAGAGATTTTTGATCATGTTGCATAGCATGGTTCATTATATGATTGATGGATAAATTTGTGAGATGATGTTCATGGTTGATCTTGTTATTACTTATTATATTTGCTGAGTCGTTGGACTCACTCTTGTTGTTGTTGTTGTCGTTTGTTGTTTGTTTTAGGTACCTTCATGAAATCAGCGTGCATGGGAGTAAAGAAGGATTAGTATGTGATGCGGATACGCACGTGCTTAGCACTTTTCAGGCGAATACATTATTTCATTGGAAAGAAGTATTGAGTCGCATTAAATTTTGTCAGGTGAATTTGTTTCTTAAGGAATTTCTTTTAATTGATGATGAACTTGGAATATTACCTCATGCTATTAATTTATGTATTCTTAGGTATGATTCATGTGAAGACATGAGAGAGCAAAAGGGAGGAGCACAAGGACTTAAACTACAAGTTTTGGATAAGATTTTCAAGCCAAATTCAGATCTCCACCGTGCTCAATCCAATTTAAACTCGGATTCAACTCAGAATTCAATTCGGATTCGGTTCGGGACAGCCTGACAGGCAGTTACTAAAAAGGCCATAACTTTCACAAACGGAGTCCGATTCAGGTGTTCTTCTACTCGTTGGAAAGATAATTTCAAGGGCTACGCAGTGGATCCAACCCCACCTTCAAATTCGTCACGGAGTAAAAGTTATGGCCGAAACATTGTGATGGCTTAATTTTAGGATTTTCCTTTTGTGTGAGTTTGTTTCCAAATACATGTAGGGATGAGTTGGAGTTGGTTTTGGACCTCTTGGCCAGCCATGAGGTGGAGAGGGAACTATATATTGAGGGTTAGACCCCATTGTAAGGCAGACCACGTTTGAGAATAATGAATCTACTAAAGTTTGTTCGAGTTTAGCATTGCTACCGAAGTTCCATGGGGAATTAGGAGTGATTTTCTTCAATCAAGATCGTTCAGCCTTTCCGTTGGGAATTGGGTGCACGATAGATCTTCGCTTGGTGGTCGGCGAAATCAACACGAGCGTGTTTTGGCGGATTAAAGAGTGTTCGTCCCTTGCATTGGCATTGGAGGATCATTACGATTCATCAAGACTCCCGTGAGTATCCATCCTACGTCGAGAAGATCGGGCGACCCCGTATCAATACGCTATTTCGGATGCACAATTATTCCAATGAGAGGATGCTATTACTTGCGTCCAATGGGTTGGCTGATTATGCCACACATTGGTGGGAGCGGTTTGTTCGTAAACGTATGGAAAGCCAGGAATTGCCAATTGTCACCTGGGAGCAATTGAAGCAGCATCTTGATGATTCTTTATACTATATCATGTTGGATAATCCTAAAGAGCTATCTAGTGTGATTGAAAACCTTGATGAAGTTTCATGTTTAAAATCACTAGTTAGTCCTTATCACAAGATTGCATGTAGGTTATTGTTGGGAAGACCATGGCAATATGATCGCAATGCTATGCATGAGGGCCGGTCCAACACATACACTTTTGTACATGGGGGAAAGAAGCATGTGTTGAAACCAAAATTAGAGAGTGCTATTCATGTTGATGAAGAAATTACAGCTAAGAAGAAGCAAGCTCCCAAGATTACCCCAAAGCCGAGGACGGCTTTGCTTCAAGGAGGGGAGGATGATGTGGCACCAAGTAGCACTACAACTTTGGTTAGTGCTTGCAGTTCTGTACACAATATTCAAGAATCTTTGAATACCAATTCTGAGGTTTCTAATGTCCACGAGACATATTTCGAAAGATAATGAAGTCTATTTTCCAACGAATCAAACGGCACTTGATTTGGAGCTTCCTACACAAAGTTATGGCAATTTCATTGGATGCTGCACGAGCTGTCCGGAGAGACGCGCGAGACTTGCCAAACATAAAGAGTTCGAGTATTGCAATGCAAATAAAAGTAAAATCTGACCACACCATGACTTTCTAAAGGTGGAGAAGGACTCTTTTTCAGGTTCCAAACGGATTTGGAAGTCCCTTGAATAAGAAAACAAAACATATAAAGATTTGAAACCGATTCGGACTCGGATTGGGACAGCTGGCAAGCGATTCTAAAACGTCCATAACTTTCACAAACGGAGTCCGATTTGGGCGTTCTTGGACTCGTTGGAAAGCTATTTTGAAGCCCACACAATGGATAAGGTGCCAGCCACGAAATCCTCACGGTCAAGTCGCAAATTGAGAGAGAAACCAGAGGTAGCAGTTTAGGTATTTCCTTTTTAGTTCGTTTTGGAGTTTGTTTCGGCCTTAGGCCAAGTAGTGCGTGAGTTGTAATCAAGGCCGTGCATTATGCACCAATATAAGGCCAGGGCCTTAGCCTCATTGTAACTGAGGCTATGATTTGAGAACTAGAAATCAGAAAATCACCATGGTTTGGTGGCCATTGTTGGCGTGTTCTTGAGATTTCCATCGAGGAATTGCTCTTGGTGTGTTGAATCCAATTGTGGTGTTGGATTCTACTCGCTGAAACTTCGGTTTCTCTACCCTTCGTTCACGTGCTGTGGTGTGCGTGGTAGAATTCTTATCTTGGAGAAAGCATCCAACAAGGCGTATTGTGAAAGATCAGGGCCAAAGCAACGGGGTTCAACTAGCTTGCTAGGTGGATCCGCATCATCTTGGTATTAGAGCGTGGTTAATCACGGTTCGAGGTTGCTGAATTTTTCTTAATGGCGGGTTCTATGAAGACTATAGATGGCGAGGCGCGGCATAATGATGCCGAGCTAATTGGGGAGGTGCCCCAATATGCGGCGTCTTTGCCGCCCGAGGTACGAATTGGATTTGAAGCGACACGTGACTACTTCTTAAGTTGTCACCGGACGCTTGAAGGCAAGGTGATGATTTGGGGGCGCGAATTGATGCTTTGACGGAGGTGCTACTCAACCAGCCACCACAATTTCAGCATGCTGAACAGAGACCTCAATATCCCGAACGACGTGGACCATATGAAGACAACGAACATGTGGAGGTCTTTGATGGTGCAGCGGGCTTTGCTCCACAACCGCGCCATGCTCGGGACTACCGTGGTGCTGATCGTGCTAGGGATATGCGTGGCAGAGGTGCTGCCCATGGTAGAGGTATGCATGATGGTGTTGGGTTTGCTCAGCGTGTTGCTGTGGATGATGGAATTGGGCGGATAAAAATTGCTATCCCATCATTTAATGGTAAAGCTTAACCGGAGGACTACTTGGATTGGGAGATGCGTGTCGAACAAATTTTTGACACCCATCACTATACTGAGGATAAGAAGATCCGTTTGGCGACAATTGAGTTCATTGGATATGCTCTTGTTTGGTGGAACCAATTGTGTCGTGTAGGAGCTCGTCCAGATACTTGGACACAACTGAAGAATATTTTGAGGCGACATTTTGTCCCAGCACACTACACGAGGACCTTGTACAATCGGCTACAACAACTACATCAAGGTAATTCTAGTGTTGATGAATATTATAAAGAGATGGAGATGTTCATGATCCGTACAGGGACAGAGGAGCATGATGAGGCTACTATGGCACGTTTCTTTAATGGGTTGAATGAGGATGTGCAAGATAGGGTGGAGATGGTGATGCGGATACGCACACGCTTAGCACTTTTCAGGCGAATACATTATTTAATTGGAAAGAAGTATTGAGCCGCATTAAATATTGTCAGGTGAATTTGTTTCTAAAGGAGTTCCTTTTAATTGATGATGAACTTGGAATACTACATCATGATATTATTTTACGTATTCTTAGGTATGATTCATGTGAAGACTTGGGAGAGCAAAAGGGAGGAGCACAAGGACTAAAACTACAAGTTTTGGTTAAGATTTACAAGCCAAATTCGGATCTCTCACGTCCTCAATCCAACTCAAACTCGGATTCAACTCAAAATTCAATTCGGACTCGGTTCGGGACAGCCTGACAGACAGTTACTAAAAAGGCCATAACTTTCACAAACGGAGTCCGATTCAGGTGTTCTTGTACTCGTTGGAAAGATAATTTCAAGGGCTACGCAATGGATCCGGCCCCACCTTCAAATTCATCATGGATAAAAAGTTATGACCGAAACATGGTGACGGTTTAATTTTAGGTTTTTCCTTTTGTGTGAGTTTGTTTCCAAATACATGTAGGGATGAGTTAGAGTTGGTTTAGAACCTCTTGGTCAGCCATGAGGGGGATAGGGTACTATATATTGAGGGTTAGACCCCCATTGTAAGGAGACCACGTTTGAGAATAATCAATCTACTAAAGTATGTTCGAGTTTAGCATTGTTGCCTAAGTTCCATAGGGAATTAGGAGTTACTTTCTTCAATCAAGATCGTTCAGCCTTTCCATTGGGAATTGGGTGCACGATAGATCTTCGCAGTGGTCGCGAAATCAACACGAGTGTGGTTTGGCGGATTAAAGAGTGTTCGTCCCTTGCATTGGCATTGGAGGATCATTGCGATTCATCAAGACTCCCGTGAGTATCCATCCTACATCGAGAAGATCGGGCGACCCGTATCATCTTGGTATCGAGCGGTTTACTCGGTAGGATCTTATCCCTTTAAATTTCAGTTATTACTTATTGTCCTATAGTCCATAAACCGAAAACACAAAAAAAAATCCAAACCCTAGTTTTTGCATCTGTTGTTTTCGTGAGTTTTGTTAAGTTTTCGTCCATTAGAATTTTTGTTTACGCTGATCATCGTGTTCCTTTGCGTCACTTAATCTTTGTGTCCAATCAAAAAATTCAAAAAAAAAATCCGATTGCTACATCTGTGAACAGATCTGCTAAGATCGTGAACGATCTGCTCTGATGCCACGCGAAAAAAATATCCACACTGTGGCTGTTTCATTACATATATCCTTAATTTGTTCATCTTGAGACTAGTCTTTGATAATTGCATTAAGGGCTGTTCTTGGTATTAATTTACACCAGCTGAAATATTATTCTTTTGGGAAGGGAAAGCTAAACCTTAGTGCCAACTACAAGTAAAAAAAAGAAGGAAATAAAGAAATAAAGAAGGCAGCCGACAAAAAAAAAGAGAGAGAGCCACGGCTTGAGCAAAAAAAAGAGAGAAGAAGAAAAAAAAAGGAAGAAAAAAAACATTGGTCAAATTTAGGATGAGCTCTTAGTCCATAATTTCAGCTTGTGTATTTAATTCCTTTGAGCAATCTTGTGCCCTTACATTCATATCATTGCAATTGGCTAGCGTCTCTCCTAGTACTTGGTGCAAAACGAGCTATCTAATCTTTAATTTCAGATTTCCTCTAGTTAGCTCATTCCTTTGTTTGCATCGAGTCACATTGATCTTTATGTGTGTGCTCATATACTTCACTTAAATCTTTTGGATCAGCACCTAGGCAATATTTTCTAACTTGGATTATTACTTAATTTTACAACATCGAGAAATTCAGATCGTGTAGGATAAATACTTCCTAACCAAGCTCCACAAAACATCCATTGCCGTGCAATTGTGAGTCACTTTTAAATCCGCTTGATCATCACTTGTTATTATAGCCACCACCAAGTGTAAGTTTCTTTTGGCCTCAATTCACTTTAGAAATGTGAGAACTTTACTTGTGAGAGAAAAGAGTGAGAACGAGTGATTTATACTAATCATCCATATACCTTGTTATTGCTGTGTGTTGTCTTTGCACAATCTAACTATGTCAGGTGGAGAAGACAACTATGGTGATGAGAATGAAGTTAATCTTAATGCCCCGGTGACTCGCTTTAAACATCAGGCATTGAGAAGTACATTGCAACAAGAGCTCCAATTAGGCACCACTGCTAAGCACGTACAACTTAAGGCAGATATGAAGGATTTCCATATTGAAATCAATCAACAAATGAAGGTGTTACACAAAAACATCGTGAATGATATTGTGCAAGCACTTCGTCCACAACAACAAAAAGATAGCTTTGTTCCTTTCTATGGCACTGATGATCCAGAGGAGTATCTTGAGTGGGAATGGCAAATGGAAAAAGTGTTTAGATTTCAGAAACTTTCCAAAGAAAAAGAGGTGATGCGTGCCACAAAGGAGTTTGAAGACTATGCTTATAGTTGGTGGCAACAACTAATTGGAAAACAACTCATTAAATCTTGGTTAGATTTGAAGGCGTTTATGAGAAGCGAGTTTGTGCCATCCTATTATGCTCAGGAATTGCTTCACCATCCGGAGAATATCACACAAGGGAGTAATATTGTCCAAGATTACTATTTTGAACTGCAAGATGCGATGCGTCGTGCGGTGTCACTAGTCCATCAAGGAGAAGGCATACTTTAGAGGTGGCTTGAATTCTGAGATCGCCGCTGCACTTCAACATAAATATTTTAGTAGCATGCATGATCTTGTGAATTATGCTATTATACAGGAGAAGAGACTTATGGAGAAACGCATACAACACGGTTCAATCCATGTCCATACTTCAGCTCTTATGGTTCCACTAGTGTGACACATGAGAAGATGACCGAGCATGGGACTTTCCTTGGTAAAGGAGACATCTTATGCTGCCCCAATGATACATACAACAATTGAGATGCATCAAAACCTATGTGAGAATGAGAGCCACATAGCCAAATTGAGTGAGAGTGTTAAAAGAGCGCTGTGTGATTCCACCATATGTGAGTTTGAGAGCATCCAAACCGAGAGTATGAGAGATACACCAAAAGAAAAGAGAGAAGTAGAAGATGGACAAACTGAGGTTGATTTTGAAACTAACACATTAATATCTACTTCTAGTGTTCTTTCTCATATTGTACAGGTTGATATTAAAGAAGAGAAGTCAAATGTTCAACAACTGGCACCATTGGAGATAAATGATGAGGAGATAGTCATAGTTAATGATACGGGGTCGCCCGATCTTCTCGACGTAGGATGGATACTCACGGGAGTCTTGATGAATCGCAATGATCCTCCAATGCCAATGCAAGGGACGAACACTCTTTAATCCGCCAAACCACACTCGTGTTGATTTCGCCGACCACCAAGCGAAGATCTATCGTGCACCCAATTCCCAACGGAAAGGCTGAACGATCTTGATTGAAGAAAGTAACTCCTAATTCCCTATGGAACTTAGGCAACAATGCTAAACTCGAACATACTTTAGTAGATTGATTATTCTCAAACGTGGTCTCCCTTACCCTGTCCACCTCATGGCTGGCCAAGAGGTCCTAAACCAACTCCAACTTATTCCTACATGTATTTGGAAACAAACTCACACAAAAGGAAAAACCTAAAATTAAACCGTCATAATGTTTCGGTCATAACTTTTAATCCGTGATGAATTTGGAGGTGAGGCCAGATCCATTGCGTAGCCCTTGAAGTTATCTTTCCAACGAGTACAAGAACACCTGAATCGGACTCCGTTTGTGAAAGTTATGGCCTTTTTAGTAACTGCCTATCAGGCTGTCCCGAACCGAATCCGAATTGAATTCTGAGTTGAATCCGAGTTTGAGTTGGATTGAGGACGTGGAGATCCGAATTTGGCTTGTAAATCTTATCCAAAACTTGTAGTTTTAGTCCTTGTGCTCCTCCCTTTTGCTCTCCCAAGTCTTCACATGAATCATACCTAAGAATACGTAAAATAATATCATGATGTAGTATTCCAAGTTCATCATCAATTAAAAGAAACTCCTTTAGAAACAAATTCACCTGACAATATTTAATGCGGGTCAATACTTCTTTCCAATTAAATAATGTATTCGCCGAAAAGTGCTAAGCGCAGCGTATCCGCATCATCCTCCCTTCTTCAAGAAAAGCCGTCCTCGCTTTTGATAGCCTGAAATTGTACTAAACAAAGAATACAATGTGTATGCATGGTATATGTATTGGTCAGTTACACCCTTTCGTCTTTCACATTACTATTACCTGGATGTGTAGTAAGCAAAAAGAACAACACATATGCGTGGTATATGTATGAATCAATTATTGTGTTATTCTCATCCTCACTGTTTTGCACAAACCAATTGATACTACAATAGCTATCAAATGCATACATTGCAATATTTTCATTCACACCATTCTCCTCCCATAAGAAAAAGTCGTCCTCGACTTTCATGGGCACGTGGACAAGTCATTAGTGGGCAAAACCAGATCAAACGGTTCAAATATGGAAGATAAAATTTTAAGTGCCTTCCTTGCTTCAATTGCGCTACTCGATTATTTGTACATGATTGTTCATCGAAGAGGAAAAAGTAGGCACAAGAAATCTTTGTAAACAGTAAGCACTATTGTTAAACCTCATCTCATTGTGATCATGACGTGGTATAAAAGATTGTTTGTCCAAAATATGCAATTTCAACTCGGCAAGCTTATCACATGTAATGCATATTCGATAAACATAAAAGTTGTCATCTACACCATAATCTCCGATCAAATTGAACTTATATGTGTAGGCATAGGAACTAACTAGTGATTTTAAATATGCAATTTGAGCAACATTCTCAATGACACTAGATAGCTCTTTAGGGTCATCGAACATAATATAATATAAAGAATCATCAGGAGATATTCTAGAAAGAACTTCCTTATGAGTAATTAATTCCACATTATGTAAATTGACCAAAGAAATTTCAGAACATGGAATTTTCGAATGAACACATGAGTTCTCACAATTACTCACCTTTTCACAAATAAATTTAGAACCAATATGGTTACCTCTATCATTCTCTTGAATTGATGTAGGTGTTGTAGGTATTAAATGATGGGATTCCAGCGAAGGAATGGTTCCCGATCTTTCGATGAGAGTGAAGATAACTTGATTTGGTGAAAGTTCGACGTTGTGCTGCCCGACTACAACGACCACAGGGTTGCTGCGCCTTAGCGACAGTTACACCGAAACCAAATTGTTGCTGTTCTTGCTGTGCTAAGAACAACCTTGAACCTGCTAGCAATCGAGAACAAAGCAAGAACAAGATGAACAAGCATAAACTCCCGGATTCTACTCAAAAGATGAGACTGAAATACAAAGGTGGGGTTCTGAAACAAGTAAATCGGGTGGTCTAGCCAACACACGCGTTTACAAGGAAGTAGCAAAAGCTAAACTTGCATCTAATCAAAACCCACCCCCTTCCTGGTGGCTATTGCTGGTTTAAATAGGGGAAAACAGCCAGGGACGTGGGAAACCCTAACTTGGCTGCTCCCATAATGGGATCTCATCGGAAATAAGGCCCGAACTCCGGTTGAAGTCCAAACGTTCTTCTGCAATTTCTCGGCTGCTCCATTGGAATCTGATGGCGATTTTGGATCCATTAGACAGTAGACATCGAGATCTTTCCAACGAGTACTCATAAGCCTCCAACGCACTCTGGAATCAAAAGTTATGGCCCAATCAATATGGCGCTTCCTGTAGGTCCGAACGTTCAGTCCGAACGTTTGGTCCGACCTTCTTATTGTGAGCTCCAACATCCATGTGATTGTTATCTTGATTGCTTCTACATTTAGCCGGCTCAATCCCTAAGTTCCTAAGCATAAGAAAATCATCACAAGACGTTAGTAGCACCCAATTCAGAGAACTTGTTGGGAGAGCACGGAACGACTTTACCTGATAATTAAGTTGTCGTGCGCGAGCTCGAGTCAAAGGTCCTTGCTGTGTACTAGGCATGGCTATATCAATGGTAGGGATGTCCTCATCATCCTCCCCTTCTTGCATTTGAGTCGTCCTCGACTCAAGTTCATCCTCTTCTCCCAAATAGGGCTTCAAATCTGCAATATTAAATGTGGGACTAACCCCAAAATCTGCAGGCAGCTCAAGCTTGTATGCATTATCATTAATCCGTTCTAGCACTTTGAAAGGGCCATCAGCTCTTGGTAGCAACTTAGATTTTCTCAGTTCAGGGAACCTATCTTTTCTTAAATGTAGCCAAACCAAATCACCTGATTCAAAAATGACATGTTTCTTTCCTTTACTACCAGCAAGCTTATACTTAGCATTCATGCACTCTATGTTTTCTTTTGTGGTTTCATGCATTTTTAACATCAATTCAGCACGTTGTTTAGCATCAAAATTCAATCTCTCTGAAGATGGGAGAGGGAGCAAGTCAATAGGTGCATGAGGTATAAAACCATAAACAATCTCAAATGGGCACTTCTTAGTAGTAGAATGCTGTGAACGGTTATAAGCAAACTCAACATGAGGCAAACATTCTTCCCACATTTTGATGTTTTTTTTCAAAACAGCTCTAAGCATGGTAGACAAAGTTCTATTCACAACCTCTGTTTGTCCATCGTTTGGGGATGACAAGTAGTGGAAAATAAAAGTTTAGTTCCCAACTTAGCCCACAAAGTTCTCCAAAAATGACTAAGAAATTTTGCATCACGATCAGAAACTATGGTATTTGGCACACCATGCAATCGAACAATTTCACGAAAGAACAAATCAGCAACATGGGGGCATCGTCGGTCTTATGACATGGTATGAAATGTGCCATCTTAGAAAATCTATCCACCACCACAAAGACGCTATCCCTCCCCTTCTTGGTTCTAGGCAATCCTAAGACAAAGTCCATAGAAATATCCTCCCAAGGTGCACTAGGAACAGGTAGAGGCATATAGAAACCATGAGGATTAAGTCGTGACTTAGCTTTTTGGCATGTCGTGCAGCGAGAAACGAAACGCTCCACATCTCTCCTCATCTTTGGCCAAAAGAAATGGCCAGCAAGGATGTCCTCCGTCTTCTTTACACCAAAGTGTCCCATCAGCCCGCCTCCATGAGCTTCCTGCAACAATAACATACGCACGGAGCTAGCTGGAATGCATAGCTTGTTAGCTCGAAATACAAACCCGTCATTGAGGACGAATTTGTTCCATGTTTTTCCCTCCTTGCAATTCAGCAACACATCTTTAAAATCACCATCATGGGCATATTGCTCTTTTATTGTTTCCAAGCCAAAAATTTTGAAATCAAGTTGTGAAAGCATGGTATAACGTCTAGACAAAGCATCAGCAATTACATTTTCCTTCCCTTTCTTGTGTTTGATGACATAAGGAAAAGACTCAATGAATTCAACCCAATGAGCATGCCTACGGTTCAGTTTTGCTCGACTTGAATATGTTTCAATGATTCATGATCAGAATGTATAACGAACTCTTTGGGCCATAAATAATGCTGCCATGTTTCCAAAGTCCGAACTAGAGCAAGCAATTCTTTATCATAAGTAGAATAGTTCAAACTAGGCCCACTCAACTTCTCGCTGAAATATGCTACAGGTTTTCCCTCTTGTAACAAAACACCTCCCAAACCAATTCCACTAGCATCACATTCAAGTTCAAAAGTTTTAGTGAAATCAGGGAGTTGGAGCAAAGGGGCATGGGTTAACTTATCTTTCAATGTGTCAAAAGCACTCTTGTGTGCTGCAGCCCAAGTGAATGTAACGCCCTTCTTGGTGAGTTCGTGCAATGGGGCTGCAATGGTGCTGAAATCCTTCACAAAACGGCGATAGAATCCAGGAAGCCCGAGAAAGCTTCTCACTTGTGTGACCGTTGTGGGAACCGGCCAGCTATGTATTGCTTCAACCTTGGCTTGATCAACTTCAATTCCCTGTGGGGTCACAACATAGCCAAGAAAAGAGACTCGATCCGTGCAAAAGGTGCACTTCTCAAGGTTACCAAACAAACGTGCATCACGTAGAGCATTAAAAACATTACGCAAATGATCAAGATGTTCCTCAAGTGATCTGCTGTATATTAAGATATCATCAAAATATACCACAACAAATCTGCCAATGAAAACGCGTAAAACTTCATTCATTAATCTCATGAAAGTGCTGGGTGCATTAGTGAGACCAAAAGGCATAACTAACCACTCGTATAGTCCGAATTTAGTTTTAAACGCTGTTTTCCATTCATCTCCTAGCTTCATGCGAATCTGGTGGTAACCACTACGCAAATCAATTTTTGAGAACACAATTGAGCCACTTAATTCATCAAGCATATCATCTAGCCTAGGAATAGGATGACGATATCTGATTGTAATGTTATTAATCGCTCGGCAATCTACACACATGCGCCAAGATCCATCTTTCTTAGGAACCAAAAGAACAGAACAACAGCGAGGGCTAAGAGACTCACGCACATAACCTTTATCGAGCAATTCTTGCACTTGGCGCTGAATCTCTTTAGTTTCTTCGGGGTTGGTCCTGTATGGCGCACGGTTGGGTAATGAAGCTCCGGGAATAAGGTCAATCTGGTGCTCAATCCCACGGGTGGGTGGCAGCCCCGGTGGCACCTCCTTTGGAAAAATGTCCGCATACTCCTGCAAAAGGTTAGTGACTGCAGGAGGCAAAGAAGAAGGTATCTCCTCAAGTGAAAACAAAGTTTGTTTGCAAATCAAAGCATAGCAAACAGCAGTATTAGCATCAATCTCATCCAAATCAGATTTAGTTGCAATGAAACATGACCCTTTCAGCTTGATCTCATTTTTATTATTGTGGGCAGATTTGGTGTTCTTCTTTTTGTGCTTTTCAAGTTCATTTGTCACAATCTGATTTTCACTCTTAGCATGCTCCTGATTCTTTACTTTACTAGCTCTAGCAAGTTCATCTTTCAAAATAGCTTCAGGAGACATTGGGTGCAAAACAAGTTTCTTGTCATTATGCATAAAAGAGTATTGATTTGTTTTACCATGATGCAAAGAATCAATATCATACTGCCATGGTCTACCTAACAACATAGAGCATGCTTGCATAGGTACAACATCGCAGTCAATAGAATCATGATAAGAACCAATAGCAAAATTAACTCTCACCAACCGTGTTACCTTCACTTTACCGCTACTGTTCAGCCATTGAATGTAGTAAGGTTGCGGATGTGGTGGGTGCACAATGCAAGCTTCTCCACCATTTCAGCACTTGCCAAGTTGTTGCAGCTCCTCCATCAATGATGACTCGGCAAGAACGCTCCTTGATCACACACTTGGTTTGAAACAAAGTGTGGCGCTGATTTTGTTCAGCCTTCTCCATTTGTGCACTCAACACTCGCTGCACCACGAGGCTCTCATAGTGTTCAGCATGTTCCGTTCCAATGTGCTCCTCATTTTTGTTGTGCTCCTTATCTTCCCCTACATTGTTAGCCGCAAGCAAAGCATATGTTTCTTCATCTAAATCACTAGCAGAGGAATACTCACCATCAGGACGCACAACTAGCACACGTGCGCTTGGGCGTCCTTGCGACATGACCGTAACCTTTGCAGTGAGGCATTGAATGTCTCGTTCGCCGGAAGATGCAATTGAGGATGAACTCTTGGTTGGTGCAGCAGCTGCCCCCTTTGTTGTTTCGGGAGGGCATGGTGAGGAGTTCGTTGTCGAAGGTCGTGATTTGCTACTTGATGAAGATGGGGCAGCGGCTCGGTACAGTTGGGCAGCGGGGTTGGATGGCGTCCAAGAGGTAGCACGACCTGCAGAAATGTTAGTTCTCGTGCTAGCTCTCCGTCCCTGTACTTCCCTTTCAGCTTTACAAGCAAGATGAAACAAACGAGTGATCGAATTGTATTCTTTGTAAGCCAAAATATCCTGAATTTCCCGATTCAGCCCACCCATGAACCTAGCCATAGCTGCATCCTTATTTTCTACCAAACCACAACGAAGCATCCCTGTTTGCAACTCTTGATAGTACTCTTCTACAGATTTGTTTCCTGTCTCAAAAGTGAAGCTTATGCAAAAGATCACGTGCATGATAAGAGGAACAAATCTAGCTCGCATAACTCTTTTCATAGCATCCCAAGTTTGTGGAGTGTTGTTTGGGTGGCTGCGCACATATTCGCTCCACCAAATAGAAGCAAAATCAGTAAACTCACTAGTAGCAGCCCTAACACGTTTGTTTTCAGGAAAATCATGACATGCAAATTTTTGATCAACAGCTAGCTCCCAAGTAAGATATGCATTGGGGTCATATTTTCCATCAAAAGAGGGCATGCTAAGTTTAATCTTCCCTAAAGAATCATCATTGTCGCGTACCTCACATCGTGGTTGACGAGCACGTCCACCATGTCGACGGCGGCGCTGCTGCTGATTATGTTGCCCATTTACCTCCCCATCAAGCTCCGTGTCGCCTGAATATTCTTCCTCATCTTGCCCAGCAATGCTACCCTCGGTGTTGTTGTTGTTGCGCCTGCATCGCACCATCACGACCCTCTTGGTCCATCCTGTCCAAACGCTCCAAAATGCCTACAAGAGAGATGTTAAGAGCCCCAAGCGTGTTTTCCATTGAGGTCAGCTTAGTGTTGGTGTTGATCTGCGTGGCCTCCAATTGGCCAAGGCGTTCGTTGGTAACTCGAACATCCTCATCAAGGTGTTCAGCATGCACCCTCACTTGGCGTTCAAAGTGTTGAATGATGCCCCTTGTTCGAGGTGAATGAGCTTGGCCATCATCCTCATTTCCTGCCATGGTTAGCTTGCAGCAAAAAGAACAAGAGAAAAAAAAATGTCCTATCAACTAGTGGAACTAGGTGGCAGCAAACTCCATTCTCTCAATCTTGTGCCATCAAGTTCTTACATGTTCTTACCACGCTAGGAAGTTGGTGTTGGCAACCAGCAAGAATAGCAACAAATGGTGGCAACAAGCACGACTGTGACGTGGCGATAAATTTGTGGAGCTATAGGTGGCTGCAATATAAATCAAGGTACAGCTGGAACCACGTTAGTCAATGAAAGTTGAATAATCGCTCAACAACGGTACTGTGCTGGTCCTAGGCTAAAACATGCTAGAGACGCGAGCCTAGACACAAACGCTGTCACGCACCAAAAGTACCCAAAGAGCACAAGGGAATCAAAAGTTATGGCCCAATCAATATGGCGCTTCCTGTAGGTCCGAACGTTCAGTCCGAACGTTTGGTCCGACCTTCTTATTGTGAGCTCCAACATCCATGTGATTGTTATCTTGATTGCTTCTACATTTAGCCGGCTCAATCCCTAAGTTCCTAAGCATAAGAAAATCATCACAAGACGTTAGTAGCACCCAATTCAGAGAACTTGTTGGGAGAGCACGGAACGACTTTACCTGATAATTAAGTTGTCGTGCGCGAGCTCGAGTCAAAGGTCCTTGCTGTGTACTAGGCATGGCTATATCAATGGTAGGGATGTCCTCATCATTAAATCATCATGATGTAACAACGGATCAGCAAGTACTTCATCTTTAACTATGATTATCTCCTCATCGTTTATCTCCAATGGTGCCAGTTGTTGAACATTTGATTCCTCTTCTTTAATATCAACCTGCACAATGTGAGAAACAACACTAGAAGTAGATATTAATGTGTTAGTTTCAAAATCAACCTCACTTTGTCCATCTTCCACTTCTCTCTTTTCTTTTGGTGTATCTCTCACACTCTCAGTTTGGATGCTCTCAAACTCACATATGGTGGAATCACACAGCTCACTCTTTTTAGCACTATCTCTCAATTTGGCTATGTGGCTCTCATTCTCACATAGGTTTTGATGCATCTCAATTGTTGTATGTATCATTAGGGCAGCACAAGATGTCTCCTTTACCGAAGGGAAAGTCCCATGCTCGGTCATCTTCGCACGTGTCACACTATTGGAACCATAAGAGCTGAAGTATGGACATGGATTGAACCGTGATGTACGTGTCTCCATAAGTCTCTTCTCCTCTTTGATAGCACAATTCACAAGATCATGCACGTTAATAAAATATTTATGTTGAAGTATAGCGGCGATCTCAGAATTCAAGCCACCCTTGAAGTATGCCTTCTCTCTTGATGGACTAGTGACACCGGCACGACACATCGCATCTTGCAGTTCAAAATAGTAATCTTGGACAGTATTACTACCTTGTGTGATATTCTCCAAATGGTGAAGCAATTCCTGCGCATAGTAGGATGGCACAAACTCGCTCCTCATGAACACCTTCAAATCTGACCAAGATTTAATGAATTGTTTTCCAATTAGTTGTTGCCACCAACTATAAGCATAGTCTTCAAACTCCCTCGTGGCACGTTTCACCTCTTGTTCTTTGGAAAGTTTTGGAAATCTAAACACTTTCTCCATTTGCCATTCCCACTCAAGATACTCCTCTGGATCATCACTGCCATAGAAAGGAACAAAGCTATCTTCTTCTTGTTGTGGACGAAGTGCTCGCACAATATCATTCACGATGTTTTATGTATCACCTTCATTTGTTGATTGAGCTCAATGCAGAAATCCTTCATACCCACTTTAATCTCATCACCATAGTTATTTTCTCCACCTGCCATGGTTAGATTGTACAAAGAAGATACCAAAACCACAAATATATGGGCAATATGTGGAGTTCACTCAATCTCACTATTCCTCTCCCAAGTAAAGTTCTTACCTTTCCGACGTGAATTGAGGCCAAAAGAAACTTACACTTGGTGGTGCTATAATAACAAGTGATGATCAAGCGGATTTAAAAGTGACTCACAATTGCACGGCAAAGGATATTTTGTGGAGTTTGGTTAGGAAGCATTTATCCTACACGATCTGATTTCTCGATGTTGTAAAATTAAGTAATAATCCAAGTTAGAATACTTTGCCTAAGTGCTGATCCAAAAGATTTAAGTGAAGTATATGAACGCACACACAAATTAAGTAATAATCCAAGTTAGAATACTTTGCCTAGATTCGGCCAATGTTTTTTTTTCTCTCTTTTTTTTTGCTATTTTTTTCTTCTTCTTCTTTTTTTTTCAAGGGCCGAACTAGGTTTAATTGTCTCTTTGATTTTGCATAGGTCACAAATATTCAGCAAGATGTAGAATACTCAAGAGCAGCCCTAGATGCAATATTCAACAGCTAGTCTCAATTGATGAAATAAAAAATATCTGATTTTTTTTGCAATGTAGTACTGTTCATGCACTGTAGCGATTGGATTTTTTTTTGAATTTTGGATTGGACACAAAGATTAAGCTACGCAAATAAACACAAACGATCAGCACGTAAACAAAATTTCTAATGGATTAAGACATAATAAAACTCACGAAAATAGCAGATGTGAAACTACGGTTTGGATTTTTTTTTTGAATTTTCGGTTTATGGACTATAGGACAATAAGTAATAAACTGAAATTTAAAGGGATAAGATCCTACCGAGTAAACCGCGCTCTGATACCAAGATGATACGGGGTCGCCCGATCTTCTCGACGAGGATGGATACTCACGGAGTCTTGATGAATCGCAATGATCCTCCAATGCCAATGCAAGGACGAACACTCTTTAATCCGCCAAACCACACTCGTGTTGATTTCGCCGACCACCAGCGAAGATCTATCGCACCCAATTCCCAACGGAAGGCTGAACGATCTTGATTGAAGAAAGTAACTCCTAATTCCCTATGGAACTTAGGCAACAATGCTAAACTCGAACATACTTTAGTAGATTGATTATTCTCAAACGTGGTCTCCCTTACAATGGGGTCTAACCTCAATATATAGTACCTGTCCACCTCATGGCTGGCCAAGAGGTCCTAAACCAACTCCAACTTATTCCTACATGTATTTGAAACAAACTCACACAAAAGGAAAACCTAAAATTAAACCGTCATAATGTTTCGGTCATAACTTTTAATCCGTGTTGAATTTGGAGGTGAGGCCAGATCCATTGCGTAGCCCTTGAAGTTATCTTTCTAACGAGTACAAGAACACCTGAATCGGACTCCGTTTGTGAAAGTTATGGCATTTTTAGTAACTGCCTGTCAGGCTGTCCCGAACCGAATCCGAATTGAATTCTGAGTTGAATCCGAGTTTGAGTTGGATTGAGGACGTGGAGATCCGAATTTGGCTTGTAAATCTTATCCAAAACTTGTAGTTTTAGTCCTTGTGCTCCTCCCTTTGCTCTCCCAAGTCTTCACATGAATCATACCTAAGAATACGTAAAATAATATCATGATGTAGTATTCCAAGTTCATCATCAATTAAAAGAAACTCCTTTAGAAACAAATTCACCTGACAATATTTAATGCGGCTCAATACTTCTTTCCAATTAAATAATGTATTCGCCTGAAAAGTGCTAAGCGTGTGCGTATCCGCATCGATTAAAGATGAAGTACTTGCTGATCCGTTGTTACATCATGATGATTTAATACCTACAACACCTACATCAATTGAGGAGAACAATAAAGGTAACAATATTGGTGCTGAAATTAGTTATGAAACGGTGAGTACTTGTGAGAACTCATATATACGAATGAAAATTCCATGTTCTGAAATTTCTTTGCTCAATTTACATAATGTGGAATTGATTACTCATAAGGAAGTTCTTACGAGAATATCTCCTGATGATTCTTTATATTATATTATGTTCGATGACCCTAAAGAGCTATCTAGTGTCATTGAGAATGTTGCTGAAATTGCATGTTTAAAATCACTAGTTAGTTCCTATGCCTATACATGTAAGTTCAATTTGATCGGAGATTATGGTGTAGATGACAACTTTTATGTTTATCGAATATGCATTACATGTGATAAACTTGCCGAGTTGAAATTGCATATTTTGGACAAACAATCTTTTATACCACGTCATGATCACAATGAGATGAGGTTTAACAATAGTGCTTACTGTTTACAAAGATTTCTTGTGCCTACTTTTTCCTCTTTCGATGAACAATCATGTACAAATAATCAGAGTAGCACAGCTGAAGCAAGGAAGGCACTTAAAATTTTATCTTCCATATTTGAACCGTTTGATCTGGTTTTGCCCATTAATGACTTGTCCACGATTGCAAAGTCGAGGACGACTTTTTCTTATGGGAGGAGAATGGTGTGAATGAAAACATTGCAATGTATGCATTTGATAGCTATTGTAGTATCAATTGGTTTGTGCAAAACAGTGAGGATGAGAATAACACAATAATTGATTCATACATATACAACGATATGTGTTGTTCTTTTGCTTACTACACCTCCAGGTAATAGTAATGTGAAAGACGAAAGGGGTGTAACTGAACAATACATATACCATGCATACACATTGTATTCTTTGTTTAGTACAATTTCAGGTTATCAAAAGTCGAGGACGGCTTTTCTTGAAGAAGGGAGGATGATGCGGATACGCACACGCTTAGCACTTTTCGTGCGTAATACATTATTTAATTGGAAAGAAGTATTGAGCCGCATTAAATATTGTCGTGAATTTGTTTCTAAAGGAGTTCCTTTTTATTGATGATGAACTTGGAATACTACATCATGATATTATTTTACGTATTCTTAGGTATGATTCATGTGAAGACTTGGGAGAGCAAAAGGGAGGAGCACAAGGACTAAAACTACAAGTTTTGGTTAAGATTTACAAGCCAAATTCGGATCTCCCACGTCCTCAATCCAACTCAAACTCGGATTCAACTCAAAATTCAATTCGGACTCGGTTCGGGACAGCCTGACAGACAGTTACTAAAAAGGCCATAACATTCACAAACGGAGTCCGATTCAGGTGTTCTTATACTCGTTGGAAAGATAATTTCAAGGGCTACGCAATGGATCCGGCCCCACCTTCAAATTCGTCATGGATAAAAAGTTATGACCGAAACATGGTGACGGTTTAATTTTAGGTTTTTCCTTTTGTGTGAGTTTGTTTCCAAATACATGTAGAGATGAGTTAGAGTTGGTTTAGAACCTCTTGGTCAGCCATGAGGTGGATAGGGTACTATATATTGAGGGTTAGACCCCCATTGTAAGGAGACCACGTTTGAGAATAATCAATCTACTAAAGTATGTTCGAGTTTAGCATTGTTGCCTAAGTTCCATAGGGAATTAGGAGTTACTTTCTTCAATCAAGATCGTTCAGCCTTTCCGTTGGGAATTGGGTGCACGATAGATCTTCGCTTGGTGGTCGGCGAAATCAACACGAGTGTGGTTTGGCGGATTAAAGAGTGTTCGTCCCTTGCATTGGCATTGGAGGATCATTGCGATTCATCAAGACTCCCGTGAGTATCCATCCTACATCGAGAAGATCGGGCGACCCCGTATCAGATGGTCCATTACTACAACATTCAAGACTTGGTGCATCAAGCTGAACGTGCTGAACAACAATTGAAGCGCAAACAAGCCAAGGGTGGACATGCTAACACTCAAACAAAGTCATGGAGGCGTTCATTACAGCAAGGCGATGATGTGGGTTCACACTCCAAAGTGGCGGCATCAAGTCATTCAAATGGTGCTCTTTCAAAGGAGGCAAGTAACAGAGGTAAAGAAGCAACTAAAATTGATTCTAGTTTGCCTTCTAATGCTTGTGCTAGAGAAATTGAGTGTTTCAAGTGCAAAGGAAGGGGTCATATGATGCGTGATTGCCCAAATCAACGAAGAGTGCTTCTCACTAAAGATGGCTATGCTTCAACAAGTTCTAGTAGTGATTCTGAAAGCGAAAAATCCGACGATTCTAAGGAGGATGTTGTCTATTGTGATCCAGAATTGAATGGTGTTAATCTTTTGGTCCGAAAGGTGCAAAGCAAAGAAACTGAAATGAAAGGACAGCGGTGGAGTGTTTTCCAAGCAGAGTGCAAGATCAAAGATAAAGCATGCAAGTTGATCATAGATGGTGGAAGTTATACCAATGTGATTAGCAAAGATTTGGTGTATGCTTTAGGGCTGTCCACGTGGAGGCATCCTCAACCACATCATGTGGAGTGGCTACACAACCCGAAGACTAAAGATAACTCACAAGGTACGTGTTCCATTTGTTGTTGGTGACTATGTTGACAAGGTGGATTGCGACGTAGTTCCAATGGATGCATGTGGGTTATTGTTGGGAAGACCATGGCAATATGATCGCAATGCTATGCATGAGGGCCGGTCCAACACATACACTTTTGTACATGGGGGAAAGAAGCATGTGTTGAAACCAAAATTGAGAGTGCTATTCATGTTGATGAAGAAATTACAGCTAAGAAGAAGCAAGCTCCCAAGATTACCCCAAAGCCGAGGACGGCTTTGCTTCAAGGAGGGGAGGATGATGTGGCACCAAGTAGCACTACAACTTTGGTTAGTGCTTGCAGTTCTGTACACAATGTTCAAGAAGCTTTGAATACCAATTCTGAGGTTTCTAATGTCCACAAGAGACATATTTGGAAAGATAATGAAGTCTATTTTTCAACGAATCAAACGGCACTTGATTTGGAGCTTCCTACACAAAGTTATGGCAATTTCATTGACGCTGCACGAGCTGTCCGGAGAGACGCGTGAGACTTGCCAAACATAAAGAGTTCGAGTATTACAATGCAAATAAAAGTAAAATCCGACCACACCATGACTTTATAAAGGTGGAGAAGGACTCTTTTTCAGGTTCCAAACGGATTTGGAAGCCCCTTAAACAAGAAAACAAAACATATAACGATTTGAAACCGATTCGGACTCGGATTGGGACAGCTGGCAAGACCGATACTAAAACGTCCATAACTTTCACAAACGGAGTCCGATTTGGGCGTTCTTGGACTCGTTGGAAAGCTATTTGGAAGCCCCACACAATGGATAAGGTACTAGCCATGAAATCATCACGGTCAAGTCGCAAATTGAGAGAGAAACCAGAGGAAGCAGTTTAGGTATTTCCTTTTTAGTTCGTATTGGAGTTTGTTTCGGCCTTAGGCCAAGTAGTGCGTGAGTTGTAATCAAGGCCGTGCATTATGCACCAATATAAGGCCAGGGCCTTAGCCTCATTGTAACTGAGGCTATGATTTAAGAAATAGAAATCAGAAAATCACCATGGTTTGGTGGCCATTGTTGGCGTGTTCTTGAGATTTCCATCGAGGAATTGCTCTTGGTGTGTTGAATCCAAATGTGGTGTTGGATTCTAGTCACTGAAACTTCGGTTTCTCTACCCTTCGTTCACGTGCTGTGGTGTGCGTAGGAGAAGGCTTATCTTGCAGAGCATCCAACAAGGCGATCGTGAAAGATCGGGGCCAAAGCAACGGGTTCAGCTAGCTTACTAGGTGGATCCGCATCACTAAAACCTTTGAGATTAAATGTGATGCTAGTGGAATAGGTATTGGTGGTGTTTTGATGCAAGAAAGAAAACCTGTTGCATATTTCAGTGAGAAACTTCATGGTGCACAATTAAATTATCCTGTTTATGACAAACAATTGTATGCTCTTGTGCGCGCAATAGAGACATGGCAATATTATCTTTGGCCTAAAGAATTTGTCATTCATTCTGATCATGAAGCTTTGAAATATTTGAAAGGTCAAGCTAAACTGAACTGTAGACATGCTAAGTGGGTTGATTTCATTGAGACTTTTCCATACGTTGTTAAATACAAGAAAGGTAAGGAAAATGTGGTAGCTGATGCATTGTCTAGGAAACATGTGCTTTTCACTCAATTGGAAGTAAAGGTTCCAGGGCTAGAAAGTTTGAAAGATTTATATGCTTCTGATCAGGACTTTTCAGCACCATATTCTAATTGCAAAGATGGGAAAGGGTGGGATAAGTTTCATGTTCATGATGGTTTTCTCTTTCGTATGAACAAACTATGCGTTCCAGAGTCTTCTGTGTGTTTGCTACTATTGCAGGAGTCTCATGCAGGAGAATTGATGGGTCACTTTGGAAAAGAGAAGACGTACATGATGTTAGCTGATCATTTCTATTGGCCTAAGATGAGGCGAGATGTCGAGAGGTTTGTTCAACGATGCGTGACATGCCATAAAGCGAAGTCAAAGCTCAATCCACATGGTTTGTATACTCCACTTCCAGTTCCTAGCGCTCCTTGGGAAGATGTTAGTATGGATTTTGTTTTAGGATTGCCTAGAACTAAGAGGGGGAGGGATTCTGTGTTTGTAGTTGTGGATAGGTTTTCTAAAATAGCTCATTTTATTCCCTGTCATAAGAGCGACGACGCGTCGCATGTAGCTGACTTGTTTTTCAGGGAAATTGTGAGACATGGCATGCCAAGAACCATTGTATCTGATCGAGACGTCAAATTTATGAGCTACTTTTGGAAGACTTTGTGGGCCAAACTTGGGACAAAGTTGCTCTTTTCGACAACTTGTCATCCACAAACCGATGGACAAATAGAGGTCGTGAACCGTACACTCTCAATGCTGTCATGGACAATGATAAAAAGAATTTAAAAGAGTGGAAGATTGCCTACCGCATGTTGAATTTGCATATAACCGGGCGATGCATTCTACAACTCAACTATGTCCATTTGAGGTGGTGTATGGTTTCAAACCGATCACGCCACTTGACTTGATGCCATTTCCATTACAAGAACGTATAAATATGGAGGCTTCTAAGCGTGCTGATTTTGTGAAAAAGCTCCCTGAAAAGACTAAAGAGGTAATTGAAAAGAAGGTACGTGCTTATACTTCTAAGGCTAACAAGACTAGAAAGCAAATGCTATTTGAACCAGGTGATCTAGTATGGGTACACCTTCGCTATGAACGCTTTCCGGAGAAGCGTAAATCAAAATTGATGCCCCGTGGTGATAGTCCTTTTAAAGTGCTTGCCAAGATCAATGATAATGCATACAACATAGAGCTTCCAGGAGACGATTATGGGGTGAGCACTACTTTCAATGTTTCTGATTTATCACCATTCTTTGGACAAGATGTCGCAGAGTCGAGGACGACTCCTTTCAAGAGGGGGAGGATGATGAGGACATCTCTACTACATATTCATCGTCCACTTCAAATGTGCATGGGAAAGCTATTGATAAGGTTCCGAAAGGTCCTTTGACAAGAGCAAGAGCTAAGCTACTTCAACAACAGTGCTTTTGTTCCTTAGAGATTCTTCTATTACGTTAGATGAGAATAACATACTACCTAATGCAAATATGTTATGCCTTCTCAGATTTGAAGCAACAGTAGATCAAGTGGAGAAGGACCAACTGCCACGAGTCATGAGAAGGAGAGTCCATGCGGGGCAAGGAGCTATGATATATCTATCCAACAATTTCTCAATCAAGCAGCCCATGCGGTTGATCAAGGAGGAAAGAAGCCCGTTTGATGGGAGAGCAAAAGGGGAAGAAGCCCAAGGACTTCAACTACAAACTTTGGATAAGATTTACAAGCCAAATTCGGACCTCCCACGTGCTCAATCCAATTCAAACTCGGATTCGGTTCGGGACAGCCTGACAGGCAGTTACTAAAAAGGCCATAACTTTCACAAACGGAGTCCGATTCAGGTGTTCTTGTACTCGTTGGAAAGATAATTTCAAGGGCTACGCAATGGATCCAGCCTCATCTTTAAATTCGTCACGGATAAAAAGTTATGACCGAAATATTGTGATGGTTTAATTTTAGGTTTTTCCTTTTGTGTGAGTTTGTTTTCAAATACATGTTGGGATGAGTTGTAGTTGATTTAGGACCTCTTGGCCAGCCATAAGGTGGACAGGGTACTATATATTGAGGGTTAGACCCCATTGTAAGGTAGACCACGTTTGAGAATAATCAATCTACTAAAGTATGTTCGAGTTTAGTATTGTTGCTGTCTAAGTTCCATATTGAATTAGGAGTGATTTTCTTCAATTAAGATCATTCAACCTTTCCGTTGGGAATTGGGTGCACGATAGATCTTCGCTTGGTGGTCGGCGAAATCAACACGAGTGTGTTTTGGTGGATTAAAGAGTGTTCGTCCCTTGCATTGGCATTGGAGGATCATTACGATTCATCAAGACTCCTGTGAGTATCCATCCTACGTCGAGAAAATCGGGCGACCCCGTATCAGCTCCATTCTCAACTCTTTGAGTAATGACTTGTTCCCACCAATCCAAAGCATAGCTTCAAACTCAAGTGATGCCAACTGTATCTTTCTCTCATCCGTATAGTGATGCATACGGAATATTTGTCAACCTTCAATTCCCAAGTGAGATACTCCTCGGGATCAGTTCCACCTACAAACTTGGGCATGGAAAACTTGAGCTTGCCCAATCCATCATCTTCATTGCGTGGATGACGATAGTGCTCATTGTAATGCAAAGCAAAATCACCATCCCGTTGCATCGCATGTGCACCACCACCACAGCCTCCACCTAGACCTTGGCCACGCCCTCCATCTCCTCCTCCTCCTCGTCCTCCAATATGCGGTGGACGCACCACGTTGGCAGCCACTCGATGTTGCGGTTCAGGAGGTACATGTGCAGCAGCGTCTCCTCCTTGAACACTTGCTTCATCGCCACCATTGCAAGCTTGTATGAGCCTAGTGAGGGCTCCAATGTCCTCTCGCAATTGGCGCACATTTTCATCAGCTTGTATCTCGATGTTTTGCATCTTCGTGCAATTTGATCAGCAAAAGCATCATGCTTCTCATGGAGTTGATCGATCCCTTGGCATAGCTCACGTTGAAAGTGTTCACGGAATGTCCCAAATTGATATTGCTTAACGTATGCTTGAGTTTCATCTGTCTCACCACTCTCATCATGGTGTTCTCCTCCACCTGACATGGTTAGCTATGCAAGAAACAAGTAGCTATGTAGAATAATGCTTTATGGAAATCACTCAATCTCACTATTTTATCTCCCAAGTAAAGTTCTTACCCTTCCAAAGTGAATTAAGGCCAATAAAAACTTACACCGGTAGAACCGACAACAACAACGTGATGATTAAGCGAATTTAAGAGTGTTCACTACTTACACAACAACGGTTATATGGTGGAGCTTGGTATGGAAGTGTATATCCTAGAAATCTGAAATTCTTGATGTTGTAAAGTTAAGTAATAATCCAAGCTAGAATACTTTGCCTAAGTGCTGATCCAAAAGATTTAAGTGAAGTATATGAACGCTACATAAAGATCAATGTGACTTGATGCAAACAAAGGAATGAGCTAACTAGAGACAATCTGAAATTAAAGATTAGATAGCTCGTTTTGCACCAAGTACTAGGAGAGACGCTAGCCAATTGCAATGATATCAATGTAAGGGCACGAGATTGCTCGAGAAATTAAATCACACAATCAGAATTTATGGACAAGGAACTCACCCAAATTCGGCCATGTTTTTTTCTTTTCTTCTTTTTTAGTTGTCCTCTTTTTTTGTAAAGGCCGAACTAGCTTTAATCATTCCTTTGATTTTTTTGCGGGTCACAAATATTTAGCAAAGTGTAAAATACTCAAGAGCAGTCCTAGATGCAATATTCAACAGCTAGTCTCAATTGATGAAAAATTATCTGCAAGATTTTTTTGGATTTTGGATTGGACACAAAGATTAAGCTACGCAAATAAACACGAACGATCAGCACCTAAACAAAATTCTGATAGATCAAAACCTAACAAAACTCACAAAATTAACAGATGCAAAAACTAGGGTTTGGATTTTTTTGTGGCAATTTTTGGTTTTAATGGACTATAGGAACAGAAGTAAATAAATCTAAAACTAAGGGTAAATAATCCTACCGAGTAAACCGCACTCTGATACCAAGATGATACGGGGTCGCCCGATCTTCTCGACGTAGGATCAAGATACTCACGTGGATTTGATGAACCGTAGTGATCTCCCGTTGCCAATGCAAGAGTTTGCGCTCTATAATTCGCCCAACCACACGTCTTGAACTTCACGACCATCGATGAAGTTCCATCGCGTTCCCAATTCCCAATGGAAAGGTTGAACGATCTTCATTGAGGAAAATCACTCCCAATTCAAACGTGGTCTGCCTTACGTGGTCCAAGTTCATCATCAATTAAAAGAAACTCCTTAAGAAACAAATTCACCTGACAATATTTAATGCGGTTCAATACTTCTTTCCAGTGAAATAATGTATTTGACTGAAAAGTGCTAAGCTTGTGCATATCCGCATCAGAAGCTCAACTACAGCAATTCTTTCTTTTCGCCAGCTAGTGTTTGGCACAAGGAGTGATTTTTTAAAAAACCAAACTGCAGCTAACTCTTAGTTTTGATGGAAGTGAATACTATCACAAACTCTCCCCCAGAGAATTCGAATGTATCTCTTGAGAGCAATTCGGACAGCAAGGAATTTAGGATTCAAAAAGTAAATGCAATTACTCTTTTTGGTTGTTAATTGAGGGATTCAATCAACAATTTTCTATGGTTTATGTGGACACAAAGATCAAGCTACGCAAATGAGCATAAAGATCAGCACGTAAACAAAATTTCTAATGGACGAAAACTTAACAAAACTCACAAGAAATAACAGATTGAACTACGGTTTTGGTATTGTAATTTTCGGTTTAATAGACGATAGGACAGAAAACGAATCTAACAACGGGTAAAGACGTTCTCACCGAGTAAACCTAGAATCTGATACCGTATGATACGAGAAAGGCCCGATCTTCTCAGTGAGGAACCGTGTATAGTTGATGCGAAGTAGACGATGTCGCTACTTGAACACTCGCGCCAATGCACGAACCCCAACTCTTGAATACGCCCAAAACACACGGATAATGGTTCGTCATGAGACCACAAACGATTTAACGCCAAGTCCCCAATTCGATGAGGACATCCCAATCTTTAATAAACACACTGAAGATGATCATAACAAGGACCAATAATATCAAGGACCAATGATACGGGGTCGCCGATCTTCTCGACGTAGGATGGATACTCACGGGAGTCTTGACGAATCGTAATGATCCTCCAATGCCAATGCATGGGACGAACACTCTTTAATCCGCCAAAACACACTCGTGTTGATTTCACGACCACCTGCGAATATCTATCGTGCACCCAATTCCCAACGGAAGGGTGAACGATCTTGATTGAAGAAAATCACTCCTAATTCCCTATGGAACTTTGGCAGCAGTGCTAAACTCGAACAAACTTTAGTAGATTGATTATTCTCAAACGTGGTCTCTCTCAAACAAAGGGGATACAAGGGGGGTTTTATAGTGTTTCCCCGAACTCATGCAAGGAAAGTCTTGGCCGAATCAATCTCTTATTCGATCAAGGCTTCCTAATCCAATTCCTAAAATTTAGCAATCCGTTTCCTTTAATTTCAGGCTAAGACCTTATCCTATTACAAGACCGAGATTGCGATCGACTCGGTCATCCTTTGGGCACGCAGGCCACATCTTGTGCACGCCATGAGATCTGTGATCTTGTGGCCTTCCAATGATTTGATGGCTGCTTGGCTAAGAAATTCTTGGTCACATATCATAGCTCCTTGCCGGCTAAGAAATTCTTGGTCACATATATCATAGCTCCTTGCCAGCATGGACTCTCCTTCTCATGACTCGTGGTAGGTTGGTCCTTCTCCACTTGATCTTTATGCTTTAAATCTAAGAAGACATAACATATTTGTATTAGGTAATATGTTATTCTCATCTATTTTCACCTCCAACAAATGGTTCGTCTTTTGGACTTCCGAGGAGAGAGTTATTGGTGTTTTACTAAAGACGCACGAAGTTGAGCAGACGCGATAATTTGAGAAGACACCTTGAATGCTTCAACGAGAAGAATCCTTCCAACGTGGTGACTTATGTTCATACCCAGCTAGGAGGGTTGTTCCTAGTATATATACCCCTCTACTCCTATCCGTAGGGAGGATCGTTTCTTTTGGAGATTGATTTTATTAAGAACAATGAGAGTGTTTGATACGGGGTCGCCCGATCTTCTCGACGTAGGATGGATACTCACGGGAGTCTTGATGAATCGTAATGATCCTCCAATGCCAATGCAAGGGACGAACACTCTTTAATCGCCAAAACACACTCGTGTTGATTTCGCCGACCACCAAACGAAGATCTATCGTGCACCCAATTCCCAACGGATAGGCTGAACGATCTTGATTGAAGAAAATCACTCCTAATTCTCTATAGGACTTCGGTAGCAATGCTAAACTCGAACAAACTTTAGTAAATTCATTATTCTCAAACGTGGTCTGCCTTACGATGGGGGTCTAACCCTCAATATATAGTAACCTTGTCCACCTTATGGCTGGCCAAGTGGTCCTAAACCAACTTCAACTCATCCCTACATGTATTTGGAAACAAACTCACACAAAAGGAAAAACCTACGCCGTGAGCTTAACAGTGCTCAGCATATGCGTATCCGCATCAGTGTTCTTGTTTACCGAGTTCTTGTGATTCCCCGCGAATTGCATCTAGCTTGTGCTTCTACGGCATCGAGTGTAGTTGTGTGAGTTAGTATTAAGGTTTGTGGACTAACGATTGGCTGACTCGTCGCTGGGTTACAAATTTCCCCAAAGTACTGTTCTTGATCCTACGCCGTGAGATCGGGCAAATTGGTGCATTGGCTCTCCCGGGCTAGTGCACATCATGACCAGTGGACCCCACAGAGGATAGGATTAGTTTAACACTAATTAATATCAGTTAAACCTAATTAGTCTACGAAATGTCGGCTCAAGTGAGTTAATCAAGTTAAAATTTTAATTTGAACCTATTTTAAACAATGAGTCACTGACATATGGACCCCACCTATCAACTATTTCAAAAATAATAAAACCCTGATGAGTAGGCCCCACCTATCAGCCTAATGAGACAACAAACCTAGGTTGTCCTTTAGGAAGAAAAATTAAAATTAAAATCCTTGCATTGTACCCAAATCAAATTCAAATGCATGCAGCTTTTGCATATGAACTCCAAATTAAGTGATTTTTATATCTAAAATTTTTATAAAATCATGCACTTTCATAAATCCACAAAAATATTTGGATTCATCTTATTTGTGTTAATTGGCATTTGCTGACTAGATCCAATGTTCCAAAAAACTTCATCGATGAGCCAGAGCAAGACCAAGAGTTCAACAAGCAAGGTAAGCTCCCCATTTGATCATGTTGATCCTATATTTAAAAAATTATGTATACTGTGTTCAAAACTATTATGCATATGTGCAATTTTGGTACAAATCACTATATTGGTAAGGACAATAATTATACCCAATTGTTGCATCTATCTGACCTTGATAATTTTTCACCCTTGCTGTTGTCACCTTAGCATCAATACCCATTGTTAGTAAAATGTGAAACTTTGAGATTAAACGTAGTACTTGATATTCACCCATGCTCACAACGGTACTAGATGTGCTAGGTTGGAAATGGGTCAAAATATTCAAAAATAGGAGATACTTGATAATTGGTCCAGAGGGGGTTACCCTTGTCATTTTGGTTAGCAAATAAAATGAAAAACATGATATAACTTGCGCGAGTGGTTGTGGAGACCGGTACAGTCAACACGAGATTATGGTTTGTGGATGTCTCGCCCAGGTCACTAAGAACCGATCCTATGGTGTACTTAGACCCAAGATACAATATACAACCACACGTGCCTTCATGACAAGGCCTTAGCATAATAAGCTACCGTGTGCTAGCAACTTTACTGCAGGTGGTAGATTGTAGGTGATTTTTAGGCTAGTGTAGGATTCTATGGCACAATCACAGGGGTGAATGATTGCCTCCGCTTCTGTATACCAAAAAACAAATCTTAAACCAGAAGAAAAACAATCTAACTTACAAATGTGGATTTCGACCGTACGTCGTTTGATCGCTCGCTTCAACCGCTCGCTACAACCGCATTTGCACATGATCGAAATCTCCCTCCATTGGACACTTCAGCCATTCGAACGATTCGACCGCTCGAATGAGAACACACCAAAGTCAACAATGTACTCAGCTCTGTTGGATAGAACCAATGACTATAGACACCGAGCTCGTGGTCGCAAGATCGTGATTGTTAGCACGCCTCCGAAGAGACAAGAAAATGATGCTCAGAAAACATGTCGCTGACGTCGACTAACTTTTTCTGGAATAGATCTGATCTAGTATTTCTGGATCATGTTTATGGCTACAAAGCTCCCTCATGCCACCCCTAAAAACCCTAGTATAAAAACCTCGCAAAGCCACTGCAAAACCCTTAGCCTCTCCCTTGCTTTTATTGCTAGAGCCCTAAACTATGTCCTTATCAAACTAGACATGCAATCCTATCTCTTCCGAAAATCAAGGGACGAAACCCTTCCGTACACGGGTTTTAACCAAAGTCTACCTCTTCCAAGTTGTGAACTCCATTCACAACTCCTAACTCAACACCCGACGAAGCTTCTAGGATATCACTTCCTATATCTCCATCACGCACCATCACTCTCGTGTCAAAGCCTCCAGGACCGCCCCACCTATAGCTTCTTCACGCAACATCACCTCTCGTGTCAAAAGCCTCTTAGACCGCACAACCCGTAGCTTCCCCACGAATCACCACCTTTGATCTCCATGTACTCCAGCGTGAGCCCAGCCACCTCGTGTGATATCCTCGTTCGGCTAGACCTCAAACTTCCCGTCCTAGTCCCAATCATCCTCATCACCGACCATGATTGTCTCCACGCCCATCTGCACATGCAAAGACCAAAAAAATATTTTCCACCAGCAAAAGTTCTTCACAACCTGACCATCATCAGCACAAACACATAACACACCCTCGTCTATCCATATACAAGAACCAAAAGTACATGGAATTATCATCGCTCCTGCTCAAAACTCTTGGGAAAAACAAGCATTGCTACCGACCACAGAACCGTGGTCGGTGGCAATTGATGAGGACATCTCTATTACACATTCATCGTCCACTACAAGTGTGCATGATAAGGCTCCAGAAGGTCCTATGACAAGAGCAAGAGCTAAGCTACTTCAACAATAGGTGCTTTTGTTTCTTAGAGATTCTTCGATTACGTTAGATGAGAATAACATACTACCTAATGCCAATATGTTATGTCTTCTTAAATTTAAAGCAACAGAAGATCAAGTGGAGAAGGACCAACCTACCACGAGTCATGAGAAGGAGAGTCCATGCGGCAAGGAGATATGATATATGTGTCCAAGAATATCTTAACCAAGATGCCATCAAATCAATGGAAGACCACAAGATCACAGATCACAGATAATTGCGTAGCCCTTGATATTATCTTTCCAACAAGTACAAGAACACCTGAATCGGACTCCGTTTGTGAAAGTTATGGCCTTTTTAGTACCTGCCTGTCAGGCTGTCCCGAACCGAATCCGAATTGAATTCTGAGTTGAATCCGAGTTTGAATTGGATTGGGCACGTGGGAGATCCGAATTTGGCTTGAAAATCTTATCCAAAACTTGTAGTTTAAGTCCTTGTGCTCCTCCCTTTTGCTCTCCCAAGTCTTCACATGAATCATACCTAAGAATACATAAAATAATAGCTTGATGTAGTATTCCAAGTTCATCATCAATTAAAAGAAACTCCTTAAGAAACAAATTCACCTGCAATATTTAATGCGGCTCAATACTTCTTTCGGTGAAATAATGTATTTGACTGAAAAGTGCTAAGCTTGTGCGTATCCGCATCAGAACCTGTTATTGCTACTTGGGCTGAAATGAAAAGAGAGATGAGAGCACGATTCATCCCAAAGCATTATAAAAGAGACCTCTTTGATAAGCTCCAAAATTTGAGACAAGGAAAGCAGTCCGTTGAGGAGTGTCATAAGGAGATGGAAAAGGCAATGATCAGAGCCAACATACATGAAGATGAGGAGCAATCCATGGCACGATTTTTGTATGTATTAAATCCTAATGTAAAGCGAATTGTTGATTTGCAGCCTTACCGTAATGTTGTAGAGTTGGTGCATTTATCTTCCAAGGCTGAACGCCAAGTGCAAGAAGACTCCAAGCAAAACAGGTCTACTACTTTCAGTCCTCGAGCTACAGCAAGTAAAGGCAAGTTTGTCCCACAATTCAATGTTGGCCGAGGCATCACAACCAATTCTAGTGGTAGCAGTCGTTCCAATGCTCATGCAGCCATAAGTGGAAACGATATTTCAGCTTTTAAAGAGAAGAGCAAACCTACATCATCTACAACTTCTTCCATCGGATCTACAAGCAAGAGTAGTGATATTGTGTGCTTTAAGTACAAGGGACGTGGTCACATGATGAAGGAGTGCCCCAACAACCGCACCATGCTGGTCACAGAAGAAGGAGAGTACGAATCAGCTAGTGATCTAGAAGAAGATGCAGAAGATAATGCCTCAGAACAAGAAGAGCAAACCTATTGTGACTTTGAACAAGGTGTTTCACTGGTTGTCACCAAGGTACTAAGCGTACGATCAAAGAAGCTGAGAATAGTCAGTGCACAATCTTTTCAATCAAGAGCTAGAGTCCAAGAGAAGGTATGCAAAGTCATAGTTGATGGAGGAAGCTGCCATAATCTTGCAAGTAGAGAGATGTGTGAAAAACTTGGGCTCAAGCTGCTGCAACATCCCCACCCATATCACGTGCAATGGTTGAGTGATTGTGGTGAAATGAAGATTACACACATGGTGAAGGTCCAGTTCAAAATTGGTGATTACATCGACACAATTGAGTGTGATGTGCCCATGAAGGTGTGTCACTTGCTTTTAGGAAGACCATGGCAATATGATCTTTCAGCTCAACATTGTGGCAGAACCAATCAATACACCATCAAAATGGAAAGGAAGGATTTGGTGCTTAGACCCATGACACCGCAACAAATCATGGCTGAGCACATACAGAAGGTTTCTAAAGTAAAAATAGGAAGTGAGAAAGAGAAAGAGAGAAAAAAATTGAGTGACATCCACAAATCAGTAAATGAGCACCATCAACCAAACATGAGAGATAAAAAGAAAAGTGAGGGAGAGAACTTAGTTATGTTAGCTACAAAATCAGAATTGAGAGAAGTGAGACAAAACCCAGATCAAGTGATCTTTGTGCTCATGTATAAGGATGTTATGGTTTCAACTAACAACTTAACTTGTCTTCCAAATGCTATTTCACATATCCTGCAGGATTACAAGGATGTCTTTTTGGAGGAAGTTCCAGCTGGTCTACCTTCGTTGCGTGGCATTGAACATTAAATTGACTTCATTCCAGGAGCTTCACTTCCAAAACGGCCACCCTACCGCACCAACCCTGAAGAAACAAAAGAGATACAAAGGCAGGTACAAGAGCTTTTAGAAAAAGGTTATGTTCGTGAAAGCTTAAGTCCTTGTGCAGTACCCGTGATTTTAGTGCCTAAGAAAGATGAAACTTGGCGAATGTGTGTTGATTGTAGAGCCATTAATAATATAACTATTAGGTATCGTCACCCCGTTCCTAGGTTAGATGATATGCTAGATGAACTAAGTGGCTCTGTTGTTTTCTCTAAAATAGATTTGAAAAGTGGGTATCATCATATTAGAATGAAAGAAGGTGATGAATGGAAAACTACTTTCAAAACAAAATTTGGATTGTATGAATGGTTAGTCATGCCTTTTGGGTTAACTAATGCGCGCTAGTACTTTCATGAGATTAACGAACCATGTTTTAAGAGCGTACATCGGCAAATTTGTTGTTGTATATTTTGATGATATCCTAATCTATAGCAGATCCATAGCAGAGCATCCTGATCATGTCAAACAAGTGCTGAATATTCTTAGAAAGGAAAAACTACATGCTAACATTGAAAAGTGCTCATTTTGAACAAACAAGGTTGTTTTTCTTGGTTATGTTGTTTCAGGGCAAGGCATTGAAGTTGATGAATCAAAGGTGGAAGCAATTAAGAAATGGCCCACTCCTATCAATGTAAGTCAGGTAAGAAGCTTTCATGGTCTTGCTAGTTTCTACAGAAGATTTGTAAAGATTTTAGTACCATTGCTGCCCCATTAAATGAATTGACAAAGAAAGGAGTTGTTTTTAAATGGGATGAGCCACAAGAAAAAGCTTTACTTGAGCTCAAGAAACGATTAACTGAAGCCCCTTTGTTGGTCTTACCTGATTTTACCAAAACTGTTTAGATAGAATGTGATGCTAGTGGAATTGGCATTGGTGGTGTCTTAATGCAAGAAACTAAACCAGTGGCATATTTCCGTGAAAAATTGAGTGGTGCACAATTGAATTATTCTGTTTATGATAAAGAGTTGTGTGCTTTAGTTAGAGTGCTTCAAACATGGCAACATTACTTATGGCCCAAAGAATTTGTTGTACATTCTGATCATCAAGCTTTGAAACATCTGAAAGGCCTAGCTAAACTGAATAGAAGGCATGCTAAATGGGTAGAATTCATTGAAATTTTTCCATGTATTGTGAAATATAAGAAAGCAAAGAAAATATGGTTGCTGATGCTTTATCCCGTAGACATGCTTTGTTGAATCAGTTAGAAGTAAAAGTGCCAGGACTTGAGAGTTTAAAAGATTTGTATGGTGCTGATGATGACTTTTTAGAACCTTATGAAAAATGTCGCAATGGGAATGGATGGGAGAAATATCATGTGCATGATGGTTTTCTTTTTAGGGCTAACAAACTATGTGTTCCAAATTCTTCGGTTAGGCCCTTGTTGTTGCAGGAATCACATGCAGGAGGCTTGATGGGCCACTTTGGCCGTGAGAAGACTTTTGAAATGTTGGCCGACCATTTCTATTGGCCAAAGATGAGGAAGGACGTTGAGAGATTTGTGCAGTGATGCGTCACATGTCACAAAGCTAAGTCAAAACTGAACCCGCATGGTTTATATACTCCCCTACCTGTTCCAAATGCTCCTTGGGAAGATATTAGCTTGGATTTTGTTTCAGGACTACCTAGGACTAAGAGGGGGAGGGATTCAGTGTTTGTAGTTGTTGATAGGTTCTCAAAAATGGCATATTTCATTCCATGTCAAAAGAACGATGATGCTTCACACATTGCTGGGTTGTTTTTCAGGGAGGTTGTGCGTCTGTATGGAATGCCAAGGACAGTAGTCTCAGATCGTGATGTGAAATTCATGAGCTACTTTTGGAAAACGTTGTGGTCAAAGCTAGGAACAAAGTTATTGTTTTCAACAACATGTCACCCATAAACTGATGGCCAGACAGAGGTAGTAAACCGCACACTTTCAGTGTTGCTGCGAACAATGATCAAGAAGAATTTAAAGGAATGGGAAGAGTGTTTACCACACGTAATACGGGGTCGCCCGATCTTCTCGACGTAGGATGGATACTCACGGGAGCCTTGATGAATCATAATGATCCTCCAATGCCAATGCAAGGGACGAACACTCTTTAATCCGCCAAAACACACAAAGCAATAACAAGGTAAATGGATGATTAGTATAAATCACTCGATCTCACTCTTTTCTCTCACAAGTAAAGTTCTCACCTTTTCGAAGTGAATTGAGGCCAAAAGAAACTTACACTTGGTGGTGGCTATAATAACAAGTGATGATCAAGCGGATTTAAAAGTGACTCACAATTGCACGGCAAAGGATATTTTGTGGAGCTTGGTTAGGAAGTATTTATCCTACACGATCTGATTTCTCGATGTTGTAAAATTAAGTAATAATCCAAGGTACAAAGTATTGCCTATGTGCTGATCCAATAGATTTAAGTGAAGTATATGAACGCACACGCAAAGATCAATGTGACTCGATGCAAACAAAGGAATGAGCTAACTAGAGGCAATCTGAAATTAAAGATTAGATAGCTCCTTCTTTCTTTTTTTTAACTTGTAGTTGGCACTAAGGTTTAGCTCTCCTTCCACAAAAGAATAAAATTTCAGCAGGTGTAAATTAATATCAAGAACAGCCCTTAATGCAATTATCCAAGACTAGTCTCAAAGATGAACGAATCATGGTACTGTACTAGTACTGTTCACGCATTGTAGCGATCGGATTTTTTTTTGAAATTTGGATTGGACACAAAGATTAAGCTACGCACATAAACACGAACGATCAACACGTAAACAAAATTTCTAATGGATCAAGACATAATAAAACTCACGAAAATAGCAGATGCGAAACTAGGGTTTGGATTTTTTTTGTGTTTTCGGTTTATGGACTATAGGACAATTAGTAATAAACTGAAATTTAAAGGGATAAGATCCCACCGAGTAAACCGGCTCGATACCAAGATGATACGGGGTTGCCCGATCTTCTCGACTTAGGATGGATACTCACGGGAGCCTTGATGAATCATAATGATCCTCCAATGCCAATGCAAGGGACGAACACTCTTTAATCCGCCAAAACACACTCGTGTTGATTTTCACGACCACTGCGAACATCTATCGTGCACCCAATTCCCAACGGAAAGGCTGAACGATCTTGATTGAAGAAATTCACTCCTAATTCTCCATGGAACTTCGGTAGCAATGCTAAACTCGAACAAACTTTAGTAGATTCATAATTCTCAAACGTGGTCCCCTTACAATGGGGGTCTAACCCTCAATATATAGTTCCCTCTCCACCTTATGGCTGGCCAAGACATCCTAAACCAACTCCAACTCATCCCTACATATATTTGAAAACAAACTCACACAAAAGGAAAAACGTAAAATTAAGCCGTCACAATGTTTCAGTCATAACTTTTAATCCGTGACGAATTGAAGGTGGGCTGGATCCATTGCGTAGCCCTTGAAATTATCTTTCCAACGAATACGAGAACACCTAAATCGGACTCCGTTTGTGAAAGTTATGGCCTTTTTAGTAACTGCTGTCAGCTGTCCCGAACCGTATCCGAATTGAATTTGAGTTGAATCCGAGTTTGAATTGGATTGAGCACGTGGGAGATCCGAATTTGGCTTGAAAATCTTATCCAAAACTTGTAGTTTAAGTCCTTGTGCTCCTCCCTTTTGCCCTCCCAAATCTTCATATGAATCATACCTAAGAATACATAAAATAATAGCATGATGTAGTATTCCAAGTTAATCATCAATTAAAAGAAACTCCTTAAGAAACAAATTCACCTGAGAATATTTAATGCGGCTCAATACTTCTTTCCAGTGAAATAATGTATTTGACTGAAAAGTGCTAAGCTTGTGCGTATCCTCATCACGTTGAGTTTGCTTACAATAGGGCTGTTCACTCTACTATCAGCATGTGTCCATTTGAGGTGTTATATGGATTCAAACCAATTGCACCAATTGACATGCTGCCACTTCCAATACAAGAAAGAAGTAATATGAAGGCTTTCGAACGTGCTGCATATGTAAAGAAAATTCATGAGAAGACAAGAGAAGAGATTGAAAAGAAGAACAAGTCCTATGCAGCGAAGGCCAACAAGAACCGCAAGAAAGTGACTTTTGAACCAGGTGATCTAGTTTGGGTACATCTGCGCAAAGATCGCTTTCCGGACAAGCGCAAGTCCAAGCTAATGCCTCGTGGAGATGGACCATTCAAAGTGTTGGCCATGATAAATGACAATGCTTACAAGATCGAGCTCCGGAGGATTATCTTGTGAGTCCAACATTCAATGTAGCTGATCTTTCACCATGTTTTGGTCAAGAAGAGTCAGAGTCGAGGATGACTCCTTTTGAATAGGGGAAGGTTGATGAGGACATCCCTGACTCAACTCATTCATCATCTACTCCACAAGATTCTACACAACTGCAAGTTGAAGCTTCTACAAAAGAGGCTTATTTGGGTCCCATGACTAGGAACCGTACTAAGCAAATACAACAAGAGGTGAATGTGTGCCTAGCTGAATCTAATATTGTTGTAGACAAGAATTATATACTGCCTAAGTTTCGTATGCTTATTTTACTTAGGTTTGCACCTACGGAGATAATTCAAGCAGAAGGAGCTCATTACAAGGATCAAGACTTAGCTACCGGAGTACATTGTTTAACAACATCCACCTATGACGAGTTGGATGTGAAGAAAGCCGAGTTGGACATCAAGAATACTAGCAAGCTGTTCAGGCCACCATGTGCAGCGTCAGAATTTGACTGCCAACTTTCTACCTACTCCCACACAAATATGGGCGTGTCCAGCATGCATGGGGAGCAGGAATGGATAAGAAATTAAGTTCTCTTTCCAGCACAACAAACGGTGCATCATTTGGAGGCCTGAGTGAAAAGATATGCAAATTTCAAGACTAGAGCCTAGGGAACCTAAAGGGCACATGAAAATGGATTCCATTTTGGAGTATGTTCACACCTAGCTAGGAGGGTTGTTCCTAGTATAAATACCCCTTTTTCTTTCTTCTAAGGGGACACCTAGCTAGAATAGTTAGCCAAGTGCTACCAAAAACTTGAGAATTCTCTCTTCCTTTGCTCTTGTAATTTTCCTAGTGAGATTGCAAAAGCGGTCGTTCGACGGCAACCTTTCTGTGCTTCCAACTTCGTGCGTGGTTGTGTGGATTGGGAACTTAGAGTGTGGTTGGGCGAATACTTGTTGTAGGTCATTACATCGGCAGTGGTTGGCCTCAAGAATTGTCAGGTTGCACTACTATCTTGGCTGCTCATCAGCTAGTTATCTTCACCTCGCATATTTCTCCTCCGTGAAGATCGGGCTTCCCCCGCATCACACAAGCTATATCACCTACATCTTCTGACGAGATCGAAAACGGTAATAATGGTGATGATTATTTGAATGAGAAGCTTACAAAGGTAAGCAAGAGTGAGTATATTTTTGCTGCAATTAAACTATGTGCAATTACATATGCTGATTTGATTGACCCACGTGATAATTTAATTGCAAATAATTTATGTTAATCATGTTTGATCAACCTATTGAGCTTGATAGGATAATTGCAAATGTTTCTGAAATAACATCCTTGAAGTTTTTGCCTAACAAGTACAAATACAAATTTAATTTGACTGGAGATTATGATGCAGATAAGAAATTTCATATTTATCGAATATGCATCACATGTGACAACTTGCTGAAATAAATTTGCATGTTTTGGACAAGCTATTTTTTGAGCCATGCTTAAGTAATCAGAGTAGTACAGTTGAAGCATGGATGCAACTAAAAATGTTCTCACCCATAATAGAACAATTTGATATGGTGTTGTCCACTACTAACTTATATGCAGGTTTACAAAAGTTGAGGACGACTTTTCTCAATGTAAGAGGGAATGATATGGATATTATATGTGCTGAATTGATATATATGCTCTACGAAAATTGTTGCGCTAATTGGTTTGAGCAAAATAACAGGAATACAAAAACGGATGACAATTACATATACCATACATATACTTTCTTCTTGTTGCTTAATGCACTTTCAGATTATCAAAAGCCGAGGACGGCTTTTCTTGAAGATGGGGAGGATGATGCGGATAAACCTAGCACTAACCTATGCAAACTTCCACTCGATCAATCACAAGAGATAGAGCTAAAATACCGAATCAACAGGTGAATCTTCTCCTGACTGAGTTAAGAATTAATTTACATGAGAATTGTCTGCTACCTAATGCGTATGCTCTATGTATTATTAGATTTGAAAAGGAAGAATCTGAGAGCACGTTGAGCTTGATCCAAGAGGAAGAATCCAAGAGCAAGGTCATGGAAACCAAAATGCATTTTCCGTTGGAAAGATGATGAGGACATCCATAAAGGAGAAAACCAATTTGCATTCCTCTTATTGCTAGTAGACAAATCATACTTGCAAATATCTAAGATGCTTATGGCTTAAGCAAACCTAATCCAACTTGGACTTTGATTCTTCCTTCTTGTTTGACTAGCAAAACAAGTGTAATTTTTATTGTGTACTGTAGCACCGCCTCTGGTACTGTAGCACCGACCTAAACACCCTATAAATAGGGTGGTACCGCCATGTAAAACATAAGTCATGCTTGGAAATATTTGTAGAACACTTGTTCCTCTTTGTGTGTGAGCCATTTCCACCACCAATTGGGATTGGGTGTTATTTCTGAGTTGCCACTCCGTTGTTCTTGTGATTCCTTGGGATTGCTTGAATGTGTCTGCTCCACGATAGCGAGTAGACGAAGGCCGTAGCGTGTGGTTGAGTAATTTGAGTGCTGCAGGTCGCTGTATAGAGACAGTGGTTGGCCGCATCAATTGCTAGGTTGCACGGGCTAGTTATCCATAATCCCACGTCGTGAAGATCGGGCCACCCCATCTCCCCGCATCAACAACCCTAGAATCCAATTCGGCTTTGGCTAGCTGTCCACTTCCGAATCCGTTTGGAAGTTGCCATCCGAAACCAACTCTAGGAGAGGAGTTAGTGTTCACGTTGTTTTCCTTGAACACCCGTGATGAATTTGGAGGTGAGGCCAGATCCATTGCGTAGCCCTTGAAGTTATCTTTCTAACGAGTACAAGAACACCTGAATCGGACTCCGTTTGTGAAAGTTATGGCATTTTTAGTAACTGCCTGTCAGGCTGTCCCGAACCGAATCCGAATTGAATTCTGAGTTGAATCCGAGTTTGAGTTGGATTGAGGACGTGGGAGATCCGAATTTGGCTTGTAAATCTTATCCAAAACTTGTAGTTTTAGTCCTTGTGCTCCTCCCTTTTGCTCTCCCAAGTCTTCACATGAATCATACCTAAGAATACGTAAAATAATATCATGATGTAGTATTCCAAGTTCATCATCAATTAAAAGAAACTCCTTTAGAAACAAATTCACCTGACAATATTTAATGCGGCTCAATACTTCTTTCCAATTAAATAATGTATTCGCCTGAAAAGTGCTAAGCGTGTGCGTATCCGCATCAGTTAAAGATGAAGTACTTGCTGATCCGTTGTTACATCATGATGATTTAATACCTACAACACCTACATCAATTGAGGAGAACAATAAAGGTAACAATATTGGTGCTGAAATTAGTTATGAAACGGTGAGTACTTGTGAGAACTCATATATACGAATGAAAATTCCATGTTCTGAAATTTCTTTGCTCAATTTACATAATGTGGAATTGATTACTCATAAGGAAGTTCTTACGAGAATATCTCCGATGATTCTTTATATTATATTATGTTCGATGACCCTAAAGAGCTATCTAGTGTCATTGAGAATGTTGCTGAAATTGCATGTTTAAAATCACTAGTTAGTTCCTATGCCTATACATGTAAGTTCAATTTGATCGGAGATTATGGTGTAGATGACAACTTTTATGTTTATCGAATATGCATTACATGTGATAAACTTGCCGAGTTGAAATTGCATATTTTGGACAAACAATCTTTTATACCACGTCATGATCACAATGAGATGAGGTTTAACAATAGTGCTTACTGTTTACAAAGATTTCTTGTGCCTACTTTTTCCTCTTCGATGAACAATCATGTACAAATAATCGAGTAGCAGCATTTGAAGCAAGGAAGGCACTTAAAATTTTATCTTCCATATTTGAACCGTTTGATCTGGTTTTGCCCATTAATGACTTGTCCACGTGCCGCAAAGTCGAGGACGACTTTTTCTTATGGGAGGAGAATGGTGTGAATGAAAACATTGCAATGTATGCATTTGATAGCTATTGTAGTATCAATTGGTTTGTGCAAAACAGTGAGGATGAGAATAACACAATAATTGATTCATACATATACAACGCATATGTGTTGTTCTTTTTGCTTACTACACCTCCAGGTAATAGTAATGTGAAAGACGAAAGGGGTGTAACTGAACAATACATATACCATGCATACACATTGTATTCTTTGTTTAGTACAATTTCAGGCTATCAAAAGCCGAGGACGGCTTTTCTTGAAGAAGGGGAGGATGATGCGGATACGCGCACGCTTAGCACTTTTCGAGTGAATACATTATTTAATTGGAAAGAAGTATTGAGCCGCATTAAATATTGTCGTGAATTTGTTTCTAAAGGAGTTCCTTTTATTGATGATGAACTTGGAATACTACATCATGATATTATTTTACGTATTCTTAGGTATGATTCATGTGAAGACTTGGGAGAGCAAAAGGGAGGAGCACAAGGACTAAAACTACAAGTTTTGGTTAAGATTTACAAGCCAAATTCGGATCTCCCACGTCCTCAATCCAACTCAAACTCGGATTCAACTCAAAATTCAATTCGGACTCGGTTCGGGACAGCCTGACAGACAGTTACTAAAAAGGCCATAACATTCACAAACGGAGTCCGATTCAGGTGTTCTTGTACTCGTTGGAAAGATAATTTCAAGGGCTACGCAATGGATCCGGCCCCACCTTCAAATTCCTCATGGATAAAAGTTATGACCGAAACATGGTGACGGTTTAATTTTAGGTTTTTCCTTTTGTGTGAGTTTGTTTCCAAATACATGTAGAGATGAGTTAGAGTTGGTTTAGAACCTCTTGGTCAGCCATGAGGTGGATAGGGTACTATATATTGAGGTTAGACCCCATTGTAAGGAGACCACGTTTGAGAATAATCAATCTACTAAAGTATGTTCGAGTTTAGCATTGTTGCCTAAGTTCCATAGGGAATTAGGAGTTACTTTCTTCAATCAAGATCGTTCAGCCTTTCCGTTGGGAATTGGGTGCACGATAGATCTTCGCTGGTGGTCGTGAAATCAACACGAGTGTGGTTTGGCGGATTAAAGAGTGTTCGTCCCTTGCATTGGCATTGGAGGATCATTGCGATTCATCAAGACTCCCGTGAGTATCCATCCTACATCGAGAAGATCGGGCGACCCCGTATCAGATGGTCCATTACTACAACATTCAAGACTTGGTGCATCAAGCTGAACGTGCTGAACAACAATTGAAGCGCAAACAAGCCAAGGGTGGACATGCTAACACTCAAACAAAGTCATGGAGGCGTTCATTACAGCAAGGCGATGATGTGGGTTCACACTCCAAAGTGGCGGCATCAAGTCATTCAAATGGTGCTCTTTCAAAGGAGGCAAGTAAGAGGTAAAGAAGCAACTAAAATTGATTCTAGTTTGCCTTCTAATGCTTGTGCTAGAGAAATTGAGTGTTTCAAGTGCAAAGGAAGGGGTCATATGATGCGTGATTGCCCAAATCAACGAAGAGTGCTTCTCACTAAAGATGGCTATGCTTCAACAAGTTCTAGTAGTGATTCTGAAAGCGAAAAATCCGACGATTCTAAGGAGGATGTTGTCTATTGTGATCCAGAATTGAATGGTGTTAATCTTTTGGTCCGAAAGGTGCAAAGCAAAGAAACTGAAATGAAAGGACAGCGGTGGAGTGTTTTCCAAGCAGAGTGCAAGATCAAAGATAAAGCATGCAAGTTGATCATAGATGGTGGAAGTTATACCAATGTGATTAGCAAAGATTTGGTGTATGCTTTAGGGCTGTCCACGTGGAGGCATCCTCAACCACATCATGTGGAGTGGCTACACAACTCCGGAAGACTAAAGATAACTCACAAGGTACGTGTTCCATTTGTTGTTGGTGACTATGTTGACAAGGTGGATTGCGACGTAGTTCCAATGGATGCATGTGGGTTATTGTTGGGAAGACCATGGCAATATGATCGCAATGCTATGCATGAGGGCCGGTCCAACACATACACTTTTGTACATGGGGGAAAGAAGCATGTGTTGAAACCAAAATTGGAGAGTGCTATTCATGTTGATGAAGAAATTACAGCTAAGAAGAAGCAAGCTCCCAAGATTACCCCAAAGCCGAGGACGGCTTTGCTTCAAGGAGGGGAGGATGATGTGGCACCAAGTAGCACTACAACTTTGGTTAGTGCTTGCAGTTCTGTACACAATGTTCAAGAAGCTTTGAATACCAATTCTGAGGTTTCTAATGTCCACAAGAGACATATTTGGAAAGATAATGAAGTCTATTTTTCAACGAATCAAACGGCACTTGATTTGGAGCTTCCTACACAAAGTTATGGCAATTTCATTGGACGCTGCACGAGCTGTCCGGAGAGACGCGTGAGACTTGCCAAACATAAAGAGTTCGAGTATTACAATGCAAATAAAAGTAAAATCCGACCACACCATGACTTTATAAAGGTGGAGAAGGACTCTTTTTCAGGTTCCAAACGGATTTGGAAGCCCCTTAAACAAGAAAACAAAACATATAACGATTTGAAACCGATTCGGACTCGGATTGGGACAGCTGGCAAGACCGATACTAAAACGTCCATAACTTTCACAAACGGAGTCCGATTTGGGCGTTCTTGGACTCGTTGGAAAGCTATTTGGAAGCCCCACACAATGGATAAGGTACTAGCCATGAAATCATCACGGTCAAGTCGCAAATTGAGAGAGAAACCAGAGGAAGCAGTTTAGATATTTCCTTTTTAGTTCGTATTGGAGTTTGTTTCGGCCTTAGGCCAAGTAGTGCGTGAGTTGTAATCAAGGCCGTGCATTATGCACCAATATAAGGCCAGGGCCTTAGCCTCATTGTAACTGAGGCTATGATTTAAGAAATAGAAATCAGAAAATCACCATGGTTTGGTGGCCATTGTTGGCGTGTTCTTGAGATTTCCATCGAGGAATTGCTCTTGGTGTGTTGAATCCAAATGTGGTGTTGGATTCTAGTCACTGAAACTTCGGTTTCTCTACCCTTCGTTCACGTGCTGTGGTGTGCGTAGGAGAAGGCTTATCTTGCAGAGAGCATCCAACAAGGCGTATCGTGAAAGATCAGGGCCAAAGCAACGGGGTTCAGCTAGCTTACTAGGTGGATCCGCATCACTAAAACCTTTGAGATTAAATGTGATGCTAGTGGAATAGGTATTGGTGGTGTTTTGATGCAAGAAAGAAAACCTGTTGCATATTTCAGTGAGAAACTTCATGGTGCACAATTAAATTATCCTGTTTATGACAAACAATTGTATGCTCTTGTGCGCGCAATAGAGACATGGCAATATTATCTTTGGCCTAAAGAATTTGTCATTCATTCTGATCATGAAGCTTTGAAATATTTGAAAGGTCAAGCTAAACTGAACTGTAGACATGCTAAGTGGGTTGATTTCATTGAGACTTTTCCATACGTTGTTAAATACAAGAAAGGTAAGGAAAATGTGGTAGCTGATGCATTGTCTAGGAAACATGTGCTTTTCACTCAATTGGAAGTAAAGGTTCCAGGGCTAGAAAGTTTGAAAGATTTATATGCTTCTGATCAGGACTTTTCAGCACCATATTCTAATTGCAAAGATGGGAAAGGGTGGGATAAGTTTCATGTTCATGATGGTTTCTCTTCGTATGAACAAACTATGCGTTCGAGTCTTACGTGTGTTTGCTACTATTGCAGGAGTCTCATGCGGGAGAATTGATGGGTCACTTTGGAAAGAGAAGGCGTACATGATGTTAGCTGATCATTTCTATTGGCCTAAGATGAGGCGAGATGTCGAGAGGTTTGTTCAACGATGCGTGACATGCCATAAAGCGAAGTCAAAGCTCAATCCACATGGTTTGTATACTCCACTTCCAGTTCCTAGCGCTCCTTGGGAAGATGTTAGTATGGATTTTGTTTTAGGATTGCCTAGAACTAAGAGGGGGAGGGATTCTGTGTTTGTAGTTGTGGATAGGTTTTCTAAAATAGCTCATTTTATTCCCTGTCATAAGAGCGACGACGCGTCATGTAGTGACTTGTTTTCAGGAAATTGTGAGACATGGCATGCCAAGAACCATTGTATCTGATCGAGACGTCAAATTTATGAGCTACTTTTGGAAGACTTTGTGGGCCAAACTTGGGACAAAGTTGCTCTTTTCGACAACTTGTCATCCACAAACCGATGGACAAATAGAGGTCGTGAACCGTACACTCTCAATGCTGCTGCGGACAATGATAAAAAAGAATTTAAAAGAGTGGAAGATTGCCTACCGCATGTTGAATTTGCATATAACCGGGCGGTGCATTCTACAACTCAACTATGTCCATTTGAGGTGGTGTATGGTTTCAAACCGATCACGCCACTTGACTTGATGCCATTTCCATTACAAGAACGTATAAATATGGAGGCTTCTAAGCGTGCTGATTTTGTGAAAAAGCTCCCTGAAAAGACTAAAGAGGTAATTGAAAAGAAGGTACGTGCTTATACTTCTAAGGCTAACAAGACTAGAAAGCAAATGCTATTTGAACCAGGTGATCTAGTATGGGTACACCTTCGCTATGAACGCTTTCCGGAGAAGCGTAAATCAAAATTGATGCCCCGTGGTGATAGTCCTTTTAAAGTGCTTGCCAAGATCAATGATAATGCATACAACATAGAGCTTCCAGGAGGCGATTATGGGGTGAGCACTACTTTCAATGTTTCGATTTATCACCATTCTTTGGACAAGATGTCGCAGAGTCGAGGACGACTCCTTTCAAGAGGGGGAGGATGATGAGGACATCTCTACTACATATTCATCGTCCACTTCAAATGTGCATGGGAAAGCTATTGATAAGGTTCCGAAAGGTCCTTCGACAAGAGCAAGAGCTAAGCTACTTCAACAACAGGTGCTTTTGTTCCTTAGAGATTCTTCTATTACGTTAGATGAGAATAACATACTACCTAATGCAAATATGTTATGCCTTCTCAGATTTGAAGCAACAGTAGATCAAGTGGAGAAGGACCAACTGCCACGAGTCATGAGAAGGAGAGTCCATGCGGGGCAAGGAGCTATGATATATCTATCCAACAATTTCTCAATCAAGCAGCCCATGCGGTTGATCAAGGAGGAAAAAGCCCGTTTGATGGGAGAGCAAAGGGAAGAAGCCCAAGGACTTCAACTACAAACTTTGGATAAGATTTACAAGCCAAATTCGGACCTCCCACGTGCTCAATCCAATTCAAACTCGGATTCGGTTCGGGACAGCCTGACAGGCAGTTACTAAAAAGGCCATAACTTTCACAAACGGAGTCCGATTCAGGTGTTCTTGTACTCGTTGGAAAGATAATTTCAAGGGCTACGCAATGGATCCAGCCTCATCTTTAAATTCGTCACGGATAAAAAGTTATGACCGAAATATTGTGATGGTTTAATTTTAGGTTTTTCCTTTTGTGTGAGTTTGTTTTCAAATACATGTTGGGATGAGTTGTAGTTGATTTAGGACCTCTTGGCCAGCCATAAGGTGGACAGGGTACTATATATTGAGGGTTAGACCCCATTGTAAGGTAGACCACGTTTGAGAATAATCAATCTACTAAAGTATGTTCGAGTTTAGTATTGTTGCTGTCTAAGTTCCATATTGAATTAGGAGTGATTTTCTTCAATTAAGATCATTCAACCTTTCCGTTGGGAATTGGGTGCACGATAGATCTTCGCTTGGTGGTCGGCGAAATCAACACGAGTGTGTTTTGGTGGATTAAAGAGTGTTCGTCCCTTGCATTGGCATTGGAGGATCATTACGATTCATCAAGACTCCTGTGAGTATCCATCCTACGTCGAGAAAATCGGGCGACCCCGTATCAGCTCCATTCTCAACTCTTTGAGTAATGACTTGTTCCCACCAATCCAAAGCATAGCCTTCAAACTCAAGTGATGCCAACTGTATCTTTCTCTCATCCGTATAGTGATGCATACGGAATATTTGTCAACCTTCAATTCCCAAGTGAGATACTCCTCGGGATCAGTTCCACCTACAAACTTGGGCATGGAAAACTTGAGCTTGCCCAATCCATCATCTTCATTGCGTGGATGACGATAGTGCTCATTGTAATGCAAAGCAAAATCACCATCCCGTTGCATCGCATGTGCACCACCACCACAGCCTCCACCTAGACCTTGGCCACGCCCTCCATCTCCTCCTCCTCCTCGTCCTCCAATATGCGGTGGACGCACCACGTTGGCAGCCACTCGATGTTGCGGTTCAGGAGGTACATGTGCAGCAGCGTCTCCTCCTTGAACACTTGCTTCATCGCCACCATTGCAAGCTTGTATGAGCCTAGTGAGGGCTCCAATGTCCTCTCGCAATTGGCGCACATTTTCATCAGCTTGTATCTCGATGTTTTGCATCTTTCGTGCAATTTGATCAGCAAAAGCATCATGCTTCTCATGGAGTTGATCGATCCCTTGGCATAGCTCACGTTGAAAGTGTTCACGGAATGTCCCAAATTGATATTGCTTAACGTATGCTTGAGTTTCATCTGTCTCACCACTCTCATCATGGTGTTCTCCTCCACCTGACATGGTTAGCTATGCAAGAAACAAGTAGCTATGTAGAATAATGCTTTATGGAAATCACTCAATCTCACTATTTTATCTCCCAAGTAAAGTTCTTACCCTTCCAAAGTGAATTAAGGCCAATAAAAACTTACACCTGGTAGAACTGACAACAACAACGTGATGATTAAGCGAATTTAAGAGTGTTCACTACTTACACAACAACGGTTATATGGTGGAGCTTGGTATGGAAGTGTATATCCTAGAAATCTGAAATTCTTGATGTTGTAAAGTTAAGTAATAATCCAAGCTAGAATACTTTGCCTAAGTGCTGATCCAAAAGATTTAAGTGAAGTATATGAACGCACACGCAAAGATCAATGTGACTTGATGCAAACAAAGGAATGAGCTAACTAGAGACAATCTGAAATTAAAGATTAGATAGCTCGTTTTGCACCAAGTACTAGGAGAGACGCTAGCCAATTGCAATGATATCAATGTAAGGGCACGAGATTGCTCGAGAAATTAAATCACACAATCAGAATTTATGGACAAGGAACTCACCCAAATTCGGCCATGTTTTTTTTCTTTTCTTCTTTTTTTTAGTTGTCCTCTTTTTTTTGTAAAGGCCGAACTAGCTTTAATCATTCCTTTGATTTTTTTGCGGGTCACAAATATTTAGCAAAGTGTAAAATACTCAAGAGCAGTCCTAGATGCAATATTCAACAGCTAGTCTCAATTGATGAAAAAATTATCTGCAAGATTTTTTTTTGGATTTTGGATTGGACACAAAGATTAAGCTACGCAAATAAACACGAACGATCAGCACCTAAACAAAATTCTGATAGATCAAAACCTAACAAAACTCACAAAATTAACAGATGCAAAAACTAGGGTTTGGATTTTTTTGTGGCAATTTTTGGTTTTAATGGACTATAGGAACAGAAGTAAATAAATCTAAAACTAAGGGTAAATAATCCTACCGAGTAAACCGCACTCTGATACCAAGATGATACGGGGTCGCCCGATCTTCTCGACGTAGGATCAAGATACTCACGTGGATTTGATGAACCGTAGTGATCTCCCGTTGCCAATGCAAGAGTTTGCGCTCTATAATTCGCCCAACCACACGTGCTGAACTTCACGACCATCGATGAAGTTCCATCGCGCTCCCAATTCCCAATGGAAAGGTTGAACGATCTTCATTGAGGAAAATCACTCCCAATTCAAACGTGGTCTGCCTTACGTGGTCCAAGTTCATCAACAATTAAAAGAAACTCCTTAAGAAACAAATTCACCTGACAATATTTAATGCGGCTCAATACTTCTTTCCAGTGAAATAATGTATTTGACTGAAAAGTGCTAAGCTTGTGCATATCCGCATCGAAGCTCAACTACTGACAATTCTTTCTTTTCGCCAGCTAGTGTTTGGCACAAGGAGTGATTTTTTAAAAAACCAAACTGCAGCTAACTCTTAGTTTTGATGGAAGTGAATACTATCACAAACTCTCCCCCAGAGAATTCGAATGTATCTCTTGAGAGCAATTCGGACAGCAAGGAATTTAGGATTCAAAAAGTAAATGCAATTACTCTTTTTGGTTGTTAATTGAGGGATTCAATCAACAATTTTCTATGGTTTATGTGGACACAAAGATCAAGCTACGCAAATGAGCATAAAGATCAGCACGTAAACAAAATTTCTAATGGACGAAAACTTAACAAAACTCACAAGAAATAACAGATTGAACTACGGTTTTGGTATTGTAATTTTCGGTTTAATAGACGATAGGACAGAAAACGAATCTAACAACGGGTAAAGACGTTCTCACCGAGTAAACCTAGAATCTGATACCGTATGATACGAGAAAGGCCCGATCTTCTCAGTGAGGAACCGTGGATAGTTGATGCGAAGTAGACGATGTCGCTACTTGAACACTCGCGCCAATGCACGAACCCCAACTCTTCGGAATACGCCCAAAACACACCGGATAATGGTTCGTCGCGAGACCACAAACGACGAACGCCAAGTCCCCAATTCTGATGAGGACATCCCAATCTTTAATAAACACACTGAAGATGATCATAACAAGGACCAACAATATCAAGGACCAATGATACGGGGTCGCCGATCTTCTCGACGTAGGATGGATACTCACGGGAGTCTTGACGAATCGTAATGATCCTCCAATGCCAATGCATGGGACGAACACTCTTTAATCCGCCAAAACACACTCGTGTTGATTTCGCCGACCACCAAGCGAATATCTATCGTGCACCCAATTCCCAACGGAAAGGCTGAACGATCTTGATTGAAGAAAATCACTCCTAATTCCCTATGGAACTTTGGCAGCAGTGCTAAACTCGAACAAACTTTAGTAGATTGATTATTCTCAAACGTGGTCTCTCTCAAACAAAGGGGATACAAGGGGGGTTTTATAGTGTTTCCCCGAACTCATGCAAGGAAAGTCTTGGCCGAATCAATCTCTTATTCGATCAAGGCTTCCTAATCCAATTCCTAAAATTTAGCAATCCGTTTCCTTTAATTTCAGGCTAAGACCTTATCCTATTACAAGACCGAGATTGCGATCGACTCGGTCATCCTTTGGGCACGCAGGCCACATCTTGTGCACGCCATGAGATCTGTGATCTTGTGGCCTTCCAATGATTTGATGGCTGCTTGGCTAAGAAATTCTTGGTCACATATCATAGCTCCTTGCCGGCTAAGAAATTCTTGGTCACATATATCATAGCTCCTTGCCGACATGGACTCTCCTTCTCATGACTCGTGGTAGGTTGGTCCTTCTCCACTTGATCTTTATGCTTTAAATCTAAGAAGACATAACATATTTGTATTAGGTAATATGTTATTCTCATCTATTTTCACCTCCAACAAATGGTTCGTCTTTTGGACTTCCGAGGAGAGAGTTATTGGTGTTTTACTAAAGACTGCACAGAAGTTGAGCAGACGCGCGATAATTTGAGAAGACACCTTGAATGCTTCAACGAGAAGAATCCTTCCAACGTGGTGACTTATGTTCATACCCAGCTAGGAGGGTTGTTCCTAGTATATATACCCCTCTACTCCTATCCGTAGGGAGGATCGTTTCTTTTGGAGATTGATTTTATTAAGAACAATGAGAGTGTTTGATACGGGTGCCCGATCTTCTCGACGAGGATGGATACTCACGGGAGTCTTGATGAATCGTAATGATCCTCCAATGCCAATGCAAGGGACGAACACTCTTTAATCGCCAAAACACACTCGTGTTGATTTCGCCGACCACCAAACGAAGATCTATCGTGCACCCAATTCCCAACGGATAGGCTGAACGATCTTGATTGAAGAAAATCACTCCTAATTCTCTATAGGACTTCGGTAGCAATGCTAAACTCGAACAAACTTTAGTAAATTCATTATTCTCAAACGTGGTCTGCCTTACGATGGGGTCTAACCTCAATATATAGTAACCTTGTCCACCTTATGGCTGGCCAAGTGGTCCTAAACCAACTTCAACTCATCCCTACATGTATTTGAAACAAACTCACACAAAAGGAAAAACCTACGCCGTGAGCTTAACAGTGCTCAGCATATGCGTATCCGCATCAGTGTTCTTGTTTACCGAGTTCTTGTGATTCCCCGCGAATTGCATCTAGCTTGTGCTTCTACGGCATCGAGTGTAGTTGTGTGAGTTAGTATTAAGGTTTGTGGACTAACGATTGGCTGACTCGTCGCTGGGTTACAAATTTCCCCAAAGTACTGTTCTTGATCCTACGCCGTGAGATCGGGCAAATTGGTGCATTGGCTCTCCCGGGCTAGTGCACATCATGACCAGTGGACCCCACAGAAGATAGGATTAGTTTAACACTAATTAATATCAGTTAAACCTAATTAGTCTACGAAATGTCGGCTCAAGTGAGTTAATCAAGTTAAAATTTTAATTTGAACCTATTTTAAACAATGAGTCACTGACATATGGACCCCACCTATCAACTATTTCAAAAATAATAAAACCCTGATGAGTAGGCCCCACCTATCAGCCTAATGAGACAACAAACCTAGGTTGTCCTTTAGGAAGAAAAATTAAAATTAAAATCCTTGCATTGTACCCAAATCAAATTCAAATGCATGCAGCTTTTGCATATGAACTCCAAATTAAGTGATTTTTATATCTAAAATTTTTATAAAATCATGCACTTTCATAAATCCACAAAAATATTTGGATTTCATCTTATTTGTGTTAATTGGCATTTGCTGACTAGATCCAATGTTCCAAAAAACTTCATCGATGAGCCAGAGCAAGACCAAGAGTTCAACAAGCAAGGTAAGCTCCCCATTTGATCATGTTGATCCTATATTTAAAAAATTATGTATACTGTGTTCAAAACTATTATGCATATGTGCAATTTTGGTACAAATCACTATATTGGTAAGGACAATAATTATACCCAATTGTTGCATCTATCTGACCTTGATAATTTTTCACCCTTGCTGTTGTCACCTTAGCATCAATACCCATTGTTAGTAAAATGTGAAACTTTGAGATTAAACGTAGTACTTGATATTCACCCATGCTCACAACGGTACTAGATGTGCTAGGTGGAAATGGGTCAAAATATTCAAAATAGGAGATACTTGATAATTGGTCCAGAGGGGTTACCCTTGTCATTTTGGTTAGCAAATAAAATGAAAAACATGATATAACTTGTGCGAGTGGTTGTGGAGACCGGTACAGTCAACACGAGATTATGGTTTGTGGATGTCTCGCCCAGGTCACTAAGAACCGATCCTATGGTGTACTTAGACCCAAGATACAATATACAACCACACGTGCCTTCATGACAAGGCCTTAGCATAATAAGCTACCGTGTGCTAGCAACTTTACTGCAGGTGGTAGATTGTAGGTGATTTTTAGGCTAGTGTAGGATTCTATGGCACAATCACAGGGGTGAATGATTGCCTCCGCTTCTGTATACCAAAAAACAAATCTTAAACCAGAAGAAAAACAATCTAACTTACAAATGTGGATTTCGACCGTACGTCGTTTGATCGCTCGCTTCAACCGCTCGCTACAACCGCATTTGCACATGATCGAAATCTCCCTCCATTGGACACTTCAGCCATTCGAACGATTCGACCGCTCGAATGAGAACACACCAAAGTCAACAATGTACTCAGCTCTGTTGGATAGAACCAATGACTATAGACACCGAGCTCGTGGTCGCAAGATCGTGATTGTTAGCACGCCTCCGAAGAGACAAGAAAATGATGCTCGAAAACATGTCGACGTCGACTAACTTTTTCGGAATAGATCTGATCTAGTATTTCTGGATCATGTTTATGGCTACAAAGCTCCCTCATGCCACCCCTAAAAACCCTAGTATAAAAACCTCGCAAAGCCACTGCAAAACCCTTAGCCTCTCCCTTGCTTTTATTGCTAGAGCCCTAAACTATGTCCTTATCAAACTAGACATGCAATCCTATCTCTTCCGAAAATCAAGGGACGTAAAACCCTTCCGTACACGGGTTTTAACCAAAGTCTACCTCTTCCAAGTTGTGAACTCCATTCACAACTCCTAACTCAACACCCGACGAAGCTTCTAGGATATCACTTCCTATATCTCCATCACGCACCATCACTCTCGTGTCAAAGCCTCCAGGACCGCCCCACCTATAGCTTCTTCACGCAACATCACCTCTCGTGTCAAAAGCCTCTTAGACCGCACAACCCGTAGCTTCCCCACGAATCACCACCTTTGATCTCCATGTACTCCAGCGTGAGCCCAGCCACCTCGTGTGATATCCTCGTTCGGCTAGACCTCAAACTTCCCGTCCTAGTCCCAATCATCCTCATCACCGACCATGATTGTCTCCACGCCCATCTGCACATGCAAAGACCAAAAAAATATTTTCCACCAGAAAAAGTTCTTCACAACCTGACCATCATCAGCACAAACACATAACACACCCTCGTCTATCCATATACAAGAACCAAAAGTACATGGAATTATCATCGCTCCTGCTCAAAACTCTTGGGAAAAACAAGCATTGCTACCGACCACGAACCGTGGTGGGTGGCAATGATGAGACATCTCTATTACACATTCATCGTCCACTACAAGTGTGCATGATAAGGCTCCAGAAGGTCCTATGACAAGAGCAAGAGCTAAGCTACTTCAACAATAGGTGCTTTTGTTTCTTAGAGATTCTTCGATTACGTTAGATGAGAATAACATACTACCTAATGCCAATATGTTATGTCTTCTTAAATTTAAAGCAACAGAAGATCAAGTGGAGAAGGACCAACCTACCACGAGTCATGAGAAGGAGAGTCCATGCGGCAAGGAGATATGATATATGTGTCCAAGAATATCTTAACCAAGATGCCATCAAATCAATGGAAGACCACAAGATCACAGATCACAGATAATTGCGTAGCCCTTGATATTATCTTTCCAACAAGTACAAGAACACCTGAATCGGACTCGTTTGTGAAAGTTATGGCCTTTTAGTACACTGTCAGGCTGTCCCGAACCGAATCCGAATTGAATTCTGAGTTGAATCCGAGTTTGAATTGGATTGGGCACGTGGGAGATCCGAATTTGGCTTGAAAATCTTATCCAAAACTTGTAGTTTAAGTCCTTGTGCTCCTCCCTTTTGCTCTCCCAAGTCTTCACATGAATCATACCTAAGAATACATAAAATAATAGCTTGATGTAGTATTCCAAGTTCATCATCAATTAAAAGAAACTCCTTAAGAAACAAATTCACCTGCAATATTTAATGCGGCTCAATACTTCTTTCCAGTGAAATAATGTATTTGACTGAAAAGTGCTAAGCTTGTGCGTATCCGCATCAGAACCTGTTATTGCTACTTGGGCTGAAATGAAAAGAGAGATGAGAGCACGATTCATCCCAAAGCATTATAAAAGAGACCTCTTTGATAAGCTCCAAAATTTGAGACAAGGAAAGCAGTCCGTTGAGGAGTGTCATAAGGAGATGGAAAAGGCAATGATCAGAGCCAACATACATGAAGATGAGGAGCAATCCATGGCACGATTTTTGTATGTATTAAATCCTAATGTAAAGCGAATTGTTGATTTGCAGCCTTACCGTAATGTTGTAGAGTTGGTGCATTTATCTTCCAAGGCTGAACGCCAAGTGCAAGAAGACTCCAAGCAAAACAGGTCTACTACTTTCAGTCCTCGAGCTACAGCAAGTAAAGGCAAGTTTGTCCCACAATTCAATGTTGGCCGAGGCATCACAACCAATTCTAGTGGTAGCAGTCGTTCCAATGCTCATGCAGCCATAAGTGGAAACGATATTTCAGCTTTTAAAGAGAAGAGCAAACCTACATCATCTACAACTTCTTCCATCGGATCTACAAGCAAGAGTAGTGATATTGTGTGCTTTAAGTACAAGGGACGTGGTCACATGATGAAGGAGTGCCCCAACAACCGCACCATGCTGGTCACAGAAGAAGGAGAGTACGAATCAGCTAGTGATCTAGAAGAAGATGCAGAAGATAATGCCTCAGAACAAGAAGAGCAAACCTATTGTGACTTTGAACATGGTGTTTCACTGGTTGTCACCAAGGTACTAAGCGTACGATCAAAGAAGCTGAGAATAGTCAGCGGCACAATCTTTTCCAATCAAGAGCTAGAGTCCAAGAGAAGGTATGCAAAGTCATAGTTGATGGAGGAAGCTGCCATAATCTTGCAAGTAGAGAGATGTGTGAAAAACTTGGGCTCAAGCTGCTGCAACATCCCCACCCATATCACGTGCAATGGTTGAGTGATTGTGGTGAAATGAAGATTACACACATGGTGAAGGTCCAGTTCAAAATTGGTGATTACATCGACACAATTGAGTGTGATGTGCCCATGAAGGTGTGTCACTTGCTTTTAGGAAGACCATGGCAATATGATCTTTCAGCTCAACATTGTGGCAGAACCAATCAATACACCATCAAAATGGAAAGGGAAGGATTTGGTGCTTAGACCCATGACACCGCAACAAATCATGGCTGAGCACATACAGAAGGTTTCTAAAGTAAAAATAGGAAGTGAGAAAGAGAAGAGAGAAAAAATTGAGTGACATCCACAAATCAGTAAATGAGCACCATCAACCAAACATGAGAGATAAAAAGAAAAGTGAGGGAGAGAACTTAGTTATGTTAGCTACAAAATCAGAATTGAGAGAAGTGAGACAAAACCCAGATCAAGTGATCTTTGTGCTCATGTATAAGGATGTTATGGTTTCAACTAACAACTTAACTTGTCTTCCAAATGCTATTTCACATATCCTGCAGGATTACAAGGATGTCTTTTTGGAGGAAGTTCCAGCTGGTCTACCTTCGTTGCGTGGCATTGAACATTAAATTGACTTCATTCCAGGAGCTTCACTTCCAAAACGGCCACCCTACCGCACCAACCACGAAGAAACAAAAGAGATACAAAGGCAGGTACAAGAGCTTTTAGAAAAGGTTATGTTCGTGAAAGCTTAAGTCCTTGTGCAGTACCCGTGATTTTAGTGCCTAAGAAAGATGAAACTTGGCGAATGTGTGTTGATTGTAGAGCCATTAATAATATAACTATTAGGTATCGTCACCCCGTTCCTAGGTTAGATGATATGCTAGATGAACTAAGTGGCTCTGTTGTTTTCTCTAAAATAGATTTGAAAAGTGGGTATCATCATATTAGAATGAAAGAAGGTGATGAATGGAAAACTACTTTCAAAACAAAATTTGGATTGTATGAATGGTTAGTCATGCCTTTTGGGTTAACTAATGCGCTAGTACTTTCATGAGATTAACGAACCATGTTTTAAGGCGTACATCGGCAAATTTGTTGTTGTATATTTTGATGATATCCTAATCTATAGCAGATCCATAGCAGAGCATCCTGATCATGTCAAACAAGTGCTGAATATTCTTAGAAAGGAAAAACTACATGCTAACATTGAAAAGTGCTCATTTTGAACAAACAAGGTTGTTTTTCTTGGTTATGTTGTTTCAGGGCAAGGCATTGAAGTTGATGAATCAAAGGTGGAAGCAATTAAGAAATGGCCCTCCTATCAATGTAAGTCGGTAAGAAGCTTTCATGGTCTTGCTAGTTTCTAGAGAAGATTTGTAAAGATTTTAGTACCATTGCTGCCCCATTAAATGAATTGACAAAGAAAGGAGTTGTTTTTAAATGGGATGAGCCACAAGAAAAAGCTTTACTTGAGCTCAAGAAACGATTAACTGAAGCCCCTTTGTTGGTCTTACCTGATTTTACCAAAACTGTTTAGATAGAATGTGATGCTAGTGGAATTGGCATTGGTGGTGTCTTAATGCAAGAAACTAAACCAGTGGCATATTTCCGTGAAAAATTGAGTGGTGCACAATTGAATTATTCTGTTTATGATAAAGAGTTGTGTGCTTTAGTTAGAGTGCTTCAAACATGGCAACATTACTTATGGCCCAAAGAATTTGTTGTACATTCTGATCATCAAGCTTTGAAACATCTGAAAGGCCTAGCTAAACTGAATAGAAGGCATGCTAAATGGGTAGAATTCATTGAAATTTTTCCATGTATTGTGAAATATAAGAAAGCAAAGAAAATATGGTTGCTGATGCTTTATCCGTAGACATGCTTTGTTGAATCGGTTAGAAGTAAAAGTGCAGGACTTGAGAGTTTAAAAGATTTGTATGGTGCTGATGATGACTTTTTAGAACCTTATGAAAAATGTCGCAATGGGAATGGATGGGAGAAATATCATGTGCATGATGGTTTTCTTTTTAGGGCTAACAAACTATGTGTTCCAAATTCTTCGGTTAGGCCCTTGTTGTTGCAGGAATCACATGCAGGAGGCTTGATGGGCCACTTTGGCCGTGAGAAGACTTTTGAAATGTTGGCCGACCATTTCTATTGGCCAAAGATGAGGAAGGACGTTGAGAGATTTGTGCAGTGATGCGTCACATGTCACAAAGCTAAGTCAAAACTGAACCGCATGGTTTATATACTCCCTACTGTTCCAAATGCTCCTTGGGAAGATATTAGCTTGGATTTTGTTTCGGGACTACCTAGGACTAAGAGGGGAGGATTCGGTGTTTGTAGTTGTTGATAGGTTCTCAAAATGGCATATTTCATTCCATGTCAAAAGAACGATGATGCTTCACACATTCTTTGGGTTGTTTTTCGGGAGGTTGTGCGTCTGTATGGAATGCCAAGGACAGTAGTCTCAGATCGTGATGTGAAATTCATGAGCTACTTTTGGAAAACGTTGTGGTCAAAGCTAGGAACAAAGTTATTGTTTTCAACAACATGTCACCCATAAACCGATGGCGACGAGGTAGTAAACCGCACACTTTCGGTGTTGCTGCGAACAATGATCAAGAAGAATTTAAAGGAATGGGAAGAGTGTTTACCACACGTGTCTGGGTCGCCCGATCTTCTCGACGTAGGATGGATACTCACGGGAGCCTTGATGAATCATAATGATCCTCCAATGCCAATGCAAGGGACGAACACTCTTTAATCCGCCAAAACACACAAAGCAATAACAAGGTAAATGGATGATTAGTATAAATCACTCGATCTCACTCTTTTCTCTCACAAGTAAAGTTCTCACCTTTCCGAAGTGAATTGAGGCCAAAAGAAACTTACACTTGGTGGTGGCTATAATAACAAGTGATGATCAAGCGGATTTAAAAGTGACTCACAATTGCACGGCAAAGGATATTTTGTGGAGCTTGGTTAGGAAGTATTTATCCTACACGATCTGATTTCTCGATGTTGTAAAATTAAGTAATAATCCAAGGTACAAAGTATTGCCTATGTGCTGATCCAATAGATTTAAGTGAAGTATATGAACGCACACGCAAAGATCAATGTGACTCGATGCAAACAAAGGAATGAGCTAACTAGAGGCAATCTGAAATTAAAGATTAGATAGCTCCTTCTTTCTTTTTTTTAACTTGTAGTTGGCACTAAGGTTTAGCTCTCCTTCCACAAAAGAATAAAATTTCAGCGGTGTAAATTAATATCAAGAACAGCCCTTAATGCAATTATCCAAGACTAGTCTCAAAGATGAGCGAATCATGGTACTGTACTAGTACTGTTCACGCATTGTAGCGATCGGATTTTTTTTTGAAATTTGGATTGGACACAAAGATTAAGCTACGCACATAAACACGAACGATCAGCACGTAAACAAAATTTCTAATGGATCAAGACATAATAAAACTCACGAAAATAGCAGATGCGAAACTAGGGTTTGGATTTTTTTTTGTGTTTTCGGTTTATGGACTATAGGACAATTAGTAATAAACTGAAATTTAAAGGGATAAGATCCTACCGAGTAAACCGCGCTCTGATACCAAGATGATACGGGTCGCTTGATCTTCTCGACTTAGGATGGATACTCACGGAGCCTTGATGAATCATAATGATCCTCCAATGCCAATGCAAGGGACGAACACTCTTTAATCCGCCAAACACACTCGTGTTGATTTCACCACCACCTGCGAACATCTATCGTGCACCCAATTCCCAACGGAAAGGCTGAACGATCTTGATTGAAGAAATTCACTCCTAATTCTCCATGGAACTTCGGTAGCAATGCTAAACTCGAACAAACTTTAGTAGATTCATAATTCTCAAACGTGGTCCCCTTACAATGGGGTCTAACCCTCAATATATAGTTCCTCTCCACCTTATGGCTGGCCAAGACATCCTAAACCAACTCCAACTCATCCCTACATATATTTGAAAACAAACTCACACAAAAGGAAAAACGTAAAATTAAGCCGTCACAATGTTTCAGTCATAACTTTTAATCCGTGACGAATTTGAAGGTGGGCTGGATCCATTGCGTAGCCCTTGAAATTATCTTTCCAACGAATACAAGAACACCTAAATCGGACTCCGTTTGTGAAAGTTATGGCCTTTTTAGTAACTGCCTGTCAGGCTGTCCCGAACCGTATCCGAATTGAATTCTGAGTTGAATCCGAGTTTGAATTGGATTGAGCACGTGGGAGATCCGAATTTGGCTTGAAAATCTTATCCAAAACTTGTAGTTTAAGTCCTTGTGCTCCTCCCTTTTGCCCTCCCAAATCTTCATATGAATCATACCTAAGAATACATAAAATAATAGCATGATGTAGTATTCCAAGTTAATCATCAATTAAAAGAAACTCCTTAAGAAACAAATTCACCTGAGAATATTTAATGCGGCTCAATACTTCTTTCCAGTGAAATAATGTATTTGACTGAAAAGTGCTAAGCTTGTGCGTATCCTCATCACGTTGAGTTTGCTTACAATAGGGCTGTTCACTCTACTATCAGCATGTGTCCATTTGAGGTGTTATATGGATTCAAACCAATTGCACCAATTGACATGCTGCCACTTCCAATACAAGAAAGAAGTAATATGAAGGCTTTCGAACGTGCTGCATATGTAAAGAAAATTCATGAGAAGACAAGAGAAGAGATTGAAAAGAAGAACAAGTCCTATGCAGCGAAGGCCAACAAGAACCGCAAGAAAGTGACTTTTGAACCAGGTGATCTAGTTTGGGTACATCTGCGCAAAGATCGCTTTCCGGACAAGCGCAAGTCCAAGCTAATGCCTCGTGGAGATGGACCATTCAAAGTGTTGGCCATGATAAATGACAATGCTTACAAGATCGAGCTCCAGAGGATTATGCTGTGAGTCCAACATTCAATGTAGCTGATCTTTCACCATGTTTTGGTCAAGAAGAGTCAGAGTCGAGGATGACTCCTTTTGAATAGGGGAAGGTTGATGAGGACATCCCTGACTCAACTCATTCATCATCTACTCCACAAGATTCTACACAACTGCAAGTTGAAGCTTCTACAAAAGAGGCTTATTTGGGTCCCATGACTAGGAACCGTACTAAGCAAATACAACAAGAGGTGAATGTGTGCCTAGCTGAATCTAATATTGTTGTAGACAAGAATTATATACTGCCTAAGTTTCGTATGCTTATTTTACTTAGGTTTGCACCTACGGAGATAATTCAAGCAGAAGGAGCTCATTACAAGGATCAAGACTTAGCTACCGGAGTACATTGTTTAACAACATCCACCTATGACGAGTTGGATGTGAAGAAAGCCGAGTTGGACATCAAGAATACTAGCAAGCTGTTCAGCCACCATGTGCAGCGCCGAATTTGACTGCCAACTTTCTACCTACTCCCACACAAATATGGGCGTGTCCAGCATGCATGGGGAGCAGGAATGGATAAGAAATTAAGTTCTCTTTCCAGCACAACAAGCGGTGCATCATTTGGAGGCTGAGTGAAAAGATATGCAAATTTCAAGACTAGAGCCTAGGGAACCTAAAGGGCACATGAAAATGGATTCCATTTTGGAGTATGTTCACACCTAGCTAGGAGGGTTGTTCCTAGTATAAATACCCCTTTTTCTTTCTTCTAAGGGGACACCTAGCTAGAATAGTTAGCCAAGTGCTACCAAAAACTTGAGAATTCTCTCTTCCTTTGCTCTTGTAATTTTCCTAGTGAGATTGCAAAAGCGGTCGTTCGACGGCAACCTTTCTGTGCTTCCAACTTCGTGCGTGGTTGTGTGGATTGGGAACTTAGAGTGTGGTTGGGCGAATACTTGTTGTAGGTCATTACATCGGCAGTGGTTGGCCTCAAGAATTGTCAGGTTGCACTACTATCTTGGCTGCTCGCAGCTAGTTATCTTCACCTCGCATATTTCTCCTCCGTGAAGATCGGGCTTCCCCCGCATCACACAAGCTATATCACCTACATCTTCTGACGAGATCGAAAACGGTAATAATGGTGATGATTATTTGAATGAGAAGCTTACAAAGGTAAGCAAGAGTGAGTATATTTTTGCTGCAATTAAACTATGTGCAATTACATATGCTGATTTGATTGACCCACGTGATAATTTAATTGCAAATAATTTATGTTAATCATGTTTGATCAACCTATTGAGCTTGATAGGATAATTGCAAATGTTTCTGAAATAACATCCTTGAAGTTTTGCCTAACAAGTACAAATACAAATTTAATTTGACTGGAGATTATGATGCAGATAAGAAATTTCATATTTATCGAATATGCATCACATGTGACAACTTGCTGAAATAAATTTGCATGTTTTGGACAAGCTATTTTTTGAGCCATGCTTAAGTAATCAGAGTAGTACAGTTGAAGCATGGATGCAACTAAAAATGTTCTCACCCATAATAGAACAATTTGATATGGTGTTGTCCACTACTAACTTATATGCAGGTTTACAAAAGTTGAGGACGACTTTTCTCAATGTAAGAGGGAATGATATGGATATTATATGTGCTGAATTGATATATATGCTCTACGAAAATTGTTGCGCTAATTGGTTTGAGCAAAATAACAGGAATACAAAAACGGATGACAATTACATATACCATACATATACTTTCTTCTTGTTGCTTAATGCACTTTCAGATTATCAAAAGCCGAGGCGGCTTTTCTTGAAGATGGGGAGGATGATGCGGATAAACCTAGCACTAACCTATGCAAACTTCCACTCGATCAATCACAAGAGATAGAGCTAAAATACCGAATCAACAGGTGAATCTTCTCCTGACTGAGTTAAGAATTAATTTACATGAGAATTGTCTGCTACCTAATGCGTATGCTCTATGTATTATTAGATTTGAAAAGGAAGAATCTGAGAGCACGTTGAGCTTGATCCAAGAGGAAGAATCCAAGAGCAAGGTCATGGAAATCAAAATGCATTTTCCCTTGGAAAGATGATGAGGACATCCATAAAGGAGAAAACCAATTTGCATTCCTCTTATTGCTAGTAGACAAATCATACTTGCAAATATCTAAGATGCTTATGGCTTAAGCAAACCTAATCCAACTTGGACTTTGATTCTTCCTTCTTGTTTGACTAGCAAAACAAGTGTAATTTTTATTGTGTACTGTAGCACCGCCTCTGGTACTGTAGCACCGACCTAAACACCCTATAAATAGGGTGGTACCGCCATGTAAAACATAAGTCATGCTTGGAAATATTTGTAGAACACTTGTTCCTCTTTGTGTGTGAGCCATTTCCACCACCAATTGGGATTGGGTGTTATTTCTGAGTTGCCACTCCGTTGTTCTTGTGATTCCTTGGGATTGCTTGAATGTGTCTGCTCCACGATAGCGAGTAGACGAAGGCCGTAGCGTGTGGTTGAGTAATTTGAGTGCTGCAGGTCGCTGTATAGAGACAGTGGTTGGCCGCATCAATTGCTAGGTTGCACGGGCTAGTTATCCATAATCCCACGTCGTGAAGATCGGGCCACCCCATCTCCCCGCATCAACAACCCTAGAATCCAATTCGGCTTTGGCTAGCTGTCCACTTCCGAATCCGTTTGGAAGTTGCCATCCGAAACCAACTCTAGGAGAGGAGTTAGTGTTCACGTTGTTTTCCTTGAACACCATACATACGAGCTTCACTTATCTCCTTTGAATACTTGAGACTAGTCATTGATATTGCATTGAGGGCAGCTTCTAAATACCACTCCGGCCGATCAAAAAAAAATTCAAAGTTTAGAGAGAGAGAGAGAGTGTGTGACCCATACCTTCCACAAAAAGTTTGTGACCCATATACCTCAATAGACTCAGAACAGTGAGTTGAATATATTTGGGTGATTGGCAAGGTAGCAAAAAAAAAGAATGTTGAGCAAAAAAAAGAGAGAGAGAGAAAAAATAGAGAAAAGGCTGATTGGTGAATGGTTCGAGTTTATAATTTCGGTTTGAGTGACTTGAGCAATCTTGTGCCTTCTACTCTTATGCTTGCAATTGGCTAGCGTCTCTCCTAGTACTTGGTGCAAAACGAGCTATTTGTGTTCTTTACTTTCAGATTGCTGTCAATTAGCTCATTCTTTGTTTGCATTAAGTCACATTAATCTTTACGTGTGCGTTCATACACTTCACTTATATATATTGGATCAGCACATAGGCAATACTTTCTACCTTGGATTATTACTTAATTTTACAGCATCGAGAAATTCAGATCGTGTAGGATAAATACTTTCTAACCAAGCTCCACAAAATATCCTTTGCCGTGCAATTGTGAGTCACTTTTAAATCTGCTTGATCCTCACTCGTTATTATAGCCACCACCAAGTGTAAGTTTCTTTTGGCCTCAATTCACTTTGGAAAGGTAAGAACTTTACTCGGGAGAAGAAAAGTGAGATTGAGTGATCTCCACATATTACCCATATATTTGTGGTTTTGGTGTTTTCTTTGTGCTAATCATGTCAGGTGGAGACGACAACATGGGAGAGGAGCATGGTCTGAACTCCCCGGTGACGCGTTTTCAATTCCAAGCTTTGAGGGGAACTTTGCGCAATGAGTTCGCCGCCACTACTTCGGCCTTGGAGGAGCAATTCGAAGGCAGAGATCAACAATTCCACACAAGACATGCGCATTGAGATGAACCAACAAATGAGTGTGCTACGTACTAACATTGTGAACGATGTGGTGTGCGCACTTCGACCACAACAAGAGGAAGGAAATGTTCATCGTGCGGGTGTCATCCCTCCGCGAGATGAGGAAGCAGGCATTGCTCGAGGTGACCAAGATGCACAACAACAGCGAGACCGCGTGGTGGCAAACGCCATCCGTCCACCCTTACCTGGGAGAGGTGCAGGGGGCGGCTTTTATGGTCCGGGGAGGGGCCATGGACAAGGAGGCCGTGGTGGGGGAGCACTTCACTTTGACGATGATGACTTTCTGCACTATGACGACGGCTACCATCACCGTAATCGTTACGTGAAGAACGACCACATGAGGAGAAATTTGGTAGCTCAAATTTACGATGTCGTCATTTTTAGGTACACATGAGCCCGAAGAATACCTCACTTGGGAGCTCAAGGTGGACACGGTGTTCCGCTTGCACAACTATTCTGAAGAGAAGAAAATCCATATGGCGGGACTAGAATTCAATGATTATGCCTTGGTTTGGTGGGAACAAATGTAAAAACAAAGGATGGGGAACAATGACCCACCCATCACTACATGGGAAGAGATGAAGTACCACATGAGAGCAAGGTTTGTACCTAAACATTGCAAACGTGACCTCTTTGATAAATTGCAGAATTTGAAGCAAGGGAGTTTCACGATTGAGGAGTACTACAAAGATATGGAAATGGCTATGATATGGGCTAATGTTTTTGAACAAGAAGAGCAAACTATGGCCCGATTCCTTGCTGGTTTGCATCCTTCCATCATGTGAATCGCCGAATTTCAACCCTACAACAACATGGTGGAGGTGGTGCATCATGTCACTAAGGCTGAGAGGCAAGTACTACAGGACATGAGGGTTTCAAAATTATCTTTCTACACACAGCACCTATAGGAGGTAAAACCACATCTCATTTCAATTCGTTTAAAACTAATCCATCTAGTGGATGTTTTACTCCTAGTGCACATGCTGCCCGAGTACCAAGAACGCCACACCTTCTTTTCCAAAGAGAGGACCAGTCCCCTCTTCATCATATTCTATGGATTGAACCGTGATGTACGTTTCTCCATAAGTCTCTTCTCCTGTATAATAGCATAATTTACAAGATCATGCATGCTACTAAAATATTTATGTTGAAGTGCAGCGGCGATCTCAGAATTCAAGCCACCCCTAAAGTATGCCTTCTCCCTTGATGGACTAGTGACACCGGCACGACGCATCGCATCTTGCCTTCAAATCTAACCAAGATTTAATGAGTTGTTTTCCAATTAGTTGTTGCCACCAACTATAAGCATAGTCTTCCAACTCCCTTGTGGCACGCATCACCTCTTGGTCTTTGGAAAGTTTCTGAAATCTAAACACTTTCTCCATTTGCCATTCCCAGTCAAGATACTCCTCTGGATCATCACTGCCATAGAAAGGAACAAAGCTATCTTTTTGTTGTTGTGGACGAAGTGCTTGCACAATATCATTCACGATGTTTTTGTGTAACAAATGAGCATGCTACATACCAACATCGTGAATGATATTGTGCGAGCACTTCGTCCATAACAAGAAGATAGCTTTGTTCCTTTCTATGGCAGTGATTTTCCAGAGGAGTATCTTGACTGGGAATGGCAAATGGACAAAGTGTTTAGATTTCCGAAACTTTCCAAAGATCAAGAGGTGATGCGTGCCACGAGGGAGTTTGAAGACTATGCTTATAGTTGGTGGCAACAACTAATTGGAAAGCAATTCATTAAATCTTGGTCAAATTTGAAGGTGTTCATGAGGAGCGAGTTTGTGCCATCCTATTAAGCGCAGGAATTGCTTCACCATTTGGAGAATGTCACACAAGGTGTAATACTGTCCAAGATTACTATTTTGAACTACAAGATGCGATGTGTCGAGCCGGTGTCACTAGTCCATCAAGGGAGAAGGCATACTTGAACGGTGCCTGAATTCTGAGATCGCCGCTATACTTCAACATAAATATTTTAGTAACTTGCATGATCTTGTGAATTGTGCTATTAAGGAGGAGAAGAGACTTATCGAGACACGTACATCACGGTTCAATCCATGTCCATACTTCAACCTTTCCATTGGGAATTGGGTGCATGAAGATCTTCGCATGGTGGTCGGTAAAATCAACACGAGGATGATGTGACCACGCCACAAACACATATGACCATAGCGCCAATATTAAGTTTGAACTAAAGGTGAATTCATTTCTTCAGCTTCAACATATTTTAAATGAGAATATGATGCTACCTAATGATGAAAATATATATTTTTACAGCCCCACATCACTTTTGCACCAATTCAAGCAAGAGTTCAACTTGGACACGTTTTGGAATCCAATTCGGCCTCCAGATCAATTCGGATTCAGCTTGATGGCCCAATTCGGCCTCCAAATCAATTCGGATTCAGCTTGATAGCCCAACTTCAGAAGTGCATAACTTTCACATACGGAGTTCGTTTGAGGTCCACGAGTACTTGTTGGAAAGCATTTCTCGTCCTCCTTCCAATGGATCAAGCCTCATCTCCAAATTCCTTCTATGCACACAGTAATCATCAAAAGAAGGTGCGACATCACCTGTTTGGGTCAAATTAGGCCCTGTAATGCTTGGGCCCAAAGGGGAGTGCCCCCTCCTAGGCCCATGCTATTCACGGGGTACTGTTTATGTGAACAGTACCATGAATAGTATCACCCCTTGTTTCTTAGTATTTCGCGGCTTTCCCTCCCCTATTTAAGGAGATCGCACCCTTCTAGTTTTCTTGGATTTCATTGAGTTTTGGTGCAAACCTAAGTAAAATAAGTAAAATAAGCATACGAGACTTAGGCAATATATTGTCTACAATAATATTAGATTCAGCTAGGCACGCATTCACCTCTTGTTGTATTTGCTTAGTACGGTTCCTAGTCATGGGATCCAATAAGCCTCTTTTGTAGAAGCTTCAACTTGCAGTTGTGTAGAATCTTCTGGAGTAGATGATGGAGTTGAGCCCGGGATGTCCTCATCAACCTTCCCCTCTTCAAAAGGAGTCGTCCTCGACTCTGACTCTTCTTGACCAAAACATGGTGAAAGATCAGCTACATTGAATGTTGGACTCACAGCATAATCCTCTGGGAGCTCGATCTTGTAAGCATTGTCATTTATCTTGGCCAACACTTTGAATGGTCCATCTCCATGAGGCATTAGCTTGGACTTGCGCTTGTCCGGAAAGTGATCTTTGCGCAGATGTACCCAAACCAGATCACCTGGTTCAAAAGTCACTTTCTTGCGGTTCTTGTTGGCCTTCGCTGCATAGGACTTGTTCTTCTTTTCAATCTCTTCTCTTGTCTTCTCATGAATTTTCTTTACATATGCAGCACATTCGGAAGCCTTCATAATACTTCTTTCTTGTATTGGAAGTGGCAGCATGTCGATTGGTGCAATTGGTTTGAATCCATATACCACGTCAAATGGACACATGCTGGTAGTAGAGTGAACAGCCCTATTGTAAGCAAACTCAACGTGTGGTAAACACTTCCCATTCCTTTAAATTCTTCTTGATCATTGTTCGCAGCAACGCTGAAAGTGTGCCGATTACTACCTCTGTCTGGCCATCAGTTTGTGGGTGACATGTTGTTGAAAACAATAACTTGGTTCCTAGTTTTGACCACAACGTCTTCCAAAAGTAGCTCATGAATTTCACATCACGATTTGAGACTATTGTCCTTGGCATTCCATGCAGACGCACAACCTCCCTGAAAAACAACCCAGCAATGTGTGAAGCATCATCGTTCTTATGACATGGAATGAAATGTGCCATTTTTGAGAACCTATCAACAACTACAAACACTGAATCCCTTCCCCTCTTAGTCCTAGGTAGTCCTAGAACAAAATCCATGCTAATATCTTCCCAAGGAGCATTTGGAACAGGTAGGGGAGTATTGATGCGGATACGCACATGCTTAGCACTTTTCAGGCGAATGCATTATTTTATTGGAAAGAAGTATTGAGCCGCGTTAAATATTGTCAAGTGAATTTGTTTCTTAAGGATCTTCTTTTAATGGATGATGAACTTGGAATACTACCTCATGCTATTATTTTGTGTATTCTTAGGTATGATTCATGTGAAGACTTGGGAGAGCAAAAGGGAGGAGCACAAGGACTTAAACTACAAGTTTTGGATAAGATTTTCAAGCCAAATTCGGACCTCCCACGTGCTCAATCCAATTCAAACTCGGATTCAACTCAGGATTCAATTCGGATTCGGTTCGGAACAGCCTGATAGGCAGTTACTAAAAAGGCCATAACTTTCCGAAACGGAGTCCGATTCAGGTGTTCTTATACTCGTTGGAAAGATAATTTCAAGGGCTACGCAATGGATCTGGCCCTACCTTCAAATTCGTCACGGATAAAAAGTTATGTCCGAAACATGGTGACGGTTTAATTTTAGGTTTTCCTTTTATGTGAGTTTGTTTCCAAATACATGTAGGGATGTGTTGGAGTTGGTTTAGGACCTCCTGGCCAGCCATGAGATGGAGAGAGAACTATATATTGAGGGTTAGACCCCCATTGTAAGGCAAAACACGTTTGAGAATAATGAATCTAGTTAAGTTTGTTCGAGTTTAGCATTGCTACCGAAGTTCTATAGGGAATTAGGAGTGATTTTCTTCAATCAAGATCGTTCAGCCTTTCTAGTTAGCTCATTCCTTTGTTTGCATCAAGTCACATTGATCTTTGTGCGTGCGTTCATGTACTTCACTTAAATCTTTTGGATCAGCACTTAGGCAAAGTATTCTAGCTTGGATTATTACTTAACTTTACAACGTCAAGAATTTCAGATTTCTAGGATATACACTTCCATACCAAGCTCCACCATATAACCGTTGTTGTGTAAGTAGTGAACACTCTTGAATGCGCTTAATCATCACGTTGCTGTTGTCACTTCTACCAGGTGTAAGTTTTTATTGGCCTTAATTCAGTTCGAAAGGGTAAGAACTTTACTTGGGAGAGAAAATAGTGAGATTGAGTGTTTCCACATATATATATGTTGCATAACTAACCATGACGGGATATTCAACAATTTGTTTCTCTCGGTGTGAACCAAATAGGAATGAATCTTCTGTATTTTGTTCCTCATGGTGCAATTCCAAATCCAACAATCTGTCTCTTTTGTTCTATGGAAGTGAAGATCCAGAGGAGTATCTTGAGTGGGAATGGCGATTGGAGAAAGAGTTTAGAGTTCAGAAGCTTCCCAAAGACCAAGAAGTGATGCGAGCCACTATACAGTTTAAAGACTATGCTTATAGTTGGTGGCAACAATTATCTCGAAAACGATTCATTAGATCTTGGGAAGGTTTGAAGGTGATCATGAGAAACGAGTTTGTGCCATCTTATTATGAGTGGGGATTGCTCCATCATTTGGAAAGTATCACACAAGGGAGTAATACAATTCAGGATTATTATTTGCAGCTGCAAGATGCGTTGCGTCGTGCAGCAGTCACTAGTGAATTCAAAGAGATGGCATACTTCAAAGGAGGCTTGAATTCTGAGATTACCTCTACACTTCGACATACATATTTTAGTAGCATGCATGATCTTGTGAATTATGCTATTAAGCAAGAAGAGAGACTTATGGAGAGACGTACATCACTGTTCAATCCATATCCATACTTCAGCTCTTATGGTTCCGCTAGTGTGACACATGAGAAGATGACCGAGCATGGGACTTTCCTTCTGTAACGGAGACGTCTTGTGCTGCCCCAATGATACATACAACAATTGAGATGCATCAAAACCTATGTGAGAATGAGAGCCACATAGCCAAATTGAGTGAGAGTGTTAAAAAGAGCGAGCTGTGTGATTCCACCATATGTGAGTTTGAGAGCATACAAATTGAGAGTGTGAGAGATACACCAAAAGAAAAAAGAGAAGTAGAAGATAGACAAAGTGAGATTGATTTTGAAAGTAACACATTAATATCTATTTCTAGTATTGTTTCTCACATTGTGCAGGTTGATATTAAAGAAGAGGAGCCAAATGTTCAACAACTGGCTCCATTAGAGATAAACGATGATGAGATAACCATAGATAAAGATGAAATACTTGCTGGTCCGTTGTTACATCATTATGATTTAATACCTACAACACCTATATTAACTGAGGAGAACAATAAAGGTAACAATATTGGTGCTGAAATTTATTGTGAAACGGTGAGTACTTGTGAGAACTCATATGTACGAATGAAAATTCCAAGTTCTGAAATTTCTTTGCTCAATTTACATAATGTGGAATTGATTACTCATAAGGAAGTTCTTACAAGAATATCTCCTAATGATTCATTTATATTATATCATGTTTGATGAACCTAAAGAACTATCTAGTGTGATTGAGAATGTTGCAGAAATTTCATGTTTAAAATCACTAGTTAGTACATATGCATATACATATAAGTTCAGTTTGATTGGAAATTATGGTATAGATGATAAGTTTTATGTTTGCCGAATATGCATTACATGTGATAAGTTTGCTGAATTGAAATTGCATATTTTGGATAAACAATCTTCTGTGCCATATCATGATCACAATGAGATGAGTTTCAACAATAATGCTGCATGTTTCAAAAGATTTCTTAAGCTTACTTATTCATCCTTTAATGTACAATCATGTACAAATAATCAGAGTAGCGCAGTTGAAGCTTGGAAGGAACTAAAAATTTTCTCCCCCATATTTGAACAACTTAATTTGGTTTGGCCCATTAATGAATTATCCATGTGCCTAACAAAGTCGAGGACAACTTTTTCTCATAGGAGGGAGAATGATATGAAAGACAATATTGCAATGTATACATCTTATGGTTGCCGTTATATTAATTTGGTTGTGCGGAACAACGAGAATGATACGATAATTGATTCATACATATACCATGCATATGTGTTGTTCTTTTTATCTACTATGCCTTCAGATGTTCTTGATATGCTAAGCAAAAGAAGTGTTGATGACAAATATATATACCATGCATATACGTTGTATTCTTTGCTCAGTACAATTTCAGGCTACCAAAAGCCGAGGACGGCTTTTCTTGAAGAAGGGGAGGATGATGCGGATACGCACAAGCTTAGCACTTTTCAGTCAGATACATTATTTCACTGGAAAGAAGTATTGAGCCGCATTAAATATTGTCAGGTGAATTTGTTTCTTAAGGAGTTTCTTTTAATTGATGATAAACTTGGAATACTACATCATGCTATTATTTTATGTATGCTTAGGTTTGATTCATGTGAAGACTTGGGAGGGCAAAAGGGAGGAGCACAAGGACTCAAACTACAAGTTTTGGATAAGATTTTCAAGCCATATTCGGATCTCCCACGTGCTTAATCCAATTCAAACTCGGATTCAACTCAGAATTCAATTCGGGTTCGGTTCGGGACAGCCTAACAGGCAGTTACTAAAAAGGCCATAACTTTCACAAACGGAGTCCGATTCAGGTGTTCTTGTACTCGTTGGAAAGATAATTTCAAGGGCTACGCAATGGATCCAGCCTCATCTTCAAATTCGTCACGGATAAAAAGTTATGGCCGAAATATTGTGATGGTTTAATTTTAGGTTTTTCCTTTTGTGTGAGTTTGTTTTCAAATACATGTAGGGATGAGTTGGAGTTGGTTTAGGACCTCTTGGCCAGCCATAAGGTGGACAGGGTACTATATATTGAGGGTTAGACCCCATTGTAAGGTAGACCACGTTTGAGAATAATCAATCTACTAAAGTATGTTCGAGTTTAGTATTGCTGCCTAAGTTCCATATTGAATTAGGAGTGATTTTCTTCAATTAAGATCGTTCAACCTTTCCGTTGGGAATTGGGTGCACGATAGATCTTAAACAGTGGTCGTGAAATCAACACGAGTGTGTTTTGGCGGATTAAAGAGTGTTCGTCCCTTGCATTGGCATTGGAGGATCATTACGATTCATCAAGACTCCTGTGAGTATCCATCCTACGTCGAGAAAATCGGGCGACCCCGTATCAGCTACATTCTCAACTCTTTGAGTAATGACTTGTTCCCACCAATCCAAAGCATAGCCTTCAAACTCAAGTGATGCCAACTGTATCTTTCTCTCATCCGTATAGTGATGCATACGGAATATTTTGTCAACCTTCAATTCCCAAGTGAGATACTCCTCGGGATCAGTTCCACCTACAAACTTGGGCATGGAAAACTTGAGCTTGCCCAATCCATCATCTTCATTGCGTGGACGACGATAGTGGTCATTGTAATGCAAAGCAAAATCACCATCCCGTTGCATCGCATGTGCACCACCACCACAGCCTCCACCTAGACCTTGGCCACGCCCTCCATCTCCTCCTCCTCGTCCTCCAATATGTGGTGGACGCACCACGTTGGCAGCCACTCGATGTTGCGGTTCAGGAGGTACATGTGCAGCAGCGTCTCCTCCTTGAACACTTGCTTCATCGCCACCATTGCAAGCTTGTATGAGCCTAGTGAGGGCTCCAATGTCCTCTCGCAATTGGCGCACATTTTCATCAGCTTGTATCTCGATGTTTTGCATCTTTCGTGCAATTTGATCAGCAAAAGCATCATGCTTCTCATGGAGTTGATCGATCCCTTGGCATAGCTCACGTTGAAAGTGTTCACGGAATGTCCCAAATTGATATTGCTTAACGTATGCTTGAGTTTCATCTGTCTCACCACTTTCATCATGGTGTTCTCCTCCACCTGACATGGTTAGCTATGCAAGAAACAAGTAGCTATGTAGAATAATGCTTTATGGAAATCACTCAATCTCACTATTTTATCTCCCAAGTAAAGTTCTTTCCCTTCCAAAGTGAATTAAGGCCAATAAAAACTTACACCTGGTAGAACTGACAACAACAACGTGATGATTAAGCGAATTTAAGAGTGTTCACTACTTACACAACAACGGTTATATGGTGGAGCTTGGTATGGAAGTGTATATCCTAGAAATCTGAAATTCTTGATGTTGTAAAGTTAAGTAATAATCCAAGCTAGAATACTTTGCCTAAGTGCGGATCCAAAAGATTTAAGTGAAGTATATGAATGCACACGCAAAGATCAATGTGACTTGATGCAAACAAAGGAATGAGCTAACTAGAGACAATCTGAAATTAAAGATTAGATAGCTCGTTTTGCACCAAGTACTAGGAGAGACGCTAGCCAATTGCAATGATATCAATGTAAGGGCACGAGATTGCTCGAGAAATTAAATCCCACAATCAGAATTTATGGACAAGGAACTCACCCAAATTCGGCCATGTTTTTTTTCTTTTCTTCTTTTTTTTGTTGTCCTCTTTTTTTTGTAAAGGCCGAACTAGCTTTAATCGTTCCTTTGATTTTTTTTGCGGGTCACAAATATTTAGCAAAGTGTAAAATACTCAAGAGCAGTCCTAGATGCAATATTCAACAGCTAGTCTCAATTGATGAAAAAATTATCTGCAAGATTTTTTTTTGGATTTTGGATTGGACACAAAGATTAAGCTACGCAAATAAACACGAACGATCAGCACCTAAAAAAATTCTGATAGATCAAAACCTAACAAAACTCACAAAATTAACAGATGCAAAAACTAGGGTTTGGATTTTTTTTGTGGCAATTTTTGGTTTTAATGGACTATAGGAACAGAAGTAAATAAATCTAAAACTAAGGGTAAATAATCCTACCGAGTAAACCGCACTCTAATACCAAGATGATACGGGGTCGCCCGATCTTCTCGACGTAGGATCAAGATACTCACGTGGATTTGATGAACCGTAGTGATCTCCCGTTGCCAATGCAAGAGTTTGCGCTCTATAATTCGCCCAACCACACATGCTGAACTTCACGGCCATCGATGAAGTTCCATCGCGTTCCCAATTCCCAATGGAAAGGTTGAACGATCTTCATTGAGGAAAATCACTCCCAATTCAAACGTGGTCTGCCTTACGTGGTCGAAGTTCATCATCAATTAAAAGAAACTCCTTAAGAAACAAATTCACCTGACAATATTTAATGCGGCTCAATACTTCTTTCCAGTGAAATAATGTATTTGAGTGAAAAGTGCTAAGCTTGTGCGTATCCGCATCGAAGCTCAACTACTGACAATTCTTTCTTTTCGCCACTAGTGTTTGGCACAAGGAGTGATTTTTTTAAAAACCAAACTGCAGCTAACTCTTAGTTTTGATGGAAGTGAATACTATCACAAACTCTCCCCCAGAGAATTCGAATGTATCTCTTGAGAGCAATTCGGACAGCAAGGAATTTAGGATTCAAAAAGTAAATGCAATTACTCTTTTTGGTTGTTAATTGGGGATTCAATCAACAATTTTCTATGGTTTATGTGGACACAAAGATCAAGCTACGCAAATGAGCATAAAGATCAGCACGTAAACAAAATTTCTAATTGACGAAAACATAACAAAACTCACAAGAAATAACAGATTGAACTACGGGGTCGCCGATCTTCTCGACGTAGGATGGATACTCACGGGAGTCTTGACGAATAGTAATGATCCTCCAATGCCAATGCAAGGGACGAACACTTTTTAATCCGCCAAAACACACTCGTGTTGATTTCGCCGACCACCAAGCGAATATCTATCGTGCACCCAATTCCCAACGGAAAGGCTGAACGATCTTGATTGAAGAAAATCACTCCTAATTCCCTATGGAACTTTGGCAGCAATGCTAAACTCGAACAAACTTTAGTAGATTGATTATTCTCAAACGTGGTCTCTCTCAAACAAAGGGGATACAAGGGGGGTTTTATAGTGTTTCCCCGAACTCATGCAAGGAAAGTCTTGGCCGAATCAATCTCTTATTCGATCAAGGCTTCCTAATCCAATTCCTAAAATTTAGCAATCCGTTTCCTTTAATTTCAGGCTAAGCCCTTATCCTATTACAAGACCGAGATTGCGATCGACTCGGTCATCCTTTGGGCACGCAGGCCACATCTTGTGCACGCCATGAGATCTGTGATCTTGTGGCCTTCCAATGATTTGATGGCTGCTTGGCTAAGAAATTCTTGGTCACATATCATAGCTCCTTGCCGGCTAAGAAATTCTTGGTCACATATATCATAGCTCCTTGCCAGCATGGACTCTCCTTCTCATGACTCGTGGTAGGTTGGTCCTTCTCCACTTGATCTTTATGCTTTAAATCTAAGAAGACATAACATATTTGTATTAGGTAGTATGTTATTCTCATATTTTCACCTCCAACAAATGGTTCGTCTTTTGGACTTCCCAGGAGAGAGTTATTGGTGTTTTACTAAAGACTGCGCAGAAGTTGAGCAGACGCGCGATAATTTGAGAAGACTCCTTGAATGCTTCAACGAGAAGACTCCTTCCAACGTGGTGACTTATGTTCATACCCAGCTAGGAGGGTTGTTCCTAGTATATATACCCCTCTACTCCTATCCGTAGGGAGGATCGTTTCTTTTGGAGATTGATTTTATTAAGAACAATGAGAGTGTTTGATACGGAGTCGCCCGATCTTCTCGACGTAGGATGGATACTCACGGGAGTCTTGATGAATCGTAATGATCCTCCTATGCCAATGCAAGGGACGAACACTCTTTAATCCGCCAAAACACACTCGTGTTGATTTCGCCGACCACCAAGCGAAGATCTATCGTGCACCCAATTCCCAACGGAAAGGCTGAACGATCTTGATTGAAGAAAATCACTCCTAATTCTCTATAGGACTTCGGTAGCAATGCTAAACTCGAACAAACTTTAGTAAATTCATTATTCTCAAACGTGGTCTGCCTTACGATGGGGGTCTAACCCTCAATATATAGTAACCTTGTCCACTTTATGGCTGGCCAAGTGGTCCTAAACCAACTTCAACTCATCCCTACATGTATTTGGAAACAAACTCACACAAAAGGAAAAACCTAAAATTAAATCGTCACCATGTTTCGGTGATAACTTTTAATCCGTGACAAATTTGAAGGTGGTGCCAGATCCATTGCGTAGCCCTTGAAATTATCTCTCCAACGAGTACAAGAACACCTGAATCGGACTCCGTTTGTGAAAGTTATGGCCTTTTTAGTAACTGCCTGTCAGGCTGTCCCGAACCGAATCCGAATTGAATTCTGAGTTGAATCCGAGTTTGAATTGGATTGAGCACGTGGGAGGTCCGAATTTGGCTTAAAAATCTTATCCAAAACTTGTAGTTTAAGTCCTTGGGCTCCTCCCTGATGAGGACATCCCTACCATTGATATAGCCATGCCTAGTACACCGCAAGGACCTTTGACTCGAGCTCGCGCACGACAACTTAATTATCAGGTAAAGTCGTTCCTTGCTGTCCCAACAAGTTCTCTGAATTGGGTGCTACTAACGTCTTGTGATGATTTTCTTATGCTTAGGAACTTAGGGATTGAGCCGGCTAAATGTAGAAGCAATCAAGATAACAATCACATGGATGTTGGAGCACACAAGAAGAAGGTCGGACCAAACGTTCGGATGAACGTTCGGACCTACGAGAGCGCCATATTGATTGGGCCATAACTTTTGATTCCAGAGTGCGTTGGAGGCTTATGAGTACTCGTTGGAAAGATCTCGATGTCTACTGTCTAATGGATCCAAAATCACCATCAGATTCCAATGGAGCAGCCGAGAAATTGCAGAAGAACGTTTGGACTTCAACTGGAGTTCGGGCCTTATTTCGATGAGAGCCCATTATGGGAGCAGCCAAGTTAGGGTTTCCACGTCCTGGCTGTTTTCCCTATTTAAACCAGCAATAGCCGCCAGGAAGGGTGGGTTTTGATTAGATGCAAGTTTAGCTTTGCTACTTCCTTGTAAGCGTGTGTTGGCTAGACCACCCGATTTACTTGTTTCAGAACCCCACCTTTGTATTTCAGTCTCATCTTTTGAGTAGAATCCGGGAGTTTATGCTTGTTCATCTTGTTCTTGCTTTGTTCTCGATTGCTAGCAGGTTCAAGGTTGTTCTTAGCACGGCAAGAACAGCAACAATTTGGTTTCGGTGTAGCGTCGCTAAGGCGCGACAACCACGTGGTCGTTGTAGTCGGGCAGCACAACGTCGAACTTTCACCAAATCAAGTTATCTTCACTCTCATCGAAAGATCGGGAACCATTCCTTCGCTGGAATCCCATCACTCCCTTTTTGCTCTCCCACTGCATTGGCTTCTTTCCTCCTTGTGCTTCTCCATTACTTTGGCCCAGAATCATCATAATATTCAAACCTAATAATAAACAAGAATTTGGCATAAGGTAGTATATCGTTCCCACAAATAGAAGGAAATTCATTAAGAAACAAATTCACCTGACAATATTTAATACGGCTCAACACTTTTTTCCAGTGAAATAATGTTTTTGACTTAACAGTGCTAAGCATATGCGTATCCGCATCAGTGTTCTTGTTTACCGAGTTCTTGTGATTCCCCACGAATTGCATCTAGCTTGTGCTTCTACGCCATCGAGTGTAGTTGTGTGAGTTAGTATTAAGGTTTGTGGACTAACGATTGGCTTCCTCGTCGCTGGGTTACAAATTTCCCCAAAGTACTGTTCTTGATCCTACGCCGTGAGATCGGGCAAATTGGTGCATTGGCTCTCCCGGGCTAGTGCACATCATGACCAGTGGACCCCACAGAAGATAGGATTAGTTTAACACTAATTAATATCAGTTAAACCTAATTAGTCTACGAAATGTCGGCTCAAGTGAGTTAATCAAGTTAAAATTTTAATTTGAACCTATTTTAAACAATGAGTCACTGACATATGGACCCCACCTATCAACTATTTCAAAAATAATAAAACCACGATGAGTAGGCCCCACCTATCGCCTAATGAGACAACAAACCTAGGTTGTCCTTTAGGAAGAAAAATTAAAATTAAAATCCTTGCATTGTACCCAAATCAAATTCAAATGCATGCAGCTTTTGCATATGAACTCCAAATTAAGTGATTTTATATCTAAAATTTTTATAAAATCATGCACTTTCATAAATCCACAAAAATATTTGGATTTCATCTTATTTGTGTTAATTGGCATTTGCTGACTAGATCCAATGTTCCAAAAAACTTCATCGATGAGCCAGAGCAAGACCAAGAGTTCAACAAGCAAGGTAAGCTCCCATTTGATCATGTTGATCCTATATTTAAAAAATTATGTATACTGTGTTCAAAACTATTATGCATATGTGCAATTTTGGTACAAATCACTATATTGGTAAGGACAATAATTATACCCAATTGTTGCATCGATCTGACCTTGATAATTTTTCACCCTTGCTGTTGTCACCTTAGCATCAATACCCATTGTTAGTAAAATGTGAAACTTTGAGATTAAACGTAGTACTTGATATTCACCCATGCTCACAACGGTACTAGATGTGCTAGGTGGAAATGGGTCAAAATATTCAAAAATAGGAGATACTTGATAATTGGTCGAGAGGGGGTTACCCTTTTCATTTTGGTTAGCAAATAAAATGAAAAACATGATATAACTTGCGCGAGTGGTTGTGGAGACCGGTACAGTCAACACGAGATTATGGTTTGTGGATGTCTCGCCCAGGTCACTAAGAACCGATCCTATGGTGTACTTAGACCCAAGATACAATATACAACCACACGTGCCTTCATGACAAGGCCTTAGCATAATAAGCTACCGTGTGCTAGCAACTTTACTGCAGGTGGTAGATTGTAGGTGATTTTAGGCTAGTGTAGGATTCTATGGCACAATCACAGGGGTGAATGATTGCCTCCGCTTCTGTATACCAAAAAACAAATCTTAAACCAGAAGAAAAACAATCTAACTTACAAATTAGGATTTCGACCGTACGTCGTTCGATCGCTCGCTTCAACCGCTCGCTACAACCGCATTTGCACATGATCGAAATCTCCCTCCATTGGACACTTCAGCCATTCGAACGATTCGACCGCTCGAATGAGAACACACCAAAGTCAACATGTACTCAGCTCTGTTGGATAGAACCAATGACTATAGACACCGAGCTCGTGGTCGCAAGATCGTGATTGTTAGCACGCCTCCGAAGAGACAAGAAAATGATGCTCAGAAAACATGTCGGCGACGTCGACTAACTTTTTCGGAATAGATCTGATCTAGTATTTCTGGATCATGTTTATGGCTACAAAGCTCCCTCATGCCACCCCTAAAACCCCTAGTATAAAAACCTCATAAAGCCCTTTGCAAAACCCTTAGCCTCTCCCTTGCTTTTATTGCTAGAGCCCTAAACTATGTCCTTATCAAACTAGACATGCAATCCTATCTCTTCCGAAAATCAAGGGACGTAAAACCCTTCCGTACACGGGTTTTAACCAAAGTCTACCTCTTCCAAGTTGTGGACTCCATTCACAACTCCTAACTCAACACCCGACGAAGCTTCTAGGATATCACTTCCTATATCTCCATCACGCACCATCACTCTCGTGTCAAAGCCTCCAGGACCGCCCCACCTATAGCTTCTTACGCAACATCACCTCTCGTGTCAAAAGCCTCTTAGACCGCACTACCCGTAGCTTCCCCACGAATCACCACCTTTGATCTCCATGTACTCGGCCCACCACCTCGTGTGATATCCTCGATCGGCTAGACCTCAGACTTCCCGTCCTAGTCCCAATCATCCTCATCACCGACCATGATTGTCTCCACGCCCATCTGCACATGCAAAGACCAAAAAAATATTTTCCACCAGCAAAAGTTCTTCACAACCTGACCATCATCAGCACAAACACATAACACACCCTCGTCTATCCATATACAAGAACCAAAAGTACATGGAATTATCATCGCTCCTGCTCAAAACTCTTGGGAAAAACAAGCATTGCTACCGACCACAGAACCGTGGTCGGTGGCAATTGATGAGGACATCTCTATTACACATTCATCGTCCACTACAAGTGTGCATGATAAGGCTCCAGAAGGTCCTATGACAAGAGCAAGAGCTAAGCTACTTCAACAATAGGTGCTTTTGTTTCTTAGAGATTCTTCGATTACGTTAGATGAGAATAACATACTACCTAATGCCAATATGTTATGTCTTCTTAAATTTAAAGCAACAGAAGATCAAGTGGAGAAGGACCAACCTACCACGAGTCATGAGGAGAGTCCATGCGGGCAAGGAGATATGATATATGTGTCCAAGAATATCTTAACCAAGATGCCATCAAATCAATGGAAGACCACAAGATCACAGATCACAGATAATTGCGTAGCCCTTGAAATTATCTTTCCAACGAGTACAAGAACACCTGAATCGGACTCCGTTTGTGAAAGTTTTGGCCTTTTAGTACACGCTGTCAGTTGTCCCAAACCGAATCCGAATTGAATTCTGAGTTGAATCTGAGTTTGAATTGGATTGGGCACGTGGGAGATCCGAATTTGGCTTGAAAATCTTATCCAAAACTTGTAGTTTAAGTCCTTGTGCTCCTCCCTTTTGCTCTTCCAAGTCTTCACATGAATCATACCTAAGAATACATAAAATAATAGCTTGATGTAGTATTCCAAGTTCATCATCAATTAAAAGAAACTCCATAAGAAACAAATTCACCTGCAATATTTAATGCGGCTCAATACTTCTTTCCAGTGAAATAATGTATTTGACTGAAAAGTGCTAAGCTTGTGCGTATCCGCATCAGAACCTGTTATTGCTACTTGGGCTGAAATGAAAAGAGAGATGAGAGCACGATTCATCCCAAAGCATTATAAAAGAGACATCTTTGATAAGCTCCAAAATTTGAGACAAGGAAAGCAGTCCGTTGAGGAGTGTCATAAGGAGATGGAAAAGGCAATGATCAGAGCCAACATACATGAAGATGAGGAGCAATCCATGGCACGATTTTTGTATGGATTAAATCCTAATGTAAAGCGAATTGTTGATTTGCAGCCTTACCGTAATGTTGTAGAGTTGGTGCATTTATCTTCCAAGGCTGAACGCCAAGTGCAAGAAGACTCCAAGCAAAACAGGTCTACTACTTTCAGTCCTCGAGCTGACAAGTAGAGGCAAGTTTGTCCCACAATTCAATGTTGGCCGAGGCATCACAACCAATTCTAGTGGTAGCAGTCATTCCAATGCTCATGCAGCCATAAGTGGAAACGATATTTCAGCTTTTAAAGAGAAGAGCAAACCTACAGCATCTACAACTTTTTCCGTCGGATCTACAAGCAAGAGTAGTGATATTGTGTGCTTTAAGTACAAGGGACGTGGTCACATGATGAAGGAGTGCCCCAACAACCGCACCATGCTGGTCACAGAAGAAGGAGAGTACGAATCAGCTAGTGATCTAGAAGAAGATGCAGAAGATAATGCCTCAGAACAAGAAGAGCAAACCTATTGTGACTTTGAACAAGGTGTTTCACTGGTTGTCACCAAGGTACTAAGCGACGATCAAAGAAGCGAGAATAGTCAGTGGCACAATCTTTTCAATCAAGAGCTAGAGTCCAAGAGAAGGTATGCAAAGTCATAGTTGATGGAGGAAGCTGCCATAATCTTGCAAGTAGAGATGTGTGAAAACTTGGGCTCAAGCTGCTGCAACATCCCCACCCATATCACGTGCAATGGTTGAGTGATTGTGGTGAAATGAAGATTACACACATGGTGAAGGTCCAGTTCAAAATTGGTGATTACATCGACACAATTGAGTGTGATGTGCCCATGAAGGTGTGTCACTTGCTTTTAGGAAGACCATGGCAATATGATCTTTCAGCTCAACATTGTGGCAGAACCAATCAATACACCATCAAAATGGAAAGGGAAGGATTTGGTGCTTAGACCCATGACACCGCAACAAATCATGGCTGAGCACATACAGAAGGTTTCTAAAGTAAAAATAGGAAGTGAGAAAGAGAAAGAGAGAAAAAAATTGAGTGACATCCACAAATCAGTAAATGAGCACCATCAACCAAACATGAGAGATAAAAAGAAAAGTGAGGGAGAGAACTTAGTTATGTTAGCTACAAAATCAGAATTGAGAGAAGTGAGACAAAACCCAGATAAAGTGATCTTTGTGCTCATGTATAAGGATGTTATGGTTTCAACTAACAACTTAACTTGTCTTCCAAATGCTATTTCACATATCCTGCAGGATTACAAGGATGTCTTTTTGGAGGAAGTTCCAGCTGGTCTACCTCCGTTGCGTGGCATTAAACATCAAATTGACTTCATTCCAGGAGCTTCACTTCCAAAACGGCCACCCTACCGCACCAACCCTGAAGAAACAAAAGAGATACAAAGGCAGGTACAAGAGCTTTTAGAAAAAGGTTATGTTCGTGAAAGCTTAAGTCCTTGTGCAGTACCCGTGATTTTAGTGCCTAAGAAAGATGAAACTTGGCGAATGTGTGTTGATTGTAGAGCCATTAATAATATAACTATTAGGTATCGTCACCCCGTTCCTAGGTTAGATGATATGCTAGATGAACTAAGTGGCTCTGTTGTTTTCTCTAAAATAGATTTGAAAAGTGGGTATCATCAGATTAGAATGAAAGAAGGTGATGAATGGAAAACTACTTTCAAAACAAAATTTGGATTGTATGAATGGTTAGTCATGCCTTTTGGGTTAACTAATGCGCGCTAATACTTTCATGAGATTAACGAACCATGTTTTAAGAGCGTACATCAGCAAATTTGTTGTTGTATATTTTGATGATATCCTAATCTATAGCAGATCCATAGCAGAGCATCCTGATCATGTCAAACAAGTGCTGAATATTCTTAGAAAGGAAAAACTACATGCTAACATTGAAAAGTGCTCATTTTGAACAAACAAGGTTGTTTTTCTTGGTTATGTTGTTTCAGGGCAAGGCATTGAAGTTGATGAATCAAAGGTGGAAGCAATTAAGAAATGGCCCACCCTATCAATGTAAGTCGGTAAGAAGCTTTCATGGTCTTGCTAGTTTCTACAGAAGATTTGTAAAGGATTTTAGTACCATTGCTGCCCCATTAAATGAATTGACAAAGAAAGGAGTTGTTTTTAAATGGGATGAGCCACAAGAAAAAGCTTTCCTTGAGCTCAAGAAACGATTAACTGAAGCCCCTTTGTTGGTCTTACCTGATTTTACCAAAACTGTTTAGATAGAATGTGATGCTAGTGGAATTGGCATTGGTGGTGTCTTAATGCAAGAAACTAAACCAGTGGCATATTTCAGTGAAAAATTGAGTGGTGCACAATTGAATTATTCTGTTTATGATAAAGAGTTGTATGCTTTAGTTAGAGTGCTTCAAACATGGCAACATTACTTATGGCCCAAAGAATTTGTTGTACATTCTGATCATCAAGCTTTGAAACATCTGAAAGGCCTAGCTAAACTAAATAGAAGGCATGCTAAATGGGTAGAATTCATTGACATTTTTCCATGTATTGTGAAATATAAGAAAGGCAAAGAAAATATGGTTGCTGATGCTTTATCCCGTAGACATGCTTTGTTGAATCAATTAGAAGTAAAAGTGCCAGGACTTGAGAGTTTAAAAGATTTGTATGGTGCTGATGATGACTTTTTAGAACCTTATGAAAAATGTCGCAATGGGAATGGATGGGAGAAATATCATGTGCATGATGGTTTTCTTTTTAGGGCTAACAAACTATGTGTTCCAAATTCTTCGGTTAGGCCCTTGTTGTTGCAGGAATCACATGCAGGAGGCTTGATGGGCCACTTTGGCCGTGAGAAGACTCTTGAAATGTTGGCCGACCATTTCTATTGGCCAAAGATGAGGAAGGACGTTGAGAGATTTGTGCAGTGATGCGTCACATGTCACAAAGCTATGTCAAAACTGAACCCGCATGGTTTATATACTCCCCTACCTGTTCCAAATGCTCCTTGGGAAGATATTGGCTTGGATTTTGTTTCAGGACTACCTAGGACTAAGAGGGGGAGGGATTCAGTGTTTGTAGTTGTTGATAGGTTCTCAAAAATGGCACATTTCATTCCATGTCATAAGAACGATGATGCTTCACACATTGCCGGGTTGTTTTTCAGGGAGGTTGTGCGTCTGTATGGAATGCCAAGGACAGTAGTCTCAGATCGTGATGTGAAATTCATGAGCTACTTTTGGAAAACGTTGTGGTCAAAGCTAGGAACAAAGTTATTGTTTTCAACAACATGTCACCCACAAAGCGATGGCGAGAGGTAGTAAACCGCACACTTTCAGTGTTGCTGCGAACAATGATCAAGAAGAATTTAAAGGAATGGGAAGAGTGTTTACCACACGTAATACGGGGTCGCCCGATCTTCTCGACGTAGGATGATACTCACGGGAGCCTTGATGAATCGTAATGATCCTCCAATGCCAATGCAAGGGACGAACACTCTTTAATCCGCCAAAACACACAAAGCAATAACAAGGTATATGGATGATTAGTATAAATCACTCGATCTCACTCTTTTCTCTCACAAGTAAAGTTCTCACCTTTCCGAAGTGAATTGAGGCCAAAAGAAACTTACACTTGGTGGTGGCTATAATAACAAGTGATGATCAAGCGGATTTAAAAGTGACTCACAATTGCACGGCAAAGGATATTTTGTGGAGCTTGGTTAGGAAGTATTTATCCTACATGATCTGATTTCTCGATGTTGTAAAATTAAGTAATAATCCAAGGTACAAAGTATTGCCTATGTGCTGATCCAATAGATTTAAGTGAAGTATATGAGCTACTGCAAATATCAATGTGACTCGATGCAAACAAAGGAATGAGCTAACTAGAGGCAATATGAAATTAAAGATTAGATAGCTCGTTTTGCACCAAGTACTAGGAGAGACGCTAGCTAATTGCAATGATATGAATGTAAGGGCACAAGATTGCTCAATGGAATTAAATAGACAAGCTGAAATTATATAATAGAATTAGCTAACCCCAATTTGGCCAATGCTCACTTTCCCTTTTTTTTTTGTCGACCGCCTTCTTTCTTTCTTTCTTTCCTTCTTTCTTTTTTTAACTTGTAGTTGGCACTAAGGTTTAGCTCTCCTTCCACAAAAGAATAAAATTTCAGCAGGTGTAAATTAATATCAAGAACAGCCCTTAATGCAATTATCCAAGACTAGTCTCAAAGATGAACGAATCATGGTACTGTACTAGTACTGTTCACGCATTGTAGCGATCGGATTTTTTTTTTAAAATTTGGATTGGACACAAAGATTAAGCTACACACATAAACACGAACGATCAGCACGTAAACAAAATTTCTAATGGATCAAGACATAATAAAACTCACGAAAATAGCAGATGCGAAACTAGGGTTTGGATTTTTTTTTGTGTTTTCGGTTTATGGACTATAGGACAGTTAGTAATAAACTGAAATTTAAAGGGATAAGATCCTACCGAGTAAACCGCGCTCTGATACCAAGATGATACGGGGTCGCCCGATCTTCTCGACTTAGGATGGATACTCACGGGAGCCTTGATGAATCATAATGATCCTCCAATGCCAATGCAAGGGACGAACACTCTTTAATCCGCCAAAACACACTCGTGTTGATTTCGCCGACCACCAAGCGAACATCTATCGTGCACCCAATTCCCAACGGAAAGGCTGAACGATCTTGATTGAAGAAATTCACTCCTAATTCTCCATGGAACTTCGGTAGCAATGCTAAACTCGAACAAACTTTAGTAGATTCATAATTCTCAAACGTGGTCCCCTTACAATGGGGGTCTAACCCTCAATATATAGTTCCCTCTCCACCTTATGGCTGGCCAAGACATCCTAAACCAACTCCAACTCATCCCTACATATATTTGAAAACAAACTCACACAAAAGGAAAAACGTAAAATTAAGCCGTCACAATGTTTCAGTCATAACTTTTAATCCGTGACGAATTTGAAGGTGGGCTGGATCCATTGCGTAGCCCTTGAAATTATCTTTCCAACGAATACAAGAACACCTAAATCGGACTCCGTTTGTGAAAGTTATGGCCTTTTTAGTAACTGCCTGTCAGGCTGTCCCGAACCGTATCCGAATTGAATTCTGAGTTGAATCCGAGTTTGAATTGGATTGAGCACGTGGGAGATCCGAATTTGGCTTGAAAATCTTATCCAAAACTTGTAGTTTAAGTCCTTGTGCTCCTCCCTTTTGCCCTCCCAAATCTTCATATGAATCATACCTAAGAATACATAAAATAATAGCATGATGTAGTATTCCAAGTTAATCATCAATTAAAAGAAACTCCTTAAGAAACAAATTCACCTGAGAATATTTAATGCGGCTCAATACTTCTTTCCAGTGAAATAATGTATTTGTTGAAAAGTGCTAAGCTTGTGCGTATCCTCATCACGTTGAGTTTGCTTACAATAGGGCTGTTCACTCTACTACCAGCATGTGTCCATTTGAGGTGTTATATGGATTCAAACCAATTGCACCAATTGACATGCTGCCACTTCCAATACAAGAAAGAAGTAATATGAAGGCTTCCGAACGTGCTGCATATGTAAAGAAAATTCATGAGAAGACAAGACAAGAGATTGAAAAGAAGAACAAGTCCTATGCAGCGAAGGCCAACAAGAACCGCAAGAAAGTGACTTTTGAACCAGGTGATCTAGTTTGGGTACATCTGCGCAAAGATCGCTTTCCGGACAAGCGCAAGTCCAAGCTAATGCCTCGTGGAGATGGACCATTCAAAGTGTTGGCCATGATAAATGACAATGCTTACAAGATCAAGCTCCAGAGGATTATGCTGTGAGTCCAACATTCAATGTAGCTGATCTTTCACCATGTTTTGGTCAAGAAGAGTCAGAGTCGAGGATGACTCCTTTTGAATAGGGGAAGGTTGATGAGGACATCCCTGACTCAACTCATTCATCATCTACTCCACAAGATTCTACACAATTGCAAGTTGAAGCTTCTACAAAAGAGGCTTATTTGGGTCCCATGACTAGGAACCGTACTAAGCAAATACAACAAGAGGTGAATGTGTGCCTAGCTGAATCTAATATTGTTGTAGACAAGAATTATATACTGCCTAAGTTTCGTATGCTTATTTTACTTAGGTTTGCACCTACGGAGATAATTCAAGCAGAAGGAGCTCATTACAAGGATCAAGACTTAGCTACCGGAGTACATTGTTTAACAACATCCACCTATGACGAGTTGGATGTGAAGAAAGCCGAGTTGGACATCAAGAATACTAGCAAGCTGTTCAGGCCACCATGTGCAGCGTCAGAATTTGACTGCCAACTTTCTACCTACTCCCACACAAATATGGGCGTGTCCAACATGCATGGTGAGCAGGAATGGATAAGAAATTAAGTTCTCTTTCCAGCACAACAAACGGTGCATCATTTGGAGGCCTGAGTGAAAAGATATGCAAATTTCAAGACTAGAGCCTAGGGAACCTAAAGGGCACATGAAAAATGGATTCCATTTTGGAGTATGTTCACACCTAGCTAGGAGGGTTGTTCCTAGTATAAATACCCCTTTTTCTTTCTTCTAAGGGGACACCTAGCTAGAATAGTTAGCCAAGTGCTACCAAAAACTTGAGAATTCTCTCTTCCTTTGCTCTTGTAATTTTCCTAGTGAGATTGCAAAAGCGGTGGATTCGACGGCAACCTTTCGTGCTTCCAACTTCGTGCGTGGTTGTGTGGATTGGGAACTTAGAGTGTGGTTGGGCGAATACTTGTTGTAGGTCATTACATCGGCAGTGGTTGGCCTCAAGAATTGTCAGGTTGCACTACTATCTTGGCTGCTCGCAGCTAGTTATCTTCGCCTCGCATATTTCTCCTCCGTGAAGATCGGGCTTCCCCCGCATCACACAACCTATATCACCTACATCTTCTGACGAGATCGAAAATGGTAATAATGGTGATGATTATTTGAATGAGAAGCTTACAAAGGTAAGCAAGAGTGAGTATATTTTTGCTGCAATTAAACTATGTGCAATTACATATGCTGATTTGATTGACCCACGTGATAATTTAATTGCAAATAATTTATGTTAATCATGTTTGATCAACCTATTGAGCTTGATAGGATAATTGCAAATGTTTCTGAAATAACATCCTTGAAGTTTTTGCCTAACAAGTACAAATACAAATTTAATTTGACTGGAGATTATGATGCAGATAAGAAATTTCATATTTATTGAATATGCATCACATGTGACAACTTGCTGAAATAAATTTGCATGTTTTGGACAAGCTATTTTTTGAGCCATGCTTAAGTAATCAGAGTAGTACAGTTGAAGCATGGATGCAACTAAAAATGTTCTCACCCATAATAGAACAATTTGATATGGTGTTGTCCACTACTAACTTATATGCAGGTTTACAAAAGTTGAGGACGACTTTTCTCAATGTAAGAGGGAATGATATGGATATTATATGTGCTGAATTGATATATATGCTCTACGAAAATTGTTGCGCTAATTGGTTTGAGCAAAATAACAGGAATACAAAAACGGATGACAATTACATATACCATACATATACTTTCTTCTTGTTGCTTAATGCACTTTCAGATTATCAAAAGCCGAGGACGGCTTTTCTTGAAGATGGGGAGGATGATGCGGATAAACCTAGCACAAACCTAATTTCTCTTTCATCAAGTATAACGCGAAGCATACAAGCAATAGTTTTTCCAAATATGCAAACTTCCACTCGATCAATCACAAGAGATAGAGCTAAAATACCGAATCAACAGGTGAATCTTCTCCTGACTGAGTTAAGAATTAATTTACATGAGAATTGTCTGCTACCTAATGCGTATGCTCTATGTATTATTAGATTTGAAAAGGAAGAATCTGAGAGCACGTTGAGCTTGATCCAAGAGGAAGAATCCAAGAGCAAGGTCATGGAAATCAAAATGCATTTTCCCTTGGAAAGATGATGAGGACATCCATAAAGGAGAAAACCAATTTGCATTCCTCTTATTGCTAGTAGACAAATCATACTTGCAAATATCTAAGATGCTTATGGCTTAAGCAAACCTAATCCAACTTGGACTTTGATTCTTCCTTCTTGTTTGACTAGCAAAACAAGTGTAATTTTTATTGTATACTGTAGCACCGCCTCTGGTACTGTAGCACCAACCTAAACACCCTATAAATAGGGTGGTACCGCCATGTAAAACATAAGTCATGCTTGGAAATATTTGTAGAACACTTGTTCCTCTTTGTGTGTGAGCCATTTCCACCACCAATTGGGATTGGGTGTTATTTCTGAGTTGCCACTCCGTTGTTCTTGTGATTCCTTGGGATTGCTTGAATGTGTCTGCTCCACGAAAGCGAGTAGACGAAGGCCGTAGCGTGTGGTTGAGTAATTTGAGTGCTGCAGGTCGCTGTATAGAGACAGTGGTTGGCCGCATCAATTGCTAGGTTGCACGGGCTAGTTATCCATAATCCCACGTCGTGAAGATCGGGCCACCCCATCTCCCCGCATCAACAACCCTAGAATCCAATTCGGCTTTGGCTAGCTGTCCACTTCCGAATCTGTTTGGAAGTTGCCATCCGAAACCAACTCTAGGAGAGGAGTTAGTGTTCACGTTGTTTTCCTTGAACACCATACATACGAGCTTCACTTATCTCCTTTGAATACTTGAGACTAGTCATTGATATTGCATTGAGGGCAGCTTCTGAATACCACTCCGGCCGAGCAAAAAAAAATTCGAAGTTTAGAGAGAGAGAGAGAGTGTGTGTGACCCATACCTTCCACAAAAAGTTTGTGACCCATATACCTCAATAGACTCAGAACAGTGAGTTGAATATATTTGGGTGATTGGCAAGGTAGCAAAAAAAAGAATGTTGAGCAAAAAAAAGAGAGAGAGAGAAAAAATAGAGAAAAGGCTGATTGGTGAATGGTTCGAGTTTATAATTTCGGTTTGAGTGACTTGAGCAATCTTGTGCCTTCTACTCTTATGCTTGCAATTGGCTAGCGTCTCTCCTAGTACTTGGTGCAAAACGAGCTATTTGTGTTCTTTACTTTCAGATTGCTGTCAATTAGCTCATTCTTTGTTTGCATTAAGTCACATTAATCTTTGCGTGTGCGTTCATACACTTCACTTATATATATTGGATCAGCACATAGGCAATACTTTCTACCTTGGATTATTACTTAATTTTACAGCATCGAGAAATTCAGATCGTGTAGGATAAATACTTTCTAACCAAGCTCCACAAAATATCCTTTGCGTGCAATTGTGAGTCACTTTTAAATCTGCTTGATCCTCACTCGTTATTATAGCCACCACCAAGTGTAAGTTTCTTTTGGCCTCAATTCACTTTGGAAAGGTAAGAACTTTACTCGGGAGAAGAAAAGTGAGATTGAGTGATCTCCACATATTGCCCATATATTTGTGGTTTTGGTGTTTTCTTTGTGCTAATCATGTCAGGTGGAGACGACAACATGGGAGAGGAGCATGGTCTGAACTCCCCGGTGACGCGTTTTCAATTCCAAGCTTTGAGGGGAACTTTGCGCAATGAGTTCGCCGCCACTACTTCGGCCTTGGAGGAGCAATTCGAAGGCAGAGATCAACAATTCCACACAAGACATGCGCATTGAGATGAACCAACAAATGAGTGTGCTACGTACTAACATTGTGAACGATGTGGTGCGCGCACTTCGACCACAACAAGAGGAAGGAAATGTTCATCGTGGGGGTGTCATCCCTCCGCGAGATGAGGAAGCAGGCATTGCTCGAGGTGACCAAGATGCACAACAACAGCGAGACCGCGTGGTGACAAACGCCATCCGTCCACCCTTGCCTGGGAGAGGTGCAGGGGGCGGCTTTTATGGTCCGGGGAGGGGCCATGGACAAGGAGGCCGTGGTGGGGGAGCACTTCACTTTGACGATGATGACTTTCTACACTACGACGACGGCTACCATCACCGTAATCGTTACGGCGAAGAACGACCACATGAGGAGAAATTTGGTAAGCTCAAATTTACGATGTCGTCATTTTTAGGTACACATGAGCCCGAAGAATACCTCACTTGGGAGCTCAAGGTGGACACGGTGTTCCGCTTGCACAACTATTCTGAAGAGAAGAAAATCCATATGGCGGGACTAGAATTCAATGATTATGCCTTGGTTTGGTGGGAACAAATGTAAAAACAAAGGATGGGGAACAATGACCCACCCATCACTACATGGGAAGAGATGAAGTACCACATGAGAGCAAGGTTTGTACCTAAACATTACAAACGTGACCTCTTTGATAAATTGCAGAATTTGAAGCAAGGGAGTTTCACGATTGAGGAGTACTACAAAGATATGGAAATGGCTATGATATGGGCTAATGTTTTTGAACAAGAAGAGCAAACTATGGCCCGATTCCTTGCTGGTTTGCATCCTTCCATCAAGTGAATCGCCGAATTTCAACCCTACAACAACATGGTGGAGTTGGTGCATCATGTCACTAAGGCTGAGAGGCAAGTACTACAGGACATGAGGGTTTCAAAATTATCTTTCTACACTCCCCGTACAGCACCTATAGGAGGTAAAACAACATCTCGTTTCAATTCGTTTAAAACTAATCCATCTAGTGGATGTTTTACTCCTAGTGCACGTGCTGCCCGAGTACCAAGAACGCCACACCTTCTTTTCCAAAGAGAGGACCAATCCCCTCTTCATCATATTCTATGGATTGAACCGTGATGTACGTTTCTCCATAAGTCTCTTCTCCTGTATAATAGCATAATTTACAAGATCATGCATGTCACTAGTCCATCAAGGGAGAAGGCATACTTTAGGGGTGGCTTGAATGAGTTGTTTTCCAATTAGTTGTTGCCACCAACTATAAGCATAGTCTTCCAACTCCCTTGTGGCACGCATCACCTCTTGGTCTTTGGAAAGTTTCTGAAATCTAAACACTTTCTCCATTTGCCATTCCCACTCAAGATACTCCTCTGGATCATCACTGCCATAGAAAGGAACAAAGCTATCTTTTTGTTGTTGTGGACAAAGTGCTTGCACAATATCATTCACGATGTTTTTGTGTAACAAATGAGCATGCTACATACCAACATCGTGAATGATATTGTGCGAGCACTTCGTCCATAACAAGAAGATAGCTTTGTTCCTTTCTATGGCAGTGATTATCCAGAGGAGTATCTTGAGTGGGAATGGCAAATGGTCAAAGTGTTTAGATTTCCGAAACTTTCCAAAGATCAAGAGGTGATGCGTGCCACGAGGGAGTTTGAAGACTATGCTTATAGTTGGTGGCAACAATTAATTGGAAAACAATTCATTAAATCTTGGTCAAATTTGAAGGTGTTCATGAGGAGCGAGTTTGTGCCATCCTATTATGCGCAGGAATTGCTTCACCATTTGGAGAATGTCACACAAGGTGTAATACTGTCCAAGATTACTATTTTGAACTGCAAGATGCGATGTGTCGTGCTGGTGTCACTAGTCCATCAAGGGAGAAGGCATACTTCAAGGGTGCCTGAATTCTGAGATCGCCGCTACACTTCAACATAAATATTTTAGTAACTTGCATGATCTTGTGAATTGTGCTATTAAGGAGGAGAAGAGACTTATGGAGACACGTACATCACGGTTCAATCCATGTCCATACTTCAACCTTTCCATTGGGAATTGGGTGCATGATAGATCTTCGCTTGGTGGTCGGCAAAATCAACACGAGGATGATGTGACCACGCCACAAACACATATGACCATAGCGCCAATATTAAGATTGAACTAAAGGTGAATTCATTTCTTCAGCTTCAACATATTTTAAATGAGAATATGATGCTACCTAATGATGAAAATATATATTTTTACAGCCCCACATCACTTTTGCACCAATTCAAGCAAGAGTTCAACTTGGACACGTTTTGGAATCCAATTCGGCCTCCAGATCAATTCGGATTCAGCTTGATGGCCCAATTCGGCCTCCAAATCAATTCGGATTCAGCTTGATAGCCCAACTTCAGAAGTGCATAACTTTCACATACGGAGTCCGTTTGAGGTCCACGAGTACTTATTGGAAAGCATTTCTCGTCCTCCTTCCAATGGATCAAGCCTCATCTCCAAATTCCTTCTATGCACACAGTAATCATCAAAAGAAGGTGCGACATCACCTGTTTGGGTCAAATTAGGCCCTGTAATGCTTGGGCCCAAAGGGGAGTGCCCCCTCCTAGGCCCATGCTGTTCACGGGGTACTGTTTATGTGAACAGTACCATGAATAGTATCACCCCTTGTTTCTTAGTATTTCGCGGCTTTCCCTCCCCTATTTAAGGAGGTCGCACCCTTCTAGTTTTCTTGGATTTCGTTGAGTTTTGGTGCAAACCTAAGTAAAATAAGTAAAATAAGCATACGAGACTTAGGCAATATATTGTCTACAATAATACTAGATTCAGCTAGGCATGCATTCACCTCTTGTTGTATTTGCTTAGTACGGTTCCTAGTCATGGGATCCAATAAGCCTCTTTTGTAGAAGCTTCAACTTGCAGTTGTGTAGAATCTTCTGGAGTAGATGATGGAGTTGAGCCCGGGATGTCCTCATCAACCTTCCCCTCTTCAAAAGGAGTCGTCCTCGACTCTGACTCTTCTTGACCAAAACATGGTGAAAGATCAGCTACATTGAATGTTGGACTCACAGGATAATCCTCTGGGAGCTCGGTCTTGTAAGCATTGTCATTTATCTTGGCCAACACTTTGAATGGTCCATCTCCATGAGGCATTAGCTTGGACTTGCGCTTGTCCGGAAAGTGATCTTTGCGCAGATGTACCCAAACCAGATCACCTGGTTCAAAAGTCACTTTCTTGCGGTTCTTGTTGGCCTTCGCTGCATAGGACTTGTTCTTCTTTTCAATCTCTTCTCTTGTCTTCTCATGAATTTTCTTTACATATGCAGCACGTTCGGAAGCCTTCATATTACTTCTTTCTTGTATTGGAAGTGGCAGCATGTCGATTGGTGCAATTGGTTTGAATCCATATACCACGTCAAATGGACACATGCTGGTAGTAGAGTGAACAGCCCTATTGTAAGCAAACTCAACGTGTGGTAAACACTTTCCATTCCTTTAAATTCTTCTTGATCATTGTTCGCAGCAACGCTGAAAGTGTGCCGATTACTACCTCTGTCTGGCCATCAGTTTGTGGGTGACATGTTGTTGAAAACAATAACTTGGTTCCTAGTTTTGACCACAACGTCTTCCAAAAGTAGCTCATGAATTTCACATCACGATTTGAGACTATTGTCCTTGGCATTCCATGCAGACGCACAACCTCCCTGAAAAACAACCCAGCAATGTGTGAAGCATCATCGTTCTTATGACATGGAATGAAATGCGCCACTTTTGAGAACCTATCAACAACTACAAACACTGAATCCCTTCCCCTCTTAGTCCTAGGTAGTCCTAGAACAAAATCCATGCTAATATCTTCCCAAGGAGCATTTGGAACAGGTAGGGGAGTATTGATGCGGATACGCACATGCTTAGCACTTTTCAGGCGAATGCATTATTTTATTGGAAAGAAGTATTGAGCCGCATTAAATATTGTCAGGTGAATTTGTTTCTTAAGGATCTTCTTTTAATGGATGATGAACTTGGAATACTACCTCATGCTATTATTTTATGTATTCTTAGGTATGATTCATGTGAAGACTTGGGAGAGCAAAAGGGAGGAGCACAAGGACTTAAACTACAAGTTTTGGATAAGATTTTCAAGCCAAATTCGGACCTCCCACGTGCTCAATCCAATTCAAACTCGGATTCAACTCAGATTCAATTCGATTCGGTTCGAACAGCGATAGGCAGTTACTAAAAGGCCATAACTTTCCGAAACGGAGTCCGATTCAGGTGTTCTTGTACTCGTTGGAAAGATAATTTCAAGGGCTACGCAATGGATCTGGCCCACCTTCAAATTCGTCACGGATAAAAAGTTATGTCCGAAACATGGTGACGGTTTAATTTTAGGTTTTTCCTTTTATGTGAGTTTGTTTCCAAATACATGTAGGGATGTGTTGGAGTTGGTTTAGGACCTCTTGGCCAGCCATGAGATGGAGAGGGAACTATATATTGAGGGTTAGACCCCCATTGTAAGGCAAAACACGTTTGAGAATAATGAATCTAGTTAAGTTTGTTCGAGTTTAGCATTGCTACCGAAGTTCTATAGGGAATTAGGAGTGATTTTCTTCAATCAAGATCGTTCAGCCTTTCCGTTGGGAATTGGGTGCAGATAGATCTTCGCTTGGTGGTCGGCGAAATCAACACGAGTGTGTTTTGGCGGATTAAAGAGTGTTCGTCCTTTGCATTGGCATTGGAGGATCATTACGATTCATCAAGAAAAGAAAAAGAAAAAAAAACATGGCCGAATTTGGGAGAATTCCTTGTCCATAAATTCAGATTGTGTGATTTAATTTCTTGAGCAATCTCGTGCCCTTACATTGATATCATTGCAATTAGCTAGCATCTCTCCTAGTACTTGGTGCAAAACGAGCTATCTAATTTTTAATTTCAGATTGCCTCTAGTTAGCTCATTCCTTTGTTTGCATCAAGTCACATTGATCTTTGTGCGTGCGTTCATGTACTTCACTTAAATCTTTTGGATCAGCACTTAGGCAAAGTATTCTAGCTTGGATTATTACTTAACTTTACAACGTCAAGAATTTCAGATTTCTAGGATATACACTTCCATACCAAGCTCCACCATATAACCGTTGTTGTGTAAGTAGTGAACACTCTTGAATTCGCTTAATCATCACATTGCTGTTGTCACTTCTACCAGGTGTAAGTTTTTATTGGCCTTAATTCACTTCGAAAGGGTAAGAACTTTACTTGGGAGAGAAAATAGTGAGATTGAGTGTTTCCACATATATATATGTTGCATAACTAACCATGACGGGATATTCAACAATTTGTTTCTCTCGGTGTGAACCAAATAGGAATGAATCTTCTGTATTTTGTTCCTCATGGTGCAATTCCAAATCCAACAATCTGTCTCTTTTGTTCTATGGAAGTGAAGATCCAGAGGAGTGTCTTGAGTGGGAATGGCGATTGGAGAAAGAGTTTAGAGTTCAGAAGCTTCCCAAAGACCAAGAAGTGATGCGAGCCACTATACAGTTTAAAGACTATGCTTATAGTTGGTGGCAACAATTATCTCGAAAACGATTTATTAGATCTTGGGAAGGTTTGAAGGTGATCATGAGAAACGAGTTTGTGCCATCTTATTATGAGTGGGGATTGCTCCATCATTTGGAAAGTATCACACAAGGGAGTAATACAATTCAGGATTATTATTTGCAGTGCAAGATGCGTTGCGTCGTCTGTGATCACTAGTGAATTCAAAGAGATGGCATACTTCAAAGGAGGCTTGAATTCTGAGATTACCTCTACACTTCGACATACATATTTTAGTAGCATGCATGATCTTGTGAATTATGCTATTAAGCAAGAAGAGAGACTTATGGAGAGACGTACATCACTGTTCAACCCATATCCATACTTCAGCTCTTATGGTTCCGCTAGTGTGACACATGAGAAGATGACCGAGCATGGGACTTTCCTTCATAACGGAGACGTCTTGTGCTGCCCCAATGATACATACAACAATTGAGATGCATCAAAACCTATGTGAGAATGAGAGCCACATAGCCAAATTGAGTGAGAGTGTTAAAAAGAGCGAGCTGTGTGATTCCACCATATGTGAGTTTGAGAGCATACAAATTGAGAGTGTGAGAGATACACCAAAAGAAAAGAGAGAAGTAGAAGATAGACAAAGTGAGATTGATTTTGAAAGTAACACATTAATATCTATTTCTAGTATTGTTTCTCACATTGTGCAGGTTGATATTAAAGAAGAGGAGCCAAATGTTCAACAACTGGCTCCTTTAGAGATAAACGATGATGAGATAACCATAGATAAAGATGAAATACTTGCTGGTCCGTTGTTACATCATTATGATTTAATACCTACAACACCTATATTAACTGAGGAGAACAATAAAGGTAACAATATTGGTGCTGAAATTTATTGTGAAACGGTGAGTACTTGTGAGAACTCATATGTACGAATGAAAATTCCATGTTCTGAAATTTCTTTGCTCAATTTACATAATGTGGAATTGATTACTCATAAGGAAGTTCTTACAAGAATATCTCCTAATGATTCATTATATTATATCATGTTTGATGAACCTAAAGAACTATCTAGTGTGATTGAGAATGTTGCTGAAATTTCATGTTTAAAATCACTAGTTAGTACATATGCATATACATATAAGTTCAGTTTGATTGGAAATTATGGTATAGATGATAAGTTTTATGTTTGCCGAATATGCATTACATGTGATAAGTTTGCTGGATTGAAATTGCATATTTTGGATAAACAATCTTCTGTGCCATATCATGATCACAATGAGATGAGTTTCAACAATAATGCTGCATGTTTCAAAAGATTTCTTAAGCTTACTTATTCATCCTTTAATGTACAATCATGTACAAATAATCAGAGTAGTGCAGTTGAAGCATGGAAGGAACTAAAAATTTTCTCCCCCATATTTGAACAACTTAATTTGGTTTGGCCCATTAATGAATTATCCATGTGCCTAGCAAAGTCGATGACGACTTTTTCTCATAGGAGGGAGAATGATATGAAAGACAATATTGCAATGTATACATCTTATGGTTGCCGTTATATTAATTTGGTTGTGTGGAACAACGAGAATGATACGATAATTGATTCATACATATACCATGCATATGTGTTGTTCTTTTTATCTACTATGCCTTCAGATGTTCTTGATATGCTAAGCAAAAGAAGTGTTGATGACAAATATATATACCATGCATATACGTTGTATTCTTTGCTCAGTACAATTTCAGGCTACCAAAAGCGAGGGCGGCTTTTCTTGAAGAAGGGAGGATGATGCGGATACGCACAAGCTTAGCACTTTTCAGTCAGATACATTATTTCACTGGAAAGAAGTATTGAGCCGCATTAAATATTGTCAGGTGAATTTGTTTCTTAAGGAGTTTCTTTTAATTGATGATAAACTTGGAATACTACATCATGCTATTATTTTATGTATGCTTAGGTTTGATTCATGTGAGGACTTGGGAGGGCAAAAGGGAGGAGCACAAGGACTCAAACTACAAGTTTTGGATAAGATTTTCAAGCCAAATTCGGATCTCCCACGTGCTTAATCCAATTCAAACTCGGATTCAACTCAGAATTCAATTCGGGTTCGGTTCGGGACAGGCTGACAGGCAGTTACTAAAAATGCCATAACTTTCACAAACGGAGTCCGATTCAGGTGTTCTTGTACTCGTTGGAAAGATAATTTCAAGGGCTACGCAATGGATCTGGCCCTACCTTCATATTTATCACGGATTAAAAGTTATGACCGAAACATTGTGACAGCTTAATTTTAGGTTTTTCCTTTTGTGTGAGTTTGTTTCCAAATACATGTAGGGATGAGTTGGAGTTGGTTTAGGACCTCTTGGCCAGTTATGAGGTGGAGAGGGAACTATATATTGAGGGTTAGACCCTCATTGTAAGGCAGACCACGTTTGAGAATAATGAATCTACTAAAGTTTGTTCGAGTTTAGCATTGCTACCGAAGTTCCATGGGGAATTAGCAGTGATTTTCTTCAATCAGGATCGTTCAGCCTTTCCGTTGGGAATTGGGTGCACGATAGATCTTCGCTTGGTGGTCGGCAAAATCAACACGAGTCTGTTTTGGCGGATTAAAGAGTGTTCGTCCTTTGCATTGGCATTGGAGGATCATTACGATTCATCAAGGCTGCCGTGAGTATCCATCCTACGTCGAGAAGATCGGGCGACCCCGTATCAGCAAACCTGAGTCAACAAGAGAGAAATGGCGCAGTCCTAGGATAAATCAAAAGAGATTTTGGAACCCAATACTGAGTCACACGGCGAGTAGAAAAAGTCCTTTGAACATGAAACCTTTTGATTACCATAGGGACTGACCTAACAACACAAACCAAACCATCTTTTGCTGAGGAAAACAGCAGCAAGCAGATTTTTGAAAGAAAAACAAGCTTCTTAGATCTGTGCTCTCGGGAATGAATTAGCAAGAGGTTTCGAAGAGATTCCCAATTCAAAGCAAAATGCTTCTGCAGCTATTCAATCAAAGATTTGACTCAGAGCTACAAGTACATAGAAAGTGTGATGAGGACATCCCTGGCTCAACTCATTCATCATCTATTCCACAAGATTCTACACAACTGCAAGTTGAAGCTTCTACAAAGAGGCTTATTTGGGTCCCATGACTAGGAATCGTACTAAGCAAATTCAACAAGAGGTGAATGCGTGCCTAGATGAATCTAATATTGTTACAGATAAGAATTATATACTACCTAAGTTTCGTATTACTTAGGTTTGCACCTACGGAGATAATTCAAGCAGAAGGAGCACATTGCAAGGATCAAGACTTAGCTACCAGAGTACACTGTTTAACAACATCCACCTATGACCAATTGGACATGAAGAAGGCTGAGCTGGACATCAAGAATACTAGCAAACTGTTCAGGCCATCAAGCGTTGCATGCGCAGCCTCAGAATTTGACTGCCAACTTTCTACCTAATCCCATATAAATATGGGTGTGTCCAGCACGCATTGTGAGCAGGAATGGATAGGAAATTAAGTCCTCTTTCCAGCACAATAAATGGTGCATCATTTGGAGGCTTGAGTCAAAAGATATGCAAGTTTCAAGACTAGCTATCCGAGACAATAACTACAGCGCGAGGCCACATGAAATTACTGCCTCTCTAAGCCTAGGGAACCCAAAGGGCACACGAAAATGGATTCCATTTTGGAGTATGTTCACACCTAGCTAGGATGGTTGTTCGTAGTATAAATACTCCTTTCTTCTTTCTTCTAAAAAAACAACTTTCAGCCATATGATTTCAGAATAGGTTAGCCAAGTGCTATCAAAAACTTAAGAATTCTCTCTTCCTTTGCTCTTGTAATTTTCCTAGTGAGATTGCAAAAGCGGTCGTTCGACGGCAACCTTTCTGTGCTTCCAACTTCGTGCGTGGTTGTGTGGATTGGGAACTTAGAGTGTGGTTGGGCGAATACTTGTTGCAGGTCATTGCATAGGCAGTGGTTGGCCTCAAGAATTGTCAGGTTGCACTAATATCTTGGCTGCTCACAGCTAGTTATCTACACCTCGCATAATTCTCCTCCGTGAAGATCAGGCATCCCCCGCATCAAAATGTGGGTGCATAACTAAAAAACAAGAATACTCTTTGATTTAGCATTTCTCCTCTTGGGATGAACTGGTCAAATGACCTTGAGACTGATTCCCGTTCAGAGCGAAGAAAACTTGCAGCTTCTCAACAAGAACTCACACCAGAATAGAAATAGCAGGGAGGATTAGAGAGCAGAGCAGAGACAACCTGAAGATGAAAATAAGACACAGAAAAAAAAACATAACTCCAAAACATCTCAAAATAGAACGCTTCTCAAATGAATACGGAGATATGAGAGATCACATAATGCAAAAGTTTACATCCATTTCATCCCAATTCTCAAACTGAGAGGAACACACACACAGAGAAGAGAGACACTGGTGCTAGTGCTGCCTACAACCCTCACAGTCATACATGAAAAACACACACACACATGGAGAGCAAATGCACAAAAACCCTCACAGTCATACATGAAAAACACACACACACATGGAGAGCAAATGCACAAAAACCCTCAAATGGCTCTAGAGAACAATCTCTCTATTTATAGCCTTCCACTAACGGGTTCCCCATTTGCTTTATCCATTTAGCTCTCAACAACTCTACGCTTTATCCATTAGCGCCAACCGAATCCGCTTCCGTGTGCCTGAGTCAATTTCCCGAATGCCCCTCACGATCCTTCCCGGAAGCTTCCTCTTTTCTTGCTGTGCACGCCTCGCAACCATTTCGAATCCTCGCCATCTTCGGCACATCCCGACCGCTCCGACCTCAGCACCGCCTGTGCCTAGTCCGGTCATCCCTTTGGCATGTCTACGGTTCAGGTTTGCTTGGCCCTTTAAATACTTCAATGCCTCATGATCAGAATGAATAATAAACTCTTTAGGCCATAAATAGTGTTGCTAAGTTTCTAACGCACGCACTAACGCATAAAGCTCTTAGTTATAGACCGGATAATTCAATTGAGCACCATTTAGTTTCTCACTAAAATAAGCTACCGGTCTACCCTCTTCCATTAAAACACCGCCAATACCCAATCCACTAGCATCACACTCAATTTCAAAAAATTTAGTGAAATCAGGTAAAACAAGCAACGGTGCTTTAGTCAAGCGTCTCTTAAGTTCAACAAAAGCACTGTCTTGCGCTACCCCCCACACAAATGCAACACCCTTTTTAGTAAGTTCATTCAAAGGGTCAGCGATGGTGCTAAAATCCTTCACAAAACGCCGGTAAAACCAGTGAGACCATGAAAGCTCCTAATCTGACTTACGTTTACAGGAGTTGGCCAATTTTTAATCGCTTCAATTTTAGACTCATCTACATCAACTCCCTGTGCAGAAACAACATAGCCCAAAAAGATGACATGATCTTTGCAAAAGTGCACTTCTCTAAGTTACCAAATAACCTAGCCTCACACAAAACTTGTAGAACTTGTCTAAGATGGTCTATGTGTTCAGATTCAGTACGACTGTAAATCAGAATATCATCAAAGTACACAACCTCAAATTTACCAATAAAATGCCTTAAAACATGATTCATTAAGCGCATGAATGTACTAGGTGTATTAGTTAAACCAAAAGGCATGACTAACCACTCGTACAACCCAAATTCTGTTTTAAAGGCTGTTTCCACTCATCCCCTTCATGCATTCTAATTTGATGGTACCCACTGCGCAAATCTATCTTAGAGAAAATAACAGCACCACTCAATTCATCTAGCATATCATCTAACCGGGTATAGGATGACGATATCGAATTGTGAGATTATTAATCGCTCGACAATCTACGCACATACGCCATGAACCATCTTTCTTGGGAACTAAAATAACAGGAACAGCACAAGGGCTTAAGCTTTCACGTACATACCCTTTGGAGAGAGCTCTTATACTTGTTTCTGAATTTCTTTTGTTTTCCTCGGGATTGGTGCGGTACGGTGGTCGGTTCGGCAGCGACGCTCCTGGAATCAAGTCGATCTTATGTTCTATCCCGCGGATTGGTGGTAGCCCAGCTGGTACCTCCTCTGGAAAGACGTCGCTGAAACCTGCAAAACACAAACAACACCACTAGGAAGAGAAGTTAAGACGTTAGTCAAAAGCAATGTGTCTTTGTACAACAGTACAACGCGCACCAAATTAGGATCCTAGCTAAATTCTCTCATCTCTGATATGGTGGCTAACATCACTCAATTCTTCTCTCCCTCACGTTTCTTGTTACTACTCAGATGGTTCTCTCGCTCTTGCGCATTCTCAAAGTGCATCTCAATTTTTGGCATGGAAGAATTGACAATCTGTTGCGGTGTAAGCGGCTTCAAGATGACATCCATATTGTTCCATCGAAATGTGTAGCGATTTGTACAACCATCGTGAACAGCGGAACGGTCATATTGCCATGGCCGTCCTAAGAGCAAGTGACATACCGTCATAGGCACAACATCGTAGTCCACGGTATCGGTGTACTTCCCAATAGAAAACGTCACACGCACCATATAGTTCACCTTCCCTACCTCTTTGTCGCTTAACCATTACACATGATAAGGACGCGGATGCGGTAAATACTTCAAACCCATCTTATGACACATACCTTGCTAGGTAAATTGTGACAACTCCCGCCATCAATGATCACTTTGCACACCTTACCCTTGTCAAGCTTTGCCCAATCTGGAACAAATTGCACCGTTGTTCGAGTGATGGCGATGGCATCGCATTAAGCACCTTGGGCGTGCAAACAATAGAATACTACTCAGTGTTAGGAAACTCAGGATCGCACTCACATTGTTCTATGTCATCAGTGTGCAAGACTGCCTATGCATCAGGCGACTCCTCATCACTAGACGAAACATAACCGCCATCCTCTGTGATAAGCATAGTTCTAACATTTGGGCAGTCCCTCTGAAAATGACCAACGCCCTTGCACTTGTGGCAAATAACGTCACGTGAACGGCCTGTCAACCCCATAGATGAGGTCGCACGAGCAGCGGGCGCCACAGGTCGATGCACCAGTGATGGTGTACTCTCTGGCTTCTTACTTGCAAAACTGCACATCGCCGTATTGCTTCCAACCGAAGTGCCCTTGTTTGGCTGGCTGTTGTTATATGGTTGTCCCGGACTAGCTGAAGAACGTGACCGGGAAGTGAACCGTGCGTCGTCAATCACTTGTCGCTCGGCTTCGCGTGCTTGGTGCAGCAACTCAATTATATCATTATAGGGATGATGATTGACAATGCGATTGACAGCATGATTCATACCAGCAAGAAATCTCGCCATGGTCTGTTCTTCATTCTCGCGGACATCTACATGTAACATGATAGTCTCCATTTCCTTGTGATATTCATCAATTGATTTCATACCTTGTCGCAGCCCTGTCAACTTTTCAAATAGTGAGCGCTTGTAGTGGCGAGGTACAAAGCGTGCCCGCAAATGCTGCTTCATCTGCTCCAAGGTGATAATCGGCAACACATGGCGCTCCATGCGCTTACGGATGAATTGCTCCCACCAATGTGTGGTATAATCATCCAAGCCATTGGACGCAAGCAACAGCTTCTTCTCATTGGAATAGGTGTTCATCCGAAACAACTTACAACTTTCAGCTCCCAGTGAGGTATTGTTCCACATCTGTACCAACTGAAAATATAGGAAGATTAATGATACGGGGTCGCCCGATCTTCTCGACGTAGGATGGATACTCATGGGAGTCTTAATGAATCGTAATGATCCTACAATGCCAATGTAAGGGACACGTAAAGATCAATGTGACTCGATGCAAACAAAGGAATGAGCTAACTAGAGGCAATATAAAATTAAAGATTAGATAGCTCGTTTTGCACTCAGTACTAGGAGAGACGCTAGCCAATTGCAATGATATGAATGTAAGGGCACAAGATTGCTCAAAGGAATTAAATACACAAGCTGAATTTATGGACTAAGAGCTCATCCTAAATTCGGCCAATGTTTTTTTCCTTTGTTTTTTCTTAGCTATCTTTTTTTCTTCTTCTTCTTCCTTTTTTTTCAAGGGCCGAACTAGGTTTAATTGTCTCTTTGATTTTGCACAGGTCACAAATATTCAGCAACATGTAAAATACTCAAGAGTAGCCCTAGATGCAATATTCAACAGCTAGTCTTAATTGATGAAATAACAATATCAGATTTTTGTGATGCATTACTGTAGCAAATCCCGAATCACTGTAGCAACTGCGAAAAAACACTGTAGATGCGCAGATTACTGTAGCAGATCGATTTTTTTATGTGCTAATCGAGGATTCAAGTAGCAATTCTTTTTTAGGATTTATATGGACACAACGATTAAGTGACGCAAAGGAACACGACGATCAGCACGTAAACAAAAATTCTAATGGACGAAAACTTAACAAAACTCACGAAAATAACAGATGCAAAAACTAGGGTTTGGATTTTTTTTGTGTTTTTGTTTTATGGATTATAGGACAGCAAGTAATAAACTGAAATTTAAAGGGATAAGATCCTACCGAGTAAACCGCGCTCTGATACCAAGATGATACGGGGTCGCCCGATCTTCTCGACGTAGGATGGATACTCACGGGAGTCTTGATGAATCTAATGATCCTCCACTGCCAATGTAAGGGACGAACACTCTTTAATCCGCCAAAACACACTCGTATTGATTTCGTCGTCCACCAAGCGAAGATCTATCGTGCACCCAATTCCCAACGGAAAGGCTGAACGATCTTGGTTGAAGAAAATCACTCCTAATTCCCTATGGAACTTCGGTAGCAATGCTAACTCGAACAAACTTTAGTAGATTCATTATTCTCAAACGTGGTCTGCCTTACAATAGGGGTCTAACCCTCAATATATAGTTCTCTCTCCACCTCATGGCTGGCCAAGAGGTCCTAAACCAACTCCAACTCAACCCTACATGTATTTGGAAACAAACTCACACAAAAGGAAAAACTTAAAATTAAGCCATCACAATGTTTCGATCATAACTTTTAATCCGTGACAAATTTGAAGGTGGGGCTAGATCCATTGCGTAGCCCTTGAAATTATCTTTACAACGAGTACAAGAACACCTGAATCGGACTCCGTTTGTGAAAGTTATGGACTTTTTAGTAACTGTCTGTCAGGCTGTCCCGAACCGAATCCGAATTGAATTCTGAGTTGAATCCGAGTTTGAATTGGATTGAGCACGTGGGAGATCCGAATTTGGCTTGACAATCTTATCCAAAACTTGTAGTTTAAGTCCTTGTGCCCATTTTGCCCTTCAAGTCTTCACATGAATCATACCTAAGAATACATAAAATGTATGAGGCCCTAACGACGTTTTTTAGGGCCGAAGTTGCTGCGCGTGTGCCTGGATGCATACGCGGAAATAAAATCCCCAGATTTCCTTTCCTTTCCAACGGATCAAGAAACGCCTCAATCGGAGGTCGTATGCAAAAGTTAGGTGTTTCTCTCTCGTTTTTTATATGCCGCGGCTCTTTCTAAATGCGGCTGCCTATTCCTTCTTTCCTCTCTGCTTTGCTCCCCGTGGAAGTGCGTAACCCTCACAAATCAACAAAGTGTAATCAACTTAAATGAGCAGCCCTAATTGCAATGTCAATAGCTAGTCTCAAGATAAAAAGATAAGTGATGCACAAAGATACCAAATGTGGTTCGGCCGGCTATGATGTAGTGACCGAAACAGAATTGGAGCAATCGGACTCGGATTGTGTTTGAGCAGGAGGTCGCTTCGGACTCTAGTCCCACCAAGGAGTTCGGATAAGGAAACAAAAACCAACTCGGATGGTGCTCTCAAGATGGCGCACGGTAGAAGATGGAGGCTTTGCTCTTTTTTTTTGGTTGCTGATTGAGGCAATCAACCAGCAATTTTGTAGGGTTTATGTGAACACAACGATTAAGCAACGCAAAAGGAAACACACGTGATGCGGATACGCACATGCTTAGCACTTTTCAGACAAATACATTATTTCACTGGAAAGAAGTATTGAGCCGCATTAAATATTGTCAGGTGAATTTGTTTCTTAAGGAGTTTCTTGTAATTGATGATGAACTTGGAATACTACATCATGCTATTATTTTATGTATTCTTAGGTATGATTCATGTGAAGACTTGAGAGAGCAAAAGGGAGGAGTTCAAGGACTTAAACTACAAGTTTTGGATAAGATTTTCAAGCCAAATTTGGATCTCCCACGTGCTCAATCCAATTTAAACTCGGATTCAACTCAGAACTCAATTCGTATTCGGTTCGGGACAGCCTGATAGGCAGTTACTAAAAAGGCTATAACTTTCACAAATGGAGTCCGATTCAGGCGTTCTTGTACTCGTTGGAAAGATAATTGCAAGGGCTACGCAATGGATCCGACTCCACCTTCAAATACGTCACAGAGTAAACGTTATGATGAAAACATTGTGACGGCATAATTTTAGGTTTTTCCTTTTGTGTGAGTTTGTTTCCAAATACATGTAGGGATGAGTTGGAGTTGGTTTAGGACCTCTTGGCCAGCCATGAGGTGGAGAGGGAATTATATATTAAGGGTTAGACCCCTATTGTAAGAGAGACCACGTTTGAGAATAATGAATCTACTAAAGTTTGTTTGAGTTTAGCATTGCTACCGAAGTTCCATATGGAATTAGGAGTGATTTTCTTCAATCAAGATCGTTCAACCTTTCCATTGGGAATTGGGAGCACGATGGAACTTCATCGGTGGTCGTGAAGTTCAGCACGTGTGGTCGAGCGAATTATAGAGTGCTAACTCTTGCATTGGCAACGGGAGATCACTACGGTTCATCAAATCCACGTGAGTATCTTGATCCTACGTCGAGAAGATCGGGCGACCCCGTATCAACACGGATCAGCACTAAAACAAAACTCTAAAGGACGAAATCTTAACAAAAACGCACAAGAAATAAGCAGATTAAACTACGGTTTTGGTATTGCAATTTTCGGTTTAATAGACGATAGGACAGAAAACGAATCTAACTACGGGTAAAGAAGTTCTCTCTGAGTAAACCTAGAATCTGATACCACATGATACGGGGAGAGGTCCCGATTTTTTCAGTGAGGAACCATGTATAGTTGATGCGAAGTAGACGATGTCGCTAGTTGAACACTCGCGCAATGCACGAACCCTCAACTCTTCAGAATACGCCCAAAACACACTGGATAATTGTTCGTCGCGAGACCACGAACGACGAATGCCAAGTCCCCAATTCCCAATGGAACGACGGCTTGACCTGAATTCCAGAACAAAATAATGGATCGCCTAGTTCTCTCTCAAAGTCCTCGCATGAACTCTGGTGTCGAAAGAACAAGCAATAGCTATGTTTCAATCTTATGCATAAATTGGTCTCCCTTTTACAGGGGTGGTGACTGTCTTTTAAAGAGATACAAGGGTAGAGAGTCGGCCAAACACTTGGAGGCCAAATAGGACTCGATTACAAAACCCTAGGTCTACTTTGACTCAGACTGAAAAAGTGACGTAACTTGTTTCGCAATTTCTGACCGACTCGTAGGGAATTTGGAGGTGAGGCCAGATCCATCTGAAAGTAGACTTCAAGAGCTTTCCATAGAGTACAAGAACACCTCAATCGGACTCCGTTTGTAAAAGTTATGGCCGTTTAAGTAGGTGCCTGTTGGGCTGTCCCGAACCGAATCCGAATTGAACTCTGTGTTGATTCTGAGATGAATTTCGGTTGGGCTTGTGGAGGATCTGAATTGGGCTTGAATTATTGAGCTTTTCTCCTCTTTCTTGACCCACGTGAGCTTCTCCTCCATTGCTTTGGCTCCGGCCTCCCTCTCCTCCCTCACGGTTCCAAAGGCTTCACAATGTTCAAACCTGAGAATGCACAAAACATTTGCATGAGATAGTACCCAATTCTCATCAATGACAATAGATTCATTAAGAAACAAAAGCACATGTTGATTTAAAACTTTAGCTCTTGCTCTAGTCAGTGGACCAACACGCACTTCCGCACTTGTATTACTACTTGTGGCTTCACTTATGACATCCATCTCAGTATGTGCATGACCACGACTCCGCCTCAAATAGGAGAAGATGTATAAGTGATAGGGATGCCCTCATCACCACGACTCCGCCTCAAAGTCCTGCAGCCATCACAGACAAGAAAACACATAACATAGCACCGCTCGAGATAACGGAATCAACATTTGCATTAGTCAAAAGAACTTACGTACGAACCACTCAAATCAAACTCAAACTTTCAGAACATATGTCAATTACTCATCACAAACATGAGAGCACCTCCACATGATCTCTCACTAAGAGTACTGGCATCAGATCGGTATTCTTCTAAGCCACCAATCTTCGAGGGCATGTATTTTCCTTATTGGAAGGCTCGTATGACAACCTACATTCAGGCCTATGGGCAACCCATTTGGGATAAAGTTAAGAGACACTCTGGCAAATACTGTGGATGTGAGGGCAAACAATAAGGCACGCAACTTCTTGATTCAGAGGCTTGGTAGATATAAGTTTGATTGAGTGGCTCACTTAACTTCTGCTCATTAGATCTGGAGGACCCTAGATGATTACTATGAGGGCTCCACAACGATAAAGTAAATGAGACATAATCAATTCAAGAAAGAGTACTTTATGTTTGAGCAAAAAGCCTGATGAATCCTTGGATTAGTTATTTGCTAGGTTCACTAAGATTCTCAGCAACCTTCATATGGTTGACTTGACTTATTCTGAGTCTGAGAATACACATCAAATGTTTGGTGCCCTACATTTGGAAGTTTAGGGATGGAGATTACAACCATCAAAGACAATATATCATGAGTAAGTTTACCTTGGATAAGCTCTACTCGAGATTAAAGATACATGGGATTAACTTCATCTGTCATCTCCCCAAGACAGAGTCAATAGCTCTTGTGATTGACCCTATGAAGAATGGCTTTCTCGATCTTTGGATCTTGGCACATCTGGCTTTTCCTTGTGCACTTTACATGAGTTGAGTGATGGCTTTTCCTTGTGCACTTTACATGAGTTGAGCAGTGAGTAACTTGAGAAGCTACCCAAGAAAGACTTAGCCCTCATCCACCAAATTCACAAAAGCATATGACAATATGAGAAATATGAAGAGAGGAGGTCCCTTCTGCTTTGAGTGTGGTGAGCCAGACCACATTCGGGCAAACTACCACAAGAGTGTGGTGAAGGACAAGAAGGAGGAGTATCATCACAAGCTCGCGATGACAAGAAGTCCTTGCCACTCTTGAGACCGTCAACATGAGTGTTGTAGACTCGAAGACTAACGACAACAAGGATGATTAGAGAGGTAAGAAGAAGGCGATCACGGATTTCACCAGCATGTGCTTTATGTCACTTGAGGACACCACTGAGGGCAACTCCGAGGACTCATCTGACAACGGTTCCATCTTCAGCGATCCGGATGAGGTTTGCCCTTCTACCGATGACATGAAACATGTGTGGTCATTTACTTTAGTAGAGAACTTGAGAAGAAGTCCAAAAAATTGAGAATCAGAATTGTGTGATTGATAGCTTGCAAAAGGAACTTAGAGCTTTAATTCCTAATTATGAAAATTGTGTTATATTCTTGGCTTGTTTTGCATTCTGAGTTGGATAAACTTAGGACTGCACATTCCTTTGTTGTGAGCCAACTCATTGATGATAATGATGAATTAGTGACACTAAAATCTAGTAATGATCATGTTGGCATTGGCACTAGTGATTTGAACACTAGTGCTTCATCTTGTTCTAACTGTGCCTTGCTTGAACTAAAACTAGAAAGTTCCACTAAAACTTTGCTTCAATCTAGTCTTGAGTATTCATGTTCTCATTGTGAGTTCAGGAGCAAAAATTGAAAGAACTAACTGAATTGCTTCATCATGCTAAAACTGATTCACGTGAAAACTACCCTAAGATCACGAATGAAATTGAAGCACTTAACAAAATGCTTGAGTATAAAAATGAGAAAATCTTATCCTTGTCTACATCTAAGAATTCCATTGATTCTGCTGGGATTGGAAATTGTTTAGATGATATGTATTAGGCTTTTAGAGTCAGCTTTGAGAAGCAATTTGATAGGATTAAGGATGCTTCTTCTGTGTCTTGTGTGGCCTTGAAACTCATGGTAGCCACCCACAAAAAGAGATGTTAGAGCAACCAAGAATCTTGAGTGTGCTTCATGTGCCAACTTAGCCAAAGAGAATGACTACCTCAAGAAAACATTGGAGAGATTTTTTAGTGGCAAGAAAAACTTAAACATGATCTTAAGACCAATCCAAGGTGAGTGTGAAACATAGAGAACTAGGGTTTAACCATGTTGAACATTCCAAGAATCACCCTCTTCAAATTGTTAGAGCCTTAGATAGTGGCAAGATAGAGGTAAAACCATCTAAGCCAATCAAAACAATTTTCAAGTCAAATGGATTTGCCCAAAACCCTTCTAGCATTGTTGGTACTTCTACTTCATCAGGTAAGACCCTTCAAAAAGTCAAGTACCAATGTACCTTTTGCAAGAAGGATGACCATATAGTTGAGTTCTATTTTATGAAGGCCAAACTTGAGAGGAAAGAGCGTGTGAGAGCCTTGAAGGGCATGAGAGTGCCATCAATCTAGAGTGCACAAGGAGCTAGACCTAGAGCTTCCGTGGTTCCTAGTGTCAAATTCAAGCCTAGGTTTGTAGATGGCTTCTATTACTCTTTTTCCAGTGCTCGGTAGTGTAGAGGTTTATGATACCATGAGGGTAGGGTAGATCTCGAGTGGCTACTAGACAGGGAGGTGTTGAACTTTTGCTAGTGGACCTAGGAGAGTGTCTACGAGAGGTATAGGTAGTGCTCACATGCATTCACATGCTTCTCATGCTAATTCCTCATATTTTTGCTTCATATACTACTATGCATGCACGTCGTATGCCCTAGTATTGGATTCCCAAGTCTTTTATCACTAACCCAAGTCCTGGTCCCATTTTCTCTCTTATTGAATTAACTAATTCATTTCCTTTTGACTTTTGGATTTTTGGCACTTTTTTGGATTTGATTTGGCATTATTCAACAAGAAAAAAAAGAAAATTTCAACAAATTCCTTTTTTTGAAATTTATGTGATAATTTTGAGAACCAATCCTACTACTTCTCGTCCTGGGGTTTCCACAATTGAAGAAAAAAGCACAGGGCGTATCGATGGCCCTTATCTCTTATCCCTTATAGATAGACTTTTCAGGTGATGAGGAGATCATTGATATCATGGATGCTATTTTTAGATCTTCTGGTGATGTCTATCACCTTTGAGACCGCACCGAGCCCTTGCTTCATTGCCATCTACAAGTGGTATCACCAAGTGATATCAACTATACTTTTACATGTGGTGATTTCTACAATGGTCACATAGACAAATGGTATGATTTCTTTAGCTTTTTTCATATTCTCAATCCCCATTGTCATTTCAGCATATCATTTGGGTTGTAGTTGAGGATCTGAGTTTGGATGGATTGTTCTCTCTCTCTCTCTCTCTCTTTTATGTCTTCTAGAATCTTTTATCTTATCTAGATTGAGCTTGCTTCTTTAGTCACTAGTATATAGTAGTGGAGGTACTTAGTGTTATTGGTTCGCTCCTTAGGTTGTGTTTCTCTTGGCCTAGAGAAATTTGTGGAGTAAAGAGTTGTATTTTGAACTAGGTGTCTTGTGCTTGTTGTTTGGACCGTAGTGACCCTAGTTTCTTCCAATTAGTTGTAGTCTCTTATCTCAGATTCTATTTCTCCAATTGGTTTTTTTCTGCAAGTGGTGTCAATTCCATAATTGATATCTTTCTGGTTTGCTTTGGTTCTCTTCCCTTAGAACCGAAAGGTGGAGTAGTGCTCTTGTATCGAGTTTGAGATTTATCTCATTTGCACTCTTTTGGCCTTTTGTTTCTCTCATTTCACTTCTTGAGAGGAGTTTGAGGTTATTTTCTTTTCTTGCTTGGTTGAGGGGGAGTTTGAATCTTTGGGGCATTTATTTCTCATCAAAAAAATCTTTGTGGCATTTATTGTCAAATATTGCATATCTAAATTTCTACAACTAGCACTAACTAAATATACATGGAGCTCTGACTATTACTGATGTATGATGTGCTATCACGAAATTACTCCTTACTATGATTTGTGGTAGTTTAGCTAGATTTATCATGACTTTTCATGTATAGCTTAGCTTTTACTATGCTAGAAAACTAAAATTACAAGTGGTATTGTAAAACTTTAATTTAAGCATGTCAATTGTTGATCTTATGACTAGTTTTACTTTAGTGATCCTCTCATAATTCATAACATGTCAAATATGCTCTGTTGAATCATGAATCTAAATTGAGCTATGCTAGTTCTTTATTGAAGCATGTGTATTTTTCCTAGGCTTTTGCGGCTATAGTCGGGTATTGCTTACGGACTCAAGAGTAGCTTATTGTTCTGAAACTAGAAACTAAAATAAAAAATGATCCCTTTTATGTACAAAAAACTAATTTCACCAATTCTTTCTCATAGATGGATTGCCATTGCACTAAGCATGGACACATGGGGAGTTTTGAATGACCATGACCATGCTCTTAAGCTTATCGCTTTGGATAGTCGACAAAGGCTTGAGATCTAGCACATGACTATGTAATTGTGAAGAAAACAAAAATTATGAAAAATAGTTGAATCTTAGGAGGCAGTTGTAGATAGCTCCTAGTTCAGGATTTGCTTTACTAATATAAGGCCAAAAAAAGTTTTCAAAAGTGTTAAATGTGTTATTTATGCTTAAATCCAAGTCTTGATCAAAATGATTTAATATTGAACTTGTAGCACTCTAAATGATTCAATTATAGCTTCTTGGTTCCATTTAGCACATTAATATTATTTGGCTCATTATTAGATACATTTGGCTCATCTTGACATGTACTCAAATTGACTTAATTCATCATCCTGTGCTAGTGTGGCCATGTTTTGGGGAGAATTTACCTCGTGCCTCAGTTGCATAAATTCATTAGAGAAGAATTTGAACATTGATGGATTCATTGTCAAAGAGGGAGAAATATGCCAAAAATGCTCATTTCAAGTGAATTTGCATATGGGAAAATTTTGCATGTTGGGGGAGAAAGGAGGAGCTAAAAATGATTTTTTTAGCCTTTCTTGAGCTTTTCTTGATCTTTGTGATCTATTCTCACAATGACCAAGGTCAAGTAGAATAATTATTGTAACTCAAGTTTATGAGTCACCCAGTTTTAGTGTAACATTGCATATCTCAAGGAAATATTCAAAATTTGGCCAAGATCCATGCGATCCTTAGATAGATTAGGTTCCTAATATCTTGGCAAGGTGTGTGCAAAGCCTCAAGGCATTTGGACTTGTATTTTGAAGATTACGCCCTTTTTGGCTTTGGCTCAGGCTGATTTTCTATTATGTGAATAAAGGTGTGATCATACAGTCCTAGGCCTGTAGTAGTACCGACCACTAGTAATACTAGCCTCCCTCCTGAGGTCAGATCGCTTGGCTGCATACTACCGTTCACTCTACTATGGTAGTACCGGCCTGAGGAGTTGAACTCGATTTTACTTCCACGCTTTTATGAGTTTTTTGTTGATAGGCTAATTTGATCTTCCTAACTTCTAATTGCTAGTAGAGTGAATGTTTGGAAATACAATCTGAGGAGATTAAAATTAAAAATATTATTCACCCTCTCTAATTACCGTATTGGATCCTACGTAACCAATTGTGCGCCAAACAATGGAGAGACATGGGGAGTCGAATATTTGACAAATTGCCGAGCGTGAGAAATGAGGACGACAAAGCCATGGGATGTGGCATGGGAGAAGACATCATGGGGCCACGAAATGCCTACCGTCTGATTTAGACTATGTTCATATTAGTTTTTAAAAGCTACTTTTCTATAGTAAATAGATTTTCTACAATACCTAGCTTTCAAATATGGTGTCTTTTTAATACAGATCTACTAATTGATTTAAGTACACACTGTAGTTACTTTATTAATATCGGCCAAAATCGCACGCGAATTTCTCTCTCCATATAGTTCTCTATAAACTATTACTATTCATAAACTAAAGTTAAAAGCCATCAGTAAAAATCAACATGAACACACCCTTAAATGAACGGTGGATACATATGGGAACGGCAAGGTTTGCCTTTAAAGATGAAGGCAAAAATAAAAGACTGTACATCAGACTTAGAGAGAACATAAAAGGGAAAGCGTGGAGATGGTGTGGGGGAGGAAAGGAAGCTCATGTTACAAAGTGTAGATCAAGCTATGGTGAAAAGGGACAAATTAAAGTGGTCCATGTTGAATTAATTTGTTCTGGGAACATCATGAAACCAATGTTTTCACTTTCGGTCACCGTCCTATTTAGAACACAGGAATTTTTCTATATCCCTACAAGAATTAGGTTGTTCCAAACAGCATCTGGCCATTGAAAGAACAATTGGATGCCTTAAAAAAAAGGAACACTTGGCCCATATGGGCCGCCACTATTAGAGTGGGACGTTACACTGCAAGAGCAAGAAAATTTTCCACAATTAAATCAATCAGCCTCAACAAAAGTCAATTTCATAATGTCAAACCCTAGTAAACTATCTGTTTGAGAGACAAAAATCCTAGTAAAGTTACCGTTTTGCTTACTATGATGGACAACGTATCAAACGTAATGGTACAGACCACAGGGTCAGATCCCTTCCGGGGATCTCTCCGCATGAGCTCAAAAAAATGCCAACCAGCAAAAATTTTGAAGAAAGAAAACTGGAATCCAAAATTTTAACCCCATGACCTACTCTAGCAAAATGGGCACAGTTCGAATGGAATGGATAAGGATGTGAAATGGAGCTCCTAAATTGGACCAGGCGCACTTCCGCCACATATCCTGAGGAAATGACCTCGATGCAAAACCATCATCCTTCTATAGCTTGAGTTTGGCATCTTTGCGGTTGTTCCTCTCAGCTAAAATCGATTTCGTTTTCTCCAGAACACCAAAGAAGATGGAGCCACCGATGCCAATCCATAACACCCTTGGCTCAATACCCTGCTGGCAGAATAATATTGATCAAATACACGCACCAGCAGATAGAAGTGAATGTTCCAAGTTGTGATCCAATTATTCTGCTGATTTATCGAGATAGGAGCATATTTCAAGTGAAAATATTCAGAAATGGTATTTGAAATGCAACTGAAAATAAAACTTATGCCATTTCAGGTCAATATAAATTCATCCAGCATCTTGTTGTACCAAACATAAATAAAATATCGATTTGACTGCAATAATTTACCTTCAAGAAAGCACCCGCACCTTCCTCTCGCAGAATTGTTTGAGCACAGCTTATGATTCCGCTATATTGGTTTGCTTGTCCCTGCAAATTGGAGCAAATGTTGAAATAAGCAGTGATGCCAAAAAAAAGTTTTATTCATATTGAAGGTTTCATTAGAATCACAAGAGTTCACCTGAACCATCAATCTCGTCTTCAAGACATCAAGGGGCGTTGTTATAGCCCCAGTAATTGCACCTGACAAAATGAAGTGTTGTCAGTTACGGATATTTAAAATAACCTTGTCAATAGAAGGCTGTCATGAACAAAGCAAAACTTAGTTTAGAATGACAGATATTGTGAGAACAAGTAGACAGTGAATAGAACCAAATGACAATTCAGGTGTACCAGCAAATGCACCGATAATTGCATTCTCTGCGTCTTTCAAGTCTCTCTTTGCCTGGATCCATAGACCATTAGATAGACACGAGATGATCAGTACGTCCTAGCAATTTCTAGGAGATTTCAATTATGGTTACTATAGAATAATAGTTACAGATAGTACTAAACAATTTTTCATGGCTATATGCTCAAAGAAATTACTAAGCCATTTCATCACAGCAATTGCCAAATGAAGCTCGAATAAGGAAACCACATCATCCAAAGTCAGGTTTACAACAGCTTAAATGACAACCAGAAGCAAGGTTATGACACAAGTCTGGATCATTGTGATAATGCATGATAAACAATTGTGACCAAATCAAAAGGCCATAAGTCAGACACCGTGGAAATCATTCATGCTGAGTAGTCATCCAGAGATGGCACCATAGCAAACCATCAAATCTCAGACACAAAAACTGGATGTTGCTTAAGTATTTGAGACTGTTAATTCAGGGTGGCAGTTCGGCAGAAACAATAACAGGTAGTTGACTTCAAGAATGATAAGACAATTCCTACAAAAAAATAAGGATAAATGAAATAAATACCGCCAGTTTATAGCCGATTCGAAGTTGCTCGTATATGCAGAATTGAATAGCGTCAAATGGTAGATCTCGCAGCAGAAAGGAACCATAGCCCTGCAAACCAAAAGAAATAAGTGTGAGGAATGAGAACTAACACAACACTCCCGTTGTCTTGATTAAATAACAGAATATAAATCATCAGCTCCACAAAACATGAAATAAAGAAAATTGGTAACAAATAAATTAGAATTTAAAAGATACATACAGCGTAAAGACCTTTAATTCCTTCTTTATGAATAATATGGCGAACAGCATCAGGTGCAGTCTTGAATTGACTCATTTGTATTCTTTGTTTAACCACCTGAATGTAGTGAAATTTAATTTAAACTTGAGCAACATTAGTAAGTATCAAATACAAAAAAGAACAGACCTCTGTGGGAACACGAATGAGAGAAGAAGCAGCCCCTCCAATTGCCCCTGCAGTCTGTAGCATACTTCTTAAGAAAAGAAGGCCATTGTAATTTGTAAAGCAAAATGTTTCAAAGGTAGCAGCATAATAGCATGAATTTGCTGCAGGAAAACCTCTTAATAATTTAGCACTAAAAAATCCACCAATCGGTAACAAAATGAAGAAAATTGACAAGCTTATGATAGGTAATCTGTGTGCTAACTTACCAAATGAGCGACAGCACTCAAATTTTCAGGAAACATTTCCAGTAATTTTCTTTTAGTTGGTTCATATACTCCCACAAATATTGCAGAAGCGCTGTAGAAAATAATGGATTTGGTTATGGAAAGCACATAAGCACATATTTGTTGCAAAATATTCAGGGTCTCAGAGAATCTGAACAAGGATATATAGCAATACTGATCTGGGATACAACTAAAGGTCAACCTTGGAAATCAGATCCTGAATTACTATATAGTATTACTACAACATGGTATTGCAAGTGAATAGAACTAATATTTTAAGTATGGTCCATAGTAAATTAACATCTTGCTTCTTGAAACAGCCGAGCACAGGCAATATTGCAATACACTCTCTGATGACTGATTCACAAAAAAAAAAGCTTACATATTCTAGACTAGTATAAGAAACCTGTTATTCTTTGCTATACACTCACGGAAGAACACCAGCAATATTTCCAGCTAACCCAGCATACAAGCCTTTCCATTGAATTTTACTTCCGCCTTGTGCAGCCTATAGAAATGCGAAAACTTGCATAAAATGCATTTTTGAATTTCTGAGTTACCAGAACAATAATGACAACAAAAGTATGTGGTTCCTAGAATAAAGTGTAAGCACAAGAAACAAAACAAATGAAACAAACGCTATTAGTTCAAAAGCAGATTTATGGACATTGCAAGCACATTCGGAAGAGTATGTAAACATCAGTTACAAAGTTATATGGAATCGCATTGCTCTACAGTCACCAACAATTGCATCACAAGATCTTGAATTAATCGATGTGAAATACATACATACCACCATGTATATAATAGTGAACTATAGTGTGCAAAAAATGTTTCACACCAATCTTTACATAATGAGCAGACCAAAAGGTAAATGTGTAATTAAATTACCTGAAGCCTGGTTTTTATTGTATCAATGGGGTATAAAGCTGTTTCCACAACAACGCCAGCAGCTCCTCCAGCTATAACACCCTCTGGAATTGGCAAAAGCACATCAGGCACATGCAACACAAAGAACTACCAAAACTATATATTATAGGATCAAATGGTATGTTTCGAATCTACTTGCAGAAAAAGCAAAATTGCCTATAAAGACAAGATATGGCTGTGGTATTTGCTATAATCAACTCTTTGATGTGTAGTGCCTGCATTTAGTACCACAAAACTGTATCCTGTGATAAACGGAAGGGCTACATATCATTCAACCCTTTATGCGTATATTAACATAAATGAATTAAAATCCCACAGGTCAAAACTTGAATAAAATGTACAAGCATTATCCATGAAGAAAACGGTACATAAATCCGGCGTTCCAAACGGCTCTCAAATTCCATTTATCTCTACTAATATAACATGTGAGTTTATCCGTTCACCTTCCTCCCCACACGTAGCCTTTCCAATCATCGCACTGATACAATCCTCAAGTTTTGGCTGACAGGTGGCCCCTCCTTATGTCCGGGCCTACGTGTCATTGTATGTGTGCGCGCTGGTGACCGCTCCGATCTTTCTCCCACACCTACCTCCCATGCACGCAGTCCCTCCTCCCATAGATGGTACCACTTCCACCGACACCATGTGACCGCCCCCATCTCTCCTGACTCCACCTCCACCCTCAGCCTATGCTTCAGTCACACCCCCACTACACACCGCCCGCCTCACCTGGCCCCTCTGCAGCTCCCTCCATCGCCCGCATCAGCAACGCTCCCCTTCCCCAGATCCGCCACTGGACTCCCCGCTCTGCATCCGCGTTTCGCCCGCCCGCCACCGCCTCATCTGGCGGGTTGTAGCCCTTGTCGGCTACCATCAACGGCCCTGCTCCCCCTCCCATCTTTCTCTCGATTCCCCTCCTCCCCGAGCGCGAGCGTCCTCTCGTCCCATCCCCTCCCCTTTAGATTGGGCGTCAACTGGTTGGCCCCCTCAGCGTGTGCTCCGGTCGCGCACACCGCCGCCTCACCTGGTCCCTCAGTAGCTCCCTCCAACGCCCGCATTAGCAGCGCTCACCCCTTCCCTAGATCCGACGTCGGCCAAACTACCGGCTCTGCATCTGCTCCTCTGGGCTCCCCTCCCCCCGCTGGTGAGGCAGGTGGGTGGGCGGCGATCTAGATGGGAGGTGGATGGCGTGAAGGAGCTGATCGAGGTCAAGTTCCGACTGTTCGACGGCACGGACATCGCCCTGAGCAAGTACGACCCCTCAACCACCATCTCCGCATTCAAGGAGTTCATCCTCGCTTGGTGGCCGCAAGGTGAGAGGCAGATTTCTATCGAGTTGGCAACAAAAGATTAGTGCTTCTGTAACTCTTGATGCCATGCGGTTTCTTGGATCATGTGTTGCTTTCTTTTGTGGTTGTTGTGTGCTGATTATGTAGTGGTAATCTTTTTGTTGCGTGTGGTTTTGCTCGTGGCAAATAAATGTTATTGGTATGCTTGATTTCTTCATCTTCTCTGGACGGATATGACACACCCGCCGCCTCACCGGCAGCAGCGTTAGCTGCAGGTCCCTCGTTGGCCCCCATCGACAGCTCGCATCCAACAAACCCGCCACAACCCTTTCCACCCGCTGCAGCCAAATCCCATCCATCCATTCCCCACCAACGCCGTGAAATGCGGAATCAAACGAGCACAGCAGTTGGAAGAAATGAAGGAGCGTGTGTGACGGACGGTTGCCTCAACCTACAAAAGCATCAGGTCCTCTTCCACTTCTTCAAACACTTCAACTACTCCAAGAAAATAACGTGGTAAATACTTCTCACTCCTCTCTCTTTCCATTTTTTCATGAACATTCTTGTGATATTACTTTGATTTATTAGCAATGTGTTGTGCCGCAGGCGCGGAGGTGAGCAGTAGCGGTGCGGGAGGCGCAGCGGGGAACAAGATACTGCCATTCTCGCTACTCCTGCTCGTTGTCTTCATACGGCAGCATCTCCAAGGTTTGCTATACATTTCTCTCCCTATTCAAAATATGTTCTCTTTGCAGAAATGTTGTGCTGTCTTAATGTTGTGGCGATTCTAAGTTGTGAGTACAGTTGGTTAGATTGCTAAACACAATGGAGGGTTTTAGGGCTAATTTAGTTCGTATGTGTTAATATTTGTGATCAGGCTTTGATACGTTGTATTACAAATGTTATAAAAAAGAGAATGCATTGTTTAGAGTACAACAATTTAGTTCAGATTAGTATTCTCGCGGCTCCTGGTTTTTAGAGCTAATTTGGTTCGTATGTGTTAATATTTGTGATCAGGCTTTGATACGTTCTATTACAAATGTTATAAAAAAAAAGAATGCATTGTTTAGAGTACAACAACTTAGTTTAGATTAGTTATTTTGTTAATATTTGCAATTAGGTTGTGATATGTTGTATTATGATTTGGCATAGCATCTATTTGAATTTTCTGAGGTTGTGGGGGATTATGTACTTTATTTTTGGATCATTGTGGATAACATGATTACTTGGTTTTAGTTCAATTTATAGGCTGATATGGTGGGCTTTAGCCTGACTCAATAGATGAAGCCAATGTGCAAATGATTTATAGCTGGGTCTAGAGTTAGCTGCTTTAAGTTAACATAATTGGACTTGCACAAGATAAGGCTCCTCTACTAGATGAGAGTCATTCCTTCTCCTTCCCAATCTGCAGGAGCTCATGCTTGGCTAATGAATTATTTCAACCAGTCTTGTATGCTTGCAAATAAATGCATTTTCTTCATCCCTTAAGTGATCATTCGAAAGGAACATATATACATCTACCATAACAGGATTTTTTTCTTGTATGTGCTTATCATGGTTTTGCATTCATAATGAAGATGGATATGTCTACCATAACAGGAAATTTCTTGCATGTGCTTATCATGGTTTTGCATTCATAATGAAGATGGATATGTCTATCTTAGGCTATTAGCATTTAATATATCTACCAGGGGAGGCCGTGCCAACCAACTTGTGAGTTAAAGCCCACCATAACATGCTAACATGGTTTTAGTTCACTTTGTAGTCTGATATGATTTGGCATAGCGTCTAGTTTAACTTTTCGAGGTTGTGGGGGATTATGTAGTTCATTTTTGGATGATTGTAGTTGGGAGGATAACATGGTTACATGTGTTGTACTTCAATATTTTTCAGGTAATATGGTATTCGAAGATTGTGAAATTTTGGGAATTTTCAAACAGAATGTGTGGATCTAAATGACTAATTTTGTGGTTCCGAGGGAAAGTGTGTTATGTATTAGCTGCGGTGACATCTGTGGAATTGCATGCGGCAGATGAAGATAAAATTGTATGTTTTCGAAAGATAAAATTGATGCTCAATGTTTAGTTTGGGATCACCTGACTAGTCAAAGGTATAGAGAAATCGTACCAAAAAGAACTTGAAGGAAATTGAACGACCTCCCATCTCCACCTTCGCCCATGGCTCACCACCAAAATCGCCGCCTTCTCTGCGCAGTTCACAGCCACCAAAAACAAAATCAGATGAAGAATTGAGAGAAGAAAGTTAAACGAAAAAAAACTTATTCGGACGAATCGTCCACCCCATGTAAATTCGCGAACGGGCAGAGGAATTTGAAAAGGTGGGTTGGGAGGCGGAGATTTGGATCCGAATAAGCAGCCGAGGATAGCACGATAAATTCCGGGAATAAATGGGGAGAATGGGGTTTGCTCACCTTACCGTCGCCGTGAGAAATGGGGATGCGTCGGTGAGGCTTTTTTAGGTCCAACTTCGTTGGGTTTTGGGTAGACATGGTGGCATGGGTGACTGGGTTGGGTGGTTTTTATTTTTTTCTATTGCTGTGATTTTTGGTTTATGGTTTTAAATTTTGATTGTTCATTTTTTTCTATTGCTGTGATTTTTGGTTTATGGTTTTAAATTTTGATTGTTCATGAGAGATAATACGTGGAGAAAAATAATTGTATCTGATTTTAATCGGTATATTTGAATTCAGTATGGTGTCAGTTACAGTTTACCTGTAGACCCTGTCTTGAAAAACGCACCGTTTAAAAACTAGTTACTATAACAAGAAATGATAAGCCTAAGCTTGAGCCCAGCTGAACCCATCCCTTGTATTGTCTGCCCTAATAGGTCCAGGTCATCCATGTTAATTTTAGCAAATTATAGAGTAGTTCGACATGCTTTGAAATAAATGGTATCGTCGGCCTTTTTTAATACAGGCTTTCACACTCGTCGCCTAGTAAACCCTTAAAATTGTGGAGGCAGATAGGCGTAAACATCTAGGCCACAATTTCATGTTGTTGTTGGATCTGTTTCTTTTGCGGGGTGGTTTTCTTTTGTGTTCATGAGAGTAACCGAGAGAGAGAGAGATACTAACCGTCCGACGTAGAGGAAGGGTTGGCCATGGCGATGATCTGCGCTAAGGGCAGCGACGGTCGGGGAGGAGATGCGGGGCTCCTCGGCGGCGGCGTCTCCCGGGCGGCGGCGATCTCCTGGCGATGGTGCTTCCCGTCGCTAGAACGCCCCCTCTTAGATCGGGTCTAGGCTTTGTAGGTGGGGTGTGGTGGCGGCACGGTGAACCTTGGAATGCGTGCCACCCCGGCCCCCACCTCTATTTATTGTATGGCGACAGGGCCCTGACCTATTGGTGGGCGCCCGATCGTATGCCATCAAGGAGAGGGGCATTTGGTCGTTGGCCCAAATGCCCCTGAGATCATTCTAACATTCTCCCCCTTAATCTCAATCTATACTTTATCTTTAATTACTTTTGCCTTTACACATTCCATCACAGATTAGTGTATAGAACATGTCTCATCGTCACGGTCAATCGCCGATAGATTCAATGACTACAATACACCTCTGCTCGAAATAGTTACTTTAATCTTTTGGGCCATCTTTTAGTCCAGAATCATAGGCTTTCCCTTAAACCCATGCTTGCTATATGTTCTCCGAACACATTGGGTGGTAAGCCTTTAGTAAGCGGATCCGCTAACATCTTTTTGGTACTTATATGCTCAAGACTTATAATTTGATCCGAACTTTATCTTTCACAACATAATACTTTATGTCAATGTGTTTGGCAGCACCACTTGACTTATTGTTGTGGGCATACATTACTGCGGGTTCATTATCGCAGTACAACTTAAGTGGTCTATTGATGTCGTCAACCACTTTTAAACCGGGTATGAACTTCTTTAGCCAGTTCACCTGCCCCGTAGCCTCATAACATGCTACAAACTCGGCATACATTGTGGACGATGTAGTGACGGTTTGCTTTGAGCTTTTCCACGATATAGCTCCTCTGCGAGTGAATACATATCCGGATGTAGACTTTCTATCATCTCCGTAAAATCGAATCAGTATACCCCACTATATGGAGTGAATCGATCTTACGTATGTCATCATGAGGCATTTTGTGCCTTGCAAATAACGCAAGACTTTCTTTATCAATTTCCAATGTTCTATTCCAGGATTGCTCTGGAATCTGCCAAGTAACCCGGTAACAAACGCTAAGTCGTATGCGTACACACTTGAGCATCTTGCAAGCTTCCGACGGTGAAGCATATGGAACCGCTTTCATTTGATCGATCTCATCTTGGTTCTGGGACATTGAAAATCCCATATCTATCGCCCTTGACTATAGGTGCGGTGAAGGACTACATTTATGCATACCAAATTTCTTTAATACTCTCTCTATGTATGCCTTTTGTGACAGTCCCCTTGTTTCTATCCCGGTGAATTTCGATCCCTAGAACGAACGAAGCTTCACCAAGATCTTTCATATCAAAGTTTGAGGACAAAAACTTCTTTGTCTCCAGTAGCAGACTAACATCACTACTAGCTAGTAGGATATCATCCACATACAGGATTAGGAAGATAAACTTCTCATCTTTAAACTTTGCATAAACACAGTTGTCCTCTACATTCTCTTTAAACCCAAACTTTCTTATTGTACTATCAAACTTCAAATACAACTGTCTTGAAGCTTGTTTTAACCCATAAATCGATTTCTTTAGGCGGCATCCCATTCTTTCATTTCCTTCCACGACAAAACCTTTCGGTTGTGCCATGTAAACATTTTCCTCCAAATCCCCATTAAGAAATGCCGTCATAATGTGCAACTAGTGCCATTATGATTCTGAAGGAATCTTTACACAAGACTAGAGAAAAGGTCTTATTGTAATCAATCTCTTCTCTTTGCGTAAAGCCTTTTGCCACAAGTCGCGCTTTGTATCTTTCTACATTCCCTTGGGAGTCAAGTTTTGTCTTGTAGACCCATTTACAGCCTACTGTTTTGGCTCCTTTAAGAATAATTTCCAAGTCCCAGACTTTATTAGCCTTCATGGACCTCATTTCCTCTTCCATGGCTTCAAGCCATTTTGAAGAATTTTCGCTTCTTATGGCTTCTTCAAATGAGGTGGGATCATCCTTCATTTGAAATTCCTCTGATGATAAATCGATAATCATCGAAATAGCCGATCTTCTTACTCTTTGAGACCTCCTGGGGCCTCCTCATTTGGTACTTCTTACATTTGAGGTCGTTGTTGCTCCCCCTCATCTGTGGCAATTGGTTCTATAGGATCCTGAAGAACAGGTTCTTCATTCTCATTCATTGTTGCCACAGGGGAAACAATAACAGGTGCTGGCACCACAGTGTCTTGTACCGTCGGTGTAGCGACAGCAGGTAGTGCGAAGAATGGCTCTTGAATCATCGGAGTGGGCGCATACGCCCGCTTCTCTTCAAGGTCAATCTCTCGAGCTACCATGCTCCCCCTCATCATTTCATCCTCTAAGAAGGCAGTGTCTCGTTTCTACAAACTTTGTATATCCGTCGACAAGAGAAACGAAAACCTTTTGACTTTTCGTGGTAGCCAATGAAATGGCAACTTCGCTTTGGAATCAAGCTTTCCAAGATTTGGGTTAAATACTTTAGCCTCAGCAGGACTCCCCCACACACACGTAAGTGGTTTAGTGAGGGAACTCTTCCTGTCCACAACTCGTACGGTGTTTTGGGCACCGACTTACTAGGCACTCTGTTGAGAATATGAATGGCGGTTTTCAACGCCTCCATCCATAAACTCAACGGCAGTGTGGAGTAGCTCATCATGCTTCGCACCATATCCATCAGGGTACGGTTGCGTCTTTCAGCTACTCCATTTTTTTGAGGTTCGCCGGTGTAGAATCTTGGGCCACTATGCCATTTTCTGTAAAAACCTTGCAAAGGTCCAGAACTTGTCCATATGGGGTATGTCGATCAGTAGTACTCCCCACCACGATCAGATCGGACTATCTTAATCTTTAAATCGTGTTGGTTTTCAACTTCAGCCTTAAATATCTTGAATTTATCCAAGGCTTCATTTCTTTCTTTGATTGGATAAATATATCCATAACGAGAGTAATCATCCGTGAATGTTATGAACGAGTCATATCTATCCACACTTTTCACAGGAAAAGGACCACAAATGTCTTTGTGAATAATTTGTAGAACTCCTGTGCTTCTTTTAGCGTCTTTCTTAATTTTCTTTACATATTTTCCTTTAATGCATTCTCTGCATTGTTCTAAGTCTGAGAACTCTAATAGAGGAAGAATATCATTTTAACTAGTCTTTCTATTCTCCCCCTCGAAATATGGCCTAAACGACAGTGCCATAATTTCGACGATTCATTATGAGTTCTCTTTCGTTTTCTGTTCGTATTCTTAGGCGAGGATATACGCTCATTCATATCACAAACGGAATTCACACTTTCACGAAGTGACAATAAATAAAGCTCATCTTGTTTAATGGCAAGACCAACACATTCTTTATTAAACATTATTTCACACTTGCCATTTCCAAAATTACAATCATAACCATCATTGTCCAAATTTGAAACACTAATCAAATTCCTCTGTAAGGATGGAACATAAAGAACATCTCTAAGTAAAAGCGTGAAACCATTAGCTAGCTCTAATGAAAGATCGCCAACGGCTTCAACTTCAGCTTGGACTCCATTTGCAACTTTAATGCATCTTTCTTTTCTTTGCGTAGTCCTCGTCGAACGGAATCCCTGTAAAGAATTAGCAACATGAACAGTTGCTCCTGAATCAATCCACCAAGTGGATTTCGAGTATTGAACATACAGGGATTCATTTATAAAGGTAATAATGTTCTCACCTTTCTTTGCCATTATCATCTTTAAGTAATCGGGACAGTTCTTCTTGTAGTGTCCCGTCTTCTTGCAGTGAAGACACTGATCTTTGTCTACTGCAAACTTATTCTGTTGAGGCTGAAAAACAGGGGCTTTTTCCTTGTTCTTTGAGGAGAAATTACTGTTGAAGATCCTTTTCTTGTTGTCCTTCACATAGTTGACAGAACCACCATGTGAGGATTTAAATCTTTCCTCCTCTTGCACACACATAGCTATGCACTTTTCTAAGTCCCATTTCTCGGGCTGCATATTGTAGTTGACAACAAAGGTGTCAAACTCTTTCGGCAAAGAAGCAAAAATCAAATGAATAAGGAACTCATCCTTGAGAGCCAAATCCATTGGTTTGAGCTTGGATGCCAAGTTACTCATTCTTAGTATGTGCTCTCTTATGCCATTGCCACCACCAGAATACCTCTATGTCACAAGCTGCTTAATCAGCTGTGTAGCATAAGTCTTTGAAGAGCCAGTAAACTGACTCTTTATTTTATCAAGGTACTCTATGACAGTGTCACACTCTGAGATTGAGCCCACAATTGCAGGCTCAATCGTGTTCTTTATCATAGCCAAACATTTCTTGTTGGCAGTGACCCACTTTTTATGATCAAGATCATATGACATCTTTATGGGAGCAAAATCCCTCTGTCTGGTTTGCCAAACAACATCAGCCTCATTTGCCTCCCTTACCGGTGCCACAGGCTCTGTGAGACACGGTGTGGTGACTACCCAGTCCACCTCAGCTAGGATGAATGCAAGGTCAATCTTTTTCTTCCATTCACCATAGTTGTCTCCTTTGAGAACAGGGATATCTCTGATGTAGCCCATCAAAGAATATCCTCCTGAAAACACAATTCATATATAGTGAGAACATTTATAACAACAATAATAACAACAACTGCATGCCTTGTTTTCAACGTTGGTTAAAATTAAAACATACAGTTGTTTACACATTAAATCTACATCACCGTTGGGCAGAAATAGAAATAATGCATAAAATCATCAATTAAAATTATAATACTTTTAACAGCAAAATTATATGCCTTATTTTAACGTTGGTCAAAAATACGATATACAATTTTATTTATACATTAAATCTACATCACCGTTGGGCAGAAATAGAAATTATGCATAAAACCTTCAATTAAAAAATTATAATAATGTTATTACCAACGTTGGTCAGAAAATAACAATATCATAATTAACTGGAAATTTTATCTATTTTCCAAAAATTAAATTCTCCCGTTGGTTTGAATTTAATTAAAAGAATTATCAACATTTAACTTTTTGCAGCGGAAACATGAAATTATTCAAAATTAATTCAATTCTCAGAAGCAATTATACTATACACATTTAATCTCTGGAAAAATAACACGTTGGTGCAAAATTTACAGAGATTCCATTCAAATTTCTATCAAAATTCATTCACAAAAGCTTCTGAAATTAATTAAAACCAAAAAAACGGTTTTACTGTGCATTCGGCCAATTTGGCCCATTCTTTGCAGCCGCCGGCCCAAGACGGCCAGCCCAACCCGAAACGCGCGCAGCCCACCACCACCACCGGCTTGAAAAAGAAATGGCCGTCCGATCTAATCGGACGGCCGAGATCGATCGCGGCCGGCAATAAAATATCACAACCCTAACCCTAACCCATTGGATCCGAAAAAAACGGAGGCACATGCGGGTGAGAGGCGGCGGCGAAAAATTGGCGGCGGCAAAGTGCGGGCGGGCGGCGGGCATGGTAAGTGGCGGCGGCCCCATATCGGCCCGGCCCATGGCGTGCAGGGCGGCAATTGGCGCATAGAAGCTTCAAGCGGCCCCATCGGCCTGGGGCCAATGGGCGCAGGATGCCGGCGGCGGCAGAATAGCCTTCATGACAGCAGAGCCCATCGGCAGATGCGCGCGGCGGCCCGAGCCGAGGTGAGCGGCAACGGCGGACGGCCGCGGCCCCGGTGAGCCGATCCCTTTTTGTTTTCTTCTTTGCCGATCCGGATTTTCTAGCGTTCAAGGCTCTGATACCAATGTTGGATCTGTTTCTTTTGCGGGGTGGTTTTCTTTTGTGTTGATGAGAGTAACCGAGAGAGAGAGAGATACTAACCGTCCGACGTAGAGGAAGGGTTGGCCATGGCGATGATCTGCGCTAAGGGCAGCGACGGTCGGGGAGGAGATGCGGGGCTCCTCGGCGGCGGCGTCTCCCGAGCGGCGGCAATCTCCTGGCGGTGGTGCTTCCCGTCGCTAGAACGCCCCCTCTTAGATCGGGTCTAGGGTTTGTAGGTGGGGTGTGGCGGCGGCACGGTGAACATTGGGATGCGTGCCACCCGGCCCCACCTCTATTTATTGTGGCGCGGACGGGGCCTGACCTATTAATGGCGCCCGATCGTATGCCATCAGAGAGGGGGCATTTGGCCGTTGGGCCAAATGCCCCTGAGATCATTCTAACAGTTGTCAGTGTTTTTTTATGAGTAATCCTTTCGTCTATGCGTCCGAACGGACTGAATTCGTCAGATGCCTCACAATGGGATTAAAAAAATAGACACTGACGTCACTTCGCGCTATACCTCCATCTACTTCAAGTTGCTTCTTGCATTCTTCCTTCAACTAGCTCTGCCTCAAATTTGCTTCCGTAAAGACTTGTCGCCGCTGATGACAAAAGCTTCTCCCATCACCTTCCTCTCTCTATTTTTACCCTAATCCTCTAATCCTGCATGCACTCCTCATAGACTTCTTATCATCCTCATTGCCATGTCATCGAAGCTCCCTCTCCCTTCCTCTTCGCACTAGCGAGGTCAAGACGACGCGCTAGACGGTGATGGATGGCGAGTGAAGAACCGTGGGGAAGGGAGCCAAGGACTAGCAACACAGCCAGCGATAAGGCACCAAGTAGGCTTAGCCTCGCCAGATCTAGGCTAGCCGGCAAAGCATCGGGCCTATCTCCTGCCGCCACCGCTGCTTTGAACTCAACTTCTCACTACTGGCGATGTGTGTGCTCCTCCGATTAGTTCTTGTAGGCATTTTTCTCAATTTATTACAGAACCTTGTCTCCATTGATGTAGGAAGCATTTCTCGTTGTTGCAATATTGTATTTTTGTCTTTCAAGATTTTTTTATGCAATTTAGTTTTGTTGCATATGTGTACTTTATTTGTTGCATCTTTGGTTGCAAAATGTTGTTTTTATTTTTGAATGTTGCATCTTTGGTTGCGAAAACGTTGTATTTATTTTTGAATGTTGTAGTATTTGTAGCACCATGGATTTGTTTATTTTGGGGAATTTTGAGCAAGTTTTGAAGCATAGCATGCCACAAACTAAACAAGTCTGCAAATTTATTGATTGTTTAGTAAGATGGTATGAATTTCTTCATGTTTTTTCGAGGTTTTGCACTTATTTGTACCGTTTCTATGAAAAAATATTGCAAACATCATTGTTGATTGTTGCATCTATATTTTTAAAATGTTACAACAGTGTAGCTTCTTTTTTGAAATTAGAGTAAATCGTGTTGGGATTTCTATACCACTTTTCAAACTTATCGAGGACTTATACTATATAAGATGTCCATTACTACTCAAGGTTTATTGAATTCTGTTGATAAAACAATAATTTATAAAAAAATTCAATGTTACCATTTATACATTGTAATATTGCACATATGCGCAAAAATTATTGGAGATGTTTGTGGAATTGTTGCACCAATCTGGTGGACTGTACTCCTATCGTACGTTTGGACGCTAGCAAAACCCTTTTTGATTAATGACTCTTAATTGAGAATAATTTTAGTTTGAGTGTTTTTAAGATAAGTTATGTCTTGATTATGCATATGGGTTATTCTTGAACTTTTATGGACCCCATATTAAGTAAATGATGGCAAAGCATGGCATTCATGAAGACTTGTGGTTAGAAATGATCCAATGAGTTGATTATGGATCATTTTAGTTGATAGAGTTTGTTTTTACTTTGACCGTACTATTAAGAGAGGTTAAGGCTAATAGCTTGAGTTTAGTCAGTTTGTGTGACTCAGGGCCTATTCCAAAGTGATGTGTGGCTTTTAGCTAAAACAACACTATAGCAGCTATTAGATTTTTCTGAGATATTCAAATTGATACGGGGTCGCCCGATCTTCTCGACGTAGGATGGATACTCACAGGAGCCTTGATGAATCGTAATGATCATCCAATGCCAATGCAAAGGACGGACACTCTTTAATCCGCCAAAACACACTCGTGTTGATTTCGCCGACCACCAAGCGAAGATCTATCATGCACCCAATTCCCAACGGAAAGGCTGAACGATCTTGATTGAAGAAAATCTCTCCTAATTCCCCATGGAACTTCGGAAGCAATGCTAAACTCGAACAAACTTTAGTAGATTCATTATTCTCAAACGTGGTCTGTCTTACAATGAGGGTCTAACCCTCAATATATAGTTCCCTCTCCACCTCATGACTGGCCAAGAGGTCCTAAACCAACTCCAACTCATCCCTACATGTATTTGGAAACAAACTCACACAAAAGGAAAAACCTAAAATTAAGCCGTCACAATATTTCAGTCATAACTTTTAATCCGTGATGAATTTTAAGGTGGTCCCAGATCCATTGCGTAGCCCTTGAAATTATCTTTCCAACGAGTACAAGAACACCTGAATCGGACTCCGTTTGTGAAAGTTATGGCCTTTTTAGTAACTGCCTGTCAGGCTGTCCCGAACCGAACCCGAATTGAATTCTGAGTTGAATCCGAGTTTGAATTGGATTAAGCACATGTTGGCTCCGAATTTGGCTTGAAAATCTTATCCAAAACTTGTAGTTTGAGTCCTTATGCTCCTCCCTTTTGCCCTCCCAAGTCTTCACATGAATCAAACCTAAGAATACATAAAATAATAGCATGATGTAGTATTTCAAGTTTATCATCAATTAAAAGAAACTCCTTAAGAAACAAATTCACCTGACAATATTTAATGCGGCTAAATACTTCTTTCCAGTAAAATAATGTATTTGACTGAAAAGTGCTAAGCTTGTGCGTATCCGCATCACAAATAAAGGTAAATAAAGAAAAATAGGAAAAAATCGCATTAGAAGCTAACATGTTCTAAACGGCTTTTGGCTTCAAGAAGACAGAAGTCATCACTGTTTGAAACGAGGTATATACTAGGTCTTTCTAGCTCAGTTCTAGTCAATAGAAGCCAAGGATCTTAGGGCCTGTTTGTTTCAGCTGGTGAGTATCCAGCTAGTCAGAATCTGGAGAAGCTGGATAACCCCAGCTTCTGGCTACTAGTTCATTTTCGGATTCGTAGCTTCGCTACTTAGAATCTAGATGAAAATCTGGACTGTTTGTTTGAGCTGCAGATTCTAGGAGTAGCTGCAGTTGCCAGAAGCTGAAACAAACAGGCCCTTAGTTTGATTGCGTGAATCACGAAGATTTCTTGGTTTCAGGCCAAGTTTGGAAATTTTCTCTTGAGTCTGATGTGGGTCAATCGGACCATTAATTGGATCAATTATACAAAGAAATAGTATTTTGAGAATGCATTGGAGTCGAATCATCTCAATTGACCCGAAGCATGAGTTGGACCAATTATCGAGAGAGATGTGTATTTAAGCCAAGTGCCAAGTCGGATGATCCAGATGGCTTGGACTATCACCTGAAGCACTTTTCCGAAGGAGCTGCTATTTGAAGTTCGAATTGAAGTAAATAAGCTAGGTGGATCGGATGATCTCAGTCAGGTGGATAATCCGACTCGGGTTGGATGATTCGAATCAATGTAATGTCTATAATTTTGACCGTTGGAAGTGCTTAAATCGAATGACCCAGATCGAGTTGGATGATCTCGGTCAAGGCTAAATTTTGGATTCTTTATATCTAACGGCCAGTTTTCAAAGGAGAAGCTACATATATGGATCAAGTGCGTTCAATTTAGCACTAGTAAGACTTTACAAACAGTGGCTTTCATATTGGAGAGTTTAAGTGCACTCATGATCAAGTTGAGATTTTGAGTGTAAGAAAGTACATTAGATCTAGTTGTGTGCATCACTCTAGTTGCTTATTCTTGTTGAGTTCAAGTGACTCCTTTTAGCTTATTACTCACGTGCTTTTCGTGAGCCCCCAAGGAGCTTGTGAAAAGCACCGAAGGGTTGTGAAGATTCAGAGGGCCACCTATCCAAAGAGGAGGACTACCACGAGCTAATTGCTTAGGACCTGTTCTTTTCGGCTGCGACTTATGGCTTTTGGCTGAAATTTTTGAATTTTAACTGTTTACGATACAGATTACAGAGAGATAGATACTCACTTGTGATTTTGACAGGTACAAATATTGAGCTTTTAACGTATAGATCATTTAACCTGTAGACCCCGTCTTGAGAAAATACTCCGTTTAAAAGTTAAGTACTGTAGCAAAAGCTAAAAGCCGTTGGCTTCGGAGGAGAAGAACAGGCCCTTAGATCCTTATGTGGGTTTAAGTAGAAGCTAAACTCTTATGAGAGTACTCTAACGAGGAGTAGAGAAGATCGCTGAATCTCCCAGACCTCAGTAAAAAAATTGGTTGTTTCTTGCCCCTTTTGCATTTCCGCATTTCAATTCTTAGATCACTACACTTTTGTATGATTGTAAAGATGTACAACGTTTTGTATGACAATTCCGAAGGGTACACACAGCTTCGCTTCAATGGATATCTCAGTAATGTTCACACCTCACGATTACAACAGAAACAATGAATAGCTTCAGCACAGATTGGCTGATTGTTCTGAGGTCTGAGCTAGCTCTATTAAGCAGTGTTGCAACTCTTCTCAGCAGCTTCTGCTCTTTTGACCTCATACGAGTTTGTCCAGCCAATCCAGTACGGACTCTTCAGTCCTTTTCCTTCAAAGAAGTATCCCGATGCATGAAGTAGGAGCTGCTGCAAATTGAAGTAGGTGTTCTAAGGTTGAACAGCTTCCAGGAGTTTCTCGTAGACTTGCCGTGCAGACAAATCCTCAACCTAAATAAGGTCAAAGTATTTTGTAGAAGAGAATAGTCAATACATGAGAAGAATTGCATGGAACAAAGTAATCAATTAAATGCAAAGAATCGAGTCAATTGACTACTAACAGAAAGTTCAGTACATTGGAAACCAATCTTAAACGAGCTCAATTCCTATAGCACTACTATGTTCCCCGAAATGAGCCCTAAGAGATGAGAACTCACAATCAGAAGCTTCGATTTATTATTCCATCCTCTTTGAAGGGTCATCTGACTCAATCTTAAGCCAAGCACCTGATTTCATAAATTGTCAGTATGAAAAAGATTATACCCAAAATGTTGCTGTTTTGATTAAATGGCTCCAATATTAAAGGACTAAGATTAAAGAAAATCACCTTGCCCATAAATTCTAGCAACTCGTTGTTAGCTTCCCCTCGAGCAGCCAGGGCAGCCACTGTTACTCGAACATCATCAGCATTTACTCCTGAAAGTAAATACAATTCTGTCACCACATTTGTTTTGGTGAGTGAACTCAAACAATAATGATTTATCTTAGTATTGTCCAATCTACTATGTTCTACAGGAAACTGTCAGTGCTTACTTGCATTAGTCATCATAAAGAGGACGTCACGGTTTAAATAACGAATTTATTACAACAAGATTAACATATACTTGTTATTGCTGAACGCTGTGCCCGATCTTCCACTTCAATGGCTACTTGGACAAGTCCACCTTCCAGTTGTGTGATGCAAGGGGGTACAGGAGCATCCTGCAGTTTTTATGGTCTTTTAGCTTAAAACAATAGAAAAACAGATTAAAATGATCAAAGAAAGTTCAAGTGGCATGTGGTAATACATGTGGATTTGTCTCAGCCGTGACTGAACTCAGTGCTCCATCAACAACATATATAAAAGGAGCAAGCTCCAAATCCTCTTCTGATCGGTAACAAACAAAAAGGCCGCAGCCCACACAGCTCATGCGGAACTGCTTTTCAAGCTTTCCTTCTCCACTGCATCAGAGATATTTTCATTATATAATCAGCAAAGTATGGAGTGCAACCTAGTAATCACCTTAAGCTAAATGACCCTGATGTTGGTATTTCAAAAGAGAGTACACATGAGAATTGTGAATGGTGCGAAAGAAACAGAATTCACATATACAAAAGCACAGAAAACTAGTACGAAGTGTATAAGTGACAACTGTTATGCAATAAAAAATTGTGCAAGGACACACTGTGTTGATGAAGCTACCAATGAATTTTATTCTAGAAAACAATTAAGCACCCACATGACCAAAATAGCAGCAAATTTCGTAGTTACATACTAATAATTAATTAACTGAAGAATAATCGCCAGGGTTTAGAGTTAAAAATCAAAATACACAATGGCACACAACCAAGACATAGTATTTGATAATTGTAACTTAATATCTCAAAGAGTGCAATAATATTTCAGAAAACTTGGGTAGGATTAAGTACTAACAATAACAAAGTTACAAGGGATGATGCATATACCGTTTCAACATGACTTTTCCTGCCTCCTTCACATTTAGCCTTGATAGATGCTTTGTCTTGTCCAGAGCATGTGCTCTGTCAGTCTTCCGCTTTGGCATTTTCTGCAATTGGATATCTTTAGAGCAAACACATCAGAATTGAATATATTACCGGACAGTTGCAGTATTAACAGCACATACAGAATACAGCAATTGCATCTTTTGAAAGTAGTGACTACAAATAGCAGACAGGAATTATAACTTCGCAATTCAAAATTTCTTTCAGTAGGCAGACCATTAAATATAACTGCCCAACATACAAGACAACACAAGAATACAACAACAACAACAAAGCCTTTTGTCCCAAACAAGTTGGGGTAGGCATAAACATGGAAACAACACAAGAATATACAAGGAAAAATGAACAAGAGTCAGCGTGAATCTAATAGATAAGTGATTAAAAATTAAAAAACTTACATGCTGTTAAATGTTCGATAAACATTCTGGCAAATGGAAACAGCAGAGTACAATCACAGGTTTTGAAATGGTGCCTCTGATATGGTGCCAACTAGCTCTACGGCTTTGGTTTGTGCTCCTAAACAACAATCTGAAGCTATTTCGCAAGAGGGTGTTGTTTCATCACCAGGAGAGAAGAAACAAGGCAAGGAAGCCGAGAGGAAGTAGAGGGTGGCCGGCTGTGGAGGAAAAATACATGTTAGCGTCTGCACTTTGGGGCGTGTTAGTGCTACGCGTGGATGAAAGGCCTGGTGCAGCACGTGAGGTTTTGGGCCAGGGATTGGACCTGTAGAATGTGGTCTAGTTCATGAGCACGAAGGAGTTTGTTCTACAAGCATGTGTGCTAAGAAAAGAAAACGCTGGGCTGCTGCATGCGTCAAACAGAAAGGAAGAAAAGAAGAGAGGGCGCATGGCGAAATAGGGAATGGACCGCAAGAGAAAAAGGAAGAAATTAAGAGGATTATCTATGTAGGTTCGGTTCCTATTTTCCTGTGCTTTGGGATTGTTTCCTAACTAGATTTTTGTTCTTTTTAAGTAAGTCCGAGTTAGATTTTTTTTAGTCGTATGTTTTAGGGAGTTGAATTAGGAGATGACACATGCATTATAAACATATGTGTGGAGTTGGCTTCCAAGAGTTTCTGTACAAGGTTTTTGAGAGACAATGTAGAGGTGACCCCATGTTTGTGATGAGTAATTGACACTTATTGTAGAAAGATTGAGTTTGGTTTTTGAAGTTTGTATTGTTTTTGCAAAGTCGTAAGCGCTAGCGAGTGGTCGGCAGACCGTTTTCGACCACGTTGTGTGTCGTCGTGGTCGGCTGGAAGGTTTACGACCATGTTGTCCGTGGTCGGAAGTCGGCAGACAGGTTTACGACCAAGTTATCCGTGGTCGAAAGTCGGCAGACGGGTTTTCGACCACGTTCGGAAGTCGACAGATCGTTTACGACCACGTTGCCGGCAGCATGTGGTCGGCAGTGCCGCTTACGACCACGTTGAGTGTCGTTGGGGTCGGTTGGAAGATTTACGACCCCATTGTCCGTGGTCGGACGTCTCGACTAGCCGTGGTCGGAAGTCGGAAGCGTCGACTGGACGTGGTCAGAAGTCGGAAGCGGGTTTCGACCACGTTGGTCGTTCGACCACGTTGTCCGCGGTCGGTAGTCGAAAGCGGGTTTCGACCACGTTGGTCATTCGACCACGTTGTCCGCGGTTGGTAGTCGAAAGCGGGTTTCGACCACGTTGGTCGTTCGATCACGTTGTCCGCGGTCGGTAGTCGAAAGCGGGTTTCGACCACGTTGGTCGTTCGACCATGTTGTCCGTGGTCGGTTGCCGGAAGGGGCTTCGACCACGTTGAACGTGGTCGGAAGGTGCTTCGACCACGTTGAACGTGATCGGAAGGAGCTTCGACCACGGTGTGAAGCCTTGAACGTGGTTGGAAAGGCCTTCGACCACAGTGTGAAGAAGTGAACGTGCTCGAAACTTCAGCAGAAGGTTTACGACCACGAAGTTGAAGATCGGAGGAGCTATAACGTGGTCGAAACGACTGTCTGTGTGGTCGTAAGACCAACAGAGTGGTCATAACGCAGCGAGAGGCGGTCGTAGTCTCTTGTAAGTTGTCGTACCGACTTTTGGGGTGGTCGTAACGACCTGCTATGTGGTCGTAGGCTATGAGCTTTTCATCTCTTGTGCATCCGACCGGTCGTAAGTGGTTTACGACCATCAGGGATTGATTTACGAGTACATTCTTCTGGTGCGGATTTATGATCACAGTGTTTTGTGCGGTGCTATATGATGCTTTGCTTGTCAGTGATGCTTGCAGGACTTTGGAAGTAGGTCATGGTGAGGCTGAAAGGATCGGGACTAGACACAGGCGGTGTTGAGGTCCAGAAAGATCGGAAGAAGTCGAAGATGACTTGGACTGCCAGGTGGTTGCAAGCGTGGTCGGCAAGGAAACGAGAAGTTTCCGGGAAGGTGCAGGAGGGGCATTTTGGAGAAATGCTTAAAGCCTGCAAAGGAAACTGCTCTTTGGTTAAAGCACTGTGACATGACTGAGGTTAGCGGGTGTGTCTGCGTGGAAAACCCGGTGTTAGTTGGGGTTAACGAGTTACCCCCCGCCCCCCGCGCTTCCAGAGGCTATAAATAGGATGGTAGGCTACCAGTTCGATGAGGATTCTTTGCGAGAAGCTCTGGGGTTTTATTTCTGTTCTTGTGTGAGTTGTTCTCTGTGCTGGAGCGCTTGTGCTCCTGGTCCTCCTGGATGGAGGGGCTCTATAGAAACCTCCATGGATGCAATACATCAATCTTTGGCTTCTATTTGAGTTCTTGTGTCTGATTGATGTTGGGTTGTGTTGGTTTCTGTTGATCTTTGTTTCTGGGTTCTTCTCTTCTCTTATGTCTGAGAGCTTGTTTCCTTTCGGGTTGCTCAAGATTTGATCTGCTCTAAACTGGGAATCATCCTCAAAGCCATCTTGGTGGTTTTTGTGGTTGTTTGTAGTTGAAGTCAGTGCAATCGTTGTCTGGTACGTCGACCGGATTCACGAGTTAGTTGGTTTCGACCATGGTCAAGTACCAGACCACCTCGCACCCTTTTCGACCACTCTGATCCTCTGTTGCAGTGATTGGGTTTCGATCACGTCGGTCGTTCAACCACCTGTTGGCTGACGACCACGAGGTTTCGACCAGAGAGTCATTTGTCCGCAACCGAGTTGTCCGATCGACCACTAGTTGGCATTTGACCACTCTGTACACAGACGGACGACTGCTCTGGACTGTCTTCAGTTATTTCGACCACGGCAAAGAGTCTCTCGACCTCGCAATAAAGTTTCGATCGCTCTGTCTGTTTTTGGTCGCGTCTGTTTACTCTCTGTTTTCGGTCTGTTTTCTTGGTTTCTAGTAAGCAATCAATATTGGTCTTCATCAGGCTTATCAAGGCGTCGCTTAGTCGACGCTTAAGCGTCGCCTAAGCGGTAAGGCGCTCCCGGGAGGCAAGCGTCGCCCCGCCTTGCCGTATCCGCCGTGCCGCACCGATCTGCCGCCGCCGCCGTCGGATCCATCGCCTCCGTCGCCGCCGCATAGGATCCATTGTTGCCGCCGTCGGATCATTGCCGCCGCCGTCGGATCCATTGCATCCGCCGCCGCCGCAGACGGATCCGCGCCGCCGCCGCAGATCCATCGCCTCCGCGGCTCCGCCGGGCGGTCTCCGTAGGTGGCGCCGCCATCGCCGCCGAGAGAGAGAGAGAGAAGGAGGGAGCCACCGGGGAGGCGGGAGAGGGAGGGAGGAGGGAGGAGGCGGTGGGAGTGAGGAGGAGGGGCGGCGGCGGCATGGCTGGGAGGAGGCGGCACAAGGCGTCGCTGGAATGAGGAGGAGGAAGAGCGGCTGGTGGAGTGACCGAGTGAGGCGTAGTAGGGTTAGGTTAAATGAGATATGGTATTGTTACAATTTAGTCATCAGATGTTTACGAAATTACAAATAGATCCTTATAAGTCCTTTAAATCTTTAAATTTCTTTTGATTCAACCCTCCTGAACTCTTACAAAATTACAATTAGATCCTTATAAGTCCTTTGAATCTTTAAATTTCTTCTGATTCAACCCTCCTAAACTCCGCTTTCTCCGCCTTATGATGTGTGTAAGGCGGCGCCGCCACGCCTTATCGCTAAAAGGTGTGAGGGGTGGGTCGCCTACCCGCCTACCGCCTTAATAACCTTGGTCTTCATAGCTCGGTAGCTATTGGAGAAGAAGAGTTGTGTGAATACTTGGGGAGATTCAAAGGCACCATTCACCCCCTCTCGTTGCCTATTCGGTCCTATAGTTTTATTAGGGAATTGTAAACATGTGCGTTTAGGACTTAATGTATGTGAGTTTTAGTCGGCCCTTTCGGCCAAGAAGTGCGTGTGGGTGATGGCCATATAAGGGCTAGGGCATTGCCCATGTAACTTAGATGAGTTTTTGCTTAGAGTTAAGAAAACAGAAAATGCCCAATTGGGCGCATATGATGCGTCACTTGTTCTTGTGATTTCCGATTAGGAATTACACTTGACGTAGGGATTCTCATCGCTTATGGGAGTTTACTCGCTGGATCGTGGGATCCTCTTGTCCCAAGTTGTGCACCGTGGTGCACGCGGTTGGGGGTCTACCTTGGTTGAATTCGACGGGAAGATTGCAGGTTGCGCATTGGAGAGGGTACCGTGGAAGATCGGGCCATCATACACATCCGCTAGTTTTACTAGTCACGCTATATCAATATCACCTTGTCCATACCATTGATCCAACAAGTAGTCCTACTGCTATTTTAACAAAAAAAACAGATAGGCAGTGCTTTGGTCCAATCCCCTTAAAACTGAAAATCTGAAACTAGAATCCAAATCCACCACATTGGCTTATTTGCATATAGTGGAGAATTAGGATTATGAGCCCAACATATGAACTATATCAAAGGAATTAGACAGAAGACATGTAGTGGTCCAGTACCCTAACATGGTTGTGTCCAAAACATCCTAGTGGACTTGGTTCCATGAAGAAAGTTTTACCAAATTTCCCAAACAGGGCCTCCATTGAACTTTGAAAGCCTTTCCATAGTTTACAAGCAAAACAAAATCAAAAGATGAACCCTGTCATTGACTAACGGGTATGCTGCAATTAGCAGAACTAAAGCACTAACCGTAACCGTACAAATAAAGTTTCCAATTTATATATTTTCTTCTACAAAAACGTAACATATGCACTAAAGTCTCTTAGGTATTTACTTGTGACTCTGATAGCTGTTAGTCAACCAATATCCGAAACGGGCTGGCCTCATACCATGACATCTGTGACACATGGTGACTGTTGTAGGTGTGAAACCCAAACACAAGTGAGGGGTGGACGTCAGTCGTCTGACGGGTCATCGTCCACGGGAATAAAAATGACACGAGGATTTACACAGGTTCGGGGGTCTGAGAGGACCGCCCTACTCCTATCGGTGAGCCAACAAGGGGTTACCTCCGGAGAGTGAGCCCCCGTGGGCTCACCAGTTTGAATAGGCTTTCTTATATTTCTAGTGAGTTTGAGTTACAATGAGGGATACATGGGTTATTTATAGGCTCTTGAGCCCGCACAAATGATCAAAATACCCTTTGGGGGATGGCTATCCTATGAATACAAATAAAGGGTACAATCGTTCTTTGCGAGCGTAACTGTATTTATTGGACCTATGTGGGTATCCTTTGTAGAGTGGACCCCATTAGTGGAGGAGTAAAACTATTCCTCCAATACTAGCCCCCTGCCCCTTGGCGTTCAGAAGAAACGCCCAAGGAGTAGTCTTGAGTCGTCATGCTTGGCCAATCGAGGTTGTGGGAGACATATTTGGCATGGCTGAATTCTTACATCCCTACCACGTTGACATCGATACTTAGCCAAAATTTGGTGGATCCAAATTGTAGTTGCATCTAAATTGGGTGTTGAAACCATGGCAAAATCTCTAACTTAGCCAAAGTTTTGAGTATCCAAACCATGGTGAAATCAGCTGCAGAAGTCCAAAAGTAGTTGTCAAGTGGACTAGACTGAGTTGTGTTGACACTTCATGAAGTATAGTAATGGTGAGAATAGCATTGGTTCTTAACATATCCAACTTTTCCACAGTGAAAACGTGGGAGATCACAACGTGGCCGAGAAGCACTTACTAGTTACTGGTAGTGAAATCCAGCAGCACTTTGTTTTGGGGTGGTAAATAGCCGAGATGACTTAAAGGCTTAGCCAAAAGGCCAAACATCAAAGCAAAGCCTATAGAGGCAAAGTCGGAGGCGCGGGGCCACCCTACCGAGGTATAGCCTTCGAGGTGAGCACGCGTCAAAGCCTATGAAGGCGAAGTCATTGACGCAGGGCTGCCCCACCAAAGCACTACCTTCGTGGTGGGCGACGAGTTGGAGCAAAACCTAGGAAGACGAAGTCATCGACGAGGGGCCGCCTCACCGAGGCATAGCATTCGAGGCGGATGGTGCGTCAGAGCGTAGCCTGTGAAAGCGAAGTCATCAACGAGGGGCCGCCTCACCGAGGCATAGCCTTCAAGGCGGATGGTGTGTCAGAGCGAAGCCTGTGAAGGCGAAGTCATCGACAAGGGGAAACCTTACCGAGTCACAGCCGAAGCATAGCCTTCGAGGCTGGTGGTGCGTCGAAGAGGCGCCTATGAAGGCAATGAGACTGAGGGCTACAAAAAGGAAGCTAACAAGCATCGAAAATAAGTTGCAAGTCATCGAAAAGAAATTAAGAGCCAGTGAGGAAAAGCCGAATGCTCCTGAGGAGAAGGCGGTGATAATCTACCAAGTGAACGTGAGCTCGAAAATGTTGTTGGATAATGATCAATACTCGAGTAGGGATGTTGTGGAGATAGATAACGTGAGGTTGGTGTGTGAGATTGGAAGTTAGAGAGAAAATGATCAACACTCATTTCTCGTATCAAGATAGCATTCATTCGATATGATAGATGATCGAAGTCGTTGCTGTGGGACAGATAGAGTCCCATTACTTTAGATACTGAGATCTCCGAGGTGATGGCCTTATGTAGGCATGACAATCCTTAATTGATATTTGAGTCAGATCAATGGTAGATGCAAGGTTATTAAGACGGTAAGGTGAGGCGAGGCGACCCACACCCCTCACACCTTTTAAGTGTTAAGGCGCGAGGCGAGGCGACGCTTTACACATCCTAAGGCTCGGGCAGCAAATAAAATGAGCATTTTAGCAGCACATATGTACCTTGTTGTTGTCAATTCTTGAGCTCATGTTGCACCCATCCCCCATTCCAATTGCTCTTCTCCCATGTAGCATCCATCCCCCTTGTCCCCTTGCAAGTTTCAACCACAAGGCCCATTGTTTATTCACATAATGCCTATCATCCTTGGTCCTTGTGCTAGCCTCCATAGTCCCTTGAAAAGAACCAGAATGTCTTTGATCTACAATACCTTCGGATGTTCTTCGAAGCATAGCAATAACTGACTTGGTCTCCTTTGCCTTGGCCTTGCTTGATGCTGCAACCTTGAATGAAAAGGCAGCATGCCTTGTTTTGGCGGCTGTCCCTGAACTTGGCTTCACAGTGGAATCTTGGAACTCGATGCCATGTGTTGCCACCTCCACATCTTGACCTCCCCTTCATCATCATCATCATCTAGGAGGATTGATCTCCTCTTGTTTTTTTTCAAATAATCTCCCATATCTTTCATAATTTCTGTGTTAGTATTGGGACACATAACCACATCTGAATAGCCACCCGCAAGATGCTCCTTCAGCCTTTTAATCCCTCCTGTACTTGGGGTGTTACAAAGGATACATATCACCTTATCTCGGTTGCTAATTTCCAGCCAATAGCCATATTTCCATCCCGGATCATTAGACTTCGCCTTCCGTTTTGGATCGGTCTTTGGATCATACACGGCCTCGGAGGATGCAATACTTGCACTTGCATTTGTACTTGCTATTTTTTCTGCTTCTGCGTTACAGAGAATGAGAGAAGTATTAGATGGCAATTAACCGAGCACAACAGAGAGAGCCAGCGAGCAACACGATGTGAGCAATAAAATCAACAAGCGGTAGATCGACGCGAGCGCACTCAACCACTCACTCTCTCGCAGCCTCGCTTGCTCTGAGCCTCCGACGCGACCTCAGCTCCCCTCCCTCTGAGCATATTTAGCTGCGGCGACGACCCCAACGGCGTCGGTGACCCTCCTCCCTCCCAACCAAGCGGCGGTGTCATGACCTTCCTCCTCTCCCATCCCTCCCAACCAAGCGTGGCTGTCGACCAAGAACCTCCTCCTCTCATCGCCCAGAGCCGATGGCCGAGGGAGGGGAGGAGGAGGAGGAGGGGGTACCTGCTAGGCGACGGGATGGAGGCGCCGCCAAGACGGGATCTGCGAGATGGAGGCGCCGCCGAGAGATTGGAGCGGCGAGATGGAGGCGCCGCCGGCCGCCGCCTAAGGTTCCAAGTACTTCGTCGCCTAGGGTTCTTTCTTGAGATCTCTTCTTTCTCTGGTTTAGCCACTGGCCCAGCGCCTACTCAATCGCTCGGGTTCACTTCTTTATTTGGTCGCGGCCGTCACCTCCTCCATGTGTAAGGCGTCGCCTTGAGCCTTCCCGACGCCATACACCGCCTAAACATCGCCTCAGTACTAAGACAGACGCCATACGCGCGCAGGGCAAGGCGAGGTCAACGCCTTGCTGGCTAGGGGCGCCTTACCGTTAAGCGTCGCCTAAGCAACACCTTAATAAGCCCGGGTAGATGATTCGAGCTAGCAAGGAGAGATGTACGTGTGTTGTTGAGGAGCAACACAAGCTTAATAGTGGTTGCACTCTTCGGTAGGCTTGAGAGTGCCCATGTGATTAAATAACATGGCACCTTAGAGCTGCACCCATGAGACTGGGTTAGGGGCATATCGGAGGGGTGCCTGTGAGGCTATGTCATGAGGCACCTTAGAGGTGTGCAGATAAGATTAAGTTGCAGGCACACCGGAAGAGTGCCTATGAGACTAAGTCATGGGGCACCAAATGACCACTTGAGGTGGTAGCCCCCAGTGGACTTGGAGGCACCCATGAGGCTGACTCGCGGACACCTCGGAGGTGTGCCCACGATACTAAGTTGTAAACACATTGAAAGGGTGCCCACGAGACTAAGTTATGAGGCACCAAATGGCCACTAAGGGTGATAGCCCTCCTGTGGACTTGGAGACACCCATGAGGCTGATTCATAAACACCTCGAAAGTGTGCTCACAACACTAAGTTATAGGGCATGTTCTTTTCCTCCGAAACTAGCGGCTTTTGGCTTTTGCTACAGTACCTAACTTTTAAAAGGAGTATTTTCTCAAGACGGAGTCTACAAGTTAAACGATGTACACGTTAAAAGCCCAATATCTGTACCATCCAAAATCGCAAGTGAGTATCTCTCTCTCTGTAATCTGTACCGTAAACAGCCAAAATTCAAAAATTTCAGTCAAAAATTTCAGATGAGTTTTTTCCTTGGTGATCGGGAATGCATGAGAATGCTAACCCTTGCCAAGTGACAGAGCGAGGCATATGGTGACCCGGAGGTCGTTCGGCTCACGGCCTAGAGTCTAAAGGGAACGAGTCCTCAACACATCTATTAACTTGGGCACTGGGCCCAAGTTGTCGCTCATGCCCTAGGTCCAACAGGGCACGAGCCACCATGGTGGATGTGACGAACGCCCAGGCCACCTTGGAATTTTGCTAGGGAAGACCGCGGAGGTCGTACACCCTATGCATAACGGGGGTGAAATCCCATGTAGGAAAGGTGTCTCGAGAGCCCAAGCGGGGGCAACGAGATTTGTAGGTCAAGATTATCCCCTAACAGTAACACATTAGGGGGCAACTCTCGTAGCTGGCCTTCATCACCTTGCAGTTAGCGACGTCTAAGGGTCCTGGGGGCGGTGATTGGCCCCAGCACCCCTAGCCCTCTGTTGGCGAGGGCGCTTTGAGTTTCCCGCCCTTGGTTGGACCTTGCATTGACTAGCACAAGGGAGGACGTGCTTGGGAGCCCTAGGTCATGTAGGACGTTGTCCATCCCGGGGTGGAGGGCCCTGATCCCCGACGATGGTGCGTGCCAAGGGCTCCTCCAGAAAGTAGACTTGTCATCCACGAGGTCATTGCATTCCAGAGCTGGAGGAGGCTTCGTGGACTTAGAGTATTTATTGGTAGAAGCCACAGCCTTTCGTCAATTAGCTACGGTCCCCACGGACGGTGCCAATATTGTAGGTGTGAAATCCAAACACATGTGAGAGGGTGGACATCAGCTGTCTAACAAGCCATCGTCCACGAGAGTAAAAATGACACAAGGATTTATACAGGTTCGAGGGTCCGAGAGGACTGCCCTACTCCTGTCGGTGAGCCAGCGGGGGTTACCTCCAGAGAGGAAGCCCCCGTAGGCTCACCAGTTTGAATAGGCTTTCTCGTATTCCTTGTGAGCTTGAGTTACAATGAGGGATACATGAATTATTTAGGCTCTTGGGCCCGCACAAATGACCGAAATACCCCTTGGGGATGGCTATCCTATGAATACAAATAAGGGGTACAATCGTAACTGTATTTCTTGGACCTGTGTGTGGGTATCCTTTGTAGAGTGGGCCCCATTAGTGGAGGAGTAAAATTATTTCTCCAACAGTGACATAGCATCAAGATGATTGGGCTAGATTTGGTACTGATTACTGAATAAATCAAGGAGATGTTTCACACAATAGACTCTATGATCACTTGCTTGATTTAGTTGACTTTGGATTTGATGAGAAGAAAGCACACAACTTGCTTATTTGAGAGGATAAATTTGTCCCTCCCTTGTATAAACTTTCTCCCACAGCTATTGATTAATTCAAGCTAACCACATGTATCTAAATCACAAATTTTGGTGATAAACTCAGAAGCAAGAAACGTGTGTAACATTATTGCTTTATCTGATTCTATTTGCATGTCCTGAAAGTATAGATTAAATTCTTTTTTGCCCTTTTGGCATAGCTCATTTGTAAATACGACGCTTTGTAAACACAGCAACATAGTCTCCCCATGGAAGAAAGATACCTGACCTGCACACATACCTAGAGCTCAAATTTCCAGTCCATAGCAGAACCCACCAAACTACTAGCATAAGAAATATATTTTGCGATACACACTCCCTTGCAAACAGCCTCTTGGCATCTCTAGTAGTCATTTGGATCCCAGATTTTGTTAATAGATTTTGCCAAAAAACGCATTTTTGTGCAAGTTTTGCCAATACAAATTTCAAGTTGTTACTTGGCTAGGATGCCATTTGGTGAAAATGTTGTTTGGCTTAAAATAGCTTTCAGTTACTCTACTCTTTTATTTTTTAAAAAAAAATTGTTAAAACCAGGTGAGAGTCGTTTTCCATACAACTCATAATTTGAGTTTTGTTAAAACCGAGTTTTGCTATTATTGTCTTATGCTATCCTAACCAAACAAGGTTTTAGGTTGTTAAGCCCTAAATCTAGTTTAACAATATCTGGCTTTGATAAAACCAGAGATCCAAACAAACTACCCCCTAGAGTTATTGTGGGATTTTTTATGGACAAGTTATAGATGGAGATTAGTACCACTTTCTACTGTTCCTCGAAACCCGCTATCACGACGTCAGGTAAAAGTCAGGTTTGCTACTAAAATCATGAACTGGCCTTTGGTTTTTGAATTCTACATTCCTGTAGAACAATACCGACAGACTGCACAGAATGCTAAAGCTAGATCGTGTGGATTTTAGCATGTATGCTCTGCTCTCTGTGGACCTTGATTGCAAGAGAAACAGTATGGTATTCCCATCGAACAATGATCAGCATGTGTAACATCAAAAAATTTCATTGATCCCAAAAGGGTCAATTTAACTTCTTTTTGGTATTGGCACAAGTACTTTCGTAGACAACAAACATTATATGCAGAATAACGAGTCCTAGCGCTGCAAATTTCAACTCATCTGCACAATACTAAAATCCGTGATGCTAGCACCCAAACGAAGAAAATTAAATATATTCCTTGTTCACTACGTTGTTCGTATTCTAGAGTAATTCCTAACGAGTAACCGTGCAAGCATTAGATCAAAGCTACCCCTTCCTTGAAAAAAATCCACTCAATGCTTCAGCTAGAAATCAAGAACCCGCCCTTCAAAAAAAAATCAGCAATTAGTCCTTAATTCCTGAGTTATGCACTAGCCTAGAGCCCTACGTCAATTCCGACGAACTAGACATATCTGGCCAAATTAACCAACGTGGGGCGCTTGGCCTCTAACAAAGCCCATATCCGCAAGAAGAGGGACCAAGAAAGGAGTACGATGACAAACAAATTCATAGAGGTTACTAAAAAAAATCAGAGAGAAGGAGAGAGGGAGAAGCGGACCGGTGATGAGGACGTGGGAGGCGCAGTGCTTGCAGTAGTAGACGAATAGGTCGGACTCGGGGCCCTCCGGCAGCGCGTCCTCGCTCGAGTAGGTGTGCGTAGTCCGCTTCGGCATCCTCCCTCTCTCCCCTTGCCTCTCCGCTCAGCTGCTGCGGTCGGCGGCGAGGCGAGGTGGCGTCGGGAATATGCCCCAAGAGATGACCTTCGGAGCACAGCTGTTCAGGCGGAGGCAACCGAGGAGGAATCCGCGTAGTCGGCGTAGAGACGAGGGGAGAGGGTGCGACCCGGCGGGAGGAGGAGGGAGGCGTAGCGGCGGCGAGGTCGACTCGAGGAGGACGTGCGCTCCGTCGGGTCAGGGAAATGGAAATTCACGTGCTGACCTAATTTCCTCTCTCCCGGCGGATTGGGCCGACCGAGCCAATATTTTGACCATTTTCCTGCCCGCCCGAAAGGCTTCACGGCTCAACTAGGATTTTAGACCAGGCCCATTCAAAATAGGCCGAGTCATATTTGCGAATTTTTTTATCTTTTGACCCTAGGGAGAACTTCTTTGCATAAATAGCTCCCGTGATGATTTTTTTACGAAAATAGACCTCAGACGTGGCCGGACGGCGGCTAAGGAGCACGCCAGGTCACCTGGCGTGGCCACAAGCGCACCAGGACGCCTAGAGCGGCTGGCGAGCACGCCAGGAAGATTGGCGCTGCCGAGAGGCGTGTCAGGCTAGTGCGTAAGCCCAGTCGTCCATCGTTTTCTGATAACTTGAACTTTGCATCACGTCATGTCTCGTCGATGTCATTCGCACGGTTATTTAAGCACACGAGAGTGCGTAGCAAACCTCACCCCTGCATTCCCTCCCTACCTCCTCCTTCCGTATAGCTCGCGGCGCTCTCTCACAAATAGCAGTGTTCCCCTATTTGCATATTAGTTCGTCCCGCATCGAGGATACTAATCTGCAGTATTAGTTGGTTTATTATTGTGTTATTCCTTTGGAGCACTATTTGATGACATAGGTAATAATGCTATATATGTTTCTCTATGCAGTATTTTGTGCGTGCGTTTGTACAGACGCTCCCCCATTATCAGTAAGTTAATTTCAGTATCATATATATGTTTTTGAGGTGGAATGACGCTTTACTGCTGTGGTATTTCCTGTAAGAATGGATAAATTGTTCGTGTTCCACGGTGGTGAGGTTGTGCATGGCAGTCCATTCGGACTTGATCTGTCCAGCTGTGAGCGCGTCGTACTAACTATTCCCAACCTAGCGCACGTGCCTTTGGTCAAGCTACACCGATGCATTCGGCAATTGTTTGATAGGGACGTAGCAAGGAGCAAGATAATAATAGAGACAGTGACCACCACCATTGTCACACCCCAGGGGAAAATCATGTGGGACCTTGTGAAACTTACTAGCAGTGTCATGTGGGAGCATTACATGGAGATGGCTAGCAACATGTCTTGCAGGACCAGCCAGATGTGTGCGTCATCATAGACCATCATGCCGGGTTATTATTCGCGTGGCACAAGGCTACCATTGCAGTGGAACGACATGCGCACACGTTGGTGCATGCAGCATCTTGCGTCCAACTTCCATATCCATTTACGGAGCAAGGATCTTATGAAGAAGTTCCAGAAGCTATGCCTGCAGAAGAAGCGAAAGTTCAACGCTATACGGTGAGATCATGAGGTGGAAACCGCCTGTAGGAGCGGAGGTTCTAGGGCAGGCACACCGTAAAGCAAGCTTGAGTGGATGAGTGTGCATTGCCCAAACTTAGAGAAGTGGCCCCTTCTCCACGACACGCATGGTGTGCGATATGGCATTATGACGACCAACATGTCTGAAGTGTACAATGGTATGTCGAAAGGAGTCTGTGCCCTGCCCATCACCGTCATTGTGGATGAGACTTGGGACGGCATTTTTGGTTACTTCATGAACCAAGCTATGATGGTCAAGAAGCACTTGGACGAGCAGAAGCAGTACTCGGAGATTACCCTTGCCTACATGGAGAAGAAAATAACGAAGGTTCAAACCCATGTAGCTCGCTACATGGATAGCGTGAGGAAGAAGTTCGAAATCCACCTTGAGATAAGTATGTTATGGGTCACTTGAGTGGTGATCAGAAACATGTTTGTACCATAGGGGATGTGGTTGTTTGCACCTGTAACAAGCCTCAACTTCTACACAAGCCTTGTTCTCATGTATATGCTGCATGTGCCCTACTATGCCAATCTTTCACAATGTACATATCAGAGTTCTGCGACATATGTCACCTGTATGATACTTGGAAAGCGGAGTTCAACTCGTATGTTGTGGAAGGGCACTACAGAGGCCTATTGTAGGGGGATATCAAGTGGTCGCCTAATAGCGCACTGCGGCATCCTGGGTGGGGCAAGTGTTAGTCAAGGCACATCCAGAACGACATGGATGCTAGCTAGCTAACATGGAGACAGGCCTAGACCTAGGAGGTGCAGGCTATGCAAGAGTGTTGGGTACTCTTTGAGGGACTACCCAAATAAGCCTTCTTCCTTCGGTGTGTTCCCTAGCAGACACTCTATCAGTTGATTTTGGTACGGCTCTCAAATGTTGTGTCTTTAAGCTTTCCCGGGTGATGTGCTACTGTCTTGTGCAATGTGTACGAGTAATAATAATTTATTTTAATGAGCTATGAATAAAAAACATTTTCTTACATTTGTTATATTCATGAAGAGTAGTGCACGTGACAACGCAAATCACAACAACACTTATAGCACTACACCTTCAAGACAATGACAAGCACAAGAAAGAAAATAACACACAACATCAAGTTGATCTTGCTTGCTAATATGTCAAAACGATGCCTCATGTCCACCATTGCCATACCCCCATGACAACTTTCTTCAATGCAACAATGCCGTGCCTAGTGCTCATTTCATCTTTCCACACCTAGAATTTGGCCCATCCTGTAATTCAATCAACACAAAAAGGTTCCCTAACATCTATAGAATGATTGAAAGTAACCTAAACCAAACTGACTCACCGTGTAAAAGGAGCACTTGCAGTAGTGGCATCTAGGATTCACGATCGTCCATGAGGTCTTATGTTTGACAAGCATGTTGCATTTCAGGCAAATTACTATGGGTGCTGATGAAGAGGCTCTTACTTGGCTCATCTCGACGTCTACGGGAGGGAGAAGCAAGACCAAGGTACAGGGGAAGTGCTTGAGGAATGGATCCCTTTATAGCCCGAAGTCTCCACTCGTTCGCCGCCAAATAACCACTTCTTTCGTGCCAGCAAGTAGGCATTTCATTAGGGATAGCTTTGCGCAGTGACAGGACCAAATGGGATAGTTTTGCGTAGTGACAAGACCAAAAGAGACAACCTTGCGCAGTGATAGGAACAAACGAGGCAGCTTGTGTAGTACAAGACCAAATAGGGTAGCTTTGCGTAGTGACAAACACCAAAGGAGATAACCTTGTGTAGTGATAGGATCAAAAAGGGTAGCTTTGCGCAGTGATAGGACTTGACTGGGCCTTGCGGACGTGAATTTGCCCAAACCGAATTGAACTTATAATGTGTCCACCGCTTCGGCTTCGCCTACAAGTACTACCCCTAGTAGAGCGCGATTTCCTGCACCATGGCTACAACACTACATCGCAAATATGGAGAAGCAATGGAAGGAGATCACCCCACTCGCAAGGGCTGCAGCAGCCTAAGATGAATAAGAAGAGCGTGCAGGAGGCAACCTCCCTGAAGCGAAGCCTCCCACACCTCTAACCCTAACCCATACCTCAACATTCTCACCCAGCATTCGTCGCAAGACCCGCCGGTGGGGGAGCACCCCCCCCCCTTGCTAGCGTAGGGACATATGCAAGTTCTTCAAGTCCAAGGAGCGGCTGAGCTTGGTATAGTTACTGGGGTTGTGGTAACTATATCTGGAACTATCCTGACCAGCATTGGGACAAGGCCCGCTACCGGCAACTGGTAAAGATGGGTTACAGTATATTTTCCTACCAGTTCTTTTGTATGGCAGATACTAACAAGCTCTCCTCTCTTCCTGTAGTCTCCAGATCTGCTATACGCTCACTGCAAATGGAACGACTAGGAGATCCATTCGCACGACTAGTTGACTTTGGACTGTGAGGAGTGGGACGCCCAGACAGTCGAGAGGATGGAGGAGCGGTGACACAGTGAAGATCAAAGCAAGCATATCCAATAGGATATGCAAGCTCACCTGGAGACATGCAGGAGTAGGGAGCACAAGGCTCGCGAGGAGGAGCGCGAGAGAAAGCGCGAACTAGCGGCCAAGGCCAGGGCCGCCAACGAGGACTACAACGTCAATCTCGGGAGGAAGGGTAATGGTTGCGGTCCACACAGTAGACCAGACCATTCCAAAGTGCCCCACCATTCTACTCGTCAAGATATTCCTTTCTCCAAAATCCATGCATTTCTACATGCTCCAGGTACATGTGTCGTTGCGTACCCTTGTAGTACCGTTGTTGAAAACAAAATGCAATGAACAAGTTTTCTCCTAACCAGTGAAAATATTTTTCGTCATGTGTTAAACTTGCTCATGCGAGGGGACTGCAGAAGGACCTTAAAAAATCATAATATTTCGACTGCTTTTTCATATTAAAAATTTCCTATAATCAATACACGCAAATTTTTTTTACAAAAATTCAGAATGGTTACAATTATGAATAAACTACACAAGCAAGTACACTGTATCAAAATGATGCACAAAAAAATTTATTCTTTTGGGGCTCATTTGTTATATTTAAAAATTGTTACATAAAATACATTTCAATGAATTTTCTTGAAACATTGGTACTGTAGGGCTGAAATCTTGCATGTGGGCTAAGGGTCTGATAGCGCGCCCTTGTCCCCGCTCGGACACCACCAAAAAATAAAAATATTCTAAAGTTTGCACAATCACATTAGACAAAATGCCACGCGAGCCGTGCATGCAAAAAGTGGTGAGCCGATAGCCCCACGGGCATTCATGCGATGTAAGGTTTAAATTATCAGAAAATGACAGACGACTAGATGATCACACTAGCCTGATGCGCCCCCCTAGCAACGCTAGGCACCTGGCACGCTCGTCGGCTGCGCCAGGGGCTATTTTCGCAAAACAACTGTCACCAAGGCCATTTTTGCAAATAAGTTCTTCCAGGGGCAAAAAAAATTCCATATTTGCTAGGTATTTGTTAATTGGAGTATGTGTATACTTGATCATTAGCTTAGGATTTAACATTGAGCTACAAAATCAAATGTTCTATGATCCTCATGTTTCAATTCCAGATATATTTGCCTCCCTTATCTGATTCTATCTTGATTTTAACTGACGTGACGCCTACATAGACAAGTTTACTCATACGTAAGCATTGAATCACATCCTAGTTAACTATACATACATCTTAATGAATAAAAATATACAAAAGTTGATGGGCCACATGTCATGCTCCAAAACCACCTCTCCTATATACTTCTTCATCTCTTCCTCCCCTCTCTCCCCGTTCATCCTCTCCTTTGAGCACCACCGATTAGCCCAAGCGCTTGACTCAACAGAACTCTATGTGGTTGCTAGAACCCACCATCCTGGCCCCTAATTTGGTGTCGTTGTCCTCAATTCGACACCCCCGTGCAGCGCAACTTGCCACTACCAACTACCCTATCGCCTGTCACTCAATCCGTCATCGTCGATAGCCATTCCACCGCTGACGGCAGTGAGTGGCGAAGCAGGTTGGCGGCGGAAGGATGGATGGGAGTAGGATCTGTTATTGGGTCTAGATGTGGTGGGAAGGGAGAAAAGGAGGTAGCAAGCAGTTTCAGTTGCCCAAAGCCGCCTCGCCGCACCCCTTGCCTTCCTTGCGCTCAGTGATAGGCGGTAAGGAGGTGGATGGCTCGTGGATGTGGAGTACACTAGTGGTGGTTGATGGTGGCGGTGGTGGTGTTTGATGGCGACAGTGGAGTGGATTTGGTGGCGCGTCGACGAAGAAGTGAGGTGGTGGTGCTATGGAGCAGCAACTGCGATGGGAGGCGGTGGATCTAGAAGAGCAGCGTGAAGAAGAGGAGAGGGTGGCAGGGGGAGGATTGGGGGAGAGAGAAGAGGACCAAGAAGATGGGTTTAGGATATGGTTCTAAAATTAGGTTTACTCGTCCGAATACTCGCCTGGGTACTAGAACTAGGTCCTCTCACGAGTACGAGTTAACAAAAATGAGTAGCTAACCGATTTAACCGGTATAACCGGACGAATACTCAGGATAATCGGCTAACAGGCCGTGTACTCATTGAGTGGCTAGTCAAGTCTAATGAAGCCCATAGCCCAGCAGAGAGTCCCACATGCATTAGCCACCACGGCAACAGATGATGTTGGATCGAAAACGGCAACAGAGGGGGGTGAATGTTGCTTTCAAAAATCAAACATCGAACTGAAGAAGGAGCTATACCAGAAATTCTGCTAAATGAAAACAAACAAATAAATACTGCAGCTTGACAATCTGAAGAGATATAGAAGACTGAAAAACAGAGAGAGCAGTCGGCAAGCAAAAAGTGAATACTTGATCTAACTGCAAACTGAAAAACACAGACAAGCAGAGCAACAAAATTGGACAAAATAGAAAGCGCTTTCTTTGCAGAAGAGACGGACAAAAGCGATTGACAAAGAAGAGCGTAATGTACACAAATTAGTCAAGAGAACAAGAGCGAAACTGCACCCAAATTCTTTGCCAAAGCAGACTCGATTTTGATTTTTGATATGCTGAAAACCGCACAACAGAAAGACTATAGTGGATGAAAGCAGAGAAGGCACAAAGAAGAAAGCGAAAAGGAACAACAAACACCAAGTCGCCGAAAACCAAATCTGCTAAATAAAACCGAAAGTAAGCGGTGGAACAAAGAATAACAAAGAAATGTAAAAAGAAAACCGATGACAGAGACTAAGAGACAGCAATCAAAAAGAGAAATGCAAAGACTGGAAGAAACAGACTAAAGGAAAAGAGCGAAGGCAGCGACTGTAACTGGACATCCCAGAGAAAATTGAAAAAGACAAAGAAAAAGAAGCACAGGGTGTTCAATTTCTGTTCTTTTTCAGTTAATTGATTTGAACATCAATCTGAATAGCGGAATGAAACTCAGGAACAAAACAAAGACTACTCGGCTAAAGGAAGAAATCAGAAAGAGAGACTCAAATATCAAACAAGGAAATGAGACCAATATCCTGAAACTTGCGATTCCTGAGTCTCTTTACCAAGAGATAATAGATCATAGCACGGAATTGACTTCAGGAAGAGGATGCATACGGCTAAAACTATTTCTCCAAAGATCAATCAGTGAAACCTCAACTCATGAGGACAACAGAGAACGATGAAGAGGGAACCGAAGCTATCAACAACCGACAGAAAAACTCAAAGAGAAGATAGATAGCCAGACCAACTCAAACAACATCTCTCATATTGAAATTGATATGAATGCTTACAAAGGGTTGTTCACAGCCATCACAACTTCTTCCCCATACGCATTAGATAATCAAGAAACACACCAACTCAACTCAGTTTCTCACACTCAGATGAACACCCACAAGGAGAAACAAAGACACTACTGCTGCCTACTACTCATGCAGACACGGAGAGCAAAGAATAGGAAAACCCTTACACACTCTCTCAATTAGCACTAGAGAGCACCTCTCTATTTATAGCCTCCATAATGGGTTCACACCATGCTTTACCCATTAAGCCTCCACCAACTCAATGCTTTATCCAAACTCGCTTCCTTTTGTGTAGCTTTGCGCTTTTACCAAAACGCCCCTCCTACACCTTCCGGGAAGCTTCCTCATTCCTTACCGTCCAAGCCTCGTAACCACTTCGAGTCTTCGTCGTCTTCGGCACATCCTGACCGCTCCGACCTCAACACCGCCTGTGCCTAGTCCGGTCATCCCGTGCCTCGCCACGACTCCACCTCAAAATCCTATAGCCATCACAGACAAGAAACACATCACATATCACCGCTCGAGATAACGTAATCAACAATAGCATTAAGAGAAATCTTAAGCATGAAAAAGCCAAACCCTGTCGAATCGAAAGAATAGACATCCTAACACTTTGATCAAGTTCGACCGAAGCTGTTTGCACCGCGCAACGACATGGTCCAAACCACACAAACCAAACTCGACTTTCAGAACACGTGTCAATTACTCATCACAAACATGGGAGCACCTCCACATGGTCTCTCAATCTTCCCCTTGATGAGTATATTGACAAACCCCGAAAAAGCATATAAAGTTGAGTTTGGAAGTCATACATGGACCAACGGAAATGCAAAGAAGCTTATGACCATGTAAACAAAAGAGAATACTAGAGTAGAAACAGAAAGAGCAAGTTTTCCTCAAAAGCTCTAGAAATTCCCAATGAGATAGCTTTTTCTCCATTTTTCTCCCCCTTTTGGCAATAAAATCATCAAGATGTAAGGAGGAAAAAGTCATGTTTTGGATAAAATGGCTGAATTTTATTTAATCTAAGCATTTAGAGCCATGAAGATTATCTAGAATGCCTATTGAAGTATTACACCAAGCCATAACACAATAGAATGTTATCTAGATCACGACAATGTATGTATAGACAGGTTAAGCTAAATAAGTCATAGTCTGAGAATTTGTCAAATTTCTTAGCATGTCAAGTTATCCATGATTATAGTCTAGCTAAAGGTATCCAAGGATGATGCAAGCCATGTCAATTATTCTAAGTGGAACCAAGAAGTTAGAATTGAGCCAACTTAGAGTGCTACAAGTTCAAGAATGAAAATATTTGTTCAAGTACTTGATCATTTTGTAATTAAGCAAATTTTGCACAATTGACTTGTTTTTCTTTTTATAAACTCATAGTTGTTTCTAACCAGATTTTTGTTAAGTCATGTGGTAGATCTCAAGCCTTATGCTACCATTCCAAGCTAGAATCTTAAGGAAATGATCTTGGTCATCCAAAACTCCCCCTGAGTTCATGCCGAGTGCAATGACAAGCAGTCTCATGAGAAAGAATTGGTGAGATCAGTTTTTTCGCACAAAAGAGATCTTTTTGCTTATGCTGAATTTAGTTCAAGAACAGGAGTTAAAAACTAACTCATGCTTCATAAAAGAACTAGCATAGCTCACTCTAATGCTTAATAAAGATTCAAAACTCAACTCAGCCTATTTGACGTGGCATGAATCATAAAAGGATACCTAAAGACAAACTAGTCTCAATAGCTATCATGACATGAGTTAATTCAAGTTGTACATTTTTAATCAACTTATCATGGCAAAGACTAGTCTATACATATAAAGTCATGATAAATCTAGCAAGTAAGCACATAACATAGCAAGATGTAATGCATTGTAAATATGTCATAACAGGATAATAATCAAGGCTCCATTTAGTTATATTACAATGCAATATGAAATGCAGAAAAATCCAGCTCCCCCTCAACATGTGAAACACTTTTAGTTCAAGTGGAGTTATGTCAACATTAAGATCCAGAAAATCCCAAATGTACTCCCCCTGAACCAGAGCAACAAATATGAGAAGCTGGCAAAGAAACAGAAGGCAATCCTTAAAGTATAGACAAGATATAGAGAAGACTATGATTCAGACTGACTCTCATCTACCCCATATGAATCTAGGTCTAATAGCTAGTCTACTAACACACTAGGGAGTAAACATGTTCCCTGTCTACCCAAGGGTGGCATGACCCTTGCTAGATCGCAAGAAGTGAGTGAACTCAACCTAGTGAGAAGAGAAGCAACTAGAAGCAGCAACCTAGAAGCATAAGATGAGATAAAACAATCTAAGCAGCTACGCAAGACAACCACTCTAGCCTATGCTAGAAGGACTAACCCAAATGCATCCCCATAAAATACAACAGAAAGGAGCAAGAGCATAATAAATAGGATAGATCATGAAGTACAAAGTTTCCCCTCACAACAGTCTATAAGGACAGACCACCCAAGCTCTCCCCGCAAGGATGAAAACCTAAAGCTATCCAAAGGCTCGGTAAAGATATCAGCCAACTGGTGGTCACTCTCCACAAACTGGAGTACTATGTCACCCTTCTCTACATGGTCTCTAAGAAAATGGAATCTGATATCAATATGCTTGGTCCGAGAATGCTGCACTAGGTTCTTGGCAATATTAATGGTAGAAGTGTTATCACAAAAGAGTGGAACACTGTCTATGACTAATCCAAAGTTCCGCAGGGTCGAAGCCATCTAAAGTACCTGGCTGCAGCAACTGGCGGCAGCAACGTACTCGGCCTCTGCGGTGGACTAAGCAACACCAGACTGCTTCCTAGAAGACCAAGAAACAAGAGAAGTGCCAATGGTGGCGGTGCGGAAGTACTCTTCCTATCTATCGGCCCAAAGAAAGTCTCAGATCGGAGTAGACTCTAAGGGAAAGACATGAAGAGGAAGAGTACCAGATACCACAATAAATGGTAGCTCGAAGGTACCGAAAGATGCGCTTCACCGCCTGGGGGTGAGATATGCGAGGAGAAGCCTGAAATCGAGCACACAAACACACAGAGAAATGTATGTCCGGTCTCGAGGCAGTGAGGTACAAGAGAGAGCCAATCATGCTGCGATACTCCTTCTGATCAACTGGCTCGCCATCCTCATCTGGGTCAAGTGAAGCTGTAGATGCCATGGGAGTCAACACCAGCTTACCATCACTCATGTCAAAGCGTCTCAGGAGGTCACGGGTGTACTTGCCTTGATGCAAGAAAGTACCATTCCGAGTCTGCTTGATCTGGAAGCCTAGGAAGAAGGTCAACTCACCCATCATGCTCATCTCAAACTCGGTGCTGATGACATCCGAGAACTATGAAACCAGAGCATGAGAAGAGCCGCCAAAGATAATGTCATCGACATAAATCTGGACGAGCAAAAGGTTAGTGCCATGCCTACGAATGAACAAGGTTTTATCCACCTTACCCATCTCAAACCATGACTCAACAGATATGACTTAAGCCTCTCATACCAAGATTTAGCGGCCTGCTTAAGTTCATACAAGGCTTTGGAAAGCTTGTAGACATGGTTTGGGTATTTGGGGTTCTTGAAACCTGGAGGCTGTCTCACATAGACTTCTTCCTCAATAAACCCATTGAGGAAGGCACTCTTGACATCCATCTGGTAAAGCTTGAAACCCTTAGAAGCTGTAAAGGCAAGCAGAATTCTAATGGCCTCAAGTTTAGCTACAGAGAAAAAGGTCTACTCAAAATCGAGACCCTCAACCTGGGAGAAGCCCTGAGCTACCAGTCTAGCCTTGTTTCGAATGACTAACCCTTCCTCACTCTGCTTGTTCTTGAACACCCACTTGGTCCTAATGACATTGTGACCTCGAGGGGCTCTACAAGCGACCAGACCTTGTTTCTCTCGAAATTCTCTAATTCCTCATGCATGGCATTGACCCAAGACTCATCGGAAAGAGCATGACAAATATCCTTGGGCTTAAAGGTGGCAACGAAGGCAAAGTGGAGACAGAAATGTGATATGCCAGATTTTGAGCGAGTGACACGCTCAAAGAGGTCTCCAATCATCTGTTCGAAAGGATGGTCTTTCTGGATATGTCGGGGAGGTCCAAGGTGAGATGAAGAAGTGGCCTCTACCTCTTGAGCTCATAAGGTAGTTATAGAGCCACTAACTCCAGAAGATGTGGAAGGCATGGGCTGATCTCCTCGAGGTGCTATGGAAGAAGGAGGCTCCTCAGGGGAAGGAAGAACTGGATCAGGTATACAACCCTCATCTCCATCCTCCTCATCATCCACAAAGATGCTCTCGGACTGCTCTAAAGAGCCTGATATATCGGGCCTAATCCCTGGACTGGCCTCATCGAAGGTCACCTCACAGGTTTCTACCATTTTACTAGACTCGCAGTTCCAGACCCTATAGGCCCGCGAAGAAGTCGAGTAACCAAGAAAGATACCATCACAGGAACGTGATTCGAACTTGTCTAGGTTCCCGGACTTCAAGATAAAGCATTTGCATCCAAAACACGGAAATGAGATACACTGGGCTTTCGCCCATATCTCAACTCATAAGAGGTGCGATGCAAGTGTTCCCTGAGAAAAACTCTGTTGGAAACATAGCACGCGGTGGCTATAGCCTCAGCCCAAAACTTCCTCGGTGCAGAGTACTCATCAAGCATCGTCCTACCCATCTCGACCAAGGTACGATTCTTCCTCTCCACTACGTCATTCTGCTGAGGGACGTATGGAGAAGAGAACTGGTGCTCTACACCGGTCTAACCGCAAAACCTCTCAAAGTAGGAATTCTTGAACTCGTGCCATTGTCACTGCGGATCGCTCGTAAGGCATCTAGAAGCTCAACAGAAAGCCTACCAAAGAAACCCCGAAAATATGAAAATGTCTCATCCTTCGAGGCTAAGAAAAACACCCAAGAATACATCGAGAAGTCATCGACCACGACAAGAACATACCACTTCCTCTTCCGATCAGACTTTAGTCGGTCCAACGGTGTCCATATAGAGCACCGTCCGGTGCATATGTCATAGTCATCAGAATCGAGGATGTGAAGCGGCAACCATCTTGCCGTGCCAGCATGGAGCGCAAACAAGATCTTTGACCATCTTGAGTTTCGGCAAACCACGAATGAGATCATGGCCGCTAACTTGGGTCAAATGGTCAAATCCAATATGACCAAGTCTCCTATGCCAGAAAGTGAGGTCACGGGACTCAGAAGCAACCAAACACCGGAGAGGATCACCGGAAGACTCAACAAAATCAGCACGAAAGATCCTCAGATAATGAGAAATCCTGCAAACCAGACTACCCGAAGAATCAAGAATTTTGCAAGCGTTTTTCTTAAAGCTTACATCGAAACCATCATCGATAAGTTGGGAAACCGAAAGCAAATTGTAATGCAGCTTACTCACCAAGGCAACATCTTTTAAAATGAAAGACTCATTAACACGCACTGTACCTTTGGCGATAACGCGCCCAGAAGAGGTATCTCCGAAGGTGATCGTCTCATCACCTGGAGCACGGGCTAGGGAAGAGAACTAATGGGAGTCTCCGGTCATATGACGAGAACAACCGGAGTCTGCAAGCCAAACCTCTCCCTTCCTAGCCCGGTGAACCTGAGTCAAACAGAGAGGAAAGGCTCAGTACTGGGATAAATCAAGAGTGATTTCGGCACCCAATACTGAGTAACACGTCGAGCAGCAGAAGTAGTCAAACACAACTGACCTCTAACTACCCTACGCTCTCTGTCGCTCAAAGAAGCAGAAGGTCTGTGAGCAGACCTGAAGTTGTTGCTGGGTCCGACTGCTACGGGAGAGCGAGTCAGAGCACCGGCAACACGCTGATCTCGCCGCGGGTAGTCATCTCGACGGGGGAAACGAGATCTACCCTCAGAACGATGGAAGTCACGACCAGGGGCTTATCGAGGATGAAAACCAGAAAACTCAGAAAATCCAAGTCCTCGATGCTGCCAAAACCCAGTAGCTGAAGCAACCCTAGACCTCGTGTTGGTCTTAGGAACACTCAAGGTCTGGGGCTGACCCTAAATACGCCTAAGAGCGTCAACACAGTCTCTACATGCGATCTTGGAGCGCTTGAAGCATCGATCGATCTGGTATCCATCCTTCTAACAGAAGGTGCAATGATACTTCACCTTCTGAGAGGTAGAAGTAGCATGATGGGGCTTCGTCTTCTGAGAGGCTGAAGCAACAGGTGGAATCACTTTGCTGTCAGAAATCCCTTGGACAAAGCCCGCTGAATGAATTGAACTTTTTCAGTTCTGGGCTTGACCTTGATCACACCTGCTGCTATCGGTCTGAGAACAGTAGGTGGATGCTTCCTCACATCCTCAAGAAAATCATACCCTAGATCTTGATTGAATTTGCAAATCTTAAATTGGTCTAGAATAAGATTTAGCTTCTTCTTGCCTCCTACAAACCTCTCGAGAGTGTTCATAAGGTACTGACACTCTCGAAAGAGAGAGGTGCAAGAAGAGCAGGGGAAGAAGAGACAGTAGAAGGTAAGGGAGTAGATGAAGAACTAGTAACAGAAGAGTGAATGACTTGTGCACGCACAGCCGACTCAGAAGGGACAGTCCTACTGTTAGCCAATTGGTTCACGTCGCTAGACGTCTCTACCTTACCCTTGGGCTTCTCCCCCACAGCAGCACAAGCATTACAAGCAGAAGGTGGCTTTTCTAGAAGGCTCTTAGTTAGCTTCACACATTTTTATCTAATGCAATCAAGTCAGATTTTAGTTTGTTACAATTAATGCATGGTGAGCTAATAGGGTCCTTAGAAGCACATTGAGCTAATATGTTATTATCATCAACTAATTCTTGAAACTGTTTGCAGACAGATTCAAGTTCAGCAGTAAGCTTGGGACAATTCACACATGAAGCAATAGGCTCAAGTAGAAAAGCTTGTAATTCAGCAATTTTATGATCTGCCCATTTTAAGTTCATCTTCAAATTATTACAACTTTCACAAGTCTCGGGCAGATCTAGCAACATGGTATAAAGACCTCTAAATGCATTATCCTTATCCTCACATGAGGTGCAAGATGTAGTCTCAACAACGGATGAAAGGGGTGCAACCCTACTCAATTCTAGTTCAGGAAGAAGACTAATATTCTCCACCTTAATTATGTCTAGCTCAGAGGACACACTATCATGCAAGGTCCTTAGTTTCTTCATATCACCAATCAGAGCAGTGCATACATCACAGTCGTCACGGGAGGGAGCAGATCTAAGTGAAGTAAGCTCCCATGACAAGCTCTCTACTTTCTTCTCCACTCGCTAACCCTACCTCTAGATCTAGCATGAAATTTACCTAGCTTAAGAAAAGCATCATTAAGCTGGTCGTATGAAGGGTATACCTCGTCGGAGTCGGAGTACAGCTCGTTGTCGCTCACTTCTCCCTCAAGGGCCATGAAGCACATGCCGGAGAAGTCATCGCCATCCTTGGGTTCTTGATCATCTGTCCCGTCGTCGTCGCTCCATCCCTCCACCCCGCTGAGGTCGAGGTCGTCAAAGGCGGTGAGGACGCGGTGGAAGAGCTTCTTGGCTTTGCCAAGGTTGCAGAACTTCTCCGTGCTTTGTGCGTGAACTGGAGGCTTCTTGTTGCGGTTCTTGTCGATGTAGTCGTTCTTGTTCACGCCGCCGAAGTCGCTCTTGCCCTTCTTCAGTTTGGAGCAATTTGCCTGAATGTGGTTGGGGCCACCACACTCGAAGAAAATGATCGGGCCACTCCTCTTCCGATCTCTCACTCTCTTGTATGCGTGGGAAAACGTTCTAGCTAAGAGAGTGGGTTGGTTTTCTGGAAGCTGCTCTAACTGATCATCAGTTACATCACAGAGAGCAGCTAGGGAGAACCCACCAATCAAATCAGAAGAAGAAGAGCCATAAGCTAAACTGGGATCGGTGACTAAGGTCATCGACTGCGACTTCGACCGATGAGAGACTATGTCAATCTCGTGAGTCTTGAGGCGTGAATACAACGCGTCGAGAGTCAGGATCGAGAGGTCGGTCGTGTCTTTAATCGTGGTCACCTTCATCTCCCAAACACGCAAATCAAGAGCTGCGAGCATTTGTCGAGCATTGTCCAAGTCGGGGTATGTGAGACCGACCGCTCGGAGGTTGCTCAGAATCTTGTGAAAACGCGCAAAGCACTCATCGAGGGACTCGCAAGCGAGCATTTCAAACTTGTTGTAATCTCGCTTGAACTGGTCATGTCGAACTGTCTTGATCTGGGTGGTGCCCTCATGGTATGCGTCGAGGGTCACCCAGACGTCGAAAGCCGACGTCAAATGAGAGATGCGATCGAACTCACTCTGCTCAAGCTCTAGATTATGATGTTCCTTGCCTTCGCATTCGCCTCAACATCAGCCATGTTTCCGACATTGATGTTCTCATCGGCAGGAACAGCATACCGGATCTTGACCTTCCGCCAGATGGCGTAGCCCTGAGCCTGGATGTAGGTCTCCATCCGACTCTTCCAAAAGGGATAGTCAATCCCATCGAAGATCGGGGGCTTGGTGGAGAACGTTTAAGATCTACGAGGAAGAGCTAACCGGCTCTGATACCAATTGTTGGATCGAAAACGGCAACAGAGGGGGGTGAATGTTGCTTTCAAAAATCAAACATCGAACTAAAGGAGCTATACCAGAAATTCTGCTAACTGAAAACAAACAAATAAATACTACAGCTTGACAATCTAAAGAGATACGTAAGGCGAAAAGCGAGAGAGCGTTCGGCAAGCAAAAAGTGAATACTTGATCTAACTGCAAACTGAAAAACACAGACAAGCAGAGCAACAAAATTGGACAAAATAGAAAGCGCTGTCTTTGCAAAGAAGATGGCACAAAAGCGATTGACAAGAAGAGCGTAAGACACAAATTAGTCAAGAGAACAAGAGCGAAACTGCACCCAAATTGCTGCGGAAAACAGACTCGATTTCTGATTTTTGATACTGCTGAAAACTGCACAACAAGAAAGACTATAGCTGGACTGAAACAGAGAAGGCACATTAGCAAAACTGAAAAAGAACAGCAAACACTGAAGCTGCCGAAAACCAAATCTCTCAATGCAGACAGGGAGAGCAAAGAATAGGAAAACCCTTACACACTCTCTCAATTAGCACTAGAGAGCACCTCTCTAATTATAGCCTCCATAATGGGTTCACACCATGCTTTACCCATTAAGCCTCCACCAACTCAATGCTTTATCCAAACCCGCTTCCTTTTGTGCAGCTTTGCGCTTTTACCAAAACGCCCCTCCTGCACCTTTCGGGAAGCTTCCTCATTCCTTGACGTCCAAGCCTCGCAACCACCTCGAGTCCTTGCCGTCTTCGGCACATCCTGACCGCTCCGACCTCAACACCGCATGTGCCTAGTCCGGTCATCCCATGCCTCGCCACGACTCCACCTCAAAGTCCTGCAGCCATCACAGATAAGAAACACATCACATAGCACCGCTCGAGATAACGTAATCAACAATAGCATTAAGAGAAATCTTAAGCATGAAAAAGCCAAACCCTGTCGAATCGAAAGAATAGGCATCCTAAGCACTTCGACCAAGTCTAACCAAGTCCGATCGAAGCCGTTTGCACCGCGCAACGACATGGTCCGAACCACACAAACCAAACTCGACTTTCAGAACGCGTGTTAATTACTCATCACAGACATGGGAGCACATCCACATGGTCTCTCAGATGAACAACAAGGATCATGTATCTTGTGGTTATTACACCTGGTGTGTACAAGGTGAACAACTTCGAAGTAGTAGTTCTTATAAGTTGCCTTTCTATACTTAATTTCTGAATGTGATAAGGCCCTGAGTGGTGTTGAATCTTCTGATCTCGAGAGTGACAATATAGAGCTTTCTGGAACAGAAAGCAATGGTCCTGTTAGGTATGCATTTACCATTATGTTATTGATTATACCACAGCTCTTGATTGTAGTTTCCATTGGTTCCATTAGATGATACGGAACTTAGGGAGGAAACAAAGTGTAAAATTGTAATGGAGAAAGTTTGTAGTCTCTTAAGCTTACATCTTTATTTATATATCATATATATTTTTGTTTGGAGCTGTCTAGGTTGTAATTTAAATATTCTTTTGTAGGCTTTCATTTTATATGAATATACATATAAATCCGCTATTAAAATAGAAAAACCGGTTACAAGGCTGAGTACAAGGCCGATTACCGTATAATCACTACAAGGTGAGGTGACCGAGCGAGTACCAGTTACCAAGTTTTTGAACCTTGGTTTAGGGTATGACATGTGGGCCACGGTGATTTTGTTTGTGTTAAGCAAGCTTTGTTGAGTCAACACCATGCACTACTGCAGAGAAGGCTATACTGGATGCCTCATCACAAACGATTCCCTAAAATCCATCAGTATTGTAATAATCACAGACGGTTTTACAAGCATAACTGTCTTTGTTACCAGCGATGGTTAGAACTGTCTGTGATACATAATTATCACAGACGGTTCTTATTAAGAACCATTTGTGATGTATCATAGACAATTCATATAAAATTGTATATGATGTCTACAATTATCACAGATATTTCTTTATAAAAACTATTTGCGATACATAATAGACGGTTTACAATAAAAACCGTATGTGATATCTTATATATCAAAGATTTTTTCAATAAAATCTATCTCTGATATTAATTTTCTATATATGCTAGGGCGAAAACCTAACTCACTGTATTCCTGCACACACCTAGATTTTTTCAACAACCTGTGTGCCTTCTCATCCCCCCTTCTCCACCTCTTGCGCTGCATCCTCTTCCTCGGCTCCCCGTCGCCGTCGCCTCCTCCTTGACTCCCCTTTTTTGCTGCTTCTCCTCCTAGCTCCCCGTCATTGTCGCATCCTCCTCGGCTCCTCGTTGCGTGGCTCCTCCTGACTACCCATCACTATCACTCAAGATGTGCATTTCTATACTTATGTGAGTGCCATGACATGTATGAATGGTTGATATGTGCATCAGTGTGATGCTACATTTTCATAGGTGATCCAATTTAATAAACTGCTATATGGTAATTCATTTGGGATTCCTTGCTGATAAAAAGCAAATAAAAATAGAATATTTGACATGCATAGAGAATATAACTTGAAAAATAAAATTTTATATGAATGTTACTACTGTTCCTAAACTGGAATCATAAGTTTGGCCCAAACATTAGTATGAATAGGGTTTTCTTTATGTCAAGCATGTCCTTGTAGTTATAAAATTCTACATGATTGATTAATCAATTCGAAGTATAGAAACATACTAGTGTGATTCAATTTGCTATGCTTAAATTGTAGTATTAGTGTCGTGTTTCAGTTAATGCAAATGTATGTGCATACATGCATGCATGAGTTATAGCTTCTAAGAAAAATGATGTTTTTTGAAAAAAGAGTGCAACTGACACCGGAGATGGCGTCCACATAGTCTTCATCGAATGCGTCCGATAACCATCACAGAGGTCCTTCGAGATTGAAGATATCTTTTGACATTGAGGTAGTAAACTACACAACATAAAGTCACAACTCACAACTTATTTATTCTTGATTTACATGGATGATGTCCATATATTTTATGATAACACTAACATAATTTTGCACATCCCATAATTTAAATAAGTTAGAGATAAAGTCAGTTCCCATATCACACTTGACACCTTAAACTATGTTAGTTAGAGTAGTAGTTGTTTTAAAACACCCTTCCAATGAGATCTTATAGAAATAATATATATCAAGATGAGAAAAAGATAACTAATTGTCCACAATTTCTTCTGAAAAGTAGTCAGACTGCTCATGTTGGTATTTCTCAGCAACTACAAGACGAACATTAAATCACTTAACACTTGGGCTTCAAAGGGCATGAAGCAACCACACGCTCTAGTGTGTCAGGTTCTATGAAGTATGGCTGTTGTCTCTTACTCCTTATCATGTTGTGTGTTGGACTTGATTCCTGTTTTAGGCTTACTTCGCCGCCTTCTTCACGATTATCCACCAGCTTCTTAGGACTAGAGATGAAGAAAAGGAGTGCGAAGAAGATGATGGCTAGTCGCGAAGAAGGCGACGAGTACACCTAAGACAACAACTAAACCCAACACGTGGTACGATGAGGAGGAATAGGCATCAGTTATGACCTAATTCAAGAATATGACACACTTGAGTGTGTAATTTGCTTCATGCCCTTTGAAGACAAGTGTATAGTGCCTTAATGTTTCTTTTGGAGCTATTGAGAAATACCACATGAGTAGCCTAACTACTTTCTAGAAAAATTTGTGGATATTTGATTCTCTTTTTCTTATCTTGGCATATATTATTGCTACAAGATCTTATTAGAAGAGTGTTTTAAAACAACTATTACTCTAACTAACATAGTTTTAGCTGTCAAGTATGATATGTGATCTGACTTTGTCTCTGCCTCATTTAAATTGTGGCATGTGCAAGACTATATTAATGTTACCATAAATATGGGGCATCATCCATCTAAATCAAGAACAAGTTGTAAGTTGTGACTTTATATTATCTAGTTTACGACTTTACTCCTTCTAACGACTGGGCATAACAATCAACTTAAGTACATTCGATCTTAATGAACTCTCCGACGTTCAAGGATGGCTCTCCACCTTCTTGATGACGGAGGTCATTGACCCGAAGGGAGAGTTCAATTCTGGCAACAACAATTAATAAATGTTCAATATTTGATTCAATTAGAAATCATTCAATTGTAACTCATTCAGTTGTAACTCATTTGTGTGATATGTGTAATGATTATTGTATGCTATAAGATCTGCAATTATCTATGATCTGCTTGCTTGTTTTCAGAGGGCATGTCTAGCATTTTCTGAGGCTAGCCGAAAAACAGAAATTTTTTTAGCTATACAAAGAATCATTACAGAAGGTTTTTTGTATTAGCCGTCTGTGATAATTAACAACACAGACACAGACGGTTCTTTTTAAAAACCGTTTGTGTTGTGACTTATCACAGACAGTTTAGGAGTTGTCTGTGATAACCATATATTGTCATAGATACAATAAATCAGACGGTTCAGAAACCGCCTCTGATGAGGGTTACAGACCGTCTGTGATGACCCTATGTGTGGTAGTGATGAGGTATGCTATGTCAGTGAAACATGTACATGTGTCAAAACCACTGCAACGTCTGATGAAACGGGTGGAATGGCTTTAAGGGGTTAAGTTATCCGCTTTGATGGTTGATGGGTGTCAAATATCTGATTTTATAGTTAGAGGTTGATTTTCGAAATCTCACAAGAGCTCAGAGGGGTCAAATAGACTTATTCCTTGTAATTCCATTCCTCGGACTATTCCATCTTAGCTTCTATTTCTTATATGTCCAAAAGCACATCGCCCCAAAATATAAATATTAGATATAATCAAAATATAATTGTTAAGCTGATATGTTGTTGTCTCCACTTAGCTTCTACTTCTTATTTGTCCAAAAGGGTATCATCCCGGAACGTAAATATTAGATGTATCAAAAAATAGATGTTAAACCTGGCCTGTTGCTGTGCAAATTCCATGAGAAATATGCAGTGTTCTAGATTGGGACAATGATTTTGTGCACATGGGTACCTTGTACCCATTTTGGTTTGTGTATTTTCACTAAAGTCACAAAATTCAAAACATTTAGACTGTGGCACCATTTCAAACAGTGATAGGTTTTGGCTTCTAACCGTTTGGAACGTGTTGCCCTCTTAATATAGCTTTTCTTTTCCCCCCTCTTTCTTTTTATTTTTTTCCTTTACATTATTCGTGGAGGTATAACGGTGTTTTTCTTTTTTCCTTTTAAAAAGCTAACAGCAACTACAACGTTATTTTAGCCAAAAGGCACAACACTTTGGAATAGGGCCAATGATCCACTAAAGTGTTTTCCTTGTGCATTACTCCCCCAGTCACACATACATATAGTTTTGGGACTTTCAAAATTTGGCTATCAATATATTTTTAAATATTTAGATTTGATGCATTAAAATCATATGTATAGATTTGTCTCGAAAAATATAATCATAATATTATAATTTTATAAATTATATTATAAAAAATTAGTGGTTAAAGTTATATTTTGAGGACCATGTCAATATCTAAAACGACATGTATTTGCAGCTTGGAGGGAGTATATCCATCAGATGGAATCAAACGGCAAGGAGAATATGAGGTGAATCACTCTTTTGGTCCACAGTTTTTACTCGGCTTTATTATAAAGATAGGATATATCTTCAAATATTCACCTTTAGTTTTACTAATGACATTACACACTAGGGCATAAATTAAGACATTAAGAATCCAGCAATAAGAGCTGTGCATCACAGTCTGAATACAACCTTTTCTTCTACTTACATGCGGGATGTGCATTATCCATTTACATAACTTCAAGGCCCGTTCGAAATGCAGAAATTTCACAGGTATTTCGTTGCGTTGTAAGCGGGGTCTAAAACATGATGACAAAGGATAAATGAACTAGGAATACGAAAGGGAATTTTGACATTTTCTTTAGATGCGATCGATACCAGCATGACTAGAATTTCAGCTGTAATAGAACATTGTTTCTTGTATTCTGTTCTGTCTGGCGGAATGCAACATCACGTGTATTCAGGCTACACGTGATGAGCTTGGCCGCTTCCTTCTAACTAGGGAGAGATGGGAGATGGTACTCGCAGGTCGCGAATGCACCGGTGGCGGAGGCGATGGCCTGTCGAGATGGCGTGCAACTGGCGATGGAGTGGGGCGTCCAAAAGGTTGCTGGTGAAACCGATTTCCAGAGTGCTGTTAATCTGTGGAATACTTGAGGTCGGCACCAAGCGGCAATCATTCCAGTTGGGGCGGATTGAGGATCTTAGCGGGGATTTGTGGATTTTCAGTTGCGTTTTATCCATCACAATGCTGATACGGCAGCTATCTTTGTGCCAAGTAGGTTTTAGAGAGTAGACAATGATGTACCTGGCTTAGCCAGACACCAGACTTCATTAGTTGGCCCTCTTCTTTTCGGCTGCGACCGTTACTTTTTCATATTTGTGCGAATAAACTGAATACCGATAAATCATTTTGAAAATATTGTCCTAATAAACTGCTTCAAAACGATGATGAAGAAACCATCCTGTTTATTTATTTGGAGAAGCCATAAGTTATAAGATATAAACTATAAATTAAAAAGAAATGAGCTGTTGTCTACTCCATGATTGTACCCATTTTTCTGAGTAATAAAATTTGAGCAAATCTTTTTTTTTCAAATACCTGCTATCCAAGAAGGGTGTACTGTAACATGCAAAATATAGTTAAAGCACATGTACAAATAGCTATGGAAAAATACTAATGAACACTTGATTTTTGTGATTTATTTAAATTTGTAACCTTTGTGTTTGAATAAGATTATTGCATAATCCCCTTATTACACCCGGGGGTCCGGCGAGGAGACCGACGCCACGTCGTCCCGCGCCTGCCCCGCTCCAGCGCGCGCGCCGCGTGTCTAGCGAAATTCGCGTACGGTCGGGGGAGACGTTTTGCGAAAAAACCCCCCAGTTTTCCTGAAATTACGTACAGGTCCTTGGTTCTCGCAAATAGGTCCCTGGGTTTTTTAGCCCCTCTCCTTTTGCTGGATGGCCCCCCGCGGTTTCCGAAATTGCGCACGGGTGCTCGGTTGTTTACGTACAGGTCCTCGGTTCTTGCAAAAGAGCCCTTGGTCCCTGTTTTTTTGCGGAATGGCCCCCCGCGGTCTCCGATTTTTCGCACGGGTCCTCGTTTATTTACGTACAGATCCTCGGTTTTTGCTAAAGAGCCCTTGGTCCCTTTTTTTTCGAAAAACCCCTCCGGTTCCTCTGAAATTACACATCCATCCTTAATTTTTTTAAAAAAACCCGTCTCACGAATTTTTGTCTCTTTTATTTCGATCCACATGGTAGCTAGCGCGGCGTGCCGCCGCGCTTATGTGTCTAGTAATCATTATAAAAGGAAAAATAGCAATTCTTTGAAGAAACAGCCCACTCGGCCGCTCCGCTCTCGGTCCAAAAAGCCCTAAACCCCCTTTCCCCAATCCTCGCCGCCGGCTCCCTGCTCCGCCGCCACGTTTGGGACGCCCACCTTCTCCACCCTCTTCGGGACCCCTTCCTCCAGCCCCGCCTTCGGGACCCCCTCCACCACCCCAGCCTTCGGCACGCCTTCCTCAAACCCCCGCCTTCGGCACCCCTTCCACCACTCCGGCGTTCGGCGTGCCGTCGTCCGCCCCTGCCTTCGGCACCCCGTCGTCGACTCCCGCCTTCGGGGCGCCCTCCTCCACTCCGGCATTCGGCGCCCCGTCCTCGGTCCCGGCGTTTGGGACGCCCTCGTCGATCCCGGCGTTCGGCGCGGCGCCGTCGCCAGCACCGTCACCGTTTGGGTTCCAGCAGCAGACGACGCCGTCCCCGTCGCCGTTTGGGTTCGCTGGCGGGGGCGGCGGACAGATCACCACCCAGATGGCCCCCGTCGCGCCGCTGCCGCTCACGCCCTCCGACCGTGACATCCAGGTCCGCAATCCTAGGAGAAATATCGGCCTTTCGTAATGGTATGAGGAGCGAACGGCTCACGAATTGGATGCTTTTGAGTGCTTGTAGGCTATCGTGGATGCGTATAAGGAGGACCCGGGGAACCCTCGCTATGCTTCTAGGGTTACGTCGCCATTTGCATTGCAATAGATCGGGGTTGATGCAATTTGGTTGACGCATTTGTCTGTTTTGATTTGGCAGCATCTGTTGTTTAGCGTGACAGAACCTTCGCAAAGGGTGAAGCCAGTCGCAGTATCTGATGTGCGTATTTGGATAATTTTTTTTAATCAATTTATATACTGTCTTTTTGGTGGTATTGTTCTTGGATATCTTAGTGCGTTTGTGTTAATTTGTGGATGTGGATCTGGGCGGAAGCTATGGGGAAGCTTGATGGCATGGATAGTGCGGATGGGAGAGGCTGTTGCCTCAACTTGTGCAGGGGTTTAAAGATCTTTCCTACCGGATTAAGGTATAGTATTGGAACAAGATGCCTTTCATTGGATGTGTTGAAATTATCTTCTACGATAAATCACTAGTTTAAACGGCCTCAATATATGGTTATATATGACCTATGCAAGTGTTTTACAAGTGAAATAGATATGAAATGCTGATATGTGAACTTCTAAATCATCTTCGCTCTACATGTAATTTTAAGTATACATGATAAATAGCATTGTGCTCTATCTGTCATTTCTTTTTGGGGTTGGGCATCTTTTTTCAATGCAAGTGAGGATGTCAAGGATGTTAGGCACATTAGTGTTAGTGTTAAGACTATTCACATACATTTTGTACTTATATTTTTATTTTATAATCTTGAACTGTGCGCCAAAATGATCATTCACCACATAATGATTCTTTCCAAATGGCAAACTGAAATGAGTAAATATACCTGTTGTAGGGGTGGCCCTCATCTAAGCCCAGCCGGCCTACTAAAGGATTGTAAAGCCCAAAATGAGATATATATAGTGACATAAATACCCCTGTGGAGGGTACACGAGTGTAAGGACATGGTTGTAAAATACTCCTCACACACGCACGCACATATATATATATATATATATAGTAAAAATAACGAGTGCTCCTTGGTGTCCGGGCACCATAAGTCTAAAATAGGTATGTATCACGTGCGAAAAAATTTAAAATTTCTTGGATATCAAATTTAACTAGTTTACTAACTAGTTCAAACAAGTTCGAACTGAAATTTGAACTGTAGTTGCCTTTTTTATTGGTAGTTTGATTGTAAGTATGTGCTGATTATATATATAAATCAGCAAAGTATATGATCTAAATTCGTTCAAAACTTTGAATTCGAGTATATTTTACAAAGGTATATGTTTCATTTGAATTGTTATAGATGGGTATATACCCTAAAGCGATATTTTCAAAAACATACCGAATTCGGGTTGAATTCGCGCATTTGAAATCAAGGTGCCGGGCACCACGGTGCCCAATTCGGTGTCTATATATATATATATATATATATATATATATATATATATATATATATATATATATACAAGCATTGTTCATTCGTCATCTCCACTACCACACTCTTACTTTCTTGTTTGGTTAGTAGCCACAACAGTTGGCGTCGCTCATGGGGACGACTGAGCAAGCCTTGAGATCTGAGGAAAGATGGCACCCAAGAAAGCTTCATCGACAACAAAGAAGAGGAGCACAACGACGCTCGTAAGCCGAGCCTCTGCGGCAAAGAAGCGGCGCAGATGGCAATGCCGGTGTTGCGACCACGACGTCGACACCCATGACATGATGGTCGACCCTACCGGCGCGGCGATTGGCGCCGGTAGTACCGACCGGGTCACCGGGAGCGGCGACGTTGATGCCCGTCTTGGCATGGCCACCGCCCGTGCCGACGCGGAGCGCCGGGTGGCTCCGGCGGCAACGTCGGCCTCGTCACCGACCCCGGAGCCCACCACACCGGCGCACCGGGCAGCTCCTAAGCACAAGCTGTAGTCGCCGCCAACCAGGGGGTTCGTGTCGGCGCTCAAGCCAGGGGAGAATGCCTTGCTGACGGCCCTTGGCACGTTGCGGCATGGTGGTAGACCTCCGCAGGTAGTGCGGGAGATACAAGAGGCTCGGGAGCCAAATCCATGGCCACGGGCGGCAGAGCCCACGCCTAAAGCAAAGGACACGGCGACGCCCTATGTCGATCGCGTCCGCTTTGGCGCATGGATCCGGAGTCCCCCCTCTCCGCAGGCCTGCAGCAATCGGCGTGGCCGGAGGACTTCAAATTCCCCACCACCATCGAGCCGTACAAAGGCGACACGGACCCCAGAAGTTCATGCACGTGTACGAAACCGCTATAGAAGCCGCGAGCGGGGATGACTCCACCAAGGCGAAGGGGCTGCCCCTCGCATTGCAGGGAGTGTCACTCTCTTGGTTCTTCACCATAGAGCTGAACTCCATCTATGCGTGGGAGCAGATTCGCGATCGTCTCTACAACAACTTCTAGGGAAACTACGTCGAGCGTGTTGACGCGGATTAACTCTTCGCTATCAAGCAAAAACCCTCGGAGAAGCTCCGAGAGTACTTCAAACGCTTCGCCAAGGTTCGCTACCAGGTCAAGGATGTCAACGAGACCACATCAACGCGGCAATCCAGGGCCTCCGCTTAGGGCTGTTGGCCGAGTACAATGCGCGCAAGCCGATAAAAACGGTGGCCAAGCTCTTCGACAAGATGGAAGAGTACGCCAGGGCGGAGGAGGATGCACAGCGGCGTAGGGGCGATGACTCCAACACCAATCAAGCGGAGGACGCCTCCGAGCACAAGGACGCCTCCGAGCACAAGGACACCTCCAAGCGTAAGCAGGACTCGTCGAACGATAAGCCCAAGTGCAATCAACGCTGATCCTAGAAGGCCCGCTATGTCTTCGACATCGAAGGCGGCACCGAGGACAGCGCCTCCGCTGGTCGAGGACGAGGTCGCAGAGGCCGGGGGCGAGGGCGCGGTCGGGGCCGAGACGACCCCGCACGGAGGAAGACCATCAGCACTACGGCTGGTGGTGCTAGGTGCATGGTCGCGGCGATCACCTCACGCGGGCATGTACCGCCATCGCGGTGCTTTGCCAGAGCGTCGCCAGGGATAGAGTCCTGGAGGCGGGGCCACCACCGTGGCCCACGGCGGCGAGCCCCAAGAGGCCCCTGCGGATCTGAGCCCGGAGGAGCCCAACCGGATCATAAACGTCATCTCTGGGGCTCTTCGCTGGAGTTCTCCTCGGCGCGGCAGCAAAAGGCTTATGCGCGTAGGTTGCACCACGTGGCGGCGTACCCGGCGCAGGCACCGTCGGCCTGGGCGCAACACGACATCACCTTCACGCCTGCCGACGCGGAGGGCGTTGGCTTCCCCCACCAGGATCCCCGGGTCATCCAGGTTGCCATCGCAGGCTGCGACGTGAAACGTGTCCTGGTCGATGGAGGTAGCTCCGCTGACATTCTGTTCGCGGCGGCTTTCGACGAGATGGGTATCCCCCGAAGCCGCCTGGGCCCCTCGGGAATCCCACTACAAGGCTTCGGGGGCCAGCCGTTGAAGGCTCTAGGCCAAATACGCCTGCAAGTCTCCTTCGGCCTGGGCGGCAACTCGAGGAGCGAAGACGTCACCTTCGACGTTGTTGACCTCCCGTACCCATATAACGCCATATTGGGCCTGCTTAAGTCCATACAGTGCTTTGAAAAGCTTGTAGACATGATTAGGGTATTTGGGGTTCTCGAAACCTGAAGGCTGTCTCACATAGACTTCTTCCTCAATAAAGCCATTGAGAAAGACACTCTTGACATCCATCTGGTAGAGCTTGAAACCCTTAGAAGCCGCAAAGGCAAGCGAATTCTAATGGCCTCAAGTCCGCTACAGGGCAAAGGTCTCCTCGAAGTCTAGACCCTCAACCTGGGAGTACCCCTGAGCAACCAGTCTAGCCTTGTTTCGAATGACTACCCCATCCTCACTTTGCTTGTTCTTGAACATCCACTTGGTCCCAATGATATTATGACCTCGAGGGGGCTCAACAAACGTCTAGACCTTGTTTCTCTCGAAACTCTCTAGCTCCTAATGCATGGCATTGACCCAAGACTCATCAGAGAGAGCATGACAAATGTCCTTGGGCTCGAAGGAGGCAACAAAGGCAGAATGGAGACAAAAGAGTGACATGCCAGATTTTGAGCGAGTAACTCGCTCAAAAAGGTCTCCAATGATCTGCTCTGAACGATGAGATTTTTGGATATGTCTAGGAGGTCCAGGATGAGATGAAGTGGCCTCTACCTCGTGAGCTGACGGGGTAGGAACAGAGCCACTAGCTCCAGAGGAAGCAGAAGGCATGGGCTGATCACCTCGAGGTACGGTGGAAGAAGGCACCTCAAGGGGTGGATGAGGGACTGGATCAGGTAGACAACCCTCGTCTCCATCATCCTCATCATCCACGAAGATGGTCTCAGACTGCTCTAAAGAACCTGAGATGTCGGGCCTAGTCCCCGGACTGGCCTCATCGAAAGTCACTTCACAGGTCTCTACAGTGCGCTACCTTATTACATTCCCTTGGTACCTAATCAATTCAGAAACCATCAGAGTTCGAACTGTTTGATATCACAAGCATCCCGATTGTAATACCCCGAAAAATTCGAAATTTTTGAATTTTCTTGAAATTCTTTTAAATTTGGATTTCTTTCCCAATTTGGCAAATTCCAGTAAAATACGCCTTCCCTTTTTGGCAAATGCGCCTTCCCCCTTCTCTGGCGTCTCTCGCGTGCGTGTGCCTCTCCACCGCCTTGAAGCGAACGCCGCCGCCGCCACCTCCATGTTGGATATTTTTCGCCATCGCTTCCTCGCGACGTCACCCCTGTGCCGTGTCCACGAATCACCCGCACGCCTTACTTGCTCCCTCCTCGCGCCACGCATCTCGCCACGCCGCTGCCGCCGCCAAGCATACCTCACACCCGTTTCGCGGCTTCTCCTCACGGAGAGTCAAATTGCGGGAAGGGGATTAGCAGAAGCACAGTGCCAGCTCCCCCTCATAATTCTTTGCCTCTCCAGTGCCTCCCCCTTCCCCGCTCGGTGTGGGAACAGCGCACCCGAAAGTACCTCACCGTGGTTACTGCCGCGCGCCGCCCGTAAGAGCTCAATCCCTCTACCTAGAGTCTTCTGGCATCCCTACAAACCTTCACCCACATCCGATTGGACTCCCATCAATCCTATCGCCGGCAATCGTCGCCCCTGAACCCGGTAAGCCGCTCACCCTATCTCCCTTGTTTCACTATCATGCTTCAATTGCTTTGAGCCAGAGCACCTCCTTGGCATGCCAAACACACTGGTAAACCCAACCGGGCATGAGCATTTCCATAGAGCATCTTGGCCAGATTAATATTCTGAATACAAATTTGGTCTCTATTACTTGAAATGCAAATTTTATTAATTTAAATTTTGCCTTTTTTCCATAATCAATTCTAAATAAATTTGAATTCCACCATTGTGCTAAAATTTAAGTTCATAAATTCAAGACCCTAAAAAAAATCCTATAAATACAAAAAAATACGTCATCTTGATTAGTTTAATATTTTAAGCCCACTTTTGATCTACATTCCTTTAAAACCAAATTTTATAAGTTTAGAGTCCTCCACTCTGTCAAATCTAGTTTCAAATACATCTAAACCCTTTGTTCATCGAAAACTTGTTAACACCTAGATCCACTTTATTCCCCTGAGTCCATTTGCACTTCCCAACTCCGCACTACCGCCTTCAATTCTAGGAAAGCTTAAACAACCTCGACGAATATCTTATTCTTAAAAATCAACGCTGTCCACATCTTCGGCCATTCGCCAAAAATTCGTTTCTCACATATCCAACCTCGGCCATCTCGAGTCTATGAATCCTAGTCTTAATTTCATTGAGTCATATCATTCGATGCTTGAACCTTAATCACCTCATAATCCCTCTTTATGTCTTTTTATTGTTTATTTGCATTTTGTTCCCGACTTGCATCTCATAAGCGGGAATTGTGTGTGTGTTCGTTTTCCGCTAGTAAGCGGACCAAACAAATTGGTCAACTGAAGAACTGCAAAGGCAAGCGAAGCAAGATTGAAGCCGGTCAAGAGGACCAAGAACAACAGAAAGGAGGCAAGTCACATGTTGTTGATCATATAGAATCCTATGAAATTTACATTATTTACTTAATTATTTTCATTATTGATAATTGTGAAATGATAATTGCTTAAAATAAAATGTTTAGAATGTCATGTTATTTAGTTATTCCTACCACTGAGAAATGTCCTCTCTTGATTGATGGCCATATTCACCTTGACAACCATAGTAACTATGGAAATACTGTATTAAGATTTATAGATCATCTCATTCAAAGATTTTGTACTACTAAGTGATTTGGTCGTTGGTCGGTAGATTTGAAAACCCGAGCTAGGGTAGGGTGGTATGGGACACCGCACCTAAGTCGGTGATGCTTGGAGAAACTTGTACTAAGGTAGGGGTCGAATGTGAGGCATCACGATGTGGTTGTACTCACGACCAAACCTTAGGAAAAACGGGGTAGGGGTCAGAATGTGAGACATCACGATGTGGTTGTACTCACGACCAAACCACGGGGAGCAGGCGAGGGTGTATGTGGCACATCACGATGTGGTTGAGTCACGACCAAACCCCGGGGATGAAGGCTGATTCAGCCTGGTGAAAAATATGAGGACAAGAACCTTGTGGCAAGTAAAAGACACAATGATCGCCCAACCACAAGTGTTGATACGTCAACCCTGGTCTAGTAACTGCTCAAGTTTGATTGAACCTCTACAAAGCAGCAGAGGAAGGCTGGGTGCGAGTCCATACGGAAGGGGTTAAGCGAGGTACGTATGGAGGTTGGTTATCTTATGTGAACAATCTGATCAATCGAATTGAGTTTCGATTATGTGTTATGTGAGCCGCACAATAGTAGGCTAAGATAAGTCAGGAGTTGCCTGAGCTTATTGGGAGGCCTACTAGGTAGAGGCTATATAAAGAATTGAGCAGTGAAAAGCTTTGTTTTCTTAAGACCAGACGTGGGATTAAGAGATCTTGTGGGTAAAGCAGGGCAGCTCTGCAGAGTGAAATAAATGGTATTCGAATACGCCGTGCTTCCGGTTAATGAAGCTGTGTTAATTGGGTGATTCCATCAATGAGGCATAAGTAGTGTTTCTGATGTTGTTAATTTGAGAAATGATGAAACTTTATCTGATGACAGAAAACCCCCTTATCTTAAGGAGAAGTGTTTTAAACTTCTGTTTGTTTGCAAATAAAAGTGCATCCACCTCATAATAAAACAACTATACATCCCTCTTTAGGAAATCCTAGCAAGTAGTTATATAAGGTTCCACATGTGATTTGCTGAGTACGGGGTCGGAGTACTCAGGCTTGCATAATGTCTCCCCCAACAGATACAAGAAGAAGAAAAGGCATGTCAAGATTGCGTGTTAGGGTTGCGACCGCACTCAAGCGTTCCTGTGGAGTTTTCTTCGGCTCTCTGTATGTAAGTTCAGTTTTGGGCTTAAACGCCCGTATTGTCATTACAAATTGACCATTAGGTCTTATTTTAATCAAATTAACTCCTTTTAAATGTTCGTGAGCAGGTATGATATACTTTGGATCCGCAACTGAACTCCTGGGCTGTTGCGGGTGGTAAAACGTCCCTGTTCCCAAAAATGGGGGTGTTACACCGATCGGCAACAAATCCAAGTTTGCTCTACTCAACTCAGTGCTTGCTTCCAAACTATGCATCACTCCACCACAATGTTTCCCATACCTTTCTCTGCAGCAAATTTAATGGCTTGAAAATAGGCTTCCGCCTCCGCCCGGATCGGCTCATGCAAAAACCAACATTTTTCCGGTGCCAGCAAACAACACTTCTACGGTATCATTCCTAGTAATGAAACCCCATCCACTAGAATTGAAGGCACCCATAAAACCTATGGTTTATAATTTTTAGACTATTCATATGAGATAGTATGAAGTAATAAAAACTTGCGTACGATTTTAGCCAATATAAATGAAGTCGTTACAGTATGTATTATAATTAATTTATAAGCTTCGTCTTAAAAAGTGACTTCGTTTGAAAGTTAGTTATTATACAAAAAGCCAAAAATAGTTTTTAGAAGTTGAAAAAAGAGACGATATTCAGCATATAAAATAGTCGGCTCTGGAGGATTCCAGTGTGGGTGAACCCTTGTTGCCTTCAACATCATATTCACGTTGATCAGAAATAAACATCATACTCACGTTTACAGGAATTAGCCACAAACATCAGCCCCTCCGCATGCCTTCTGTTGTCTCCTTCTCGAATACTGTTCTATTCTGACCACCACAACCACACCAATAGATTGAGACAAATTGTTTGCTCTCCTCCAAGGACAACAGAAACTAGTATAAAAGCTGATGTTATAAAATGTATGTCAAAAATAGATGATCAAAACAACAAAAGATGAAGATTTAACATAAAAAACCCTTACGAAAAGCCATGAACGCATGAATGCAGAATTTACTATATGAGAAGAAATTACAACCACGAGAAACTTCGGTGTGTCTCAACCGTATGACTATAGAAGTATATATATATATAGGTTAGGGAACAAGAATTCTAAGAGATTATGAAACCGATATGAGGTCGACGTATGTGTCTATTTGGACACGTATATGAATTTGTGTCATACTCTAATAATCTGACATTGATTTTTTCTTCTTTTCCTCCCCTCTCTCTCTCTCTTGAATCGACTTGACTTCTTTGCCTCACATTGGCTGCAACCCAACGCGAGTATGGAGCCTTGGTATCTAACACAGACTTTGATCCGAGTCAAGTAGATTTAGTGGCGAACTCAGAAATAAAATGTAGCTAGGATGGACTCGTAAGTGTGAAACAAATAGTATTACTCAAAAGCAAAATAATTCATGATTAAACTATAGAGATGGAGTATTTTGATGCCGATGGACACCAAGATAAAGGTGAATCAAGCAGTGGAAAAGAAACTAAAGCTAGATTGATGCAAGCAACAAATGAAGCACCTAGCTAATTTTCTGTCTGGCAAGTCTACAAGTTGATTGGGGTATTTGTTCATTTTTGTTTTGTCAGATCGTGGAGTTGTCTTTTCATGGATGATGTATCTGGCTAGTGAATGCTTTGTGTTTTTTTTTTTGTTTTCTCCTTTCCTCTTGTACCTGGGACAAGTTACTTTCAATACAAGCGAGGGAAAATCCTTTTGTCTAAATAAAAAGACATAATCTGCGAGAGTTATATAAATCTAAATAAGTACTAAGAGAACAATCAGCATGTTTCACTTGATAAATATTTAACATGGAAAGAGATTATACTATATTCATTCCTTTCAGTATATATTCAAAGCAAAATATCGAATAGATTGACTGCTCCAATGCCAGTTCGTTCCATTGGTTTTATACTTTTAGTTTAAAATGTTGCCTTCAAGATCGAAACTTTTGTTGAGGAAGCAGACTGCAATTCTCTTTTAGCATTTTCATTTACACTGAAAATGACATTCTTGAATGCACTTCGAAGAAAAAGAGCTTTAGAAGCATCCTGAATTCAAACAACAACTATTCATAAACCATATTACAGAATACAGAATAAGAAGCTTGTTTGTAAACGATCATAAAAGTATCAAGGTACCGACAACAAATGCAGTACATTCAGCTAAAATTGAAAGAGCAAATATTGCTACTATTGTTTGTACAACGCACCAATATACACTAACAAGCAAGAAGAAAATTCTAATAAATACATGAGAATTTCAACTAGCATCTGCCACCAGTCATGGATCTCGACTACGTCTCCATCCTGAATACCATCTGGCAGTACTAGTTTCCTTTTCTCCCTAGACTCTTATCTCAAAACATTCTTGCTGCCATCGACAACATGATAACTATACTCACAGGTGAAGCCAGAAGCAACTAAAATTCACCCACACCAGATTAACTCATTTCCTTAATGAACTGGACTCAGACAATCCTTGCCTGACATTCCAAGATCCAAGTGCCGGTTCTAAGCTAGCGATGAGAAGACTCTGCCCCTGTTGTGTATAATACGGTAATTTAAAAACCAAAGTTACTGTATTTAGGGGTTTCTTTCCAGATGATGTCCCCAAATTCACCATGCCTTCCTAACAGAAAATGAATATCAAAGTTAGGAAGCTGAATACATGAATGAAAAAAATAGATGTAAGATTTGCAAGCATAACTTGAATGAATCCCAAAGGTTCAACTTCTCACTACGACAAGCTCACATCATTTCTCGCTAAAACAATCAATCAGAGATCCATAAAATGAGTGGCTCCATGACAAGCTCCACAGCTTGAATCCCCTTGGCTGGCTGGCCGCGCTCAGCCTCCCCTGGCCAATGGCTGCCATAGAGTATGTTTTAGAGTTGGGATCATGCGGTCAGACCTGCAATTCTCTTTTAGCATTTTCATTTACACTGAAAATGACATTCTTGAATGCACTTCGAAGAAAAAGAGCTTTAGAAGCATCCTGAATTCAAACAACAACTATTCATAAACCATATTACAGAATACAGAATAAGAAGCTTGTTTGTAAACGATCATAAAAGTATCAAGGATGGAAGCTGAAAAACACGTGTAGTCGTTTAGACTAACATCTACTGTAAGTCTTGACCAGTTGGAACGAAAACTAACTTTAGTGGAAGTACTAAGGATGGTGTTAAGAGGATAGCGCGAGTGCCCTGACCAAAATTTTTCCTTTTTGAAAAGTTGAGGTCACCGTTCGAATAGTCAGTACATAATGCCCGTTTGATTCCTTTGATGTAACGGGTAAAGGCCATTTGAGTAGACGAAGTTTTCTGATTGTATTAATAGCCGAATTGCATTATTAGCCTGTAGGCTGCCGTATAAAGCAATTTGTGCAAACTTTAAATTTTGAGTTTAAATAAAAAGTATATTAAAAGTTCTACTTCTGTCTCATTTCGTCTTGGTTCTTATCTGTTCTGTTCTGTTCTCTCCATATCTATGAAGTCAATCTTAGGAGGAATTAAGTGCAAATTTCTGATTACAGCAAATGAATAGAATTATAACTATGAAAATTTAGAGAAGGAGTAGATAATCCATAAGGGATTAAAATATAAGACAATAGTGATAAAAGTTATTGATGGTGGATACAATAATGGAACTTGTTGGATTGAATTAATTAGATGAATGAATAAATTGAGTCAGGGTAATAAGAAATGTGATAATAATTATTATATTTTAGGCTTGAGTAATTGGTGTTACTCTTGGTGGATGTTAATAATAGAAATTATTGGATTATAATTCTGATCAGAGATTTTATCCTTGGTGGATTAGTAGAATGATGAATTAATGGAGAAGTAGATGGTAAGAAATTTACTAGATTATGGGATGAACAGCTGGAGATTATAAGCTGATAATGAAAATAATTGGATTTTTTTGGAATCATGAATACAAATGATATCGGTGGAATTAAAATAATGATATAACAAATTGGATATTGGATTTGTAGTCATAGTTGAAGCTAGAATTTGTATAGGAGGTGAATAACCGAAGGTATTAGAGGAATTATATTTGGATGTTAAAAGGAGTTAGTAGTGCGGATTTGAAATAGATGAAGCGACAGAGTTTGTTGGATTACTCTTGTAAGTATATAAAAAGTGAGAAATAATATTTCAGGAAGTGGTCAGGAAAAACATTTAATTCCCTTCCTACTTCTTGCTCTTATCCCTGTTTTCGTCTTACTTTCCCTTTGCTAAGCTCCAAAAATGTTACGGAACTGATTCTTAAGTTTCTGCTACAACCAAATAGTATCGCTGAATAAACTAAAGATTTACTGGTGTAACAGATGGAAAATATAAATCAGAACGGACTATCCATTTGGTCAGAAGCCTTATCCACAATGGCCGAAGCTTTATCCAGCATGAGAGAAGTTGTATCTGTGATGGAAAAGACCCGAACTGAGGATAGACAAGAACAAGCCAAAACCCTGGAACAACTTGTTACAAAAGCGCCATCAGAAGAATTAATATCAGTGTCAAGTGCAACTTCATTCAAATTTACAACCTTCCAAAAGACTCAACCACCAGAATTCTCATCGGCCACAGAACCTTTGAGCGCTGATAACTGGTTACAAGATATTGAAAAGATACTGGAAGCCATTCAATGTACGGACAAAGAAAAAGTCATTTTTGCTGCCTACCAACTATCAAAACTAGCCAGCAATTGGTGGAATGCTATCCAATGGATATACCTGAACAAGAATGATATTACATGGGAAGAATTTGTAACTAGATTTCGTAAGACTTATATTCAACCCAAAGTCATCACAGAAAAATATCAGGAATTTCTTAACCTCCGACAAGAAGACAAATCTGTTATGGAGTATCTACAGCAATTTCATCATCTGTCACAATATGCTCAAGAAGATATCAATGAAGAAACAAAAAGATGGCATATTTCATACAAGATTTGCAACCAAAGATAAAGTGCCATATTATGATCATGGAATTTCCGGATTTACGGACTTTAGTTGACCAAGCTCTCCTGATAGAGGAACAAGTATCAGAATATGTAAGGGTTATCAAGCGAAGCGATCCCATGACTTCGGCACATATAATATGTTTTCACTACAACCAAGAGGGGCATATGCGTTGCCAATGCCCACTGAAATATTTACCCAAAGAAGAAGCCCAGATACGAGTCAGAAGACAGACATCAACATCATATCAACCATCAGCGGAGAAAGAAAAACATCACCATAAGAAGGCTCGAATGGAGAAGGAAACAAATGCACCTTAAAGAAGTGACTAAGAAAAAGCAACCAGGAAAAGATCAGAAAGTCGGGAAAACAGGCAAATAAGTAATGCTGTTAGTTAAGAACCAGATATAAACTAAATGCTATCTCATACTTTTGTGTAAACAAGTAGTTGTGTAAGTCATCAAATGTAACTGTAAGCTATCTGTAATGGTGTAAATAAATAAAGAAGTTTGTGTCACAACCCACTGTGGATCTGGTTTTCAACCATGTACAAAAGGGAACACGGCAAAAAATGAATTGTGAGACAACCGTACGAGGAATGGTGAGAAATTGGAATAGACTGACAGAAGCATGGTAAACCTAAGACACATAGAGCAAAGGAGCCAGCTACATCTTAAAGGGATACTGAAGGAAATTGTAAAGAATGTTACTATACGGAATATCTATAGAGGTCTCGGGAAGTAAATCCAACACGTTGTGTAAAGATACAAGACATCATAATCTAGTTTATACAAGGATGACATACAGGTACAGTAAAAGATGAAAGAAGGAGAAAGGAGAGTATGTATAAGCATGAGTGTAACAAGAGAAGTTCTTTGATTGCAACTTCAGTTCTAATACTCGCTGATCTTGAAAAAGATTCCCAATTTCACGGTTACACCTTCGGGCAAGGATGTGTATTAATCCAAGATGGAAATGTTGTAACTTCTGCGTTGAAATGTCAGCACCTGTAAGGAAACAAACCGTTCATGACTTAGTCAACTAGGATTAAATCTACGGGGTTACAAGCAACCAAGGACTATGATACACATAGTTAGTGTTACCCAGAAAATGAGATAGTGGCGGATAAAGACAAAGACATGTCGTAGAATGGTTACTAAACATTATCTTCACCAAAGAATAAGCGAGAAGCTTAGAAATATTACAGTTATTTCTGAATACCGAATAAAGGAAAGGTTGAAGGATCTAACTGTAAAGTCAAACTCTTCCTGCAGTTTCCTATACACCCTGACAAAGTAAAGATGAACTAAAAGCAGGAGAAAGAAAATTTCGTAAAGAGATATGAGAAGAGAAACCTTAAAAGTACGTGGCGTACTAAGATGTCAACCAGAAAGCAAAGGATGGATATAAAAATCTATTTGGATTGTTACAGTTTTAAACAGTTCTTAAATGGAATTAAGAAATCAGAGGATATTACTATGGATTTATTGTTCAGACACTTGAAAACGTGAGAAGAACATGAAGCCATCAGTGATCATAGATTGACTGGTCGAAGAAACACATTTCCTGCCAGGCAAATGAACTTGCAGAAAAGATAAATTAAAGGAACTCTACCTAACCATGGTTGTGCTAATGCATGAATTTTCAAATGGAACTATCCAAGACCAAGAAGCACGAACCACATTCATACCTTGAGGAAATTATTATGAAGTCTTGGGAACCCAAAGTGATGCGGATACGCACACGCTTAGCACTTTTCAGGCGAATACATTATTTAATTGGAAAGAAGTATTGAGCCGCATTAAATATTGTCAGGTGAATTTGTTTCTAAAGGAGTTTCTTTTAATTGATGATGAACTTGGAATACTACATCATGATATTATTTTACGTATTCTTAGGTATGATTCATGTGAAGACTTGGGAGAGCAAAAGGGAGGAGCACAAGGACTAAAACTACAAGTTTTGGATAAGATTTACAAGCCAAATTCGGATCTCCCACGTCCTCAATCCAACTCAAACTCGGATTCAACTCAGAATTCAATTCGGATTCGGTTCGGGACAGCCTGACAGGCAGTTACTAAAAAGGCCATAACTTTCACAAACGGAGTCCGATTCAGGTGTTCTTATACTCGTTGGAAAGATAACTTCAAGGGCTACGCAATGGATCTGGCCTCACCTCCAAATTCATCACGGATTAAAAGTTATGACCGAAACATTATGACGGTTTAATTTTAGGTTTTTCCTTTTGTGTGAGTTTGTTTCCAATACATGTAGGAATAAGTTGAGTTGGTTTAGGACCTCTTGGCCAGCCATGAGGTGGACATGGTACTATATATTGAGGTTAGACCCCATTGTAAGGAGACCACGTTTGAGAATAATCAATCTACTAAAGTATGTTCGAGTTTAGCATTGTTGCCTAAGTTCCATAGGGAATTAGGAGTTACTTTCTTCAATCAAGATCGTTCACCTTTCCGTTGGGAATTGGGTGCACGATAGATCTTCGCTTGGTGGTCGTGAAATCAACACGAGTGTGGTTTGGCGGATTAAAGAGTGTTCGTCCCTTGCATTGGCATTGGAGGATCATTGCGATTCATCAATACTCCGTGAGTATCCATCCTCGTCGAGAAGATCGGGCGACCCGTATCATCTTGGTATCGAGCGGTTTACTCGGTAGGATCTTATCCTTTTAAATTTCAGTTTATTACTTGTCGTCCTATAGTCCATAAACCGAAAACACAAAAAAAAATCCAAACCCTAGTTTCGCATCTGCTATTTTTTCGTGAGTTTTATTATGTCTTGATCCATTAGAAATTTTGTTTACGTGTTGATCGTTCGTGTTTATTTGCGTAGCTTAATCTTTGTGTCCAATCCAAAATTCAAACAAAATATCCGATCGCTACGGTGCGTGAACAAGATCTTGTCAAGATCGTGAGTGAACGATGATGCTACGGTCTTGCGCGAAAAAAAAATAATTACGCTATTTTTATTTCATCAATTGAGACTAGTTGTTGAATATTGCATCTAGGGCTGCTCTTGAGTATTCTACATCTTCTTTGAATATTTGTGACCTATGCAAAATCAAAGAGACAATTAAACCTAGTTCGCCCTTGAAAAGAAGAAGAAGAAGAACAAGAAAAAAATTGCTAAGAAAAAAAGAGAAAAAACATTGGCGAATCTAGGATGAGCTCTTAGTCCATAAATTCAGCTTGTGTATTTAATTCCTTTGAGCAATCTTGTGCCCTTACATTCATATCATTGCAATTGGCTAGCGTCTTTCCTAGTACTTGGTGCAAAACGAGCTATCTAATCTTTAATTTCGATTGCCTCTAGTTAGCTCGTTCCTTTGTTTGCATCAAGTCATATTGATCTTTGTGTGCGTTCATATACTTCACTTAAATCTTTTGGATCAGCACTTAGGCAAAGTATTCTAACTTGGATTATTACTTAATTTTACAACATCGAAATCGGATCGTGTAGGATAAATGCTTCCTAACCAAACTCCACAAAATATCCTTTGGTGCAATTGTGAGTCACTTTTAAATCCGCTTGATCATCACTTGTTATTATAGCACCACCAAGTGTAAGTTTCTTTTGGCCTCAATTCACGTCGGAAAAGTAAGAACTTTACTTGGGAGAGGAATAGTGAGATTGAGTGAACTCCACATATTGCTCATATATTTGTGGTTTTGGTATCTTCTTTGTACAATCTAACCATGGCAGGTGGAGAAAATAACTATGGTGATGAGATTAAAGTGGGTATGAAGGATTTCGCATTGAGCTCAATCAACAAATGAAGGTGATACATAAAACATCGTGAATGATATTGTGCGAGCACTTCGTCCACAACAAGAAGAAGATAGCTTTGTTCCTTTCTATGGCAGTGATGATCCAGAGGAGTATCTTGAGTGGGAATGGCAAATGGAGAAAGTGTTTAGATTTCCAAAACTTTCCAAAGAACAAGAGGTGAAACGTGCCACGAGGAGTTTGAAGACTATGCTTATAGTTGGTGGCAACAACTAATTGAAAACAATTCATTAAATCTTGGTCGATTTGAAGGTGTTCATGAGGAGCAAGTTTGTGCCATCCTACTATCGCAGGAATTGCTTCACCATTTGGAGAATATCACACAAGGTAGTATCTGTCCAAGATTACTATTTTGAAGCGCAAGATGCGATGTGTCGTGGGTGTCACTAGTCCATCAAGAGAGAAGGCATACTTCAAGGGTGGCTTGAATTCTGAGATCGCCGCTATACTTCAACATAAATATTTTATTAACGTGCATGATCTTGTGAATTGTGCTATCAAAGAGGAGAAGAGACTTATGGAGACACGTACATCACGGTTCAATCCATGTCCATACTTGACTCTTATGGTTCCAATAGTGTGACACGTGCGAAGATGACCGAGCATGGGACTTTCCCTTGGTAAAGGAGATATCTTGTCTGCCCCAATGATACATACAACAATTGAGATGCATCAAAACCTATGTGAGAATGAGAGCCACATAGCCAAATTGAGAGATAGTGCTAAAAAGAGTGAGTGTGTGATTCCACCATATGTGAGTTTGAGAGCATCAAACCGAGAGTGTGAGAGATACACCAAAAGAAAAGAGAGAAGTGGAAGATGGACAAAGTGAGGTTGATTTTGAAACTAACACATTAATATCTACTTCTAGTGTTGTTTCTCACATTGTGCGAGTTGATATTAAAGAAGAGAAATCAAATGTTCAACAAGCGGCACCATTGGAGATAAACGATGAGGAGATAATCATAGTTAAAGATGAAGTACTTGCGATCCGTTGTTACATCATGATGATTTAATACCTACAACACCTACATCAATTCAAGAGAATGATAGAGGTAACCATATTGGTTCTAAATTTATTTGTGAAAAGGTGAGTAATTGTGAGAACTCATGTGTTCATTCGAAAATTCCATGTTCGAAATTTCTTTGGTCAATTTACATAATGTGGAATTAATTACTCATAAGGAAGTTCTTTCTAGAATATCTCCGATGATTCTTTATATTATATTATGTTCGATGACCCTAAAGAGCTATCTAGTGTCATTGAGAATGTTGCTGAAATTGCATATTTAAAATCACTAGTTAGTTCCTATGCCTACACATATAAGTTCAATTTGATCGGAGATTATGGTGTAGATGACAACTTTTATGTTTATCGAATATGCATTACATGTGATAAGCTTGCCGAGTTGAAATTGCATATTTTGGACAAACAATCTTTTACACCACGTCATGATCACAATGAGATGAGGTTTAACAATAGTGCTTACTGTTTACAAAGATTTCTTGTGCCTACTTTTTCCTCTTTCGATGAACAATCATGTACAAATAATCGAGTAGCGCAATTGAAGCAAGGAAGGCACTTAAAATTTTATCTTCCATATTTGAACCGTTTGATCCGGTTTTGCCCATTAATGACTTGTCCACGTGCCCTTGCAAAGTCGAGGACGACTTTTTCTTATGGGAGGAGAATGGTGTGAATGAAAATATTGCAATGTATGCATTTGATAGCTATTGTAGTACCAATTGGTTTGTGCAAAACAGTGAGGATGAGAATAACACAATAATTGATTCATACATATACCACGCATATGTGTTGCTCTTTTTGCTTACTACACATCCAGGTAATAGTAATGTGAAAGACGAAAGGGGTGTAACTGACCAATACATATATCATGCATACACATTGTATTCTTTGTTTAGTACAATTTCAGGCTATCAAAAGCCGATGACGGCTTTTCTTGAAGAAGGGAGGATGATGCGGATACGCACACGCTTAGCACTTTTCGGTGAATACATTATTTAATTGGAAAGAAGTATTGAGCCGCATTAAATATTGTCAGGTGAATTTGTTTCTAAAGGAGTTTCTTTTAATTGATGATGAACTTGGAATACTACATCATGATATTATTTTACGTATTCTTAGGTATGATTCATGTGAAGACTTGGGAGAGCAAAAGGGAGGAGTAGAGATGGCAACGGGCATAAACCCGCTGGGTTTTGCTATCCCAAACCCGTGCCCATGAAAATTGGACGTGCCCGTTAAAAAACCCATGCCCGTGACGGTGCAGATTTTACCGGACCCATGCCCACTCGGGTAACTGGTACCCACGGTCGCCGTGCGTTCGACAACAACTATGTAGATTGCGAGCGGTGCAATGCTTAGCAAGTCAACAATAAATTCAATTTATGTGCTACTATGTATGAAACAAGCAACGACAAATCCACAATGCACATCACTAGTTCACTCCATCAATTCTCAGTTCATAGTTCATTGGCATAGCATATCATTACAAGTTCACGGTTCACAACTCGCTTAAAACCAAAGGAGAGACATCAAGCGCTCCTTGTACTTGACTAATGGGCTATGGGTGGGTTGGATTGGTTTGCACGGGAGGTCGAGAGTCCGGGTTTATAACTCCTATGGATCGGGTTTATATTACCCATGGGTTTACGGGTTTGGATACTATAGGAACGTACCCGAACCCGCAGACCCGATGGGTTAGGCTTTTTGCCCATTAAGAGACCCATGGGTTAGGAAATTGACCCAGACCCATGCCCTAATAGAGTAAAAACCCACTGGGTATCGGGTTTCGGGTACCCATTGCCATCTCTAGGGAGGAGCACAAGGACTAAAACTACAAGTTTTGGATAAGATTTACAAGCCAAATTCGGATCTCCCACGTCCTCAATCCAACTCAAACTCGGATTCAACTCAGAATTCAATTCGGATTCGGTTCGGGACAGCCTGACAGGCAGTTACTAAAAAGGCCATAACTTTCACAAACGGAGTCCGATTTAGGTGTTCTTGTACTCGTTGGAAAGATAACTTCAAGGGCTACGCAATGGATCTGGCCTCACCTCCAAATTCATCACAGATTAAAAGTTATGACCGAAACATTATGACGGTTTAATTTTAGGTTTTTCCTTTTGTGTGAGTTTGTTTCCAATACATGTAGGAATAAGTTGGAGTTGGTTTAGGACCTTTTGGCCAGCCATGAGGTGGACAGAGTACTATATATTGAGGGTTAGACCCCCATTGTAAGGGAGACCACGTTTGAGAATAATCAATCTACTAAAATATGTTCGAGTTTAGCATTGTTGCCTAAGTTCCATAGGGAATTAGGAGTTACTTTCTTCAATCAAGATCGTTCGACCTTTCCGTTGGGAATTGGGTGCACGATAGATCTTCGCTTGGTGGTCGGCGAAATCAACACGAGTGTGGTTTGGCGGATTAAAGAGTGTTCGTCCCTTGCATTGGCATTGGAGGATCATTGCGATTCATCAATACTCCCGTGAGTATCCATCCTACGTCGAGAAGATCGGGCGACCCCGTATCATCTTGGTATTAGAGCGCGGTTTACTCGGTAGGATCTTATCCCTTTAAATTTCAGTTTATTACTTGCTGTCCTATAGTCCATAAACCGAAAACACAAAAAAAAATCCAAACCCTAGTTTCGCATCTGCTATTTTTTCGTGAGTTTTATTATGTCTTGATCCATTAGAAATTTTGTTTACGTGTCGATCGTTCGTGTTTATTTGCGTAGCTTAATCTTTGTGTCCAATCCAAAATTCAAACAAAATATCCGATCGCTACAGTGCGTGAAAACTACTCTGGTAAAATAAGATTTATGGAAAGGAATCAGAACTGTAACAAGTTTTATTTTGCACCTCATTCTTTAACCCAGGCGAATCTCGGGGTCGAGATTCTTCTTAAGGGGGGTAGGTTGTAATACCCCGAAAAATTCGAAATTTTTGAATTTTCTTGAAATTCTTTTAAATTTGGATTTCTTTCCCAATTTGGCAAATTCCAGTAAAATACGCCTTCCCTTTTTGGCAAATGCGCCTTCCCCCTTCTCTGGCGTCTCTCGCGCGCGTGTGCCTCTCCACCGCCGCCGAACGCCGCCGCCACCTCCATGTTGGATATTTCGCGCCATCGCCTCTCTCGCGACGTCACCCCTGTGCCGTGTCCACGGATCACCCGCACGCCTTACTTGCTCCCTCCTCGCGCCACGCATCTCGCCTACGCTGCCGCAACCGCCGCCGCATACCTCACACCCGTTTCGCGGCTTCTCCTCACGGAGAGTCAAATTGCGGGCAGGGGATTAGCAGAAGCACAGTGCCAGCTCCCCCTCATAATTCTTTGCCTCTCCAGTGCCTCCCCCTTCCCCGCTCGGTGTGGGAACAGCGCACCCGAAAGTACCTCACCGTGGTTACTGCCGCGCGCCGCCCGTAAGAGCTCAATCCCTCTACCTAGAGTCTTCTGGCATCCCTACAAACCTTCACCCACATCCGATTGGACTCCCATCACTCCTATCGCCGGCAATCGTCGCCCCTGAACCCGGTAAGCCGCTCACCCTATCTCCCTTGTTTCACTGTCATGCTTCAATTGCTTTGAGCCAGAGCACCTCCTTGGCATGCCAAACACACTGGTAAACCCAACCGGGCATGAGCATTTCCATAGAGCTCTACCGACGAGGTCCACCGCCGGTTGAAAATACCTCTCCGTGGACAGCCCTCTAGGGAATTCCCCGACCCAAATTACCTTCACTCCCGTGTTCCTTGCGAACCCTAGATGGTTGAATCACCACCAACCTCACTGATTAGTCATTGAGGAACCCCAATTTGGCATGGAAACCTGCAACCTTCTTTCTTGCCGCCGGCCACCACTATTCATTTCCACTTTCCCCAAACCGCCAAAATGGAATCCCCACCATCCCAGGAAGCCGTCAGTACCACTCACTCTCGCACGAAGGCTTCGCTAGTGTTGAATCCACGTGGGGCGCCGCCTCTGTTTTTCCCCGCGGGAAAGACGACCGGAGGTAGAAGATGACCAGGAGGTGGTGGCGTGGCCGCATCGGGGCCCTTGGCCTCGTTATCGCTTCCCATCCGGGCCGTCCACCCCTTTTCGCATCTGAACCGCCCGCGCCAAACACATGTCGCCCATCAGGCGAGCGTTCGCACGCACGCTCCTGGGCCTCGGCCTGCCGGCCCAAGTGGCCGTTTGCGTGCGGGAAAGGCCGACCGGGCCGCACTGTTCACAATGGGCTGGCCCAACACTGCAGCTACTGTAGATTACTGTTCATCCGAATTTAGAAAATTTAGAAAAAATTGTTAAAAATCTCAGAAAAATCTAGAAAAATCCAAAATCACAAAAATGTTAAAATCCACCATTTTGATTAGTTTGACACCCTGAATTCAAATTTAACTCCCATATGTTCAAATTCCAATTTTTGTAAATTTGAATTACGCCACTCCGCTCAAGTTTTAATTTTGTAAATTCAAAACCCTACAATTCCAAAAATACCAAAATACACCATCTTGGCCAGATTAATATTCTGAATACAAATTTGGTCTCTATTACTTGAAATGCAAATTTTATTAATTTAAATTTTGCCTTTTTTCCATAATCAATTCTAAATAAATTTGAATTCCACCATTGTGCTAAAATTTAAGTTCATAAATTCAAGACCCTAAAAAAAATCCTATAAATACAAAAAAATACGTCATCTTGATTAGTTTAATATTTTAAGCCCACTTTTGATCTACATTCCTTTAAAACCAAATTTTATAAGTTTAGAGTCCTCCACTCTGTCAAATCTAGTTTCAAATACATCTAAACCCCTTTGTTCACTGAAAACTTGTTAACACCTAGATCCACTTTATTCCCCTGAGTCCATTTGCACTTCCCAACTCCGCACTACCGCCTTCAATTCTAGGAAAGCTTAAACAACCTCGACGAATATCTTATTCTTAAAAATCAACGCTGTCCACATCTTCGGCCATTCGCCAAAAATTCGTTTCTCACATATCCAACCTCGGCCATCTCGAGTCTATGAATCCTAGTCTTAATTTCATTGAGTCATATCATTCGATGCTTGAACCTTAATCACCTCATAATCCCTCTTTATGTCTTTTTATTGTTTATTTGCATTTTGTTCCCAGCTTGCATCTCGCAAAGCGGGAATTGGTGTGTGTGTTCGTTTTCCGCGCTAGTAAACGGACCAAACAAATTGGTCAACTGAAGAACTGCAAAGGCAAGCGAAGCAAGATTGAAGCCGGTCAAGAGGACCAAGAACAACAGAAAGGAGGCAAGTCACATGTTGTTGATCATATAGAATCCTATGAAATTTACATTATTTACTTAATTATTTTCATTATTGATAATTGTGAAATGATAATTGCTTAAAATAAAATGTTTAGAATGTCATGTTATTTAGTTATTCCTACCACTGAGAAATGCCCTGTCTTGATTGATAGCCATATTCACCTTGACAACTATAGTAACTATGGAAATACTGTATTAAGATTTATAGATCATCTCATTCAGCATTTTGTACTACTAAGTGATTTGGTCGTTGGCTGGTAGATTTGGAAAACCCAGAGCTAGGGTAGGGTGGTATGGGACACCGTACCCTAGGCTGGTGATGCTTGGAGAAACTTGTACTAAGGTAGGGGTCAGAATGTGAGGCATCACGATGTGGTTGTACTCACGACCAAACCTTAGGAAAAACGGGGTAGGGGTCAGAATGTGAGACATCACGATGTGGTTGTACTCACGACCAAACCCTGGGGAACGGGCGAGGGTGCAGATGTGGCACATCACGATGTGGTTGAGTCACGACCAAACCCGGGATGAAGGCCGATTCACCGGTGAAAAATATGAGGACAAGAACCTTGTGGCAAGTAAAAGACACAATGATCGCCCAACCACAAGTGTTGATACGTCAACCCTGGTCTAGTAACTGCTCAAGTTTGATTGAACCTCTACAAAGCAGCAGAGGAAGGCTGGGTGCGAGTCCATACGGAAGGGGTTAAGCAGGGCCGTATGGAGGTTGGTTATCTTATGTGAACAATCTGATCAATCGAATTGAGTTTCGATTATGTGTTATGTGAGCCGCACAATAGTAGGCTAAGATAAGTCGAGTTGCCGAGCTTATTGGGAGGCCTACTAGGTAGAGGCTATATAAAGAATTGAGCGTGAAAAGCTTTGTTTTCTTAAGACCGACGTGGGATTAAGAGATCTTGTGGGTAAGCAGGCAGACTCTGCAGAGTGAAATAAATGGTATTCGAATACCGTGCTTCCGGTTAATGAAGTCGTGTTAATTGGGTGATTCCATCAATGAGGCATAAGTAGTGTTTCGATGTTGTTAATTTGAGAAATGATGAAACTTTATCGATGACGTAAAACCCCTTATCTTAAGGAGAAGTGTTTTAAACTTACGTTTGTTTGCAAATAAAAGTGCATCCACCTCATAATAAAACAACTATACATCCTCTTTAGGAAATCCTAGCAAGTAGTTATATAAGGTTCCACATGTGATTTCTTTGAGTGCGGGCCTGAGTACTCGAGCTTGCATAATGTCTCCCCAATGTATACAAGAAGAAGAAAAGGCATGTCAAGATTGCGTGTTAGGGTTGCGACCGCACTCAAGCGTTCTGTGGAGTTTTCTTGGCTCTTCGTATGTAAGTTCGTTTTGGGCTTAAACGCGTATTGTCATTACAAATTGACCATTAGGTCTTATTTTAATCAAATTAACTCCTTTTAAATGTTCGTGAGCGGTATGATATACTTTGGATCCGAATCGAACTCACGGGTCATTGCGGGTGGTAAACGTCCTGTTCCCAAAAATGGGGTGTTACACGATCGGCAACAAATCCAAGTTTGCTCTACTCAACTCAGTGCTTGCTTCCAAACTATGCATCACTCCACCACAATGTTTCCCATACCTTTCTCTGCAGCAAATTTAATGGCTTGAAAATAGGCTTCCGCCTCCGCCCGGATCGGCTCATGCAAAACCAACATTTTCCGGTGCCAGCAAACAACACTTCTACGGTATCATTCCTAGTAATGAAACCCCATCCACTAGAATTGAAGGCACCCATAAAACCTATGGTTTATAATTTTTAGACTATTCATATGAGATAGTATGAAGTAATAAAAACTTGCGTACGATTTTAGCCAATATAAATGAAGTCGTTACAGTATGTATTATAATTAATTTATAAGCTTCGTCTTAAAAAGTGACTTCGTTTGAAAGTTAGTTATTATACAAAAGCCAAAAATAGTTTTAGAAGTTGAAAAAAGAGACGATATTCAGCATATAAAATAGTCGGCTCTGGAGGATTCCAGTGTGGGTGAACCCTTGTTGCCTTCAACATCATATTCACGTTGATCAGAAATAAACATCATACTCACGTTTACAGGAATTAGCCACAAACATCAGCCCCTCCGCATGCCTTCTGTTGTCTCCTTCTCGAATACTGTTCTATTCTGACCACCACAACCACACCAATAGATTGAGACAAATTGTTTGCTCTCCTCCAAGGACAACAGAAACTAGTATAAAAGCTGATGTTATAAAATGTATGTCAAAAATAGATGATCAAAACAACAAAAGATGAAGATTTAACATAAAAAACCCTTACGAAAAGCCATGAACGCATGAATGCAGAATTTACTATATGAGAAGAAATTACAACCACGAGAAACTTCGGTGTGTCTCAACCGTATGACTATAGAAGTATATATATATATAGGTTAGGAACAAGAATTCTAAGAGATTATGAAACCGATATGAGGTCGACGTATGTGTCTATTTGGACACGTATATGAATTTGTGTCATACTCTAATAATCTGACATTGATTTTTTTCTTCTTTTCCCTCCCCCTCTCTCTCTCTCTCTTGAATCGACTTGACTTCTTTGCCTCACATTGGCTGCAACCCAACGCGAGTATGGAGCCTTGGTATCTAACACAGACTTTGATCCGAGTCAAGTAGATTTAGTGGCGAACTCAGAAATAAAATGTAGCTAGGATGGACTCGTAAGTGTGAAACAAATAGTATTACTCAAAAGCAAAATAATTCATGATTAAACTATAGAGATGGAGTATTTTGATGCCGATGGACACCAAGATAAAGGTGAATCAAGCAGTGGAAAAGAAACTAAAGCTAGATTGATGCAAGCAACAAATGAAGCACCTAGCTAATTTTCTGTCTGGCAAGTCTACAAGTTGATTGGGGTATTTGTTCATTTTTGTTTTGTCAGATCGTGGAGTTGTCTTTTCATGGATGATGTATCTGGCTAGTGAATGCTTTGTGTTTTTTTTTTTGTTTTCTCCTTTCCTCTTGTACCTGGGACAAGTTACTTTCAATACAAGCGAGGGAAAATCCTTTTGTCTAAATAAAAAGACATAATCTGCGAGAGTTATATAAATCTAAATAAGTACTAAGAGAACAATCAGCATGTTTCACTTGATAAATATTTAACATGGAAAGAGATTATACTATATTCATTCCTTTCAGTATATATTCAAAGCAAAATATCGAATAGATTGACTGCTCCAATGCCAGTTCGTTCCATTGGTTTTATACTTTTAGTTTAAAATGTTGCCTTCAAGATCGAAACTTTTGTTGAGGGAAGCAGACTGCAATTCTCTTTTAGCATTTTCATTTACACTGAAAATGACATTCTTGAATGCACTTCGAAGAAAAAGAGCTTTAGAAGCATCCTGAATTCAAACAACAACTATTCATAAACCATATTACAGAATACAGAATAAGAAGCTTGTTTGTAAACGATCATAAAAGTATCAAGGTACCGACAACAAATGCAGTACATTCAGCTAAAATTGAAAGAGCAAATATTGCTACTATTGTTTGTACAACGCACCAATATACACTAACAAGCAAGAAGAAAATTCTAATAAATACATGAGAATTTCAACTAGCATCTGCCACCAGTCATGGATCTCGACTACGTCTCCATCCTGAATACCATCTGGCAGTACTAGTTTCCTTTTCTCCCTAGACTCTTATCTCAAAACATTCTTGCTGCCATCGACAACATGATAACTATACTCACAGGTGAAGCCAGAAGCAACTAAAATTCACCCACACCAGATTAACTCATTTCCTTAATGAACTGGACTCAGACAATCCTTGCCTGACATTCCAAGATCCAAGTGCCGGTTCTAAGCTAGCGATGAGAAGACTCTGCCCTGTTGTGTATAATACGGTAATTTAAAAACCAAAGTTACTGTATTTAGGGGTTTCTTTCCAGATGATGTCCCCAAATTCACCATGCCTTCCTAACAGAAAATGAATATCAAAGTTAGGAAGCTGAATACATGAATGAAAAAAATAGATGTAAGATTTGCAAGCATAACTTGAATGAATCCCAAAGGTTCAACTTCTCACTACGACAAGCTCACATCATTTCTCGCTAAAACAATCAATCAGAGATCCATAAAATGAGTGGCTCCATGACAAGCTCCACAGCTTGAATCCCCTTGGCTGGCTGGCCGCGCTCAGCCTCCCCTGGCCAATGGCTGCCATAGAGTATGTTTTAGAGTTGGGATCATGCGGTCGACCGCCATGGTTGACGGTCGAACCAGGGAGTTGGCCGATATGACTGGCATTAGAAATGCAATCACACTAGGTGGTCGATCAAACCGGTCAGTGGTTGGCGGTCTGGCTAGCGTGGTTAGACCGGTGACTGCGGTCAGAGATTAGGGTGAGTTGAGTTGAATTGAATTGGTTTGAGGTCGTTTCGTGGCTTAGGAGCTATGAGGGTTTCTGTTGTATTGCATGATGTATGATTTTGACAAACGTGATTCAAGTACATGGAACTTATGCTTGATATGGTTGTTTGATCTTTAGATGTGCAGGTGACTTAGAGAACATAGCGATCAATGGCAATAGACCCGGACTAGGCGAGGAGCTGAGGTCTGAGCGGTCATGTAAGTCTAAGTGAGGCTATGTGACTCAAGCAGAAAGGACAGAGAAGACAAGGATTGTGAAGAGTTGGGTCAGTGCACGTGGTGTGCTCAAGTGAAGAGACCGATGCATGTAGAGACGGTTTGGAGGAGTCCAAATGCGTGAAGACATGATGGCTAGTCATTGAGCACTATGGGCTACGTGTCAAAGCATGAGGAGACACTTTGTGGTGAAAATGAAGATGGAGTCAAGAGATGGTACTCGAAAGCTTCGTCAAGAGTATTTTGGTAGTTGGTCAAATACAGGGTTGATGTCTTGATCAAAACCACAGCATGGAGAGACACAAATAAGAAGCGGTTTAGGTCAAGTAGAGCTGGAATTATCAATGTGGGTCAATCTCTAAAGAGTTAGTGGGTTGAGTTTGTAAACACTTTGAAAAGAGTGCATGAGTATGTAAAATCTATGTTAATGGGGTTGACGAGTTCTCTGATAAGCTTAATGGGTTGGACCCATTACGATTGTGCTGGTTATTTAGATGGGAGTAGAGGGGTGGTAGTTTTAAGGATTCTAGGGTTTTGTTTTACTCTATACCTTGTTGCCTTCTATGGTTGTGAGAGAGATCTTGAGAGAGAAAGTATGGTGCTTTAGCTATACCTTGTAATCATCTATGAGTATGCAAATCTCATTCTCCAATGAAATAGATTAAAGATTTATCTCAATTATATTCTTTTTTGTGTTCTTGCTTGGTTGTTCCTATTCTTGAGCTCGATTTGTGATTTCAAGTTCGTGCAAGTCCTTGCTCAATTTCTTACTTAAATTACCTTGTCAGGACATATAAGAATTGATCTGGAAGACATCATGTCTTAGAATCTCACAAGCAAGAAGTAATTTAAGATTTAGGGTTTTAGTTTTCTTGTGACCTATATTCGATTCTCTCCGTTTGGTGAGCTCGAGCCTAAGATTCTTATGATTCTCGATTGGTTTAGTTTTCTATTGTCTTTAACAAGTCTCATGCAAAACTTGAAAGTGTTTGAATTAGATTTGAGGAAGTTCTTGAGATTTGAGCTTTTATTCTGAGAGGTTTGTAAGTCTAGGAACAGGGGACCAATCTGATCGGCCCTAGACCTACGGTCAGATTGGCCAGCCGGTGTGACTGGTCTTAGGCCGACGGTCAGATCGATTCATCAATGGCGGTCTGACTTGATCTTGTGTGTCTTCATCTTCTCCCGTAATGCTTAAATAGCACTAAAGAGATGTTAGTTGTCTTACTGGAACATACACCTTTGTTGATTCCTTGGAACATACACCTTTGTTGATTCCTTGCGTCTGACCAAGCAAGCGGTTGTTGTCAATGAGAGATATCAGATAAACAAATATCAATTGGTTATTTGTCAGTGGGAGAAGATGGTAGCAACAATCGTGAGATGGTTGTTGTCGGAGGCATAGGGCCAAATTATCATGCGGTTATTGAAGTTAGAGACGCATACATTCTATTTCACCACACGAGAGATTGTCTAAAGTTAAGCCCAGTTATCATATCGTAGTATCTCCAAGTAGTGACTGGTTAGGTAAATCTTCCGACTAGGGATGCTCGGGCAATAATTCTGAGTCTATGAATCCTAGTCTTAATTTCATTGAGTCATATCATTCGATGCTTGAACCTTAATCACCTCATAATCCCTCTTTATGTCTTTTATTGTTTATTTGCATTTTGTTCCCGACTTGCATCTCATAAAGCGGGAATTGGTGTGTGTTCGTTTTCGCTAGTAAACGGACCAAACAAATTGGTCAATCGAAGAACGCAAAGGCAAGCGAAGCAAGATTGAAGCCGGTCAAGAGGACCAAGAACAACAGAAAGGAGGCAAGTCACATGTTGTTGATCATATAGAATCCTATGAAATTTACATTATTTACTTAATTATTTTCATTATTGATAATTGTGAAATGATAATTGCTTAAAATAAAATGTTTAGAATGTCATGTTATTTAGTTATTCCTACCACTGAGAAATGCCCTGTCTTGATTGATAGCCATATTCACCTTGACAACTATAGTAACTATGGAAATACTGTATTAAGATTTATAGATCATCTCATTCAACATTTTGTACTACTAAGTGATTTGGTCGTTGTTGGTAGATTTGGAAAACCGAGCTAGGGTAGGGTGGTATGGGACACCGTACCCTAGGCTGGTGATGCTTGGAGAAACTTGTACTAAGGTAGGGGTCAGAATGTGAGGCATCACGATGTGGTTGTACTCACGACCAAACCTTAGGAAAAGCGGGTGGGGGTCGAATGTGAGACATCACGATGTGGTTGTACTCACGACCAAACCACAGGGAGCAGGCGAGGGTCTGTATGTGGCACATCACGATGTGGTTGAGTCACGACCAAACCCCGGGGATGAAGGCTGATTCAGCCTGGTGAAAAATATGAGGACAAGAACCTTGTGGCAAGTAAAAGACACAATGATCGCCCAACCACAAGTGTTGATACGTCAACCCTGGTCTAATAACTGCTCAAGTTCGATTGAACCTCTACAAAGCAGCAGAGGAAGGCTGGGTGCGAGTCCATACGGAAGGGTTAAGCAGGGTCGTATGGAGGTTGGTTATCTTATGTGAACAATCTGATCAATCGAATTGAATTTCGATTATGTGTTATGTGAGCCGCACAATAGTAGGCTAAGATAAGTCGAGTTGCCCGAGCTTATTGGGAGGCCTACTAGGTAGAGGCTATATAAAGAATTGAGCAGTGAAAAGCTTTGTTTTCTTAAGACCAGACGTGGGATTAAGAGATCTTGTGGGTAAGCGAGCAGCTCTGCAGAGTGAAATAAATGGTATTCGAATCTGCGTGCTTCGGTTAATGAAGCTGTGTTAATTGGGTGATTCCATCAATGAGGCATAAGTAGTGTTTCGATGTTGTTAATTTGAGAAATGATGAAACTTTATCGATGACGAAAACCCCTTATCTTAAGGAGAAGTGTTTTAAACTTCATTTGTTTGCAAATAAAAGTGCATCCACCTCATAATAAAACAACTATACATCCTCTTTAGGAAATCCTAGCAAGTAGTTATATAAGGTTCCACATGTGATTTCTTTGATGCACGGTCTGAGTACTCGAGCTTGCATAATGTCTCCCCAACGGATACAAGAAGAAGAAAAGGCATGTCAAGATTGCGTGTTAGGGTTGCGACCGCACTCAAGCGTTCTGTGGAGTTTTCTTGGCTCTTCGTATGTAAGTTCATTTTGGGCTTAGCGCCCGTATTGTCATTACAAATTGACCATTAGGTCTTATTTTAATCAAATTAACTCCTTTTAAATGTTCGTGAGCAGGTATGATATACTTTGGATCCAAGAAGCGAACTCCGGGTCATTGCGGGTGGTAAACGTCCTGTTCCCAAAAATGGGGTGTTACACCGATCGGCAACAAATCCAAGTTTGCTCTACTCAACTCAGTGCTTGCTTCCAAACTATGCATCACTCCACCACAATGTTTCCCATACCTTTCTCTGCAGCAAATTTAATGGCTTGAAAATAGGCTTCCGCCTCCGCCGGATCGGCTCATGCAAAACCAACATTTTCCGGTGCCAGCAAACAACACTTCTCCGGTATCATTCCTAGTAATGAAACCCCATCCACTAGAATTGAAGGCACCCACAAAGCTTATGGCTCATGATTTTTAGACTATTCATATAAGATAGTATAGAATAATAAAAACTTACGTGTAGTTTTAACCAATATAAATGAAGTCGTTACAGTATGTATTATAATTAATTTATAAGCTTCGTCTTAAAAAGTGACTTCGTTTGAAAGTTAGTTATTATACAAAAAGCCAAAAATAGTTTTTAGAAGTTGAAAAAAAGAGACGCATATTCAGCATATAAAATAGTCGGCTCTGGAGGATTCCAGTGTGGGTGAACCCTTGTTGCCTTCAACATCATATTCACGTTGATCAGAAATAAACATCATACTCACGTTTACAGGAATTAGCCACAAACATCAGCCCCTCCGCATGCCTTCTGTTGTCTCCTTCTCGAGTACTGTTCTATTCTGACCACCACAACCACACCAATATGGCTGAGAGAAATTATTTACTCTCCTCCAAGAAACAATAGAAACTGAATAGTATAAAAGCTGATGTTATAAAATGTATGTCAAAATAGATGATCAAAACAACAAAAGATGAAGATTTAACATAAAAAACCCTTACGAAAAGCCATGAACGCATGAATGCAGAATTTACTATATGAGAAGAAATTACAACCACGAGAAACTTCGGTGTGTCTCAACCGTATGACTATAGAAGTATATATATATATAGGTTAGGGAACAAGAATTCTAAGAGATTATGAAACCGATATGAGGTCGACGTATGTGTCTATTTGGACACGTATATGAATTTGTGTCATACTCTAATAATCTGACATTGATTTTTTCTTCTTTCCTCCCCCTCTCTCTCTCTCTTGAATCGACTTGACTTCTTTGCCTCACATTGGCTGCAACCCAACGCGAGTATGGAGCCTTGGTATCTAACACAGACTTTGATCCGAGTCAAGTAGATTTAGTGGCGAACTCAGAAATAAAATGTAGCTAGGATGGACTCGTAAGTGTGAAACAAATAGTATTACTCAAAAGCAAAATAATTCATGATTAAACTATAGAGATGGAGTATTTTGATGCCGATGGACACCAAGATAAAGGTGAATCAAGCAGTGGAAAAGAAACTAAAGCTAGATTGATGCAAGCAACAAATGAAGCACCTAGCTAATTTTCTGTCTGGCAAGTCTACAAGTTGATTGGGGTATTTGTTCATTTTGTTTTGTCAGATCGTGGAGTTGTCTTTTCATGGATGATGTATCTGGCTAGTGAATGCTTTGTGTTTTTTTTGTTTTCTCCTTTCCTCTTGTACCTGGGACAAGTTACTTTCAATACAAGCGAGGGAAAATCCTTTTGTCTAAATAAAAAGACATAATCTGCGAGAGTTATATAAATCTAAATAAGTACTAAGAGAACAATCAGCATGTTTCACTTGATAAATATTTAACATGGAAAGAGATTATACTATATTCATTCCTTTCAGTATATATTCAAAGCAAAATATCGAATAGATTGACTGCTCCAATGCCAGTTCGTTCCATTGGTTTTATACTTTTAGTTTAAAATGTTGCCTTCAAGATCGAAACTTTTGTTGAGGAAGCAGACTGCAATTCTCTTTTAGCATTTTCATTTACACTGAAAATGACATTCTTGAATGCACTTCGAAGAAAAAGAGCTTTAGAAGCATCCTGAATTCAAACAACAACTATTCATAAACCATATTACAGAATACAGAATAAGAAGCTTGTTTGTAAACGATCATAAAAGTATCAAGGTACCGACAACAAATGCAGTACATTCAGCTAAAATTGAAAGAGCAAATATTGCTACTATTGTTTGTACAACGCACCAATATACACTAACAAGCAAGAAGAAAATTCTAATAAATACATGAGAATTTCAACTAGCATCTGCCACCAGTCATGGATCTCGACTACGTCTCCATCCTGAATACCATCTGGCAGTACTAGTTTCCTTTTCTCCCTAGACTCTTATCTCAAAACATTCTTGCTGCCATCGACAACATGATAACTATACTCACAGGTGAAGCCAGAAGCAACTAAAATTCACCCACACCAGATTAACTCATTTCCTTAATGAACTGGACTCAGACAATCCTTGCCTGACATTCCAAGATCCAAGTGCCGGTTCTAAGCTAGCGATGAGAAGACTCTGCCCCTGTTGTGTATAATACGGTAATTTAAAAACCAAAGTTACTGTATTTAGGGGTTTCTTTCCAGATGATGTCCCCAAATTCACCATGCCTTCCTAACAGAAAATGAATATCAAAGTTAGGAAGCTGAATACATGAATGAAAAAAATAGATGTAAGATTTGCAAGCATAACTTGAATGAATCCCAAAGGTTCAACTTCTCACTACGACAAGCTCACATCATTTCTCGCTAAAACAATCAATCAGAGATCCATAAAATGAGTGGCTCCATGACAAGCTCCACAGCTTGAATCCCCTTGGCTGGCTGGCCGCGCTCAGCCTCCCCTGGCCAATGGCTGCCATAGAGTATGTTTTAGAGTTGGGATCATGCGGTCAGACCGGCCATGGTTGACGGTCGAACCAGGGGAGTTGGCCGATATGACTGGCATTAGAAATGCAATCACACTAGGTGGTCGATCAAACCGGTCAGTGGTTGGCGGTCTGGCTAGCGTGGTTAGACCGGTGACTGCGGTCAGAGATTAGGGTGAGTTGAGTTGAATTGAATTGGTTTGAGGTCGTTTCGTGGCTTAGGAGCTATGAGGGTTTCTGTTGTATTGCATGATGTATGATTTTGACAAACGTGATTCAAGTACATGGAACTTATGCTTGATATGGTTGTTTGATCTTTAGATGTGCGGTGACTTAGAGAACATAGCGATCAATGGCAATAGACCCGGACTAGGCGAGGAGGCGAGGTGCGGCGGTCATGTAAGTCTAAGTGAGGCTATGTGACTCAAGCAGAAAGGACAGAGAAGACAAGGATTGTGAAGAGTTGGGTCAGTGCACGTGGTGTGCTCAAGTGAAGAGACCGATGCATGTAGAGACGGTTTGGAGAGTCCAAATGCGTGAAGACATGATGGCTAGTCATTGAGCACTATGGGCTACGTGTCAAAGCATGAGGAGACACTTTGTGGTGAAAATGAAGATGGAGTCAAGAGATGGTACTCGAAAGCTTCGTCAAGAGTATTTTGGTAGTTGGTCAAATACAGGGTTGATGTCTTGATCAAAACCACGGCATGGAGAGACACAAATAAGAAGCGGTTTAGGTCAAGTAGAGTGGAATTATCAATGTGGGTCAATCTCTAAAGAGTTAGTGGGTTGAGTTTGTAAACACTTTGAAAAGAGTGCATGAGTATGTAAAATCTATGTTAATGGGGTTGACGAGTTCTCTGATAAGCTTAATGGGTTGGACCCATTACGATTGTGCTGGTTATTTAGATGGGAGTAGAGGGGTGGTAGTTTTAAGGATTCTAGGGTTTTGTTTTTACTCTATACCTTGTTGCCTTCTATGGTTGTGAGAGAGATCTTGAGAGAGGAAAGTATGGTGCTTTAGCTATACCTTGTAATCATCTATGAGTATGCAAATCTCATTCTCCAATGAAATAGATTAAAGATTTATCTCAATTATATTCTTTTTTGTGTTCTTGCTTGGTTGTTCCTATTCTTGAGCTCGATTTGTGATTTCAAGTTCGTGCAAGTCCTTGCTCAATTTCTTACTTAAATTACCTTGTCAGGACATATAAGAATTGATCTGGAAGACATCATGTCTTAGAATCTCACAAGCAAGAAGTAATTTAAGATTTAGGGGTTTTAGTTTTCTTGTGACCTATATTCGATTCTCTCCAGTTTGGTGAGCTCGAGCCTAAGATTCTTATGATTCTCGATTGGTTTAGTTTTCTATTGTCTTTAACAAGTCTCATGCAAAACTTGAAAGTGTTTGAATTAGATTTGAGGAAGTTCTTGAGATTTGAGCTTTTATTCTGAGAGGTTTGTAAGTCTAGGAGCAGGGGACCAATCGATCGGCCCTAGACCTACGGTCGATTGGCCGGCCGGTGTGGTGGTCTTAGGCCGACGGTCGATCGATTCATCAATGGCGGTCTGACTTGATCTTGTGTGTCTTCATCTTCTCCCGTAATGCTTAAATAGCACTAAAGAGATGTTAGTTGTCTTACTGGAACATACACCTTTGTTGATTCCTTGGAACATACACCTTTGTTGATTCCTTGCGTCTGACCAAGCAAGCGGTTGTTGTCAATGAGAGATATCAGATAAACAAATATCAATTGGTTATTTGTCAGTGGGAGAAGATGGTAGCAACAATCGTGAGATGGTTGTTGTCGGAGGCATAGGGCCAAATTATCATGCGGTTATTGAAGTTAGAGACGCATACATTCTATTTCACCACACGAGAGATTGTCTAAAGTTAAGCCCAGTTATCATATCGTAGTATCTCCAAGTAGTGACTGGTTAGGTAAATCTTCCGACTAGGGATGCTCGGGCAATAATTCTCTCACTAAGGATACTCAGGCATTATTGCTTTAAGTAATAACAATAGTTTAGAACCTTAATAAAGTCATATTTAATGGATTATTCAATCCCCATAAACGTCCCAGCATGCATGAATATGAAAGGAAAAGAAAACCATAAAAAATGGATGAATAAAAATACATTTCATGGAAGTAATCAAAATAGTAACCAATCATCCTTTGTTGTCACTAACCCAGTAATCACGTATCCCTTTCATTTACATGTGGTTACCATTATTTATGCCCCCCCGGTATAAAGGTAATGGCTGCGTCAGTATCCGCTTAGTTTTATTGGTTTATATACGGCGCTATAGTAATTGGCTTTAAACAATGTATTTTTTAAGATAAAGTCTACAAATCGATTGTAGTAGACACTATACCGAGTCCAGTTATACCAGCTAAAATCGTATGTGACTATCTCTCTTTATAATCTCTCTCACGAATAACCAAAATTCAAAATCCATAAGTCAAAAGCCATAAAACATAACAAAAAAACTCACCCAATGTGATCGTCCAATCTCATTCTCAGGCTTGACTCATGTAACTTTGTCATTGCCATTGGCTAATGCCTTCAAAAATTGATGCCTGTTTTAGCCAAGATCTTTCGTCGAAACAATCATGCTGCGTGACTAAGGGCCTCTTCTTTCGAGGTTTTAAAAGTTGTTTTTTAGTTTTTCTACATTAAGTATCTTTCAAATGAAGTATCTTTTTAAAACGGGTTTATAAATTGATTGTAGAATACGCTGTAGCGACTTTATTTGTATCGGTTACAACCGCACGTAAGTTTCTGTTATTCCGTACTCTCTCACATGAACAACCCAAAAATCATAAGCCGCGGTCAAAAACTAAAAGCCAACGCAAAAAAGAATAGACCATTATTTACCTTCTATTTTATCATCTAGATAACCTCCTGTGTTTCTTTTATCATAGAAATGAATTTATTAAATGATCATTATCGTGCCACCATGAACTCAGTTTTTTTTATAGAGAAATCAATTTAAGTTTCAAAGGAAACATGAAACCAAATTAATACATCTAAAAAGTGGGTTAATGCCTGATAAGCTACTTGGGTCTGTTTTTTTGGCTGAGGCTTATGACTTTTGGCAGTGGCTTGTGACTTTTGGACTGTTCGTGCGAGAGATTACAGAGTAACATAAACTCATGTGCGGTTTTACCAATATAAATGAAGTCGGTACAATATATACTATAATTAACTAGTAGATCATATCTTAAAAAGATACTTTATTTAAAAGCTAGTTACTGTAGAAAATTTAAAAACAGAAGTCAAAAACTGAAAAAAAACTAGATCTCATTGAAAAAATTTACCAGCAGTTAACTTATCGGTCTCTGGCAGAACCGCAAGATCTCAATGCCCAGTTTCACCACTAATCTCCCCAAATGCAACCATTAACTATTGATTTTTTTTTGTTTTAGCCTTTTCAAAACATACTCCAAAAAACACATTTGAAAATTTAAATTAAAAATCAAGATCTTTGAGGCATAAAAAATCCTTTACACACGCGGTACTAATTAGATCTAGACGACCTATTTTGGCCCTGTTCTTTTCAAACTTCTTTTATTCGATATCTGTATCTAGATTATTCGTATGTAAGACTCTATGTATTTTTATTATCTGTTTTATCGCTTCTCACAACCTTTTGCAGGTCTTGGCCTCTTGGGCGTCGCCATCAAACGAAGAGATATCCAGTTCAAAGGGCGGGGAGCGTACGTGTACCACCCTTTCCAATTCCGGCCCACGGGAAACGAACGCCACGGCAATAGAAAACCGAGAGAAAATCGCAGGAAGGGAAGAGCAGATCCGCTTCCTCGTCCCGCGATCGCCCCTCTCCCGGTATAATTTCTTCCCCGAATCCCTCCAATCTTTCCTCGCCCCTGTTGCAATTTCCTCTGATCTTACCGATTTTTTCTTCGATTCATTCGCTACCCCGTTGGTTTGCTGCAAGGCTCGATCCGGTGCCTAGCGATTCGATTCGTTCGATTCTGATTCCGCGCGAAGCTAGATTGGATTGTGCTGACCCTTTTGTTGGTTTTGTGATTGTTTGGTTTTTGTTGCGGCAGCCATGGCGTCGTCGGCGCTAATCTGCGATACCGAGCAGTGGAAGGGCCTCCAGGTGCGTGAACTGATGATGCTATACGCAATATACCACTTTTCTTATCGCATTGCTGCTGCTTTTTGGGTATTATGCTCCGGTTAGATTGGTAGGCTCACTGTGGTTTCGTGTTGTCACGCATGGGGGAGCAGGCGCACGTCGGCGCAATCCAGAAGACGCACCTGCGCGATCTGATGGCAGATGCCGAGCGCTGCAAGGCAATGACAGCGTAAGGATTTTATCTGTGTGCTTGTGAAGATTCTGCACTTGCGTGTGCGGGTCCCGTTTGCTTAGCTGAGGTGATGGGTGGTTGACAGGGAGTATGAAGGGATCTTTCTGGATTACTCGAGGCAGCGGGCGACTGGGGAGACAATGGAGAAGCTGTTCAAATTGGCAGAGGTGGCGCCTGTTTGATACTCTCTTTTTTTTTTTTGCATCATTTAGGTGGTTGGATTTCCTCTTGCGTATTAATTCGATATATATTGGATTTATTGTAGGCTGCAAAGCTCAAGGAGAAGATTGAAAAGATGTTTAGAGGTAACCGGGTAAGTATTATAATCTGCAACCATTGTCCAGTTGTTCCTTTACAAATGTTTATTCACTGTGTACTTCTATGTAAAGAGTGTCTGGCCATGAAACTTTGGATACATATATTTAGCTTGCATGTAATATCTTAATAAAGCTTGACAGTTTGTGTGTTCTCGATAAAAAAGCTTGACAGTTTGTTCTGACAAATAATTTTGGGAAAAAATTCTGACCATTTTTAAGTTTTGCAGGTCTGCATAGATTGTTTGAAGTTGCTGGAATAAATTTCTAACGTAATTTGATTGGTTTTGTTAGATAAATAGCACAGAGAACAGGTCAGTGCTTCATGTAGCTCTAAGGGCTCCAAGAGGTTCAGTCATAAACAGTGATGGCGTGAATGTGGTCCCTGAAGTTTGGAGTGTTAAAGATAAAATCAAGCAGTTTTCAGAAACTTTTAGGAGTGGATCATGGGTAAGCTTGAAACAATTCTTGAACTCTGTACATGTGGTAGAAACATCAAAGATTGGTCACTGCTACTTCTTGGAATGCAGGTTGGGGCAACTGGAAAAGCATTGGTGAATGTTGTGTCAGTTGGAATAGGTGGTAGCTTCCTTGGGCCTCTGTTTGTGCATACTGCTCTCCATACTGGTAAACTATTATGCTGTTCATTCCTAGGTTCTCCAGACTGAGATAGTTTTACCACTAGTTTTGATCTAACATGCCCTGAAAATGTTGGTAATTTTCAGATCCAGAAGCGGCAGAATCTGCCAAAGGGCGACAACTAAGATTGTAAGTGTGTATGCGAGGCATGCTTTCTGTATTGTGATTATTTATTGGCTTGGCAATTTCTTTAGATGCTTGCAAAGAATTAGAATCTTTGCATAAGTTTTTAACCGCTGTTCTCCATCATCCTAACTACTTTTGCTATTTTATGTTTTGTGTTTGCATACTTTGCTAGTTCTGTTTTTATGCGCATGGACTCCAGAATTTATCCAAATATTCAGAGCTTATCTTGCAGCCAACGAGCAATTTTATGCTGTGCAAACTGTATGTTTCTGCAGTATAATTTCTGAAGAAATATTTTGAACATGCTACTAATGTGAATCAGTGAATATTAGTTACCATCCATAGTTTTCTTAATTTCGGTTGTTTCCTGAGTGATTTATTATAACACTAATTCTCCTTTAGGGGCACAGTTAGTTTGGTGGTATGGCTTTACAATAATATGTTCCATCAAATTTTACTTGCTGAAATCATTCACAACTCCTGTGAGAGCTTCTGTTGCTCTTTGTTGCACAATTCTGTTTATATGAAATCGAACGAAAGTTTATATGATTTAGTGTCCATCTTTTTGTACCATGCATGCATTCTATATGTTCTCATCTAGTAATTTATGGTCAATCTTGCTTATCCTGTAGTCTTGCAAATGTTGATCCAGTTGATGTTGCACGAAGCATCAAAGATTTAGATCCTGAAACTACCCTTGGTAATCACCATGTTTCGCTCTTTAATACTCGCTCTCAGCAGTCAGCACAGATGCTCTGTCTGATGCTGCTAATATCTGCTGAAGTTTTTAAAGGTTCTCATCTGACAAACGTGCAGTTGTTGTTGTCTCAAAGACCTTCACGACAGCTGAAACAATGTTAAATGCTCGAACTCTTAAGGAGTGGATCATCTCTTCTCTCGGGTTAGTGTATTAGTATCTGAAACATCCTTTTCCCCTTTCTCTCCTTATTGTTGAAATTATGTAAATTTTGTTGATTCAGACCTCAGGCTGTTGCAAAACATATGATCGCTGTCAGTACTAATCTTAAGGTACTTCTGGACCTTTTAGCTTTCCAACCAAATCTCGCATGATCTTTTTTCCCCATTTGAAGTTCCATCATATATACATTAGAGCTAGAGATATATTAAATTTTGCATGTTTGACATGTTTGGCCAATCTGTTAGAATATCCCAAATGTCACATTACTACTAAGAACCCTACGTCTAATGTGATATATTTTCAGCTATACCTTTTTCTGTTTTTACAGCTTGTGAAGGAGTTTGGAATCGACCCTAACAATGCTTTTGCATTTTGGGACTGGGTTGGCGGCCGCTATAGTGGTGAGAAATGTTTTTCTATACGAAAAGTTGTCAACATAGCTTATGTTTTGTGTCATAACCGTAGTCTAATGTTGCAGTTTGCAGTGCTGTCGGTGTTCTGCCCTTATCTCTTCAGTATGGCTTTCCAATTGTTCAGAAGTATGCTATCTGAACCTATATTTTCATCCTTAATTGAATAACATGATTTCTTTTTTGAATTTTGTAGCATATGTTAGGAATGCCCATAGACCCAACCTAACCGGTCATTATTAGGAAGTAGAGATTAATTTCTATTTGAGTTAGAGATTAGTTTCCATTTGTTAGAGATATGATTAGGGATATGATATTAGTTTCTATTTGTTAGAGATATGATTGAGATTAGATTCTATCTATTAAGGGGAGCCTATCTAAATAAGAGGTTGCCGCATGCTATTCGAGGCAAGCAAGAAATAATAAAATCATTCTTATCTATAGTCTCCTCTCTCCCAACCACGTCGAGGCCACACGATCATTCTCTCGGCGGTGTTTACCCTATGAACTAAGGTTCATAGTCGGGGTCCGGCGAAAGGCGGCGTCGGTGAAGAGCTTGGCGTCGGGAAAAAACCGAGGCGAGGCGGTGACGCCAGATCCAGTGCAGACCTCTGCGTTGGCGGCGCGGACGGGCGCGGCGATGTCGGCCGGGGCTACTGTGCGCTCGGCGGCAGAGAGGCTGGCGTCATCAGTAGAGAGCTCGTTGAGGCGGGTTGTGAGCGCCGCCACCTGCTCGATGGTCTCCTTGTCGACGCGAATCTCCTCGACCTCGAGCGCTGACTTTCCCGGGATGAAGTTCATGCGACGCTCGTGCTCCTCATGCTGCATTTTGAGTGAGATGCCGATCTGCCAGGAGGTCTTCTGTGTTATGAATATTATGTGTATATTGAAGAGCCCCAATGAGCAATATATATATGGAGTACAAAGGGATATTACAGGGGAATATGCCATATGGGATAAGGAAAGAGAGGCATATAAGGAAAGGAATAAAACGATTCCTATTCTATCTCTAATACCCTTAACACCCCCCCTCAAATGTAAGACGTATGCAATAGCATTGTATTTGAAAAAGGGTTAACACTAAAATAAGATAAATCTGAAGTCCGAGTCTTGATGATGTCGTCGTTGCGTGCAGTTTTTGAATAAACTGTCAAATCAAGCCGAAGAGGAATAGATAGATACATGACGACGCAGATCGAAACCCAAGAGGCGGCAAGCGGTGCACGAAGAAGGGCGGCGGCCTTTGAAGCTTCAGGCGGCTGAGAGAGCGGCGGCATCATAACGACTTCTACGATCTGCACGCGGCTCAGAGTGTAGAGCGGCGGCTGCTGCCATGCAATAGAATTTGTGGACTCGCACGGCTGAGACAATAAATTTATGAATATTGTGTGTATATTGAAGAGCCCCAATGGACAATATATATAGGGAGTACAAAAGGATATTACAGGGGAATATGTCGTATGAGATAAGGAAAGAGAGGCATATAAGGAAAGGAATAAAACGATTCCTATTCTATCTCTAATACCCTTAACATTCTGCACGGTCTTGGTGCGGACGCTGCCCATGGCTGGTGGTCGGTGGAGAAGGAGAAGGGTGAGGACGCGGTAGAGACCGTGGTGGCGGAGGAACCAAACGCGTCGGAGGTCGCCTTGGTTGTGCCTGCGTGCGCTCTTGGAGCAGAGGCGCATCCTGATGCAACGCCACGGCTGCTTGGAGCCGCATCGCCATGTCCACCTCTCCAAGTAGTGCTGCCACCGTCATGGGGTGCGGTTTGTACCCTGTGCGTCGACCTTGGAAGATGTCACACTGGCGTTGCTTGAAGTCGCACCGTCGCTTGTGCCGGATGAAGGAGCAGCAGTGGCAACGCCGTTGCCGTGCCACGTCAATCATTGCTCCTGCTCCTTGTGCCGCCGCAGATGGCGCAGCCACGATTGCTTGTGCCTTCTCTTTGGCTGCCATCTTCTTCTTCAACATGCTCTCCATATTCTTAAGTCTAGCGATAATTTCTTCATAACCAGCAATGATCTTGGCACATGATAACTCGGCAGCAGAAGCCATGGTAATACCAAATTGTTATGAACCTTAATTCATAGGGGTTTACACCATTGAGAGGATGGACAGGCGGCGTCGGCGTGGTTGGGAGAGAAGACTATAGATGAGAATGACTTTGTTATTTCTTGCTTGCCTCCAATAGCCTGCGGCAGCCCCCTTATATAGACGGGCTCCTCCTAACAGATAGAATCTAATCTCAATCATATCTCTAATAAATAGAAACTAATGTCGTGGTTCCTACGCCTATGACACAAATGAGTTTGTGTTCCTTGGGCTTTTTGTGTTTAGAACACATAGAATATGATAGAGTAGATGAGAGATCATGGCAATAAACAATGATATAGAAAAGATAAGCTCGTAGGATGCTAATGCCAGTGCACACTTGTCTGGTAAACAGGCAGGTGTCAGGTCCTCGATGTCCTTGGCTTAATTCTGTCAAGCCATTCTTACTTCTTAGGATAAACTCTAATGCATGATTTACCTCTTTTCCTTGAGATACCTAAAACTTTCCTTTTATCCCTAAGTCTTTAAATCAGGATGCCTTTTTCGGCTGTTTCAGACAAGAGCAAGTATCTCCTATACATGTTATTCTTCATTGCATCTGTCAAAAAATTACAAGGAGCGCTTTAGTAAAGGTTACTACACATATATGTTCATCACCATTGACTAAACCTTGCGAGTATAAGAAAGATGTGCAGAAATATGTGATAAAGAAATATAAGAGCTGGAGCTGATCCCTTTTTTTCCAGAAAAAATGGATCGACTTAACTGCACTATTCTATCATAGTAATGTGGAAACCAGTGTAGGATGTGGTAATGTGGAAACCAATGTAAGATGTGGGTTTTCTTCTTGTGTTTATGACAAGTAAAATCTGAAGATAGAATAATTAAATTCTGCTGGAGTGCTAAATAAGTATCTACAGGTTGGAGGGGCTTGAGTTTAAATTCTAGAACTCAAGCCTCCAAACTATACCTTTCAGATGGTTTGACTCTGTTACAGCTTATTCCAGGTAGCATAAGGCCACATAACTAGAAAGCTCAAGCCCCTCTCATCTCATCTTTTTGATGTCAACTTTGGTGGTTATTAGGACACACTCTCCAAACAGGGCCTAAAGTAAATTATTGAATATTTCAAAAGTTCAATGATTTATGTGAACTGTGTTTATTGTCAAAATGTTAATGATAATGCCATCAGTCTGAAAAGTTCATTTTCAGATCTAAGATAGTTGATCATTGATATTCTCTTAATATGTTTTTCTTTTGAAGATTTTTGGAGGGTGCTTCCAGCATTGACAACCACTTCTACTCATCTGCATTTGAGAAAAATATACCTGTATGTGCCTTTTCTGTGTAGGTTATTGATGTGAGGTTTTCAACCACTCTTGTAACACTGTCTATCATTTCTGGGCAGGTACTCCTCGGTTTGCTGAGTGTGTGGAATGTTTCATTTCTCGGATATCCGGCTAGAGTGAGCACCTCTATTAATTGCCTTGTTATTTCCAATTATGGATATTTCCTAGTTCTCCATCCGAGTGCCTCAATTTTTCTAAACAATGTTTTTTTCCTAGGCAATATTGCCGTATTCCCAAGCACTTGAGAAATTTGCGCCACATATTCAGCAGGTACTTTACGACCTTTTCTTTTAGCAAGTGTCATCATGGACATTATCTTCTGGATATTTTTAATCATAACACATGTGCATTATGTTGTAAAGCTTAGCATGGAGAGTAATGGAAAGGGTGTCTCCATTGATGGCGTCCGACTTCCTTTCGAGACTGGTGAAATTGATTTTGGTGAACCTGGAACAAATGGGCAACACAGCTTCTATCAATTAATCCATCAGGTAATAATACTTGTTTCATTCCTCTAGCAATGTTGTCAAGTGTTGTAGTGATTTGTAATTTGTATCAACTAATGTTTATAGTGAGGTGTGGATGACCGATGACACAACAATTTCTAGAAAGTCATGACCTAGAGGTTATTTGGCTAACATTTTAATTATGCAAAGCTTGAGAATGCCATAGCGATTCGGTGCTTCATATGCTCAGATTTTGAATCCAACTGTTGATGATATTTTGATGCTGTGCAATAATGTCCTCTCTTGGCAGTTGGCACCTTTTAATGTCTTCTCGGTAGTTACTTGATTACTTCTATGCGATATAACCACCATGGCTTTCAATCTGTGTTGTTCTTATGTCAATTAAATATGATCTTATTGGAGTAAGGACAAAGATTTCCCAATTGATCAGACTACTTAAAAAAAAAGTAAAAGGAAATGGAGGATTATTCTAGAAACTTATTGTGAATATATGCATCTTTCTTGACAATGGTTTTATGTAAACTTCCAGGGAAGGATTATCCCTTGTGATTTTATTGGTGTCATAAAAAGCCAGCAGCCTGTTTACTTGAAAGGTATTGCACTGGAATATTTCTTTTAGAGTTAAGCACTTAAGATGTTGCCTGTTGGTGTTGTGATTCTTCAGATGCCCATTCAAACACTTACAGTGTACATCTTTTTCAGGGGAAACTGTGAGCAATCATGATGAGCTGATGTCCAATTTCTTTGCTCAGCCTGATGCACTTGCTTATGGAAAGGTAAATAGCTAAATATATTTTGGATGCTCACGTCTTTATGAACTGTTTTGGTTTCTTACCAGAATTTACTGCATCTTTTCAGACTCCTGAACAATTGCACAGCGAGAAAGTTCCTGAAAATCTTATTCCACATAAGGTGATAATAATTCACCCATTACTTCTCCAGTTATCCCAATGTACTGTTATAGATGTAGCTTTTCTGACCGAGCATTCTTGTGTATTTCTTAACCCATTATTCTTTTGACAGACTTTTTGGGGCAACCGGCCATCGCTTAGTTTGTTGCTGCCCTCATTATCTGCTTATGAGGTTGGACAGGTATGCCAAGTACATTGACAATACTCAATGAAGTTGCAAGTTGCTCAATTCTGAATTGTACAATTTATCCTTTTTACCAATAGGATTCTGGTTTTGTTGTACGAGGTGTGTTCTATTCTGCATGAGGAGTGCTTCACCTGAACATTTTGATCATTGTTTTTTTCAAGCAAAAACATGACAATATGCTAGTTTCTTGCTATGTTTAATAATTATCTTAATTCAAGAAAGGGAAATCGAGATGAATAGATATCTGGGAGGTACCTTGCTGGTTGACATGAATCTGCTGAAGCTGCATGTGTGCAGCTGATATTCAGCGCCTTCCCCCTGAAGTACCCATGCACACGTGTGTGCGCACGCGCGCACACAAACTTGTGCCACCTTCATCTTCTTTCTTGATTGTGATCATGTAGTGCAACAGTGAGTGGAATAGCTGTCGTTTGCCTTCATGCAAGCCTATGAGATCCATAATTCACTTAAATTACTCTCTAAGATCTGGATCAGCAATAACATCCCTATACACATTCTTTAATCATTCATTTACTCTTTGCAAGAGTTTTGGTGCAAATGTATTAACAAAGTCTGTTCTTTTCAGCTTTTAGCCATCTACGAGCACAGGATTGCAGTTCAGGGTTTTATATGGGGAATAAACTCATTTGACCAGTGGGGAGTGGAACTAGGCAAGGTCTGTGCATGATAGTTTTCCTTTTTCTATATTTTCGTTTTGTTCAAAGGTCGATTTTTTTTTGCTCCATCTGGCATGTGCCGCATAACTTCTCTCCCTGCTTATGTCTATCTTGTTTTCTCCTGATTTTGCTTGTGTTATTTCCGGAATTTGATGTTTCAGTCGCTGGCTTCTCAAGTGAGAAAACAGCTGAATGTATCCCGCACGGAAGGAAAGCCTGTCCAGGGCTTTAACAACAGTACTGCAAGTTTGCTAGCACGATATCTCGCTGTACGCCCCTTTGCTAGTTCGGCTATATTTCATCATTTGTTATTCTGATCTTCGTAAAATTAGACTTCTAAGTGTTCGTGACATACCATACGCTAGAAATTTTGAAGTGCTTAGTGCTTACACTGCACTTTATTTCGTTTTGTAGGTTGAGCCAGCCACACCATATGACACTACGGTGCTGCCGAAAGTGTAACCTGAGATGTTTGACACGCTAAGATCTGAGTTGACAAGGTTGAGTTTTCATACATGGTATAATAGGTTTGGCTGTACTGTAATTTCCGAGTTTTTCTTTACTCCCAACTTCCAGGAGAGAAAAGGAAAAGGGGAACTGCAATGAAATAAATAAATTGACTCGTGACTGCCTGGGGAAAAAGTACTATATTTGTTTTTGAAGGATGTTTTTATCCCTCTCTGCTCCACGGTCGTGTAGCGTCTTGTAAATTTCAGTGGCGGTGATAATAGCATACATATCTTTTGTTTGGATAATCTTTGTTGTTTGGATAATCTTTGTTGTCACTGCTGTGACTTCGGTACCTATAGAAATGCAGCACGGAATCAGAAACTCAAAATCTCTGTTGCCGCAGACAGATGAATAGGAACTTTCAAGGCTGACTTAATTCAAACTTGCTTTCTTTTTTCCCCCTTATGCAAAGCTTCACCTATTGTATCTTGCGCTTATCCCTTCCAATCTATTTTTATTTTGTAGGTGCCTTACATCTTCTTTCTGGAAACGCCTATAAACAATCATACATTCTGATTGGTCATTTGAACAACCTCAAGCAAAACTTAAGTTCTTATTTGGTCAGTCTTTTTCTGAACGATCTTATGTTAAATTTATAAATAGTAGTAAGATGCTTTCCTAACATACACAAGCAGTCGCTCCTTTATCCATTACTTAATGGGGAACATATCTAGTTGGTGTAAGCATGCACTCGACGTTTCTGGTCCAGACGATCTCCATCCAACGACTGGGTCCATCCGAGAGATTTACAAAAAACCCACTGCCGATTGAACTCTGCCAAATTTGCAAATAAACACCTAGCCATTTCTAGGCGAGAATTCTAAGCAGCGGCGTTTCATGGGCCGAAGGGACTGAGGGGCCAATGAACATTGGACATGGTTTTGATCCACAGAAAAAGAGATTTTAATTATGAGGGGTTACTATTGGGAGAATAGCATCTATCTTAGCAGAGTTGGCCCATGACGTCAATAGGCCATTTGGCTTGCCCAAAATGAGCTATAAGCTAGGGAAATAGCATATTTATCCCTGCAAGTGTAGACTTAGGGTTGGCCCTTTTGGTGAAATTTTGTTGCGGTACAAATTACGAGAGAGATACTCACTTGCGATTTTGGATGGTACAGATGTTGGGCCTTTAACGTGTATATCGTTTAACTATAGACCCGCTTGAGAAAATACTCCGTTTAAAAATTATTTATCCCTTCAAGAAAAGACAGACCCTTAGATATGAGCATTCATGCAACTATAAGCTAGAGAAATAGCATATTTACCCTTGTAAGTATAGACCCAAATAGGTTCATTTGTGTAATCAATCTCCTTATGGCTATAAATATATTCCTTTGGGTACCATGAAAGGGGAGAGCTCATTTTTTCAAGGAAAAAACCCAATGTAATGTTCGTGCCTCTTTCGCTCTCCATGGCTTATAAGGCTTCAGGCAGCTCCTTTATAACCTTTCTGTAGCCCTTTTGTTTACTGTTTAGTATGTAACCATAATAATGTAATTTCTATTATGCTACCAAAAAATAGTAATCAATGCGAGCTATCTATGTCACTTTGCCATGGCTGCTTGTTTAATTCCATTGGAAGTCATGCATGTAAATGATATTGTTCGTTGCCATTAGCTAGCATTTTAGTCAAGAACATGTTCGAATCTGACACCGTTCCTAATACAAGCAACTGAAACTATTGCCATTACAAACAACTGATTATTCATTGATTTTCTTTACAATAATCTGATACTATTAAGTGATTCCCATTACAAGCAACAATATGCTCAAGCATATTACAAAGCAACAATATGCTCAAGCATTCAGTTAACAAAGTACTTATAGGTGAAAAGTTTCCATTCAATACACACGTAAAACAAGTTACAGCTTCACTTCATATACATGCATACATCCATTCATCTCACCATAATTCAGAACAAACAGAAATCACTTCAGTTTGTCATCTTGTCATTTGTACCATTTCCTTTGTTGATTCCCTTCTTTATCACTAGTTTTACCTTCAATTACTGCATCGACGTGCTCCCTCTACTGGTGCAGGTTTGATCACTCTAGAGCCAGCCAGGATACGACTCAACAACCTGCTCAATTCTAATCAATTCTCATCACACCTGCAAAACTAAATCGACAACCTGGAAGTACCCCTTGAATTCAAGTCGCCACCGTACAGCTGATATTTCTGCATACAAGTAGCCGCAATCCACTGTCACTAACATAACCCGCAACCAAATCATAATCAAAGTGAAGCAACATATGTTGGATTTTATTCAACTATCAAGCACTAGTACAACCTGCAATCGATCACACAATTCATTCATGCGCTTCAGTTACACAAAATCTTGAAAATTTTAAATGCGACACCATCCAACAATTTTGAATGAAAGATGCAGCTGCACACAGATCTGAAATATACGTAACACAAGCCTTCTCCATCCTCACAAAAGGTACAATCTACCAAAGCAAATGAACTTCACAAAGGGAAAATTGCAGCCCACAGAACAGAGACATTCGGGGGCCACGGCGATAGGAGAGGTTCTTGGGGTAGAAGCAGTCAGCCATGGCTGCCATGCCGTGCACGCATCGTCGCTTCGTCGTGTGGGAGAAGGTCCACGCCACGTCTACACCGCCAACACCGTGCCAAGATCACGCCATGCGCACACCAAGCATCCAGTGTGTGCACAGGATAGGTTCCCCAAGGCCGAGCGCGACTTGCATGTTCTCTGTGTTTGTTTATGGAGACCCGTACGTCAGAAATGGAAAGAAACAAGAATGCACATGTGTATTTGTATAGCGAGGGAACAAGCAAAGCCCTTCTCTCCCCGGTTTCTATATCCAACCTGGTAAGGTCAGTACATGGTCCTACACCCGCCGGCGGTATGCAATCTTATCAGTAATCACAGCCACAGACAGCACATGCACACCCCAACCACACCACGCCAAGTCGCCAGCGACCGGCCTAGCAATTCAGTCAGAGCTGCCGCCGACACCCCCGGTGCGGCGGCTGCCTCCCTACCGGGCTCATCTCATCGGAGAAGGACCCCTCGGTGAGGGCCGGCCGAACTAGCCGATCGTGCCGCTGTACTCTGGGCTCGCCATGGCCACCTGCCCGATCCGGTTCGTGTTGGACGTGTACGACCCGGGAGCCTCGTTCTCGTGCCCCGACGCCGCCGTGCCGAACATCATGCTCTGCCCCGGGCGCACCCCCTCGTTGAGGTCCTCCAGCGACATGTCCCCTTCCAGCGCCCTCACGATCTGCACCAGAAAATACCGATGCCATTTTGTTGTGAAAGCTGCACAGGAGATATAGATACCTCAGGTGGTAGAGCGGCGAGCGCGCGACGATGACGGCGGCCAAGAGTGATACCTGGCTCATCTTTGGGCGCTTCTTGGCCGAGTGGCGGACGCAGGCCGCGGCGCTGGCGACCACGCGCGCCATCTCCACCGGGTCGTAGTTGCCCTCCAGCCTCGAGTCGGCGACGTCGTCGTAGTTGCCATCGGCCAGAGCGCGCGACAGGGCCGGCCTTGCCTGTGAACACAGTAGCAGAGTCAAAAAAAAAAAAAGTGTAGATGCAGCACCAGCTAAGTCGATGGTGTCAGAGTGAACTTGCCCAGTCGACGAGACTGTCTTCCAGGAACGAGCGGGTGGCGTCGATGGGCCGCCGCCCCGTCAGGAGCTCGAGCAGCATCACGCCGTAGGAGAAGACGTCCGACTTCTCCGTCAGCTTCCCGCTCGACGCGTACTCCGGCGCCAAGTACCTGCAGATTTCAGATTGTAGACACTCTCTTGTCACATCATGAAATGCAGGTTATGGTCGAGCAAATTCTCGACGGCCTTACCCGAATGTCCCCATTACACGGGTCGAGACGTGCGTGTTGTTGTCGGATGTCAGCTTGGCCAGCCCGAAGTCTGCAACCTGAAAGACAAATTAAGCAATCAGATGCTGCATAAAGGGAATGAAAGAACTAGACAGATCTCCCAACAATGTGACCCATCTACCATTGCTTCGAAGTTGTTGTCGAGGAGAATGTTCGCGGACTTGATGTCGCGATGGATGATCCGAGGATGGCCTTCAAGATCACATGACAAATGTAATTTCAGACATGAAAACCCGAGTAGCTTAACTGGCTTTTGACTAGAAGATGCTGAAACTAGCTAGGGATGCTCACAGTCTTCGTGCAGGTAGGCGAGCCCCTTCGCGGACCCGAGCGCGATGCGCAGCCTCGTCGCCCATTCCATCACCGGCAACCCTTTCCCTGCAATCCGACACGCCAAACCATGAGTTCTTGCTCTGAAGCAAAAATGAGTTCTTGCAATGAAGCAAAAACGTCACTGACCGTGGAGGTGGAACTCGAGGGTCTTGTTGGGGACGAACTCGTAGACGAGCATGCGGCGCGCGCCGGTGGTGCAGTAGCCGACGAGGGAGACGAGGTGGCGGTGGTGTACCCGGCTGATGATGTCCACCTCGGCCTGGAACTCGCGCTCCCCTTGCCCGCTCCCGGACTTGAGCTGCTTCACGGCCACCGCCTTGCCGCCGGGGAGCACTCCCTTGTGCACGTACCCGAACCCTCCCTGCCCGAGCAGGTTCGCCTGCGAGAAGTTGCCCGTCGCCGCCACAAGCTCCTCGTAGGTGAAGGTGCCCTTGCCGAACCCCAGCGCCTCGTGAGGGACCGGCGGCGGCAGCGGCGGGCCGGAGTATACGCCGGATGTCATTTCGGGCGGCACGTGCCAGGCGCCCCCCGGCGGGTCGAAGGTGCTCATCGACGGCGCTGCGGCCGTGTCGCTCTGCCATTGCGGCTGCAGCCCGCTGGTGTAGTACGTGCTGTTGCCTGTGGTTGCCACGGCATTGGAGGTTAACTACATGCAAATCTGAGCAGCCTCGATGCTTCTCCCATGGAGCGCATCAAGAGCAAGCAAGAACCACGAGTAGCCGGTAGGCAATGGCGATGGCAACGTTGATGGCAACGTTGTGAGCATTGTGCTTTACCTTGGTACACCGAGGTATCTGCGTAGAACTGCATGGGATTGTGAGGCTTCTTCCTCCTCCTTGGCGCCGTCCTCCTCGAGCAGCAGACGCAGGCGGCGATGAGAAGGACGAGGAGCACTGCCGCCCCGACGGCAGCAAAAACAATTTCGGCCGTGGCGTTGGACCTGCCGCGGTGCACAGGAGCTGGCGACGACCTGCTCCATTCACCTGAGCCCCTGGAGGATTGGGCTGGTGGGGAGGGAATCTTGGCCGGTGACAACGGAGTGCCATGGGACTTCGACGGCGCCGGCGGAGGTGAGGCGTCGCCGGAATTGGATGGCGCCGGAGAGGACGAATTGGCGGCTGGTGGGGACGATGAGTTCGGCGACGGCGTCGGGGCGGTTGAAGGAGCAGGGCTGCTCTTCGGGGGCGGAGACGGCGGCGGCGGGGCGGTTGAGGAATTGGAGGACATGACGGCGAGACAAGAAAGATTCAATCACGGTGACGCGCGATCAGAGGACGGTCTTGCAGGCGATCAAGATCGTGCTGCGTGCTCACAGCAGCGCCGCCATGACCTGACCGGGGAGGGGGAGAAGGGAGAGGTGCCTCACTGCTGGCGGCTCGTGCAACACGAAGCGCACGCCGTGGTGGCTCCGGCCCCCTCAGACGACAGCGATCAGCAGCAGCGCCCCCACCCCAGCGCCTCCATCACCAATGCCCCCGGGGCATGTCATTCCATTCGTCCGCCATCTCACCCGTGGCGAAAAAATAGCAGAGGAAGGCAGCGTGGGATCCCCTGTTTCTCCCCTGTATCTGTCGTGCGCAGAGCTTGGGAAGTTGGCCGCTGCTGCTCGCGCGCCCGATCTTGGCGGGTGGTTGGTGTTTGCCTCATCCGCAGGTCACGGCTTGTGAGGCCCTGCAGTCCGCGGAATGCCACCGTGGAATATTGAGGCCACGTAGGATGACTTGTCAGAGACCCATATTCGTCTGCTTGCGTACCACTAACACACCTGATCGGTCCTACCACGTAACCATACTCTGACAATACTGAAAACTGAAATTGTGCGGCGTGTATACTCCCTCCGTACTTAAGACATGCGGAACATCCAACCTCCATTCTTTTTCGCTTCTCGTTTTAGATATTGGTAAAGCCTCCAATAACTCCCTTTAAACATTATTTTTTCTAGTTATTATATGTTAGAAAAATTTACTGAAAATATAATGATATAGAAGTAATTTTGACGATGAATCTACTAGTATAATTTTCATGCAATAAATCTAAATACTTTTATGAATTTTGCAGTTAAAGTTTTCGAAGATTGGTTGCTCGTATTCTAAAACTAAAAAAAAAATAAAGAGGGTAGTTCTGTTTGTGAGGAATTGCTGAACAACCAAAACCCAAAGCAAACATATCTGTTGCATCAGAAATAGCAAGTCACACATGTAAATCAATCGTAAAATAATCAAAATCAAAATGCCCAAACGGAGTAATGCTGGAAGAACAATCATAACCATAAAAATAAGGGAGTGGCTATTGCAAAGGTGACTGAAATTTTTTTATCTCTCAGTCATTTGAAGTTGCATTCTCAATCAACTAAAATTGCAGCTGATTTTTTTGGAGGGAGCCTGCAACTTCAGTTGATTGAGAGTGCAACTAAGTGCAACTTTAGTTGCACTCTAAATCACCTGAAGTTGCAGCTGTTTTTTGAAGGGGGCTGCAATTTTAGTTGATTGAGAGTGCAACTTCAAGTGACTGAGAGATAAAAAAATTTCAGTCGTCTTTGCAATAGTAAAACCATAAAAATAATAGACCATCCGATTACATAATAATGAGATAAAAAAACTACTAAATCACAAATATAAGCAATAGCATCACCGACCCACAGATACTATAACCCTACTGCAATCCAAGGTAAATGATAGTAAAGATCACTATAATTGTTTCGAACACTATCACTAGAATAAAAGTGAAGCAAGAAGAAGCGTGTAGAGGATCATGCACGAGACCAAGAACAGCGAGGCTATCGCTACGTCTGCCAAGTCCGTCGCCTCCGAGCAACGGCGTGGCTCGGGAGGCACGTCGAAGCTCGCCCACGCAACTGGCCGCGCACTGCGCGTGCCTACGCCGGCCAGGACAGCGGCGCTTGGCGCGGACATGACACGGCGCATGACGGTGCTCTGTGAAGCCGCGGCTGCGGCTGCCTCTCGCTCCAGCGCCACTCGAGCCATCTCGTGCTTCAGCTTCCGCAGCAGCGCCACCTGCGCCGGCCTCGGCCACGTTAGCGCTTCTTCCATCGTCTGCGCATTCCTCCTCGCTAAACCTGTAGGTGTCGGGCCCTTTGTATCGGCCATGTCGGCCGCGATGGGGGATACGTCAGATGTTAGTATATTCTTAATCTGTTGCTATGTTTAGGAGTCTATGTCATCGTTTTTCCTATGTTTAGGACTTACTATGTTTAGAACTTACTATCTTTAAGTTTTGCTATATTTAGGATTTGCTATGTTTAGGACTTGCTATCTTTAGCACTTATTTTTTCTATAAATAAAAGGTAGAACCGAAAGCTGGATCAATCATCCCAGCACAAGAAAAACATTATGTGTTCCTCACGTTCTCTGTGTGCTCGTAGAAACAAGGCCAATTCATGTGTGTTGTGAGCGAGGGAGATCCATTGCCTACATTTGGTATCAGAGCCAGGTTACTCGATCCTTGCGCAATGTCGGCCGACAGCGATGGTGACCGGAGTCTATCGCCGCCGTAGAGGCCGAGGACGGCGCATGGCCTCGCCGATCATCCCTCGTCGTGGTCGCACTCGTGGCCGCGACATGGTGATCGAGGCGGTGCGGGAGGTTGGAGGCACGTCCTATCCGATGCTCACGCGCGACAACTACACGGATTGGTCGCTCGTAATGAAGGTAATGCTCCAGGCGAGAGGCTTGTGGGACGCCGTCGAGTATGGCGACGTCAATTTGCAGGAGGATCGCGCGGCGCTCGAGGCGCTCCTCAAAGCGGTCCCGCAGGAGATGATTCGCGCGCTCGCCATCAAGCAATCGCCCAAAGAAGCATGGGATTACGTCAAGTCTATGCGAATCGGCTCGATCACGTCCGAAGTCGAGCTCGAGCTGCGCAGAGTTCGAGATGCTCGCGTTCAAGGAAGGCGAAGATCACGAGATTTCGCGCCGCTGAAGCGCCTAGTCGGCCGACTCTCGAGTGCGGCGAACCCATCGACGAGCAGAAGGCCGTCGAGAAGTATCTTCGTGTCGTCCCGCCCAGGTTCGGTCATGTTGCCTACACCATTGAAACCATGCTTGATCTCTCCAGGTTGTCCATTGAGGAAATCACCGGGCGTCTAAAAGGCGCCGATGATCGTTGCATCCCGCAATCCGCGCCACCGACTACTACCACGGAAGCTAAACTCTTGCTGACCAAGGAGGAATGGATGGCGCGCCTCAAGGAGAAGCAGAGCGGTGAGGGATCGTTGAGCAAGTCTGGTGGCCATGGCCGTCGTCGTGGCAGGGGCAATCGGCGACCCAAAGGCGAGGGCCATGGCCACCAGACTTGCTCGATGATCCCTCACCGCTCTTCTTCTCTTTGAGGCGTGCCATCCAGTCCTCCTCGGTCAGCAAGAGTTTAGCTTCTGAGGTAGTAGTCGGTGGCGTCGATTGCGAGATGCAACGATCATCGGCGCCTTTCAGATGCCCGGTGACTTCCTCAATGGACAGCCTAGAGAGATCAAGCATGGTTTCCATGGTGTAGACAACATGACCGAACCTGGGAGGGACGACACGAAGGTACTTCGGCGCCCGCGCCGTCGATGGGTTCGCCGTACTCCGAGAGCTGGCCGACTAGGCAGCTCAAGCAAAGCGCGAAATCCTCAGGATCTTCGCCTTCCTTGAACGCGAGCATCTCGAACTCGGTGCGCAGCTTCTGGAGCTTCGACTTGCGGACGTGATCGGAGCTGATTCGCATAGACTTGACGTAGTCCCATGCTTCTTTGGCCGATCGCTTGATGGCGAGCGTGCGAATCATCTCCTGTGGGACCGCTTTGAGGAGCGCCTCGAGCGCCACACGATCCTCCTGCAAATCGGCATCGCCATACTCGACGGCGTCCCATAAGCCTCTCGCCTGGAGCATTACCTTCATTACGAGCGACCAATCCGTGTAGTTGTCGCGCGTGAGCATCGGATAGGACGCGCCTCCAACCTCCCGCATCGTCTTCTGGATCACCATGTCGCGGCCACGAGTGCGACCACGACGAGGGACGATCGGCGAGGCCATGCGTCGTCCTCGGCCTCTACGGCGCGGCGATAGACTCCGGTCACCATCGCTTGCTGAAGCCGACATTGCGCAAGGATCGAGTAGCCTTGCTCTGATACCAAATGTAGGCAATGGATCTCCCTCGCTCACAACACACACAAATTGGCCTTGTTTCTACGAGCACACAGAGAACGTGAGGAACACAGAATGTTTTTCTTGTGCTGGGATGATTGATCCAGCTTTCGGTTCTACCTCTTATTTATAGAGAAAACAAGTGCTACAGATAGCAAGTCCTAAACATAGCAAATCCTAAACATAGCAAAACGTAAAGATAGTAAGTTCTAAACATAGTAAGTCCTAAACATAGGAAAAATGGTGACATGGACTCCTAAACATAGCAACGGATTAAGAATATACTAACATCTGACGCATCCCCCATCACGGCCGACATGGCCGATACAAAGGGCCCGACACCTACAGGTTTAGCGAGGAGGAATGCGCAGACGATGGAAGAAGCGCTAACGTGGCTGAGGCCGGCGTAGGTGGCGCTGCTGCGGAAGCTAAAGCACGAGATGGCTCGAGTGGCACTAGAGCGAGAGGCAGCCGCTGCCGCGGCTTCGCAGAGCACCGTCATGCCCCTTCCTCCTTAAAGGAAGGGGCAGTTAGATCTCTAATCTAACGGTCTCAAATCTAGATAATACTTAGAAAGAAAACATCTGAATAATACCTAGACGCACTTTTGTACTTGCTTGTCATGGACCGTTCGTTGAGGTAAGTTGCCATGCATCGACCGTGGTCGAGTCGAGGCTGTTTCCGTCTCCATTGGTATTAAGGATTCATCCATGTTTTTTATTCTCCATTTTGAAAAAGATACAGAGAAGAATTCAGGTGCTTGCGTGGATGCTAATATTATTTTTCGGTAAATTAAACAAACCCCAGGCTTTGTGGCACAAATATCTAAAACCTTAGGTATATGGTTAGTAGTGCATAACCAAATGCATTATGGCCTAACTGTTTGACAAACCCACATGTAATTAATTAGTTAGAATTCTAGCCCAACTGGTTGTCATGTCTGATATAAATAATAAACAAGAAAAAATAGGGTTTTGCATCTATATTTCCATAAAACCAGGGACTTTCTAAAATTTACTCTTGTTTGTTAGTGAAAATTAGTATTCTTTTATCTTGGATGGTGAGATATGTGCCTTCGATTTTATTCGTTGTTAGCGTGTCATTTAGTGGTTGTTTCGTGTTAGCGCCAACAACTAGTGCTGATTAAGCATGGGAATACCATAATGGTGCCATCACAGTTTGCTTTATTCCCTTGTCCCCTTTCTTTCGCGTCGAGTGCTGTCTACCAAGATCAGTGCAAAAACACGGCAGCGTGACTAGGAATAACTAGGAACAATCTCCCAAAGCAGATTGGACTTTTATGCACATAGTCACATGAGGCTTGCCCCTTCGAACTAATCATCCAAACACGCGAGCATCTACATCCTAGTAAATTGTCGTTTGCGCCCCGCTCGATTGATTCAAATCATTGATCAAAGATGATATTCTAGTTTGTCATGTCTCTCTCTACTACTGTAGCAGCCCAAATTTGGCTTCCAAATAAAACTTGCATGATTTTCAAAAACTTTTGGCGCATCTCAAAAATTTCCCAAAAGCCTTGCTTGACTTTAAAATTTTAAAATAAAGTTCCTTTGCTCAAAAATCATATTTGAAAATTTCTAAAAGTTGTTTGTGTGCTAATCAAAATTTCCAAAAAATTTTGTGTGAAAAAATACCTCAAAAGTTCAAATCTAAATCCCAAATAAAATTTTAAACCTATTTTCTTCCTCCTCACCTTTGGATCAAATTCCAACCGTCGACTTGCCTTCTTTCCTTTTTCTCCCCCGTTGCCCCACTCTCCCTTTCATCTCTCTCTTTCCTCTTAGCGGTCCAACTAGTCGGCCCATTCGTTCGCATGCATGCACCACCGGCCCGACCTCCCTTCCTTTCTCTATTTTACACACGAGTGGGCCTTGGTCTCACCTGTCAGCGTGGAGATAATCATTGTGCTTCTTCTCCATGTCCTCTTCTCTATCTCATTCTCTCTCTCTCGCTCCCATGTTGTCGTACGCACGTGCCACACCAACCAGAGCCGTGACATCCTCTGCAACCTCAAGCACAACGCCGTCGCGACCTCATCACATCGCCGTATACGTTCTCTCCCTCTCTCTCGCTCTCATGCGCCTCTCCCTCTCAGCTCCTTTGCACCCAAAGCCAAGCATCCTCCTCCCCTTTATTTAAGCCTCGGTCGAGTGCGTTGAAATGGTCACCCTAACCCACTCCCCATTTCCCCTAAACTCCCACTCTCTTTCTGCCTTTGGAGGAGAAGAATTTGGTCTTCTTCCCCGAATTCGGCTGGCAGCCTCGCCATTAGATTCCAACTATCCAGTGAGTTTCCACCGCTACCATCATGCACTTTGAGTTCGGCTTGCCCCCTCTTTTTTCCTCTAAGAAAGCTAAAGCCCTGATGTCACCGTCATGCACAGAGCCGTCACTGACCTTGCTGTCCTGTCCACTTTGCCTTAGTGAGCCTCAACCTTAAAAGTCATGGATGCTATATTCACCTAGGTCTCCTCTCCCTAATGCACCCTTTCTTTTCTCTTGCTGTGCACCAGTGCCGTCGGAACATGTCTTCGTCCTCGTCATTGACCCGAGCATGCACCGATCCAACCACCGTCAGCGATTTCCCCTTCTCTTCGTCTCAAGGTGGGTCCTTTCGTCCCTATGTACTCCTTTATGCTGCAAACCTGATAGGCTAGTCATCGTAACGCCCAAATTCCCATAGCACTGTCGACCCTCATCGTGCCACCATGGATAACCCGGCTTGTTGCTTCCCTTTGAGCATTGTTGGCGCCAATAGGGTTGTCGTAGCCTGTAGGTGTCCAAGCCCGCACCAATTTGGAGTTTCTCGCTCGGTTTTGTAGTTGCCCTCATGCACAGTTGCGCCAAAAGACTTTGCCATCATGCTGTTGCCTTGGAGCTTCTCCCACCACACCGTCATCGCCGTTAGGTTCAACGGGACTGCTGCGTTCCATTTTGCTCTTCCTAGGCGGTCATCGTGCGATTTTTTATACTCCATAGAGTTGCCCAGGACACCCGTGGCTCCCAGCACTTTATACTCCGCAGAGTATGCCAAGGCGCAAAGCCATCGTACGATTTTTATTATACTCCATGGAGTTGTTGGGACGCCCGTGGTTCCTGACGCTTTATACTCCGTAGAGTTCGCCGAGGCGCGAGGCCGTCGTGCTATTTTTTATACTCCGTAGAGTTGCCCGAGACGCCCATGGTTCCCGGTGCTTTATACTCCGCAGAGTACGCCGAGGCGCGAGGCCGTTGTGCTATTTTTTTATACTCCGTAGAGTTGCCAATGATGCCTGTGGTTCCTGACGCTTTATACTCCGCAGAGTACACCGTGTCCGCGCGGTGGTCTGGGGCACATCGTGGAGTTCACCCTTCGGACCAGAGTCGATGAAGCCAGCGGTGGGACGAAGTACTTGAAGCGCGCGCTCTGTCCTCCACCCTTCGGACTGGTGTTGCGAAGTTGGTGGTGAGACAAAGCCTCGACACGCGCTCCATACCCCATCCTTCGGACTAGTCGTGGACGAAGTCAGCGGTGAGATGGATCTAACGCGCGCGCAACCCGTCCCCCATCGGACGAAGCGTCTACGAACACGAAGTTGTCGGATGAAGTATCTACGACCACAACGTGGTCAGATGAATTCACACGGCAAACTCCGTGGTGCGCGCTTATGAGGCGATCGGTGAAGTCGTGTTGCCCCGCCGAGGCGATGCCTCTAAGGCAGGCGACGAAGTCGTGCCGCCACGCTGAGTTTATGCCTCCCAGGCGGGCGGCGGAGTCCAAACAGCGAGTCGGTCGGCCGAAATGCCTATGACCATGAGGTGGTCGGATGATGTCACGACTGCGAGGCGGTCGGACGAGGTCTCGACCATGATATGGTCGCACGAAGTCACGATCGTGAGGCAACCGGATAAGGTCATGACCACGAGGCGGTCGGATGAGGTTAGGATGATGCAGCGATTGGACGAAGTCACGATCACGACGTGAGCGGATGATATCTGGACCATGAGGTCAAACGAACATCTAGACAAACGTGTACGACCACGAGTCGCTCGGCGCGAAGGTCGGCGGAGGCAACGCGGGGTCTAGTGAAGATCGTGCGAAATCCATCAGAGACGACATCCGCGCTGAGCTCATCAGAGACCGTGCGAAGACCTCGGCGGAGACCGAGCGAAGACCTCAGCGGAGACCATGCGAAGTCCTATAGAGACCATTCGAAGTCCGTTGAAGACCGGGCGTAGTCCAGTGGAGGACTGCGTCGACGGGGACACGACCACGAGGAGTCGGTCGAGGGTCAACGAAGTTACGACCACGAGGTGGTCGGACGAGCATCGTCGAAGGTTCGACCCCGAGGGGTCAGACGACATCGCCGAAGGTGCAATAGGTGTTGACGAAGTTGGAGGTGGGACGTAGGCTTTGGAGCACGTGCGCTCTGTCCCAATGCTTCGGACTGGCGTCAATGAAGTCTCAACCATAAAGTCGTAGCTATCGGCGAAGAGCTGGCCACGACACGGTCGTAGATGAAGCATTAAGTATCTACGACCACGGAATGGTCGGACGAACATCTACGACCATGAGGGGGGACGGACGCGTCGTGCGAAGTCGTGATCACGCAGTGGTCATCCGACGGTTGAAACCGATGTATACGGAGGCTGACTCCCTAGTGCCGTGATGACGACGACAAGTGGTGCCCCCCGCCTGTGCTAGTGCGATGGGGCAGCCATCAATTGCATCCAGCACGGTAGACTGCCGCCAACGACAGCATCACTTTGAAAACCAGCAATCCCTCTCTAGCACCTTCCCTTGCACAGCTTCTTACGCGAGTTCCCATGGTGGGCGCCAACTGTTATAGCATGGTTACAACAGTGCGTGCAAGGTACCCTTCTCCATAGGAGACATAGCCAAAAAACTACAGAGAGAGAGAGAGCGGTGATAAAATGAATGGATCTGCCCTCCCCATGCCCCTCTTAGGGGTTTATATATAGGAGTGGGGTAGGATAGGAAATCCTCATCATACCCTTTAATAATTACGAAAGGTAGTGGTACATTAATACATTCCTCTATACTATTATGTCTATTACATATTAGACCAGTTGTAAGGCCTAGTCACGAAGGTTGGGCCATCCCTACGACAATTTACTTTTCACCGCTTTATGTGAAAAAACTCATTTGGCATGTCGGAATGGTCTATAATTGTAAGATATATTTATGATTGTTTATGTAACTAAGTACTCCTTTTACTTATACACATATATGGATATGGTATTCGATATTATTATATTATATAGGTTAGCTACTTATCTAGAGATTAGCATAGAGAAGATTTGGATAACCAAATTCGGATCGCTCAACTATTTGTCCATGTATGGATCAACTCAAACTTTCACAAAAAGAAAGAAAGCTCATTCTAATATACACATCATTTTGAGAGCTGGTTTCTCAAACGAGAATGATATGCACAAAGTTTATTCTCTCGGTGGATATATTTCCTAGGCACGAGCATGCTTGCTAGCAACTAAAATCCACTCAAGATGATGCGACCTCCCGATCATCCGGTGGCTCCACGAGCACCGGTTCGCGCGCCAGCACGGCGGGCGTGACCAGCGCAAGCGTGTTGGTGTGCGCGACGTACTCCGCGGCGTCCCATTCTGTCCTGCCCCGCAGGGCGATCTCGCGCCGCCGCCGCGTCACCGTGTCGAACGACACCACGCGTTTGCCGTCTTGCACCACCACCTCCAGCTCCGCGCCCTGGAATCCCAGAAGCCACACGCCGTCGTCCGGCCGCAGTACTTCGTTCGCCACGACGACAGCAGACTTAGCGCCCTCCTCCTCCCCCTCCGCCTCCTCGTTGGCCCCGGCCCCGGCGTGCGCGGACTCCAGATGCCGAGATGCCACTATCTCCGAGACAACCGCCCTCGCCGGCGCCGGCTGCTGATATGACAGTATCTCCTCGGCGGCCACCCTCGCGGCCTCCTGCCAGCGCCCATCCTCGTCAAGCCGGAACACCACGACGTCGCGGCCGGCGCGCACGGCGCAATGGAGCTTGCCCGCGGCCGAGCCGATTTCCCACTGGTCACTCTCACCGGGGCACAGCGCTAGCTCGACGCGGCCCGTGACCGGGTTGTACCCACCGCCGTGCCGATGCTCGTCCGCCACCACGCCGTCCCGCCGGTCGCCACGCCCGACGCGGGGACGAGCCCTTCGGCGGGTGCAATCGCGTCGGTGACCCACCACGTGCCGGTCCCGGAGGTGAACACCTGGAAGCAGTAGGTGCCGGAGTCCGGCGCGGACTCGAAGGCGCAGCAGGGAAAAAAATTTCGGACGAAATTTCGACGAAATAGCGAAATATCGTTGCTTTCGTCCATGGGCGAAATAATCGATTCCCGGTCAAAATTTTCGGGGGTATTTGAAATCGGCCGGCGCGAGACGCAGCCGCACACCCCAACCCAAAAGGCGTGGCCCACCAGCAACAGTGATCAGTCCCACAGACCCACACCGCCGCACTCGCGCAGTGCTCCCCATCCCCAGTCCCCATTCTAACCCTAACCCCAGTCCTCGTCTCGAGTTCAACCCCCAAATCCCAATCGCCATGAGCGGCGAGCGGCGAAATCGGGAAGAAGAGCGGCGGCAAAGTTGCGAATCGCATCCCTCGTCCCTCCCCATCTTCTCGCCGAGCACCGAGCGGCAGTGGGCGGCCAAGGCAGGGAAGAAGAGCGGCGGGCGGCCAAGGCGGGAAGAAGAGCGGTGGGCGGCGGCCATCCCCATCCTCCACGGAAGAAGAGCGGCGGCGGCGACCATCGCCGAGCGGCGGCGGCGGCCATCACCGGCGATGGCGGCGGCCATCACCAAGCGGCGGGCGGGCGGTGGCCATCATCTCGGTGACTACGGTCCGGTACTCCGGCTTCTCGGCTCCCAATCCTCATTTTCCCTTCGCCAAAAAGCGTGAGCCAAAGCAAGTGAATCTCTCGGCTCACAGCAGGGGAAGCGGCATGGATGGTGCAAGCGGCGGCACGGGGAGTGGAAGGAATGGCTGCGGCAGGGATGTAGGAGTCGGGACTGGAAGGGGAGCTGTTGCACATGTGGCTGTTGCACAATGGCATTTTGCCTCGACAAGGATGCGAAGGTTGTGAGTGATGAGTCTGATGACATGTATGCTTATGAAAAGGTCTTGTAATGTTATTGCAGAAGACGAAAAAAGCTCATTTTTGGCATCTTTTATTTTCTAATCCTAATTAGATTTTGTATCCTCATCAGCAGATATGCAGCCGAAATTTCGGTTTTTTTCGGCATTTTTTCGTCCAAATTTCGGTTTTTTTCGGTCATATTTCGGCCATTTTTCGTTCTACATTCAGACATATTCCGCCATATCATTCAAACGCCATCCCAAAAATTTCGGACGAAATTTTGACGAAATTCCGAAATTTCGTCAGTTTCGTTTCTTTCGCCTGCCACCGAATTTTTTGTGGAAACGAAAAAGTTTTCCCTGAGGCGCAGACGAGCGTGTAATCGCCGCGGAAGTTGTATATGCTTGTGTCGAAGAGGACGACGATCGCGGGGCGCGGACATGGCCGGCGCGGTGGGGACGGGACGCCCGCCCAGGAACAGGTGGCCGGGTTGCACACGAAGTACGCATCGTCGGCTGAAGAGAAGCAGCAGGCGATTCCGTGCGACGAGGACAGCACGGTGAGGTTCGACGAGGCGGGGACAAAGGAGAGCGACGGGGACGGCACGGTGTCGGCGTCGTCGAACGGGAGGAACCCCGCGAAGGGGACGAAGAGCCTGAGAGCCGGCGCGGGGCGGCCGTGTGCGCCACGGCGAAGAGCGGAGAGGAGAGCCGGCGCGCCCAGGCCGTGTGCACGAGGCGGAGGCGCGCGACCGCGGCGGGCGGAAGGTGCACGAGCGCGTGCTCCCGGAGCACGTCGGCCAGCGGCGCCCGGATGGCGCGCACGATCGCCGCCACGCGCTCCCGCAGCCGGCGCCTCGACTCCTCGCGGCACACCCGCAGCAGGTCGCTGCTCGACGCGGCGCCGGACATGGCTGGTGGCGATGCCCGTCTCCCGTCGTCTCTGCTCGGCCGCGACTGTTATAACCGGCGCGCAAGCCCGGTTCGTGCTATCCTGCCGCTGCTAGTGCACGCGCGGGCTCGCTTGCTTCGCTGGTCGTCGGGGAGTGGAAGCACGCGTGGAAATTGCACGGCAGTTTCGTTTTCGTCTGGGCGAAGGCATCGGCTCGGGGAGTGGGTTGCGGGGCGCGACTACGTGGGCAACGCCCGAGTTGACGCGCCCGAGGAGTCAATGGTTTCTGATTTCCAGTAACTGTCCCGGATTTAACGGTCCAAGCACGCCGGCGCGCGGTCCCTCGACGACGCCTTCTTCCTCTCCGCTGACCGTGACGCGCTCGTCCGCACCATGCTCCCGTCCGCCACGCTCCTCCTGCTGCTGCTCAGCGTCTCCGTCCGTGTTCAATCGAGGATGTTTTGCTCGACCGTGAATGCAGAATACAGGTCTTTTAATACCAATGAAGTTTCCATCTTGTCATTTCGGTATGTACTACGGAGATGGACAAAATATGCAATCTTGCCATCTCGATCTGTAGAAGAAGATCCAGAGAAAGTAACAAACATACGTTTTTGTTGGCAGCCCGTAGGCCTTCACATTTAGAGCCGTTTGTACGGCGTGGCGCCCTCCGATTGCGTCGTCCAGATATCCGAAACGATCCGTATTTTGGTTTAAATTTAAAGTCAACTTTGTGACCATTCATAAACCAGTAATCAACAATATTATCTCATAAAAACAAAGCATATTAAACCTCACAAAAGAGTAACCAAGATCTACAACAATCCATAACATACAAATTAAGCCCAAAATAAAGTCTTATGACTACACATAATTAATTTACAACAAGAAAAATACCCAGGTTACAAACTTGGTAAAATACATGGATAATAAAAATGACAAGATACATTTTGACCCTACAAAAGAAAACAATAAAACAAGTAAGAGTTAATGGTTAGTGGTATTTGTTCTTTTAGCTCGATGAGATGCCAAGACTGTCCGGACCGGCCGGTACCTCTCACTAATATAGATGCATCATCCCACAAAATCCCAAATAAACCAACCTCGAAAACCACTATCAAATAGCTGAAAAAGTGAACATCATAGCTGAAAAAGTCAATACCATACCTTTGGAGAGTCACCCAGTTGAACGAGGAATACCCAGGGCCACATGGATAGGCAGAGAAGACTTTGGTGGAATATTCATCTTTTGGGCAACCAAAAACATGCCATACCTAGTAAGATGTCAAAGAGCCATGCATAACCTTAACCAAAATAATCCAACGGTAACAAATGATCACATGAGTGCCCTTCACACCCCTAACTAGCCAATAGGAGCTCAATAGCGCATGGTTACCAGACCTAGGGCCAATGGGAGATCGACAACAGCAAGGGGAGAGAAGGGGGACAAGAATATAAAAGAGAGGGCATGGTAACACCTGAAAGGAGGTAGAACAAAGATCCATTCAGACACAAACCAAAGTAGAGAAGTAGAAGCACTAGTACTAGGAATTTTCAACTATGAAGCATCACCATCCACTGCCCACTAGGACCAGTGGTCCTTACCCAGAGTCATAGTGGTGACATAATCCACCAAGACCAGTCTACCAGGAAGAGGAGTAAAGCGGTCAAGGAGCCAAGTCAGTGAAGGTGGAGAGGGCAAGAAGCCGTGAACGCGTGGAGACAATCACCGAAAAAGGGAAAAGATCATCAACAACTACAAAAGGTGATTCCCTGCTCACCACTTATTCTTTAGAGCATTCACATGCCACGATTTGGCAATAGCATCAGGCACAAAAAGATAACCAAGTAAACTACACCTCATCAACAACACATACCATGCAAATAACATTAAAAGAGCATGAATTGGATGCAGTAATAGCCAAGAGCATGAGAAGCTAGTAGATATGAAAATGGAACTAAAATAAACTAACTAGTGTCATGGGACTAATAGCATGGAGAGACCGACACCCAATAAGAAAATAGAGAGAATAGACAGACATGGTGAGGATAAATTACTAGAGATTTGGACAGAACTAGCATGAATACATAGTATAGACCACAAGCAATTAGGGTAAGAACTAGAATGAATACACAGTATAGACCACAAGCACATCAATACACAGCATGGACCACAAGCAGTTCGGACAATGGCTAGCACATGGCAAAGATAAATTGCTAGAACAAGTAATAAACATGTAATTCCAGACCTAAGCTCTTGAATAGATTCGAAGACTAACATGAGAGACTCGGTAGGGACCATGAACAACACATGTAGAAAATACAAAGAAAGGGGGAGGGAAGGAACCTTACTGCAGTAGCCAAAGACAAGAGGGGGACCGGTGGGCTCATAACTGCACAGCCATAGCTGTGCACCCAAGCACCAATGGGCCCATGACCACGCGGCCACAAGCATGCACACTCGCATCAGCAAGCCCATGGCAGCACCACCGTCGTCGCACCCTTGAGCACCAGCATGCACTCGGTGGCACAACCGTGTGTGCCCTGGCACAATTAGGGCCCCGAGTCCTGGGACGGCTAGTGGAGCCGCATTACACCACCGAAGCAAGCACCATGGCTATTTAGGAGAAGAAACCCAGAGCAAATAGAACCAAAATGAGAGGAAAAAGTTAGGGGATAACACCAGGATAGATAGGGAGTGGCCAAGTGGATGTAGCCGGTGTATCCGCCGGCGCTAGCGCCAGATCTGGTCACTTTGTGAGAAGCTAAGGGCCTCAGTTAGGTGAGAGAGAGAGTAATGAGAGGACGAGTGGTCGTTCGGTGTACTGAGGAGAGAAGAGAGCACAGATGTTTTCTTTGGCTCTAGGATCCACGGCACAATACTACTACACCCCTCACCATGCATCACACACACACACACACACACACACACACACACACACACACACACACACACACACAAACACACACACTTGGTGATGGAACATCCTTGTGCAAGCAAGATAAAGGATATTTAGCTTTTGGCCGGAGACACAACCATTTTAGAGTTATAAGTATAGAGGGTAACATCACAACTAGTAAATTAATCAGTGTATGCCAGTGTTACAAATTTCGTTCGAAATTTCGTGAATTGATCGAAATTTCGTCCCTTTTGGTGCCCAACGAAATAGATTTCATTTCAGCTAAAATTTGGCCGAATTTGGCCCTATTTGAAATTTGTTCAAATTTTATTCAAATTTTGGTTAAATTTCATCAAAAAATTGATTTTTTTTCATTCGAAATTTGAATGAAATGAACAAAATTTCATTCTTTCATTTCTTTCGCTGGCAGCTGAATTTTTTTTTTGCTTCTGACAGATTAAACCCTGGTGTATGCATAAGATAAGTGCTAATACAACAACATCGCAACTGTAACAGACACCAGACTATAGAACCAGCCACACTGTTACATCGATCTATATCTTTTTAGCGAATTATGCCTAAGTTCAATACGTGTGCCAAAACCCAGGAAATGAGCTACCGCAGGAGAAGGAACCTCTGGAAGTCACAACTGAATCTAGGCGCGACCTAAGAATATTAGGCAAGCTCTCTGTTGATCATGTCGAGTATAATTAATTTAATTACAAATTATTTACTACTATATTGTTAATACAATGTGCATAAAAAGGTTTTGAAAAACAAACAAACATGTCAGAGGAAGGTGGAGGAAGGATATGAGGGTAGGTCGGGTTGATGGAGCAGTCGGCCTATACTTAAATAATAGGCGGGTAGAGGACGCCCATGTGAGGTGACAATGGTAGTTGGGACTTCTACATACATATATATTATAAGGATTATAATCCACTTTTGCTCGTGTTAGTGTGCCGTACAAAAATTGTATCAACCACGGTCTCGTCCCAAAGGAGGGCCAAGACCACTACTCCATCAAGTTTGTTACACCTCCACACAGGTAAGGAGTGTAAGACTGTGAGGTTAGGTAAGATCAGAGATGGCAAGAACTGGGTGCCTATAAGTAGCGCGGTGGAGTGTCAGGTGAAAGTGATACCTATCTGGCACAACAGCTAGGATTACACTAGCCGGGTGGAGGATATTAAATGGAAATGGGGGAATACACTCTGAATCCAAACCGGCAACACATCTAAGGAAGTGTGAAAGAACCGATTTGCCCATTAAGGTTCTGGGTTGTTCTGGGTAAAGTGGTACAACTTGCGTAGGGTTCAAATTATGATTCACGTCTATTTCTTAGACGGGAGACTACGAGAACCTATCAAGGGTATTTTTTATCATGATACGAGTGAATAGTAAGTTTTCAACACATAAAATGGATAACTTTCCTTAACTAATTTTATTTTCACAAAGTAGAGGAACTAAGTTAGAAAAGAGGATGGGATGATACATAACTCATGCACATACATTTTGTCAATATGTTTGCTGAGTATATTGTATTCACTCTTACTATTAATTCTCCTTTGCTAGAACCAAGGCAAAGTGACAAATTCCACTGAAATGGGAGAAGGATATTTAGGGGATGAGCACAATTATGATGATAGGGAACTGTGGACCCGAGCAACTCGGTTTACCATATTAACACTTCTTATGGAGGTTGAGATAACTAGAATAACTAGTAGGTAATCTCTATAAGCTAGGGGTGCTGTGTTACCCTATGTATCCAATAAAGCAAGGTGATACTTTCGCAAGGAAGATATAATAAAAGATACAGACTTACTAAGTTCTATTTAAGATATTAAACACGTGTGGTATAGTAATATAATAACGGGAACCGTCTCGGGGTCATCACAACAGTCGAGCGCGTCCGCTTCGATGCTGGTCTCTCGGAATGTTTCCGGCTCGTGGCCTCGCGCGATGGCCTCCTCGTCCTCCGCCCGGCTCCCATCGGCATCCTCCAATTCACCTACTACAACAACCCCCGCAATACCTCCACCGGCCATGTCATCGTCCTTCCTCGCAACGACCCCCACCACATCTACAGTTCACGAGTTCGATAAGCAGAGCAATCCGGAATGTACGTACATACGAGGGGGCGCTGCATGCATGATAAACACACAGGTCCTGTCAACCAGGCAAACAGCTAAGCAGCGCGGCGGCATCACTGGCACCACGGCTCCTCGTCGCGAGCTCGGACGTTGCAACTGTCGTCCGCTGCGTCACCACCTCCAATTCCTCCGCGGCGCCATCCTCGACCCGGACTTCCGCTGCCGCGGCCAACGGCAGCTTCAACCGACGTAATGAACATGATCGCCAGCGCTCGCATCGTCCAGATCACACCCCACCCCTACCCCACCTCGCGTCAGCCTCGATAGGGAACGAGTCCTCCCTCACCGTGTCTCCCACGCGTCGGCGTAAAGAGAATACCCACGGGATTACGCTAACGAAGTAGAGCTTACGTAACATTATGCATAAGCCGGACGTTCATCGGTATCACGCCCGGAAGAACCCGTTTTAATATTACTAGTCCTATGCCCGTGTATTACAACGAAAACAAAACTTAGAAGTAAATATTATACTATAGTTATATATTCTTACTCAAGGAATAAAAGTTTATTTCTACTTAACTATATAACCTACTTCTAATATAATATACAGCTAAATGTATGCTCAAAATGATCTAAACAGCTCAACTAACCAAATATCATATAAACCAGCACATCAAGGTAACGTTGATGGGCCTAGCTTGTTATATGCTATCGGCTCTGCTGCAACGCCTTGTCAAGCTCCGCTCGAGACTCCGATGTTGAGCTTAGTTTACACCACGTTCTTAGCCACACATTGTCGTATCGATTAGGGCCGAATTGGATCATGTTGGGAACAACAGAGATGCTCTCATTTGACTGTGATGAACAGGATGACCTAATGGCATCAATGTCTGTTGCAGCATTATTTGTTGGTGATGACTGAAAAGTAGAGAGGTATGAGAGGATGATGGAGATCTATATAAAATTTGTGAGAGACAACAAATTGTAGTAGTTAATTTGTTTGTTACAGAAGTGTGTTTTTAGAGATTTTTTATGGCGTAAAAGGAATGTGAGAGGAGAGGTGAAAGGAGATGGAGACATGGAGACCGTATGAGTCAGCACTCACCAACTCTTTTTAAAGTAGTAGATATCATTATATTATTATTACTTGGACGATTTTCAAAAGTTAAAGGAATCCCAGAACATTACAGACAGACCTCTAGGTTCATGAATCATGACTACCACGTCCGGAAGTTCGTGGACCGGACGTATCATGTGCGGGACAATCTCTCTTCTTTCTCTTCTTTTTCTCAGACGATTTTCTAAAACAGATGTGGATCTGTGTTCGGCATGATGGGCCTAACCGTCTAGACAATATTAAAGACAGTTTTTTTTATAATAGATATTCTTGTATGAAAGATATTTATTATAAACAACAACTCATATAATATTATTTTACGCTATCCATGAAAAGTCTTATAGACTATCTGTTACATGCTAGACAGTTTATTTCTCTCTCCTCGTTCTCTCTCACTCACGTCATAAAAAATCTTACACTATAGTACTTATAGATAGCTGATAGGATTCAATTGTGCATTTGTACGTGCCCTCTGGCCTTACACACCTGGTGACTTCAGTTTTGTCTTCCACAATTTTATAGCGCGGGCCGTGTGGGCCGCCACCTCCGCAAGGCACGGAGGCCTACCCAGAGCGGTTATACGGGCCGCGTAGGCTGCAGCCCACAACTAGGTACGATCTAGTCTCCTCCAGAAGCGTCCATGTCGTCGACCCGAGCAAAAGAATTCTATCTCTTTTCTTCTTCTTCTTCTTCTTCTTCTTCTTCTTCTTCTTCTTCTTCTTCTTCTTCTTCTTCTTCTCCAAGAAGAGACGACGAAACCGACCCGAGTTGCTAATCAGGAGCCGCCGCCTCCTTTTTCCTTTCTTTCTTGCGGCGCAAGAACGCAGACCGCGTTATCTACTGCCCCGCCTACCAGTCCACCGTGCTCTGACGTCCATTTCGCTCTTGAATCCGGCGAATTCATCGATTGGTAGCTTGCCCTGCGGGCTGAGACCGACCGAGCGGCCGGCCTGCGGCGGTTCGATCCGTCGGTGCCAGTATGGTACGCTCCGCTCTTCTAAAATTTCGATCTTGCTGTTCTAACGTGTTCCGCTTCGGTAAATCAAGAAACAGTGGCCGCACAGTCACATGGCCCAATTCTATACCCAGTACAGTCCAATCTTCCGAACCAATGTTGTACTGTGTTTGAAAGGTGTAATAGTGGGACGGCAATCTCTGTGCATTTTCCTGCTCGAACAGCCGCCGGACTGCGTTGCCGCCGCCCACGCTGCGTACGATGCCAGTGACCCCGGGGCAGGCGTGCGCGTCTAATTGGGTTTTTCGCTTGCGTGTGGTTGAATCAAATTAATTGGCTAGGTGGTGCAAATGCAAAGATGTTGCGATGGAAATTTTATTTTACATATCTGTTGGGACGCCTGATTGAACCTGTACCATAATTGCGCACCTATGTTCAGCTTCTGTGTCTACTAGCAAGCCTAATTTCTGATGGTAATTAGTTTAGGATCAGAGCAACAAAAGTTCCTCATGTTAGAATGGGGAGTTGCTCGTTTAGTTTCTTCTGAAAAATAAAGAGAACATATAGTATATAGTCACCTTTACGATACACATGCTATGCACTTAATCTAAAAATGTCGTGAAAAAATCCGAAAATATTTCTAGATATATTTCATGATTTACTTTACCTATGTATAGAATTTCAAATTCAAATTCATTCTATATTAAGAGTATAGAAAAAAGAAATTTCTAACCGTCAGAATTTTCTCTTTTTTGGTATTCTTAATCGAAAATGAATTTAAATTTTAAATTTTATACATAGATTGAGTAAACCATGAAATACATCTAGAATTTTTTTCAAAAATTTTCACGACTTTTTTTAGTTTGAATGCACGATAAATGTACCGTAAGGTAACTGAATACTATAAGTCCCAAAATGAAAAGGTCCTTAGATTCCTGTGCAAACGAGTAAGGCCTAGGGATCGCATCACCTTGCTATTTATTTTCTTTTTCGTCAGTCTCACATTGGACTTTCAGATCTGGACTGCATATTGTCGTTTGAATTTCATGTTTAAACTCTGAATTGAGCACTGTCATCTAACCGGTATCCTGGGACATTCTCTGATACCAACAGGCTACGCCCTTGGCAGCTGGGTTCAGTATCTGCTTCCGCACTGGGAAGCAGATATATGGTTCAGGCATGGCAAGCCTTTTGAATCCGTACTGCAATGCCACGAGTGCATCGGTTCTATCCTTGTGGATTTGAGAGAGAAATGACTAGAAGAGAGGCGGCATTGATCCTTGGCGTGAGGTGAAAGTTTTTCTTTGTTCTTTGTGCTTGTTAATTGTATTGAAATAATGTTTTTGAAATCTCTTCAGCTGAAATGATCCCGGTTGTTTCAGTGTAGCCAGAGATACTGCAAATCTTCGAACGACAACCACAGGAGGGTAATGGTAGCCAACCACCCTGATGCTGGCGGGAGTCATTACATCGCTTCGAAGATAAATAAGGCGAAGGACATGCTCATGGGAAAAGGGCAGTCCGGGTCTTCCATGTTTTAGTCAGTGCAAAATGAGATGAAGTTGTTTTGCAGTGATCATGATCAGTTAGTGATTCATTTTCATCGATCTTAAACATTGTTGTGCTGATTGTACCATAGATCTGAACATTTGGCTGTGGCCGTTGAATTTTCGTCCTTCAAAGATGGTATATTTGGGGTTTGTAACTTAGAAACATATAGTATGTATTCATCCTTACGATGTACTTATTGTGTTCTTAAACTAAAAAAGTCACAATGTATTTATCATGTTCTTAAACTCAAAAAGTCACGAACAATTTAAAAAAATAGATATACTTGATGGTTTACTCTATCTATATGTAAACTTTAAGTTCAAATATATTATAAGAGAAAATTCTGATAAAATTCATAATTTTTTGGATTTTTCATTATTTTTGTTTAGTTTGAGCGCACCGCACAGTGAGAATAAATACGTACTATATTCCCTTGTAACGAATCAAAGCCAGTTTTGACACTGTTTCGTACCGTATTTACAAAAATAGTAGTATGTGGGACGTATTGACAAAAATATCATTTTTGTCGTCCGTGATAGTTACTGTCGCCCGACCACGGTGGCGAGCAAGCCTGTCGCCAGCCTAATTACCTAATTACCAAATAACTATTACTGCATCGGGAGGCTTCACATAAAATTTCGTATTTTTTAAAACTTGTTTGCTATATGTAAAAACTCGTAAAAATATCAAAAATGTATAAATGTTTGAGCAACATTCGCTGTGGATAAAATTCTTCAAAAATTACACTACGAGGAATGTTGTGTCGGGAGGCTGTACATAAATTTTCGTAGTTTTTTAAGCTCATTTGATATATTTAAAAATTCAAATAAATACTAAACCGGAAAAAAATTAGACAAGTAATTAGGCTGGCTAATTGGTGGCTGGACGACAGGCGCCTGCCGTCGGGCGACAGCGCCACGCGTCTCCTCGCGGGCACTGCCACCCGGTCCGCCAACGGCAAAAATGATATTTTTTCAATACGTCTCGCATACTACTATTTTTGTAAATACGATGCGAAACAGTGCCAAAACTAGCTTTGATTCCCCTTGTAATGTAACTCTTCTGTAACTTAACTCTTTATGTCTGTTGTAAGACTTGCGAAGTACTTCACTGTAAGCCTTGCCCTGCTCATATTGAGCTTTTGTTTCTATTCTTAATTTCGTCGTTTTTGCCTTTTTAGTTATTTTTTGTTTTTTTGTCTTTTTTCTTCTTATTCCTTTGTATTGTCGGTGATAATATATCTTTTTTATTTTTTAAATTTAATTATGCAAAAAAGCTATTAACAGTGAAAAAACTATAAACCAAGCTTTAAGCCTAAATGAGCACCACTGCATGCAGGACCAGAAAGGTCCCCCAGGTGACTGCAGGAAGTCCAATTCAACACATAATTACTGACAATGTTGTAGTCGTCAAAGCTTCCTTCAATGTATTGCATGGAGATGTAGTAGTAAACATTCTTTGTCGAGAGGTTTGCATTAACTCTCTGTTTGCTGCGATCATTTGCATTAACTCTCTGTTTGCTGCGATCACTAGTATTCTAGCGAGTATGAAAGAACCTAGAAAAACCGCAACTGATCCACATCCAACATTTAAACTCCTTCAAGTGCGTCGAAGCTTCATACAGATTGCAATATTCCAGAAAAAATAATCATAGAGATTGCAAACTTCGAAATGTTTAACTCTCAGTTCTAGTTCAGGCCATTATTCGACTAAATCATACGTCAGCTTGTCTAATTAGAATTTTCATCAGGTTCATCACAGGACCAAATCACAGTAATTTGTCTCAAGTCAGAAGTGTGACAACACCTGCCATCACTGCTTTAGGTAATGACACCGGCCTGTAGTTATTACCCGATAAAACCAAATAAATTTCTGATTTGTTAAACAATAAGTTACATAAGAGTGTTGCACCAGAACAATAGGTAGAGATGATACAATATTATTAGTGATAATTAAGAAATGCAGGCTGTCAAAAAAAACTAATCCATATGGTGACTTGGAGCTTTTCTGACCGACTAGGATTAACTTATCCATCAGCCCCTGTAAGTCCATATTGACAACACAACTTTTATTTCAACTATTGCCATTGACCAGTCAAAAGTAACTATTCCATGATCATCTGCAATTGCACCATAGATCTGAACGAAGGTACAAGTTTTTACAGAACCAAGTAACCTATTATCTGGTCCTTGCCTGTTCTAGAGGAGAATGCTCCACTCAAAGCTCTTTAACAGTACTCCTATTTTTGTAGATCAGTAGAACCTGCTGCCCTCAGATGACTGCAAAAATGGTCCAGGTCAACTCATAATTTGACATTGTTGCAGTGTCAAAACTTTTTATCAGTTATCAGCTATCACCATAGAGTAGCAGATATTCCTCACAGATAAAGCTCGCATTAACTCTCTTCATTAAGATCACACTCTGAAATAACCTAGAAAGGCTGCAAGCGACTTACATTCAACTTGTCATTGATAATGTTGAAGTGCGTCGCCCCCTATCGAGCACCTGTTCGTAGCAAACAGTGTGTAAGAAAAACACTTGCAAAAATCCTTTCCATTGCATTCATAAAAGGTGTGGCCGTGCGGCGTCGTTTTACATAGCTACGGACACACGACAACGCACGCCTACAATCCTAAGACTTCGGCGTCACACCTGCGGGTCGACGCCTTGCTCTAATCCGGCAGCTCCATCTTTGTCGTGCCGCGGGACTTCGTCGAGCCAGGCACCAAGGTCCGCGTCCCTTCGCAGGCTCCGTCGCATCGCCACCTTTGCCTTGGCTTTGCCAATATAATCCCAGATCCGTCGCATCGCCACCTTTGCCTTGGCTTTGCCAATATAATCCCAGATCCTCTGGTGGAAGGCTCGGGCAGATCGGCGGACGTCGTGTATGGCGCCGGACATGTAGGCACCCCCAATGATGAAGGAGGCCAAGGAGGATCTGGGACGTCACCACCGAGTAGCGGTTGCCGAAGGATCGTGGGACACTCAACGTGAGACCGGAAGCTTCTCCGATCCGCCGGAGGGTGCTCGCCAAGTCTTCAAGCCCGAAGGTGCGGGGCGGCACGACGACGGAGAGGTCCAAAAGGGTGCTCTCCAGAGCTTCCATAGAAGCCCAAGCAGTCACCGAGGCGTCGCCCAGTGTTCGGTCCCTCTCCTCGAGCAATGCTGCCAATTGGGCCTTCTCCCCCTCCAGCAAGGAGATCTGTTGGAGCAGCCCATCGCGCTCTTCGGCGGCCGCCTGAGCGTCCGCCACTGCCTTTGCGCCCTCCGCCTCAAGGAGGCCTATCCGCTCGTCCTTGGCAGCATTGGCCTCTTCGGCCGCGCGGAGCCGGTCCTCGAGCGCGCTCACGGGTTGGGCGTCCTGTAGAGCTCGCAATGTCTCTGGTCCAGGGACGAAGTCGGAGACGATTAGGCGCCGGGTCCCCACGCCAGCGACCTCCAGCGCGGCGGGGCTTGACGTCACGTCCGGGATGGGCACTCCGGAGACCTCACGACCGCTTCCGTTGCTCGAGCCCTGTCCATGTATGAGGGACCGGTCGGCTGATAGCGACGAGGGCATCAGCGAGCAGATGGGGGAGAGCTTCTGAAGTCGAGGGGGAAACGGAGTTATGCCTACCTTCATCACGAAGTGGTGAAGACTGAACGGCGGCGGCGCCTCCTACACCTCGGGCCGCCGACATCCTCTTCGGAGTCACTCCGACACGGCTACCACCGCCACCTCGAAGTCTCCCGCCAGCCTCGCGGGAGAACTCATCCGAGCACGCTTCGCGCTCGGTTCCGGCGGAGACGCAATGTCGACCTCAGCAGGCGCGGGCGACGAGGCTTCACCTTTCATGGCGTCCACGTGCCCTTTGTTGTCCGAGTCACCCACGGCCTCCTTGTCGTCGGGTTCGTTGTGGTCCACCTTTGCCCCTAGGATGGAGTTAGCGTACTCTGCCAGGTCGGAGCCGGTGACCGTTGTCGCCTCCGCCCTGGCAGGTCCTTCAGCGGGTACAACCGCTAGGCTGGATATGGCGGCGGGTGAGCGGGCCCTCCGGCGAGGGGGGAGGCCTCCCCCTTGTCGCCTCTATCTCGGGGTCGAGTACGGCCAGCAACCGGTGCGGCGTGCTCTGGTACGGAGATACCTAGAGCCTCGCACACTCGGTTTATCCGACCGAGCCTCGCCGTCGCCACGGACTTGCGAAGGCTGTGTTCCTTAGCCACGTATGGCCCAAGGAGCACAACAGCCGCGCGCTCCGCGTCCTCAAGGAGGAATTCTATTGCAAAAATAATAAAAGGGGGAGGGGCAAGTCAAGGCCACAACAAAGTACGACAATTACATGATGAGCACTGCACGTCTTAGGGACTTACGAGGTCTCAACGGCTTCGGCAGCGAAGACACTAACGGGCGAACCCCGTCAGGGCGGATGGGCCCGGGCTGGATATCCCACTGGTGGCATAACAGAGCCACGCCGTACATGAGGAACTCCTCCGCAATCCTGCATGTTGAAGCGGCGCGATTCCCTAAGTCTTGGCGCCCATTGCCGTCGTCACGGTTGTGACTACCCGTGCATCGAGCGAGCCGCTCACCACACGGTGATAGAACCACCGGCGCATCCAATTTGACTCCCACTTGGCCCGCGTCGAGTTCACGGGGAAGATCTTCGTGCACGGCGGCCGAAGCACGAAGTTGACGCTGCCGAAGTTTGAGAACTCTCCTCCTTCAAGCTTCTTCGGCTGGCATCGGGCGTCGTGGATGAAGCAGAATAGGGGGGGCGCTCGGCCACGCCCCCTCTGTCCGAGATGCCCATCTGTACATAGCTAGGCACATTATGGCATTCAGAGTTAGCTACGCTAACTCCAGCCCGTACGTCCAGAGAACTTCGCCGACGAGCCGCGCCGACGAGACCCGGAGCCCGGTTTCAAGGTAGGCGACGAAGACAACCGCTTCCGACTTCACCGGGTGGGGCTCCACCTCGTCGCTGGGGGACAGTCATACTGCACCGCGGTCGGACAACTTCCCCTCGCAGAGAAGAGATCGGAAGGTCTCCTCCGTCACGAGACTCCGCCCCAGTATGTTGGAGCAGACGCCATTCAGCTTCTCTTTCACTCTCCAGCGCTTGTTGGTGAGCGACAGGTCACGCCCCACTAGCGCGTACTCCATTTCCGTCGTCGAGGAGCCCCGCCGATGGGACGAGGCGCCATGGCTGGAGGAAGCGGCACCGCTGGGCCGACGGGAGTTTCTCAGCAGCGAGCCATCGTCCTCTAAGAAGCGCACAGTGAGACATACGATGGCGGCGGTGAATGGTGGCAACAGCCGAGGCGACAGCGAGCAAGAGAGCAAGCGCGACAGAGAGAGAGCAAAGCGGCGAGCGGCGTGGAAGGATAGGGAACGGCGTCGGTGGCGTATATAAAGATCATTCGCCTGCCCCACGATCGGGAAGCGCAACCGGTGGAAGCCGAAGTTGTGCAGTCACCCGGGCGCACGCGCGCACGCGCCTTGCACCCACAGGAAGGAACACACGACTACGGTCATGCGGCCGCCTGACAGCCCACGACGTGCCAACCACGTCCTGCCCCCTCGGGAAGGAACGCACGACTGTGGTCGTGTGGCCGCCTGGCAGCCCACGATGTGCCAATCCAGCGCCGCCACGTGCCCCACCCGGAGCCAGCGCATGGTGCAACTCCCGTCGCATGCCAGCAGCCGACGCGATCCTCGGCGCCATTAAGACACCATCGTCGGGCTGCGAGCCACTGGGCTGTACTTCGACTTCGAGTCCACAGGAAGACTTCGGAATCCACTTCGACTCCGTGTCCGTGGGACGAGTCCGGCCTCCGCTTTGACTCCGTGTCCGTGGGACGAGTCTAGCCTCCGATTCGACCTCGTGTACGCGGAATGAGTCTGGCCCCCGCTTCGACTCCATGTCCTCGGGGCGAGCCTGGCCCTGCCCTGACTTTGTCTCATCGGAGCGGCTCCGCCAGATACTTCGACTTCATGACCGGAGGACGACTTCGGTAGCCAGTTCGAGTCCGTGTCCGCGCCACGACACCGGACCGCAACGGCAAAATCGTTTCCAAGATAACAGAAGGTCATAGGCCGCAGGGACGGAGGAGGTCAAATGACTCAGTGACATGGCTTGAGGCTCCTGTTATAGGGGTGGTCCCCACCTAAACCCAACCGACCTGCTAAAGGATTATAAATCCCAAAACAGGATATGTATAGTGACAGGGCCGTGCCGTGAAATTTGGAGGCCCTGTACAAAGCTCTAAGTGAAGACTAAATCAAAGTACCAAATATAGCCAAAATAATGTATGTATTGCAGAGCAAATGTGATATATCAAGAATAGTACCTTTTGAACTCTTGGTTTGCATAATCTTTACTTGAATAACATCATTCTCTTAGTGTTCTTTGAAATAAAATCTTCAATAATATGCTCATAATTAATCTTCTCCAGCAATCCACTCTCAAGTGCTATCGTAGCCAAACTATTAAGTCTTTCTTGTGTCATTGTAGAACGCAAGTATGACTTCAATAGTTTTAACTTAGAAAAGCTTCGCTCCGCTGATGCCTATATGCAATAGCTGCATTGGGAAAATAATCATGTCGTTTTAGAAACTTAAGAATTTTAAGAGGACCCGAGGTAGTACATATTTACTATTGTGTGTTAGCAAACCTTGATACAAAGTTCTTGATGTGATTCTCTCTTTCGGATATTTACTTCGAACATGTAAGCACGTGTCACTTGCATAACTTTTCTCGCACAAGGATTTGAATATTAAATTTCAATCACATCGCAGCAGCAGGTATAAGAAAGTTGACACTTGCCCTGATGGGAGGATAAAGGAGCCTGAGAGCAACGTACTTTTGGCTTCAATTGAGAACATGCGATGTATGGGCACACATGACACACGAAGTCGCGGAATTGGGGGCCTGTATGACGCACGCGTGTCGCACGCCCATGGACCCGGCCCTGCATAGTGACATAAATACCCTGTGGAGGGTACACGAGTGTAAGGACATGATTGTAAAATACTCCTCATATGAATATATGGCTACCCTGGACATGGGAAAGGGGGCAAGCATTGTTCATTCGTCATCTTCACTACCACATTCTCACTTTACTGTTTGGTCAGTAGCCACAATAATTCCCATATTTTCCTCTGCTTCATTCCATTTTTTCAAACGAGGTGATTACATCTAACGTGTTGTCCAGCTGCAAGCCTAGAACAGCTAATTGTATACAAGATAACAAAATATTTATGTAAATTTGTGGTGCTAACTGATTTGACCATGCAAAGGGTGTCAATCTCATATTGTTCAATACCGCACTCCATTTATATGTGATGTTAAGCCAGACAAAACTATTAAAAATAATTGACCCCCTTGGCATGGTCACAAGACAGAGAACTTAAAAAAAGTCAAGCGCACTAGCTAAAATTTGGATTTTCACCTTTCCAATTTAATCTGGAAGCCACATTACGAATTTTTTAAATGTCATATATCTCTAGTGTAATGAGTTTTCATGCTAACTGTGTAATGTCATAAATTTTGACTTTTTTGCATGTCGTTTCGACAAAATGATATGAAACTTCTTGCTGACACGGATGTGTTGGATTCATCAAATAGTGGTATGTATCATTCTACCCCTTGGAAGTAAAAAAAAAACAAATTGATTGTTGAGTAAGAACTTTTTCCATGATTAATATACAAATGTTTGGTATGATGACCACTTAACATTAGTCGTGACACCACTTTGTTATTGCTCGTTCATTCACGCATCATTAGGATGACATCATGCAATGTTACTCATTGGAATAACTCATTAGATATCTTAGTGTATCAGCCATAGACTAATTAAAACTATTTTGGCGTACAATTTGATACTTCCACTCTTCCACTAATGTTCAATAATTTTGCTATAATTTGTAGATTGTCTGTTAAGTCTTGACCAAGATGAAAATTATGGTGCCATAACTGAAATGACTTCCCTATACCACATGTAGACATGAAATGTGGTCTGAGTCAAAAACCCAGATTTGTACTTGCAAATGACAAATGATTTGTCCCCAGCTACCTGCAGTAGATAAAGGATTTGTTAGTTGTTTGGACTGTTTGCGGTTGTTTGGGTCAGTTGAGTCTTTTTTAGCAGTGGTAAGTAGGTTTTAGTTGTATGTTTTTCCTAGTACGTTGTATGCATAATATCCAGACATGCAAGGAAGTGTTCTCATGCAAAACATACAGATGTATGCATTTGCTGTATGCCAAGTCGTGCAGTGTTGTCCTTTCTGTATTGCCTGTGCATTTTTGGCCTCATCTCCGTTTATTCCTTTTTTATCTTGCTTTGTGTACTTGTTCAAAAGGAAAAAGCAAATTGTTTCCAGTAATATTGTCACCAGGCTATAACAGTTTGTTTTACACTTGTTAACGTTTTCGTTCTGTGACAGAATTGCATTGACCAGACCTATTGACTTTATAGTCCTTATTCATTTTCTTTGCAGCTTCAAGATGAAGTTCTTGTTTCAGATACGTAAAGATTGAGCATGACCCACTCCAATGCTCAAAAGGTATGACTTGATATTATTATTTTCATTTGCACATCCAAGAATCATTTATTTTGTGTAACAGCGATTCAATTGTAGCTGCAAAGACATCTCAATCGACACATATCCGTGGATCCAACGGTTGAAGCAAAGAAGAGTTGGTTGCTCGAGACGCCTCCTAAGGGTGATATTTCTTCTCCATGTTTCATAATGACAAATGGGGGTGCCAATTCATTGTTCATGCCTATGCATCTAACTATTATCGTTTGTGAACTCCTAAAAGACCATGAGAATAGTGGGCGTTGGAGAATCGGGGTTACCGTATACCATTAACGAAGGAAGAAGCTGATTTGTATGAAAGATTGGTTGCTATAGTAAAGCAGGTTAGTTTCTTTCTCCTTGTACTATTTCTGCTTTCCGCTGATTATGGATTTTCTCCATTTTGAGTTTCTGTATACAGCTAAAAGGACCTAGTGGTGATCTGTCCAAGAGAGTTTATAATCTTCTTTCAATTTCATGGCTTCTTGCAAGGAATTTTGGACATATGTAACACTGTGGAAACCCGAAATTCCAATTTGGCCCCTGCACCTAAAAAATTCCGTTTCTAGCCCCCCGTTCGACCACGGACTGCGCTGGCCGACAGCGTCCGGTCGTGCGGTGTGGTACCGCACGACCAAGATCAGCTGGGTCGTGCGGTACCACACCGCACGACCGCACTGCACCGCATGCGATGGCCGCATGACACAGGCTGGCGGCGCGGGACTGAGTGCCGACCGCATGATTGAGCTCCCGACCGCACGTCTCAGCTCGCGTCCCGTCCATCCGCCAAAGCGGGAGCTTCTCGGGCCGGTAGAACAGCGTCGGACTCCGTTTTCATGGCCCCTCCTCCATGAGTGATGAATGGGCATTTAAATGGCTTGGGCGAGCGATGTATCGTCTGAAGTTCATTTGCATCGGAGTGAAGACCGAGCGGCGAGGAGGCAGTGAGTGAGTGAAAACACGAAGATTTGAGTTCTTTTCGTTTGGTTTCAGTGGTTGGCAAGTATAAAAGTTGTAGATCGTCTCGTGAGCTTCAAATAGAGGTAAGTCTTGTGCCCGTCCAACTATATTTTTTGTATGTCATTAGTCCGTAATTAAGCAAAGCGTATTTTGTTAATGTTATTTTATGTCAATCTTTGGTACGGCATGTATTTGTAGCTAAACTTTTATATGTAGTTGTACTGTATGTAATGTTGTAGGTTATTTTTTGTGAATACACGTATTGTAATGTAGTTTCATTTGTGTGAAAATATGAACTTGTAGATGTGTAGATATTTAGAAAATACATATTTATGTTAGTATTTGTAGATGAAAACAATAGTAGCAGAATTAGAAACATAAAATTAGTACGCTTACGGAAGCACTGAGTATACTGTGGGCACTGTTAATGTTACAATGGGGTAGTGGGGGTGTGATGATACGATTGTTGCATGTTGTGTACTGAGATGGTTGATTGTGCAATTATGTTAGGTACGCCATGGCTGACATTCAAGACTTGTTCGTATTCTACGGGAGTGGTCTCGTACGTGACAGGCCGTATGGGGCGGACCTGTCTAATTGTGACCGGACCGTGATACGGGCACCCGGTCTGAACGCCATGAGCTTTTCTGACCTACGGAGGTGTGTCCGTTCGGCGTTCGATCGGTACATCGCAAGGAAGAAGTTATGGATCGAGGCAGTCTATGCCTCAATGGTGGGTGATGCAGGGGAGAGAATGTGGCAACTTCTGAAGATGACCAACGATGCCTTGTGGGCCAACTACATGGAGGTTGTGTGCAACCACGATCTTTGCGATATATGCCGGACCAATGGTATATGTCGAGTTCGTGGAGAGGACAGAATCATCCGCCATGGGTGGTTCTAATGCCGCTGGTGCAGATGTAGTGCCTGGGTTCATCTTGGGCGGTCATGAAGACGCTTCTGCGGGAGAAGATGTCGGCGAGGAAGTGGGTGATGAAGATCTAAGGAGGCGTGCGGAGAATTTCCAGGCCAAGGAAGGTGTGGAGGAGAGGTGGTGGGCCGCCCGTATTGACTATCATGAGTACCTTGGGGACCAGGTGGAAGAAGTGGGCAGCGAGGAGGAGGATGAGAAGCGAGGCAGTTGGAGAGGGCGATGATGGCGGCTGCAATTGGAGGGTGGTAGATGGTGTTGTGACCACCGGCGTTGCGTCACGTGTCATCAGATCGGGCGACAACGCAGCGGCATCCCTAGTGCTTTGCCACAGCGAGAGGAGGAGGAGAATGGGGTTCGTGAGGCCACACTCATTTTAGGCGATGCTTAGTAATAAGAGTCTTTGTCGTGAGCTATTGCTAGATACGCCGTGAACATTAGCCGGACGTATCGGGTGCCTTGGTCAAACCCAGACACGTACATTGTGAAGTGTGTTGACGGGTCTGTCTTGGCAAAGTTCGTGCCGCGGTTCAAGGCGCTGGCACTGAGTTCTGGATAACGGTGCTACATGATCACAGTTGCGAGCTTGCGGGGCCAGTACATAGGCACCGCAACATGACATCAGCATATGTTGCGGAGCTGGTGAGCCACCTCATTGTGGCAGATGTATCCATTTCTCCAAAAGTTATAATGGCAGAAGTAGCAAATACGGAGGGGATTGAACTGAGCTACAAGAAAGCATGGCGGGAAGCGAAGGTCTTTGCACCGTATGTTTGGGACGTCGAGGAGGCGTTCGACCGGTCCCAAGAATCTGCGACAAATCACGTAATCAAACCCGAGCACATACATTATGAGCGGAGAGGGTTCATCATACGGAGGGCCTGAACTGTTATATTCTTGACAGAGTGTTCTGGGCCTTCCATCAGGCGATACAAGGCTTCAGGTCGTGCCGTCCGGTGCTAACGATAGACGAGACGTTCATATCCGGCAAGTACAAAGGTACTATCCTCACCACAGTTGCAGCGGACGCAAATGACCAGTTACTCCCAGTGGCATTTGCAATTGTGGAGAATGAGAATACGGATAGCTGGCTTTGGTTCCTTGCCAATGTGAAGCAGGCCATAATGCAATGTCATCCCGAAGTGTGTATCATCTCGGACCGCAATGCAGGCTTGCTGTCTGCGTTGCGAACGATGCAGAATGGGACGCAGCCCCCCTTCCAGTGGAATGATCTGAAGGACCGTTGGTGCATGAGGCATCTTGCAGCGAACTTCCACAGAAGGTTCTGTAGCAAGGACCTAATGAAGATGTTCAAGAAACTATATGTGCAGAACCAGAAGCGGAAGTTTGACACCTTGTGGAGGCAACTCGATCAGGAGGCTAGCAAGCATGTCCGGACAGAAGCTGGGGCCACGGAGGGAGGCTCCACAACAGTTGGGGTGTTCACACAATGGGTTCAATCAAATGCACCTGACTTGGAGATGTGGTCTTTGTTGCACGACACCGGGGGGGCGAGGTATGAGATCATGACAACAAATATGTCGGAGGTTTACAACGGAGTCTTGAATGGCGTCAGATCCCTACCAATCACGGCAATCGTGGACGAGGCTGAACCGCATCTTGTCGGGTATTTTGTCAATAGAGCCATGATGGCGAAGAAGCACCTCGGCGAAAACAAGCAATACTACGAGGTAATGCGGTATATGGGCAAAAGATGGAGCGAGTCATTCCCACATTGCTCGGCCCATTGATGGCCTAAGGAACAAGTTCGAGGTTCGCCTCGAGCGAATGCGTCATGGGTCACATAAGAGGGGATCGCAAACACGTATGCACGATTGATGACAAAGCATCTTGCACATGCAACAAGCCCCAGCTTCTGCACAAGCCATGCTATCATGTGTATGCAGCCTGCGCGGTATGGCAGCAAGCGTCGACGCAGTACATCTCAAAGAACTACGACATGCAGCACTTGTATGCAAACTGGAGTGCAGAGTTCCATTCATACGGGGTATACATGCACTACAGAGAATTATGGCCAGGGGAGGTAAAGTGGGTGCCTAAAGATGCATTGAAGCATGTCGGTCGTGGCAGATGACAAAGCCGTCGCATCCGCAATGACATGGATGACAGCCAGCGTGGGGATCGAGTTCGCCGTCCAAAGTGTAGGCTATGCAAGACGATTGGGCACTCCCTCAGCCAGTGCCCAAACAGGCCGACATCAAGCAACGCTCTGTAGTAGTAACTCCTGTTGGTTCCATGTGTTCTGTGCATTACGACGCACTCCTGTCATGTGTTGTGAGGTCCCTTCCATTATTGAGGAGATGTACGCTGTATTGTTGGTTCTATGTCTGTATGTCACGCACATTAGCTTGCAACATTTTACCGTGCATATTTTATGTTTGTTTTTGTACATTCTGTATGTTTAGCTGCTGTCTGGGTCATATTTGTGTGCACATTTGATGTATGTGTTCGTACATTCCATACGTTTCTTTGTCGTTACACATTCTTTCGTTAATTATGTTGTTATTTGTTGCACATTTTATTATCAATGTAGACTAACTTGTTTTCCTTCTTTGGCAGGAGATGGCTTACGAGTTGCTTGACCCCTGGTGGGATGAGCGGCACCGAGATCCATAATGAGTTTTTGTAATTCTTATTTTATAACGTCTCATGGTTTGTTGTAACTATTAATGAAATGTACGCATGTGTAATACATATCCATGGCATGTTTTGCAAATTATTTATTTTCAGCTTGCTACACACAAACATACATTTACCCTCCAGCACTACGACACACAATAACAATAAACACAACAATAAACACAATAAACTCCAACACTACACCTTGACGATAACAATAAACACAAGAAAGAAAATAGCACACAGCATTAAATTAATCTTCTACTCCAGTCTATCAAAACGATGGCGCATCTCGACGGGGTCATAACCCCCCACGACAACTCTCTCATGCCTCGCAATGTCGGTCCTACTGACCATTTCATCCTCCCACAGCAAGAATCGACAACCGCCGGGGGCTTCCTGCGTTTCAGGAGAACAATATTTTCAGACATGCCTGCACGATTTGAATGAACCCAAAACAATCGTACTCACCGAGTGAAAGGGGCACTTGTAGTAGTGCCGCACAGGATTCGCGGCCATGTGTGAGGTCTTACGTCTAACAATCGTGTTGCATTTTGGGCAAATCACCGTGAGTGCCGATGACGAGGTGCTGAGATGACTCATATCGGCGTCCGGGGGAGTGAGCAGGAATGAAAAGTACACAGAATAGGAAGAACTAATTCAGGAGCTGAGGGAGAACAATAGGGGGGGCTAGGTGAGGAATGGCTCCCTCTTATAGGCTCGGGGGGCCTCAGTCATAGAGTCCACAATATAAGAATGCGTGACGCAATCCCAACACGAAACAACACATACATTGCACGTCATGTAAAATATATGCGATTACTACGAGCAAGAAAATAAATCAAAACAACATGCTCAGCGCCGCACCATCAACACAACAACGGACACAACAAATTACATACGACACATTACTAACATAGTCACTCTCTCTACTCCATATCATAGAAAGTGTGCATACTGGTAGAATGTATAACCGTACACCTCATTGCCTACATGTCAAACGAGCCTCATGGCACCCACATGGAGTATTGCTGAGGCGGCCGCCTCGGACGTGGCTGGCCGTCGTGGAAGTGGCATGCACATACGCAACTAGGGTTCGCGCAGCAACATGTGGGATCATAAGAGCTTCCTATATTCACGACCTCCTCGTTGCCCCTCTCACGTTGCACCTGTTGGCGGAGGTCGTTGTTATCCTCATCGAGAGTCTCGATTCGATCCTGCAACTCCAATATTCGATGCCATAATGTATCCACATAACAGACAATATACCGTTCATGAGGAGGGTCGATCCACCAGGAGAAGTCGCATTTTGCCATCTGCGGGAAAGGACGGTAAACATGGAGGGTCCATAAGGAAAAACAAAATATGTACTATAACTACTTTGTACCCCGGAGCGTGGGCATCAGAAGAAACGTCGTCCGCCATTGAACGGGCCATCCAGCACCTACACGACAGTGTACTCATTGTGTCTGCATTTCGGCCACACTAGTTGAGCACGCCGCCTTGGTATCAAGCGGTACTGTGAATCGAAGATCTCCCTCCTTTGGAAGGGAAGGTCTTCCTTCGGTGACCCAAATTCGACAGGCCCATCGGCTTCCGACATTATATTTTCACCACGAAAGAGAACGAACTTTGTTCTTCGATTTACAGGGTTCTCTGCGTACAATGTCTACGGACCCCAACCGTGCTATTTATAACAAACGACATAACTTACTGTAGTGACAAAAAATATAAAAGAGGACAGTTCTGTGCATTGCTCAGTGACATGACAAAACTGGCAAAGCTTTGCTCAGTGATGTGACAAAAGACGACAGCCTTGTGCAGTGACATGACAAAATGAGGCAGCTTTGCCCAGTAACACAAAAAAAGACCCCAGCTTTGCCAATGACATGACAAAAGTGTGCAGCTTTGCGCGGAGACGTGACAAAAGCGGCCAGCTTTGCTCAGTGACATGACAAAAGAGGCCAGCATTGCTCAGTGAGGTGACAAAAGACGGCAGCCTTGCGCACTGACTTGACAAAACGAGGCAGCTTTGCCCAGTGACTCGAAATGAGAGCCCAGGTTTGCCAGTGACATGAAAAAAAGGTGCAGCTTTGCGCAGTGACATGACATAACGGGCAAGCTTTGCTCAGTGAGATGACAAAAGAGGCCAGCTTTGCTCAGTGATATGACAAAAGAGATTAGCTTTGCTCAGTGAGATGACAAAAGAGCCTGCTTTTCCTCGGTGAGATGATAATACGGGGCCTTCTTGCAGTGATATCGTAGCACGCCCAGCTTTACTCAGTGCTACGACCACGCGGACCAGTATTACATGTGCGAGTAGAGAGAAAATGGACCCTATAAATTGGTGTGCATTCCATTTCGCAGCCCACACTGCACTTCCAAACCCCACACTACACCGCGCTTCCTTCACCCCACCGGGATGGACAAAAAAGCCAGAAGTAGCAATGGGACAAGATGGTGAAGCAATGGGAGGAGACCCGTGACTTAGCACGATCGGCTGCTGCCCGCGATGCGAAAATAAGGGCTATTGCAGTCTGGGTAGAACAAGCCCACCGTGCTAAAGGGTTAGCTCCCCCGAGCGTCACGTAGCAACAACCCCATCCCAAACGCCCCCACCGGCGTTCGCGCAACTCCCTCCCGACGGGGAGACATCCCCCCTTGTTGGTGCGGGGACAAGTGCAAGTTCTTCAAGTCTAAGCACCGCCTTAGCCTAGGTATGCGTTACTGGGGTTGCGCAAACTACTCCAGTGACTACCCTGACCGCCGTTTTGACACCGCAACCTATCGGCAACCGGTAACGACAGCATGCACTATTTTCTTCTACTTGTTCTCCTTCACAGCACGCACTAACAATCTCTTCCCTTTATTTGCAGTCTCCGGAGCCCCTATGTGCCTACCGCAAATGGATCGATCTTGAGATCCACCCTGCGGACCAATGGACCCTCGACTTGAGGTGGAATGTCACACGGAGAAGGAGTTCTTTGGAGGAGGAGCGCGCAGAATGAGCACACCTGCGTATACAACACGAGGCATAAGCTCATCTCGGCGTGCAGCGTAGGGAGGCGGGAGGCTTGCGAGAGGGAGCGCGAGAGAAAGAGGGAAATGGCGGCTAAGGCAAAAGAGGCCGCGGAGGAGTTCAACGCCGAGCGGGCAAGGAAGGGAAAGTGGCCCCGGTCCACACAGTAGGTCGTACGAGCAGTTGGGTAGGTTAGTCGCATATCATGCAATATGTTATGTATGTAATAAAAATGTAGGCGGCATGTTACTCCCAACTGTATTATAAAGTTTATTTGTATTCAGATAAGCTTGTTATCTCGTCTTTCGCATTCATTGATTCAGATAGCATAAAATCTTCTCATCTTATCGCATTCATTTTTCCCACATGTTAAATATCACTTTCCTTCCTTTCGTCCAATTGTTTCTATCACAGTTGTCCTCAAAAAAATTTTCATTAAATTTTCTGCAATGAAACAACATAACATGATCGAAAAATGTTATTGTCAGTTCAACCTATTATTCACGGTCAGCAATGTACAAAAATCACAAATACATCAATCATTACTTCACACATATTTCGTTCGTACTCTACCAAATGATATTTTCAATTTTCAAAAATGCAAAAAAATTACACAAGCTGTAAACTGGACTGTACATCAAATTCAATTTTTTTCAAACACCATTACTTATATCTAAATTTATTTTTATTGTAAATAACTTAATAATACATATAAATTCTTATACTAAATACACATACCAAACCCTAAAAAAAACTTGTCATGAACAGTCAAGCGTGCGGTCGGCGGGCGTCGGTCGTCTTGACGGGCAAGAAGAACCTGAAGCGATCGTCGCGGTCCCGGACCGCACGACCCGTGAACAATCTTGATCGTGCGGTCCCGGACCGCACGACCGCCAATGTCGACCCAGTGTGATCGCGGTCGGGAAGGGGGCTAGTTTTAGAATTTTTTTTGCACGGGGAGCCAGATTTAGAATTTTAGGTTGCTACGGTGCTAGATGTGTCCAAAAGTCTTCCGTCTGTTGTTGTAAGGCCAGCGATGCAGACAGTTAAAGACTGTGAAGTCTGACAGAAGACCTGGCCATCTAACAAGACAAGGATAAAACCCCACACCCATACATCATGAAGCTCCGCAACACTGTTCATCAACTTTGGCTGAACTAGGAATATAGATGGGACCACCAGTGCTACGGGTGCTTGCAAGAAAGCAGTTGCCAAGTTAGGCAATGTATTGAAAAGGGATACCAGGGACGTGCAAATCCTACTTTCAGAAGACACGGATATGGCAGGAGACAGTGTTGGGAGAAGGGCATTGTAGATGTAAAATTGAAGCAGGGTCTTCATTTTAGCTACTAATAAGCAGAGGGAGATCCATCTTTGATCAAGGGTCGTCTGAGTCTCCAGATGATTGGAGTATTGTCTGGAGTCTGGACGAACTTTGAGCTTAACTGTTACTGTTGCGAAGGCAAAGTGAAAAATTAGTTTGAACATTTGTTTGGAAATAACAATGTTCCTGGGATAGTGGGATGGGTAGATTGTTGGTTTGGATTATGGAGGTGCTGGACCTCCTGGTGATGGCTCGAAAACTTGTCTGAATTTGCTCTAACCACATTTTGTATGTTGCATCAGCGGAAACTACAAAGCGATCTACTGAGCTGTTGTTTGTCTGAGATCGTTTCTCTGCCTGTAACACTTGTTGAAGAACTACATTCTAGATGCTTTAGATTATTTCTTGCATCTCTGTAGCCTAGATCTTTAATATATTGCGGGAGATGCATTTGCCCCATACATAAATATGGAATTTGATGATTTGCCTCATTTATCTCTTTGACATGTGGGCCTTGGACCCAATGTCAATGAGACATCATAGGGCAAATCATCAAATGCAATGAAAAGTGTGGCAAAAGATCAATTACCTCTTTAAGCTTCTGTAGTTGCCTAATTTATATAGGGAAAATTACAAAAACATCTCAGCAAGGTAGGGAGTTATTCAAAAGCAATGTAATTTTGTTGTCAACCTTTACAGAATGCACGAGTTTTGTTTGGAAGCTGCTGTGATTCCCGAAGGGTTCTTCTGAATTCCTGTGTTCCAAACGCGGCCAAGAAGCGTCCTCTACTCCTAGCTTATCTCCTCTATTGCTCACTGCACGTTAATCATTCTGCGCACACTACAAATTGATGAGGTGCTAGGTGCTTTAGAGCTTGAATCGTGGCTATGGCAGATGACACCATAATCAATAACATTTACGAAACACATTGTTCTAGTAATCATTCAGGTAGTGTAAAACCCAGTAACCTCTTATCAGTGCTTCCCTGGATTCTTCTATCCGTTGTGCGCCCTCTAGTTTCAGTATGTGCGTCTGGACTACTGGGGAAGGTAGCTGCAATATTTGACTCCAGTATGAACATTGGCAATACTCAAGTGCGTTAGACGTCGGAGCTGGATTCGAAATCAAATAGACTAGTGAGTTTAATCTCGAGCAAATGCCTGAATGAGATGAGCAACCAATTATGCACCTTAAGAAAATGAGGTATTTCACCAAGAATTGTGGCATCGATAAGCATTATGCAACAAGAGCTTGGCATTGTCTAACACACAAAACATATTCAGGGTCATGTGCTACATCGTGAAATGATTTAAGAGTCAATCTCGACCTTAGCAATCTGCCATTCTTTCGAAAGCTATATATTGTTCTTGGTTCCATAGATATGAGTGAGTAATTCCCTAAGGGCTTGGAGTTAAAGTAGCCATATAGCACTAAGTAATTCTAACTTCTATGTATGCTTTATGTGTTATCATTGCTACCCGTGTTTATATATGTTTCCTCGATAGTAGGACTCGATAGGCCTGATGCTCCATAGGTCGGCGCAAGGAAAGGTGACAATAGGTGGTGCATGGAAGATTGACTGGTAGAGTCGGTGATAATGAAAGCAGCAGAGATCGTGATGAGGGGGTTGGGGTTCCCGATATTCCGATAGGATGACAACTTCGATTTTGGTGGAGGTGACTCTTGCGATCCGACTACAAACGTACGACGTCGCTTGCGTCTTAGCAATCGCTGAACCAACCCCAAGTTGTTACCAACCGTGCCAAGAACGCGGTTGACCTAACCACAAAGGTCTAATCATGCATGCAATCGAAGAACACGCAAGAACAAGATAACAAGCAATCTGAAATTGCAAATATTTATATTGAGTTCAAAAGGTGGGATTCCGAAGGCTATCTTGACAGGTGGTCGTCCGACACAACTGAAAAACAGAAGTTTGCACAAGGGCTAAACCAAAACTCAACGAAATCCAAGTCCTAGCATAGGGAGGCGGTGGCTCTTATATAGGGTTACAAGGTCTATGGACCCAAGTGGAGGTGGTGCAACACCCTTTCGACTCAGACTCAGAAACTAACGTGGATTCTTTTGACATTTGCGGCCGGTTCGGATAGAATTTAAATATGGGGTTGGTTCCTTTAGAAAGTAGGCTTCATAAGCTTTCCATGAAGTCCAAGAACGTCCCAAACGGAGTCCGTATGAAAATGTTATGTTTGTTTGAACTTGACAACATCGCAGCAGTCCGAATCCGATTCCAGTACGTGCCCAACGTGGACTCTTTTGATGATTGCGGCCGGCTCAGATAGAAATCAAATATGGGGTTGGTTCCTTTAGAAAGTATACTTTATAAGCTTTCCATGAAGTCCAAGAGTCCCAAACGGAGTCCGTTTGAGAAAGTTATGTCCATTTGAACTTGACAACATCGCAGCAATCCGAATCTGATTCCGGTATGAGCCCAATACAGACTCTTTTGATGATTGCAGTGCATACAGAAGGAATTTGGAGGTGATACCAGATCCATTAGAAAGAGGACGAGAAAAGCTTTCCAACAAGCACTCGTGGACCTCAAACGGACTTCGTATGTGAAAGTTATGCACATTTGAAGTTGGACCTGTCAGGCTGAATCCGAATTGATCTAGATGTCGAATTGAATTCCAAAACATGTCCTTGATCTCTTGCTTGAATTGGTGTAATAGTGATGTGGTGCTGTAAAAATATATATTTTTATCATTAGGTAGCATCATATTCTCATTTAAACTATGTTGAAGTTGAAGAAACGAATTCACCTTTAGGTCAATCTTGATATTGGGCGGTATGGTCGTATGTGTTTGTGGCGTGGTCACATCAGATCAGCTTTCGGAAACAATCCAGTTGAGGGAGAACGGCATAATCACAACACTTAATGCGTTGGTCATTCGTAAGGTAGTTGGCTTATATAAACACATGGTTATCATAGTTGCTTTTGTTTATTAGATCAGGATTCTTATCATCCCCAAGATGTACTAACGTTACAGGTGATCCAACACCTAATACCCTAAGTCCTATTCTCCATCATGCGAATCACAGCTTCTTCAATATTATAATTATTATTGCTTTTAGTAGTAAAATAGTTTTCCATTATTATATCATTATTACCTCCCTCACAGTTATTTAAGTTGTAGTTAAATTGCTAGTTGTTCGAAGGTAACAGATTAATCCACGCATTCACAAAGGATGATATAAACCTTAGAATACTCTTAGGGAAACTATTACGTGCGACACCGTGTACTTTTGGGTCATCACCGCCAGTGCTGTGTTTCTCTCCTGTACTCAGTTGGGATTGTAATCTAGTGTTGTTAGGTTGTTTGCATTACCAAAAGAAAACAACTTAGTGCAAAAATATATTTTCCTGAAAATACAATTATACCTTAACAATATGTGCAAATATTTGCTACATTTAAATTGGTGCAACAAGAGTGAGTCGGGTAGATCACCCCGCTCGTTTCGGCTTAAGCTTCTGGCTTATTTTTTACTATTCATAATTTCGTTTTTTTCTGAACTTTTGGTTTTTTTTGACCTTTTTTGCCGGTTCTTTTTTTGCCGTATTCGTTTGCGTTGTTTGTGATGGGCTAACATATTTTTTATATTTATTAATTTTTTTTAAATTTAATATGTTAAATAAGTCTCTGTCAGCTTACAGTGTTTTTTCAGCCAGCTACAGTGCTTTTCAGCCATAAGCCACTAAAAATAAGCCAAAATAATCACCACCCATATGCCCGACCCCAAGTTTTATCTAATTTAAAAAGATTTTTACAAATGTACACTTGTTAGGGAAAAAAATGGAGCACACCATGTATACTTATCAGCCCAGACAAAATACATGTTCACCCACCAGTTCCAATCAAAAGAATGAAGTCAATATATAATTCACCTTACTTACAGAAGCCCCCTCGTCTCTCTTTGCCTAACCAAACACTCGATCAGAACTCAATTTTCCCCGACAGAACAACACCCTGTCAACTAATGTATGCACCTCCCAGGCACCCTCCAGGATAAGTACTCCATATTCCCGACGGCAACGCGTGCCTTGTAGGTCTTCCAGTCCTCGAGCACATTCTTGAGATCGAACAGCTTGTTGTGCAGCCCCACGCAGCAGTTGGCGTACATGGTGCAGATCTCGCCGAGGTCCTTGCCGTGCTGGCAGAACCCGCCGAAGTACTTGGTGTCGAGGAACTGCACCTTGGTGCCCAGGTGAGGGGGCAGCCCCTCCTTGACGATCTTGTCGAACACGTACTGCTCGTGCTTCCCCGGAAACCGCGCCCGCGACGATTGCCAGTGCTCGTAGAACCCGACGGTGCTGTCGCAGGACTTGACGTAGAGGAGGCCGCCGTTGGGGTAGTTCCCCATGGAGTTCGGGTCGCCGACGAAGAAGTCCGACGACATGACCAGCTGCGCCGTCGCGGATATGTGGGGGAAGGGGCTCCGGAGCCACAGGATGTCCACGTCCTGTTGAAAGCAAAATTAGCTTTGTCATGAGAAATGGATCGGGTTTCCAGTTCTTAAAAAAAATGCAGCAGCATGTAGCACAGTTTCCGAAAAGTGAATAATACTCCCAGATTTTAAATTTATTTTGAGGACCATTGGTCAATTCAGTACAGCTTGCTTGTTGGTAACCAACCTTAGGGGTCTGTTCTTTTTCTTCGAAGCTGGCGGCTTTTAGCTTTTGCTATAGTATCTAACTTTCAAACGGAGTATTTTCTCAAGACGGGGTCTACAAGTTAAACGATGTACACATTAAAAACCCAACATCTGTACCATCCAAAATCGCAAGTGAGTATCTCTCTCCGTAATCTGTACCGTAAATAGCCAAAATTCAAAAATTTCAGCCAAAATCCAAAAATTTCAGCCAAAATCTATAAGCCGCAGCCGTTGTCAAACAGGCCCTTAATCTGCCAGTACATGAAGTACGGTTACATGAAGTACGGTTCTGAAAAATGGATTTCAGGTGATATATGCACTATACTGCGCAACGTACAAAACCTATAATTGGATTTGAATTGCGCTTTCCGTTAAGTCATTGAAATTAAAAGTATCAAAGCTATCGTACAGTATCACAAAACAATCAAAATCCTAGAAATTTCTATGGATTTAATTACGAAGAAATGTAGACGCACCGTGAAGAGGAAGGTGTATCCCAGCTCGATGATGGTCTGCTGGAACCTGTTCCTCCTCCACATCATCTCGAGGTAGTCGCCCTTCATGTACGACTGTTCGGCGGCGAAGTCCATGCCGTCCGCCCTGAACCAGTAGCAGAAGGGGTGCACAGCGTTGCACCGCTCGAAGGCCTTCTTGTCCATGGCCACGATCAGCAGGTGCTGCACCAGGTGCCCGATGTTCTCGCCGTGCCGGAAGCTCTCCAGGAACAGGTCCAGGAACGACCCCGGCGCCGCCCACGCCTCGTTGATCGCCGTCATCAGCACGGTCCGGTCCGCCGTCGCCGCTCGCCGGAGCAGATCGGCCAGATCTTGGGGCTTGTCCAAGATTAGAAAAACCACATGGTTCATATTCATTTGAACGAAGAGGAATAATTAAATCATCATTAACTAGCGAGGAGCATTCGCTGACGAATGGGAATATTGGTCGTTAACGTCAACGCAGCACTGGCATCCTTTAAATTGCAGGAAGAAAATAAAAACCAATTGGCCATTCTGTAAAATGATACAGCGAGCTAGCTGGCCACGTCAATGTTTGGTGTACCTGTTTCCGTTGTCATCCAGTTTGTTAAATACTTTTCACATGGGGCTTAACATTCGAGAAAATCTCCGAAACGGTATACTGTTTGGACGATATATCTTTTCACTGTCCGCTGATAGAACAGGACACGAACAAAATGAAACCCATTGTTTGCCTTCCCTTATCTATTCGAGACGGTCCACATGTTTCTTATCCATATCCATTCTCTCTCTCTTATCTCTAGAGATCAAAACATGGGAGGAAGTGAGCAAAGAATAGACGGAGGGAGGGAGCAGTTGTCTTGGCGTGCCAACTAGCGCGAAAGCACTGAGCAGCAACACGAGCACGATGCAGCGGGCAGTGAGGCCATGCGGAGGCAGCTCGACACAACATGGTAGGGCGGCCGTGTTGGGTTAGTTGTTAGAAATAATCTTGTTGCAGTCGAGTTTGATTCGTAGTCGAAGTCGAGCTTGATTCGTAGTCGAAATCGAGTTGTACTCGTAGTCGTAACCAAGTAGGAGTATTAGAGTTGGGTACAAAAGGGTGGAATCATGTAACCAGAAAGAGGTGAGAAAAAGGTTGAAAAGAAATAAAGAGAAGAAAAGACAGCGATTTGGCTCTGAGAAATTATCAAGTATCGAGTTCACTGTGTGATCGTAAGACGTGATCGTAAACGACTTACGACCACGGCAAGTGAAAAATCAAAGATGTGATCGTAAAGTATTACGATCACAGCCACACAACAGGAAGGTGTGGTCGTAAAGAGCTACAACTACAACTGAACATGGTCATAAGGTGCTACGACCACGGCAGAGAAGACTGAATGTGGTCGTAAGGTGCTACGACCACGGTAGAGAAGACTGAATGTGGTCGTAAGGTGCTACGACCACAGCAGAGAATGACTGAACGTGGTCGTAAGATGCTACGACCATGGCAGTACAGAAGTGAACGTAACGTGGTCGTAAAGTGTTACGACCACGTTGTGAAGAAGTGAACGTGGTCGTAAGGTGTTACGACCACGGTGAACAATGATCAGCAGAATCACTGCGTGGTCGTAAGAAGCTACGACTACGGTGAACGTTGTCGAAAGAAGGCTAGCGCAGCAGCAGTAAACGTGGTCGTAATTTCGGCTGAAGTTTACGACTACGCAGCGGGAGCTTCGGAGGGGGCTACAACATGGTCGTAAATCCGGCAGAGTGGTCATAACGGCACATGAGGTGGTCGTAGCCTCTCGTACGTGGTCGTAACGACTACTGAGCGGTCGTAAGAACCTGGGAGCAGTAGTAAAGATTGCAACAAGTGGTATCAGAGCCATAGGAGAGACTTCAAAGTCTAAGGAGAGCTCCGTCTCGCTGCAGTACCCTGTTCTCACCCCGGATAACTATCCGGTCTGGGCCATGAAGATGAAGGCCAATATGCGTGCTCAAGGAGTCTGGGGCGCAGTTGACCCGAAAGGAAAAGATAAGGAGATGGACGATCGTTTGGATCAGATGGCATTTGTAGTAATATACCAAGCTGTTCCTGACTCAATGATGTGGCAACTGATCAGAAAAGAGACGGCTTGAGAGGTTTGGACTGCACTTCAAACAATGCATGAAGGCGTAGATAGAGTAAAGGAAGTTCGACTCTAAACTCTACGGAGTGAATTCGAGGCAATGAAGATGGAAAAAACCAAACCGTGGAAAAGTTCTCTGGGAAATTTAATGATGTCGTAAATGAGATCAAGTCTCTTGGTGACAAACTAGAAGACAAGGTGGATGTGAATAAATACTTGAGAGTCCTGCCAGAGAGGTTCCTTCCGGTAGTGACTACACTCTTGTATTCCCAAGATCTCGCGAAGATAAAAATAGAAGAGGTAATCGGGTCGCTCAAGGCACATGAGCAACTCTTGAAGGGTATAGAACTCGCAGTGAACAAGTGTTGCTCGTGAAGGAGGACACCAGGAACCGAGGCAAGCATGTCATTCAGACTCATCGTCAAGAGGTGGCCACGGCACAAGTCATGGTCGTGGCTCATACTCTGGTCATGACTCATCCTCTGGCCGAGGCTCGTTCTCTGGTCGAGGACACGGACGAGGGTATGGCCAGAGAGGCCGAGGACTCCAGTCTGGAAGAAGTGGAAGAGGAGGCCGTGGAGAAAGGTTTGGGCGAGACAGCGGTGACAAGCTACAGGACAAGTCACATGTCCAATACTTCGAGTGTGAAAATTTTGGCCATTACACTACTGAATGTCGAAGTCATATTCAGTGCCACAATTGCAAAAATTTTGGTCACTATGCAGCAAACTGCAGGAGTAAGAAAAGAGTTGAGGAGGCAAATGTTACTCACACCCAAGAAGAGAAAGAGCCAACTTTGCTACTGTCGCTCTGTACTGAAGTTGTGCCAACAATGGTAATGCTCAATGAAGAGAAAGTGTTTCCAAAACTAGTAAAGAAGGAAGAGAAGATGCAACAGCCAACGGTATGGTACCTGGACTACGGGGCAAGCAATCACATGACAGGCACATACTCCATGTTTCATGAATTGGATGAAAAAGTACATGGTGTGGTGTAATTTGGAGATGGCTCAACTGTCCAAATCAAAGGATAAGGCACAATTTTCATGGAATGCAAGGATGGAGAACAAAAAATGTTGTTAGATGTGTATTTTATACCAAGTCTTCGCAGCAACATCATGAGCTTAGACAGCTAACCGAAGAGGGGTGCCAAATTGAACTGAAGAGCAATTATTTAAAAGTGTATGACAGCAGTGAGCAGCTGTTAATGAACGTGCAAAGGTCAGCAAATCGTCTATACAAGATTTCAATTGAAACTTGCAAACCAAAGTGTCTGAAGACTTCAACAGATAATTCAGCATGGTTGTGGCATGCAAGATTTCATCACTTGAACTTCCAAAGCCTAAAACTTATGGCTGAGAAGGAGATGGTCCTTGGCCTACCAAAAATCGATCACCCAGAGCAAATTTGTGAAGGCTGTTTGGTGGCAAAACAAGCTCGGAGTTCCTTCCCATCCCAGGCCTAGTTTAGAGCCTCTCACCCATAGGAGCTAGTGCATATTGATTTGTATGGTCCAATTACACCACGAATGCAGGCTGAAATCAATACTTCATGCTTGTAGTCGATGACTATACAAGAGCCATGTGGGTATTTATGCTAAAAAGCAAGGAAGAGGCTAAGATCAGCTTTCAAAAGTTCATAGCGCTAGCTGAAAATGAAGTTGATCACAAGGTCAAGGCGGTTAGACTAGATCGAGGGGGAGAATTTCTATCAAAAAAATTTAACTCGGTCTGTGAAGAGAGAGGCATAGCAAGGTACTTTACAGCTCCGTACTCACCTCAGCAAAATGGAGTTGTGGAGAGAAGAAATAGAACCATGATGGCTACGGCACGAAGTCTATAGAAGAGCACATTCCTGCTTGGGAAATTTTGGGCAGAAGTAGTGAGGCATTCGGTGTATCTCCTCAACTGTGTCACCACAAAAGCGCTTGAAGGAGTTACTCCGTATGAACTCTGGACAGGGAGAAAATCGAATGTAATGCATCTGAAGGTATTTGGCTGCTTAGCATATGTGAAAACAAACACTTACTTGAAGAAGTTGGATGACATGAGCAAAAAGATGATCTACCTGTGCAAAACCGGGCAGCCAAGCATACAAGTTGTATGACCCGGATGAAAAGAGGCTTCATGTGAGTAGAGATGCTATGTTTCAAGAAGACAAACATTGGAAGTGGGAAGAACATCAAGACATAGAAAGAAATATGCAGAATTGGGTGACTTTTGATGAAGGAACGGAAGGTGCACAAGGGGCCGACAACACAGACTGGGAAGACACAAATTCGAGTTCACCTCAAGCTACAAGCCCATTAGGTGCATAAATTCATGAGGCATCACCTGAACAAATAATCGAGAACTCACATAAGGAAGAATCATTTGGTAGAATACCGAAGATGAGAAGTATTAGTGAGATTTATGCACAAACAGAGAGGTGTTGCTTTATACCATAGCCGAAGAACGTAAGAATTATGAAGAAGCCAAGACTAATGAGTATTGGAGAGAGGCCATGAAAGAAGAAATGAAGTCAATTGAAGACAATAACACCTGGAAACTCACTGACTTACCTAAAGGTCATCGGGCTATTGGTTTGAAATGGGTCTACAAAGTAAAAAAGAACTCTTAGGGAGAGGTGGTAAAATATAAAGCACGTCTAGTGGCTAAAGGCTACGTTCAAAAACATGGTGTGGATTATGAAGAAGTGCTTGCATCGGTGGCTCGTATGGAGACAATTCATGTTCTCATCGCTTTGGCAGCTCATGGTGGATGGGAGATTCACCACATGGATGTGAAAATGACATTCTTGAATGGAGACATTGAAGAAGAGGTATATGTAGCTCAACCACCAGGATTTCAGATGAAAGCTCAAGCTGAGAAAGTATTAAAATTGAATGAAGCATTGTATGGGCTTAAACAAGTGCCACGGGCTTGGAATATGAAGCTTGACAAAAGTCTCACATCACTTGGATTCAAATGGAGTAAAATCGATCATGCCATGTATACAAGAGGTGATGAGAATATGAGGTTGATTGTGGGTGTTTATGTGGACGACTTAATAATCATTGGAACAAATCCAAGGGAGATTGTGAAGTTTAAAGAAGAGATGATGAAGCTATTCAAAATGACTAATTTTGGACTCCTGAGTTACTACCTCGGAATTGAAGTGAAACAGTCCAAACATGGCATCTCACTCTGTCAATCTGCATATGCACTGAAAATACTAGAGAAGAGCGGCATGGGAGAGTGCCACCCGTGTCAAGTTCCAATGGAAAGTCACCTGAAGGTAAGCAAATCAGGCCTAGGATCTCCAGTTGATGCCACACAGTACAGGAGCCTAGTAGGGAGCTTGCGGTATCTAGTGCATACTTGTCCAGACATTGCATGTGCAGTCGGGTATGTGAGTCGGTTCATGGAGAAGCCAACTCATGAACATTTGATGGCAGTTAAACACATTCTGAAATACATAAAAGGTACTCTGTTCTTTGGTACGCAGTACAGGAGAGGAGGTGGAGAGATATTGCCGCTGACGGGCTATAGTGATAGTGATATGGCATGAGACATTGATGATCGAAAAGCACGACAGGAATAATATATGCACTGGGAGAAAGTCCATTTAGTTAGCAACCTCAGAAGCAAAGAGTGGTGGCGTTGTTATCTTGCGAAGCAGAGTATATAGCAGCGAGCGCAGCTTCTTGCCAAGGAGTTTGGCTTGCACGTCTGTTAGGAGAATTGTCGGAAAAAGAAGCTATGAAGGTTGTACTCAAGATAGACAACAAATCAGCTATATCGTTGCGCAAAAATCCAGTTCTTCATGATAGAAGCAAACATATAGATACAAGATATCATTTAATCAGAGATTATATCGAAGAAGGAAGAATCACTATCGAGTACATCAATACTGATGATCAGAAGGCCGACATACTGACGAAGTCGCTTGGTCGGATAAGATTCTTGGAGATGAGGAAGAAGATTGGAATGTTCGAAATCCCACAAGTTAGGGAGAGAATGTTGGAAATAATCTTATTGTAATCGAGTTTGATTCGTAGTCGAAGTCGAGCTTGATTCGTAGTCGAAGTACTCGTAGACGTAACCGAGTAGGAGTATTAGAGTTGGGTATAAAAGGGTGGAGTCATGTAACCAGCAAGAGGTGAGAAAAAGGTTGAAAAGAAATAAAGAAAAGAAAAGACAGAGTGATTTGGCTCTGAGAAATTATCAGGTATCGAGTTCACTGTGTGATCGTAAGACGTGGTCGTAAACGACTTACGGCTATGGCAAGTGAAGAATCGAAAACGTGATCGTAAAGCATTACGATCACGACCACACAACAGGAAGGCATGGTCGTAAAGAGCTACAACCACAACTGAACGTGGTCATAAGGTGCTACGACCACGGCAGAGAAGACCGAAGGTGTTCGTAAAGTGTTACGACCACAGCAGAGAAGGACTGAACGTGGTTGTAAGTCGCTACGACCATGACAGTACCGAAGTGAACGTGGTCGTAAGGTGTTACAACCACATTGTGAAGACGTGAGCATGGTCGACAGCCGTGAAGAAATGAACGTGGTCGTAAGGTGTTACGACCACGTTGTGAAGAAGTGAATGTGGTCGTAAGGTGTTACGACCACGGTGAACAATGATCGGCAGAATCACTACGTGGTCGTAAGAAGCAACGACTACGGCGAACGTGGTCGAAAAAAGGCTAGCGCAGCAGCGATAAACGTGGTCGTAACTTCGGCCGAAGTTTACGATTATGCAGCGGGAGCTTCGGAGGGGCTACAATGTGGTCATAAATCCGGCAGAGTGGTTGTAGCGACACAGGAGGTGGTCGTAGCCTCTCCTACGTGGTCATACGTGGTCGTAACGACTACTGAGCAGTCGTAAGCACCTGGGAGCAGTCGTAAAGATTGCAACATTGGTGAGGCTGCACAGAGGCAATCGTAGGCACACATAATGGCATGACCGCAGCACAGACATGGCCATGGGAGGCTAGTACATAACACTGTGGCACGGTACCCAGCAGCGACGACGAGGATGAGCATGCCATGTGCAGGTTTCGGGAACTTTGCTATGCAAGTTTCTAAAACTTTTTTTGGAAACTTTGTTGATATCTTGTGAAACTTGCATAAAACTTTATTGACATTCGCGCTGAGTTTTGAAATTTTTTGTCTGAAACTTGCTTTGAATCTTTAGGTTACAAAAAATTCTTGAAACATATGAAAACTTCGCTATGGCTTCTATAAGCCACTTTTCTAGAATAAATAACTTTTGTACAATATCTATCTTTCAAACAGAGTGTCTTTTCAAGGAGAGATCTACTAGTAAATTGTAGTACATACTGTAGTGACTTTATTTTATATTGGCTAAAATCGCACACGAGTGTCTCTCTCTATAAGCTCCTCTACAATTTGTTACTATTCATAAGTCAAAGCCAAAAGCCATTAGCAAAATCAAATATGAACGTACCTTTATCTGAAACTTGTTTAAAACTCGATGAAACTTGTTTGAATCTTCATGTTGTGAAAAAAATTCTTGAAACATACTAAAACTTCAAAACTTACAAAATTTTGTCTAAATTTAGATGAAACTTTCTGAAACTTACTTCAAATCTTCAGGTTCTGAAAAATCCTTGAAACAAATTGAAATTTTGATACTTACAAAAATTTGTCTGAAACTTGTTTTAAATCTTCAGGTTTCGAGAAAATTCCTTGAAACATACTGAAGCTTTGAAACTTATGAAATTTTGTGTAAAACTTGTTTGAAACTAGATGAAACTTTGCTGAAACTCTTTGAAACTTCGTGCAAACCTTTTAAAACTTTTTGAAACCTTTTTGAACATTTCATGAAACATGCTAAAACTCTATGAAACTTGCTTGAAACACTTTTGAAAACATTGGTGAAACTTTCTGAAACTTGGTTGAAACATGACCTGAAACTTTTGATGACACATGGAACTGTTGCAAATTTGACAATCATGAAACTTGTTGAAACTTTGTTATACCGTTAGAGAGCTCTTCCAACTGTATAGCGTTGGGTAGCAACTTCCTTAATATTCTAGTCCACAAGGTTATCAACACTACAATAATTTTCTATTAGAGGTTTTGTATTCTAGCCAGTCTAGAACATTTTTGAGGTAGGCTTCTTATCATAATCTGACCCAGCATTTGAAAATACACACACGATTAATCTTGATATATACGATTGGCTTAAGTAGTGGCGGAGGGAGGTGGTAGCGGGTTATGAAAATCGGCTGAAAATCGGTCCTATTGGTACCTCCAGTTAAAGTAAAAACCGGTCTCAAATATTTCGTTTTACTTAGAGTTACCCTGAGTTCAACTGATTTACTCTGATGTTTCTCTGATTTACACCAATTTCAGCCCGAAAACTACCAAAATTTGGTGCTACTGGACCCCTCCAGTAAAAATTCAGAACCGTTTTGATAACCTTAGGTGGTAGGCTGGTAGCTGTATTTTTTTAAAAAATCATAAAATTCAAAAGATTTTAAGGGATGGACTACACAGGGTTTTAGTTCTATGTACGCCACTGGGAATAAAGGATGCTCTCGACTTTCAAAATTCGCTACAGTCTCATACTTAGATCAAGGTCAAACTGCAAAATCAGTGACTTGAGCTTCTGAACTACAAGTTGAATCATCTTCCACAAAAAAGGATATTTTCCTAGGGTGACATACAAGAAAAGGTAGAGTTGAAACCATCAAGTTTAAGTAGTCCTTTAGGAAAAATGCAGATAGGTAAGATAAGCTACTTGATTTTGATGAGAAAGTTGCATCACCCCTCCACTAGGGTTATGTTTAGCTTGTAGTGGCGGAAAAACAATAGTCATACGATGAGCTGAGCGCAAATTATAGCAAACAGACAGTTTTTGAAGCAAACCATGTGACGTATTATGTAGTTCACCTCTAAATTTATATCATGCACTCTAAACCTTCATATTTTATGCATAGGACGTCATAGCCACGTAATTTTTGTCAAATCCAAACATTACTAAAAGCAATATAAAATGATGTCATTTCATGTAAATAACATCTTTACTATAAGAGCCATGATGACATGATCGAACGACCCGACTTTGTGCAACAATGTGACCTAACGTCGCAGCTTTGCGGAAAGCTGTGACTTTGGGTCACGTCACTGCGTAAAGGTGACTCGTTGGGTCACATCACTGAATAAAGATGCGCCGTGTGGTCATGTAATCGTGCCAGGCTGTCTCTTTGGTCTTGTCAGTGCATGTTGAAGCAGTCTCGTTGGGTCACGCCATGGTGCAAAGCTACACCTCTCGGTTTACTATCCATTTTCTGTCTTGTAGTACAGTTGCTAAAAGACCGTTTTGCCCTCTCGAAATGACCGCCTGATGGCGTCGAAGAAGTGCTTGTTTGGCACAAAGGAGTGAAAATTTGAGTCTATAAAAAGGAGCTATTTGTCAGGCAGTTCCCGTGCATTGTTCTCCCCACCTTCGTCACGCATTAGTCTCCATTCTCTCCACCTTGCACTTGTTTCTCCCTCCTCCAGATGCCGAGATGAGTCAAGTGAGCGCCTCTTCATCAACACTGGCAGTGTTTTGGCCAAGATGCAATACGCTTGTCAAACGGAAGACCTCAAGATAGCCACGAATCCTGGACGTCACTTCTACAAGTGCCCCTTTTACTCGGTGGGTTAATTTGGTTTGGATTGCTCCCAATCATTCTGTAGTTGCTACGAAACCTTATTTTATTGAATGAATTATAGGATGGCCCAGGCGGCCACCAATTCTGGGTATGGGAAGATGACATGAGGACTAGGCATGACACTATTCTAGAGAAGAAAGTTGTGATGGGCAGCAGGGAAATGGTAGAGATGAGGCATCGTTTCGACAGACTAGAGACCAAGATGAACATAATGCTTTGTCTTCTTTTCTTTCTTGTGTTAGTTGTGATGTTGAAGGTGTAGTGTTGTTAGTGTTGTTGTGATTCGCGTTGTAACCTGCACTGCTTTGTACGGATTTCCATGTCTGTGTAATGTATATCCTTGCCTATACCGTAGTGGACGGTCAGAAGTTGTTATTATCGCTTTAGGGTGCATTTGGTTGAGCTTTTGGGAGCTGCTTTTGCTTCCAAAAAGCCAAAAGCCAACAAAGGGTGTAAACCAGTTGCTTTTCGAGCGACTACTTTTAGGTAATCTGATTTTGAAAGCACCTTGGACCACCTTTTGGCTTTTGGCTTTCGCTTTTGAAATGGTGAAAATAGAGAACATTTCACAGTTGTTTCAAGGAAAATAGAGATAGGAGGTAAGTTTTATACTTGTTTGAACCAAGCGACTTCTGACTTTTCCTGACCCATAACCTCTGACTTTTCCTGACCCTGACTCACTGACTTTTGAAGCCACAGCTCAACCAAACACACCCTTAATGTATTCGCATCGTAGTAACTTGTATGAATGTAGCGTAAGATATGCAAATGTCCATGAAATTGCACAATTGTATTTAGTGACGTGACCCAATGTAACATCCCAAAAATTTTTATTTTACTTAAATTATTTTCTGGGATTTATTTGATTTTATCTGGAGTTTATTCTATAGTTTAAAGCAAGAAAGTATGTTTTAAATATTTTATTAAAAGCTAAAAAGTATTTATTTTGATTTTCTAGGCCTCCCTAAAATTTATGGAATTTTTGAGAATTTTCTGGAAATTTAAAATCAATTTTGATGCCAAAAGATATTTTTATAAAGTGTTAAAAATGGTCAAAATGAAGTTTAAATATTTTTCTTAAGCATAAAGCATCCCCAAGGATTTTCTGTAATTTTATAGAATTTTTTTAAATATTATTTGCTATTTTTAAAGTACTTAAGAAACCTCCTCCTATTTTCTGAAAATAAAATCCGAATTTAAAACCCGGATTAATCCGGTGGTGACAAGTGTCGCACCAGGATTAAATCTTACCCCTTCACTCATTCAATCTCAACCCCTCATCATCACTTAAATTGGATGGCCAAGATTTTGCCACATCTCTCAATCTCAACCATCCAATCCTTTTCACTCTCTCTCTTTCTCTCTTACATGTGGGGCCCACTTGTCATCCCTAACCTTCAATCATCTTCTTCATTTCTCCTCTCTCTCTCCTCCTCATTTCAACCGAACGGGACAACCGCCGCCGCCTCACCTCCTCCCGGCATGCCACCACTGCCGCACTGCCACCCCACCCTTGCCGCCGTAGCCGGACCGCCGGGACCCTCACGCGCCGCCCCACGCGCCAAAACCGTCGGTTCTTGCCGCCGCATTAAATTGCCGCCGAGCTCCGTCGACGACGAAACTCCCCAAAATTTGTCGCCTCGGCTCCCCCTCCACCTCGGCCACCTTCCCGGCCATTAATGGCGTCCCGCATGCGTTCATACCACTCAAACCGGTTGCAACCATAAAATCCGGCGATCTTTCGTCTCCCTCCTCCGCCTATATAAACCCACCCGAAACCGCATTCCGGCACATGACACCCTCCTTTCCTCTCCCCCTCCCTCCTTTCCCCGCTGCTGAGAGCCGCCCGAGCAACTCATGGCATAGCTTCTTTCATGCCGCCGCCACCTCCGGCCACCCGGACCTCGCCGCCGTCTTGTCGCGTTCACCGTTGCCTCCTCTACCCGCCGAGCCCTCGCCGGCCGCGCTGAGCGGCCGCGCTCGGCAGCGCCCGCCCGTGGCCATGGCCGTGCGGCCAAGCGGCCACCTCATCGCCATGCGTGGGCTGCGTGGCGGCCCGATGGCGACCACGTGGCGCCACGTCACCCCCTATTTTCTTTTATTTTTATTCTCTGAAATAATGTCATAATTCCGGATTTTCAATATAAAAATAAATCAAGAAAATCATCTTTTTCTTTTTCATTCGTTCCAAACTTCCTAACGCCCGTAAATGCTCATTTTAATTCCAAATTTAACCATTTAAATTTCTAAATTTGTCTAAAAATATGAACTTTACATTTCTAAGTCTTTTTCAAATTTTAGAATTTTATTTGAATTTTATTTGAATTTTATTTGAATTTTTTCTTGGTTCTTTACGTGTAGACTACGAAGATTTCGTCGAGGACGAATTCGGCGACGATTTCAACGCTGAGCATCCAGGCAAGCTACACCTTTGATCATATTGCTCCCAGTATTTTAACAGTATTTATATTGTTTTTAAATTATTATGCATGCGTAATTTTATTCAATTCTAGTTCAAATTCGATTTGGATGATAGTTATGCCTAATTCCTTTGTATAGCCTTTATTGTAATAATAATGTTTAAATCAATTGCTGTCATTTTATGCAAATAACCTTATTATGCCATCCTTGTGAATCCTTATGCATGCATACAATCTGTTAAATCTCCTGGTGTAGCTTGTGGAGTACGTTTGTACTCATGTGGCTCTATCTAACTCTTTCAGAGGAAGATTTCAACGACTGCGGTGAGGACTACGATTAGGCCACGTCTTACAGTCAATTCGCCTTGTGGGAAGGCTGGATGGGCTGCCGCTATATTATTTCCGCTGTTATTTTGGTGTTATGCTTTATTGTAACTTTGAACTTATTATCAAACTTCTGCTTTAATATATTATGGTTGAATGTGAGATATTCATCGCTGTAACCCTGTGTGCACTAAGCTATCCTGGGATAGTGCGAATAACACAGAGGGTCTTGGAGTTACTGCTCCAGGTCCCGACACCCAACGAGAAAGGTATGCCCAGCGATGTGACCCAACGAGTCATCTTTGCACAGTGACGTGACCCAACGTCGTAGCTTTCGACATTGGGTCACGTCGCTGCATAAAGCTGGGTCGCTCGGTCACATCATTATGGCTCTTTTAGTAAAGATGTTATTTACATAAAATAACGCCATTTTATATTATTTTAGTAATGGTTGGATTTGGCAAAAATTATGTGGCTATGACGTCCTATCTATGAAATATGAAGGTTTAGAGTGTATGATATAAATTTAGAGGTGAACTACATAATACGTCACGTGCATATGAAGATTTGCTTCAAAAACTGTCTATTTGATATAATTTGCGCTCATCTCATTGTATGACTATTGTTTTTCCGCCACCACAAGCTAAAAGTAACCCTATTGTGATTTAAACATAAATATATTTTTAAATGTACAGATAAATATTCTGCTGACATTACTTGAGTTATTTCATTTACCAAAACAATTAATGACAATGACTAAGTGCCATCCTATATATACGAACATATATCTCACCTACATGGTTAGGGCGGGAGCTGTCGCATGGGAGACGCGCTACGGGACTGCGCGACTGAGGCCACACACGCCTGGGGACCGTGCCAGGTCGTCCACGTGCCCAGGGTCCACGCCAGGGCTGCTCGCGCGCCACGCGGTCGCGCAAAGACGCTCACGCCTTGAGCTACCACACGAAGAGGCCAAAGAAGGAAAAAAAAGCCATGCAGACAGCAAAACCTGGAATTCGTGCGCCACAAAGGGTCCAAAAAGGGCAGAAACTCGCGAGGCAATGCAGCAGTACTTTAGATCATTTCCTCTCATTAAGTGGGCCACACATCAATGCATATGGTCAATCTGAACAAGGTAACCTGAAAAGTGGAAACCAATTTTGCTCCAATGTATAAATATTCAATCTAGGCCTTTCTAAGAGGCAAACTGACACTTTATAAAATTTGAAAGGACCTCTTTATATGCTGTGGCACAATAGAGCTCGATTAGACTTCAACTAAGGAAGAGGAAGACAAGTGGGAATAGGACTTGAAATAAACTAAATTAAGTACACAAAAAAGAATAACCTATTTTTCATAGCGTATATCTGGTTAGCCCAACTCCTTGAGAAAACTCATACATATCAACAAATAGGGAGAATATAGGAGAACTACCCCAGTCGTAACTATGTAGCCGAGTTTTCTAGATTTCTTTGATGTCTTCCTCTTCTTATTCTTTTTACAAAATTAATTACAAGCCTTCAGGAGACAAGCCTAGTATTATTCGATTAACATATGTATTCGGATTTTAAGTTGATTATAACTTTAATTTAAGTAATATACAGAGACAGATTCTACTATATTTCAGATATAATTTAAACTCTACATCAATATTATTTTTAAGCGACGTAAACTGTGCTGGAATTACATATGCCACACTAGTTCATGAATCATCTGGCTTCCAACTTTCTGTCGTGACCACAAACTCCACTGGGGCGTCTTCGATCTTGAAATGCATCACACTTGTATGATGTAGAAGCTTCAAACTTCTAGTGCATTTGATGCCTTTGTCGCACAAGCTTCTAGGAATTGCCATGTGTACGCCAAAGCTAGATTAGTGCATTCCAACCATCAGGAGACCCGATCGTGCTTTGGAAGCAAAACTTAATGTTGTGGGTGGCCCAGCCCCCAAGTTTGGCCTTTTTACGTTGCAACAGGATAATATATGTAAAAAAAATATATCAATATATCTCTATCTTTTGTAATTATTAAGAGATATAATAGAAATCTCTATCTTATCCTATTTATGTATATAAACCCCTAAGAGAACTACAAGTTGACCAGATTCACTCATTTTACACTAGCTCTCTCTATTGGTTGGCTTTAGCTCCCTTAGGTCCATATCTCCCAAGAGAAAAAGGGTACCTATACCCACGGTTATGCTTATACCACAACAGTTGGCGTCGTCCGTAGGGAGCTCACAAGAAGTTGCGAGAGGAAGAATCACCGCCATGAGAGAGATCCATTGGATTTCGACCGGTGGGAAGGAAAGCGCTACAAAGGTAAGAAGGTAGAGAAACTTCAAACTAGTCATGTAGTATGCATGTATGATGTTTGGCACTTGTGTGCTTTAGCATTCGTCTCTGCCGCTATTTGATTTGATTTGTGCTCAAATCGCATGGTGGCCTCGTATCCTGGCGTACTCTACTGAGTATAAAAAAATCGCACGATGGCCTCGTGCCCCAGCATACTCTACGGAGTACAAAAAATTGCACGATGGCCTCGTGCCCCGACGTACTCTGCGGAGTATAAAGCGTCGGGAACTTAGCGGTTCCGGGCAACTCTACGGAGTATAAAAATTGCACGGTGGCTTTAGCCCCGGCGTACTCTGTGGAGTATAAAGCGCCGAGAACCTCATGTGTCTCGGGCCATTCTATGGAGTATAAATAAATCGTGCGACGCAGGCGCTAGCAGCCTGCCAGGTTGTTCGCCACGCTAACGGCATTGAGCGACAGTTTTCCCTTGAGTGAGAGCTGCGTCCGACCGCGTATGCAGTTGACCACCTCGTGGTTGCGACTTCATCGATACCCATGACCACTCATGGTTGCGAAATACCCGCGCAGAGTACATGGCCTCAGTGCGAACTTTACGTAGTATAAATACCCACGCAGAGTCCATGGTTTCAACGTGAACTCTACGGAGTATAAATACCCGCGCGGAGTCCACGGTCTCTGCGCGAACTCTATGGAGTATAAATACCCGCATGGAGTTCACGGTCTCCGCGTGAACTCTGCGGAGTATAAATAGCTGCGCGGAGTCCACGGTCTCCACGTGCACTCTACGAGACTATAAATATCCGCACGGAGTCCATGATCTCCGCGCGAACTCTACGGAGTATAAAAACCCACACAGAGTCCACGACCTCCATGCAAACTCTAAGGAATATAAATAAATCGTGCGGTGCGGGCGCTAGCGGAGGTACCCTCTTCCTTCGCGCATCCCACCAAGGAGTTCCCTGCACAAGTGATGACCCTGATGAGCCTCACGCGCTTCACGCATCCCACCAGAGAGCTTGCCTCGCAAATGGCATCAAATGGCAGTTCCACCTCATGGTCGTGACTTCATCGACGCACGTCCGACCACCTCGTGGTCGACTTTGACTTGGGGGCGAGCTTATTCTTTAAGACTTCATCCTACCGCCGACTTTGTTGATGCCAACGATCACATCATGATCGACGTAGTCATGAGGCATTCTACGGTAACGTTGTGGTCATGACTTCGTTGGCGCCCATTCGATTACCTCGTGGTCGTGACTTCGTCGATGCCTATCTGCCCATCTCGTGGTTGTGACTTTGTCGATGCCACTCGTCCGACAGCTTCGGGGTCGAGACTTCGTCGACATTCGACCACCTCGTGGTCGCGACTTCATCCACACCCATTCGAGCTGTGGGGGATGGAGCACACACACTTCAAGTCTTCATCCCACTGTCGGCTTCCTTGACACCCACGACCACGTCATGATAGATGTAGTCATGAGGCATTCTATGAGCACCTAGTGGTCGCAACTTCGTTGACGCCCGTCCGACCGTCTTGGGGTTGAGACGTCATCGACACTCAACCACCTCATGGTGGCGACTTCATCGACGCTCGACTACCTCGTAATCACGACTTCATCGACCCTCGTACGACCACCTAAGGATTGAGACTTCATCAACGCTCGACCATCTCATGGTCGCGACTTTGTAGACACTAGTCCGACCACCTCGGAGTCAGAACTTCATCGACGTTGAGAGACCATGTGGAGGTGCTCCCATGTTTGTCATGAGTAATTGACACGTGTTCTGAAAGTTTGAGTTTGATTTGAGTGGTTCGTGCGTGAGTTCTTTCGACTAATGCAAATGTTGATTACATTATCTCGAGCGGTGCTATTTGATGTGTTTTCTTGTCTGTGATGGCTGCAGGACTTTGAGGTGGAGTTGTGGCGAGGCACGGGATGACAGGACTAGGCACAGGCGATGCTGAGGTCAGAGCGGTCGGGATGTGCCGAAGACGGCAAGGACTCAAAGTGGTTACGAGGCGTGGACAGCAAGAAAGGAGGAAGCTTTCAGGAAGGAGCGTGAGGGGCAATTCGGTAAAATTGACTCAGGCTTGCGGAAGTGGATTCGGTTGACGCTAATGGGTAACGCGCAGATTTGTTGAGAGCTAATGGATAAAGCAAATTGGGGACCCGGTAGTGGAGGCTATAAATAGAGAGGGTGTTCTCTAGTAGCCTTTGAGGGTTTTTGTGCATTTGCTCTCCATATGTGTGTTTTCATTTTCTGTATTGATGTGAGGTGGGTTCAGGCAGTTGGTGTTGGGCTGCTGGCTCGTTTTCATTTGCATGCGTTGTTCTCTATAGCATGAACTGGATGTAAACTCCTTCTTATATAATCATTCATGTATTTGAATTGATTTCAAGAAATCTTGTGTTGAGTCATTCTGAGTTCTTGTTTCACTTTGTGTTTTATTTTTGTCTTCAGGATGTCTCTGTTTTGCTCTTCTTCGCATCTTCTCTGTAATCGTATTCTGGGTTGAGTTCTTGTTTGAGTAGCTGAAAAATCATCTCCTCTGAACTGGGTGGATCTCTTCAAGGCCATTGGCTAGCATATACCTAGGAGGAATCATTTGAATCAGAGATTTTTGGCTGCTCAAACTTCCTCTGTTTTCGGATATTCTAGGGTTTCTTGTTTCATAAGCGAGCAATCTTGTTCTTGATGTCTTGATGAGGCGATTGTATTGGCTTTTAGTTTTCTTGTTGTGAGACCTTTTGTCAGACCCCAGATTTTACTATCTGAAATCTTCTGTGATTTATTGCACTATTCCCTCTATCAGTAGATAGTGCTCACAGATACAGAAAATGAATATCAAATACATACCATGCGGAAGCATAAATAAAATAGTAAACTTACACATGGGCCGCCTAGGCGAAACGATAAGTGCGGCGGAAGAGCGAAGCGGTTATGTGGGGAACCCTCAAGACGCGCCCACTGAGCGACCAGCGGAGGTTCGCGACCTAGTCCTTGACATCTTCATCTTCTTTGCGATCATAATCACCAGAGTTGCCGAGGCGTAATGATCTGATTCTGGATTTGTTGTGAGAGCGAGTGTGAGCACACTAACCACCGTGCTCCGCGAGCCAATACACAGAATGCAAATAAATAATATGCATGGCTTATCAAAGGAAAGGCTCTGGTTGTTTTATTTGCCAGAAATTTCTTTTGGTAGCATTATCATTGTTGAATCCTAGTGTTATAATTGCTACCTAGGACTCCACATGGCAATTTGCCATAATTGACTTAATCCACCAAAGACACACTTTCTTTACCGATTGCTGTCTAAGACTCCAAACAGCGGTTGACATCATTTATTTAATGCACCGAACATATACTTCCTATATTGATTGCTGTCTAAACTCCAAACAGCGAGTGACACCATTTAGTTAATCCACCGAACATACTCTTTCTATGTTGATTGCTGTCTAAAACTCCAAACAACGAGTGATATCATTTAGTTAATCCACCGATCAAACACTTTCTATATTGATTGCTGTCTAAAACTCCAAACAGCGAGTGACATCATTTAGTTAATCCACCGATCAAACACTTTCTATATTGATTGCTTTCTAAAACTCCAAACAGCGAGTGACATCATTTAATCCACGAATACCTTTTGTATTCCGAATTCCTAATAATCCAATCTTGTAATCACTATTTTTCAACTCTTCATTTCTGAATTCTAATGATTCTCTAACATGATTCATCGGTACTTCTTCACCAAGAATATTATTAATCAAGTTTATACCCCAATTATCATATCTCCAAATTTCCACAAATTCAATTCATCTATCTAGATCAAATCCTATTAATCCCCTTAAATCCAGTAATTACCCTTACAAAAATCATTTAAATCATCTATCTAGCTTATCTATTCATTTAGACTCCACCAATTTACTTTTCTTAGACTCCTTTCTATCATTTCATTTTTATAATCGACATGAATTCACCAATCATTGTTATGTATTTACCACAACAGTCACCTTCTTTCCTTACGACTCTACTTATTCTTCCTGGAATTTTATTTTAGGAGAAGTATTATCATTATTTGCTTTTGAAATATAATACATGGAAATTTCCTGAAACCTAGCAGTTTTGAACAAAATCATAGTGTGTATGAGAATGCAATAGTAATAGCGATCCAGATTCCATCTACCATTACATAGCCTCTACATCATATGCTTAACCTTTCAGCGCTATTACCGTTTACCATATCCCTAGGGCGACACCCAGGGCAACACAAATTAGGGCCTTTCTCTGCCCTCCACTTTACCATTTCCACCCACAAAGTTTTTGAAATAGAACTATATCTGGTTAAGTTCCCATATCCGCCCTTGACCGTAGGCACAGCTATTCGAATAGTTTTGACTCTGCAGAGTTTGTACACTTTACCCACAAGAGATAGATCTGCCCGTTGCCCCCACATGATTCTTTAGCCATGCGGTTGAGTAGATTATCACAAGACTGTTACAATGCATAATCCTACTTGTGGTTACGCCCACTAAGGTCTATCTTCTGTAGGATGCGTACATCCCTCGAGAAGGGTCCCTCGTGAGCCATCACGGGCAAAGGCGGGGATGTGACCATCCATCCCTTTGCTCGTGTTCATACCTTCACGTAACCACACTAGAGCTATGCAAATTAGTTAGCCCTGCCTACACTTTGCCAGCTTGTGATTGTACTGTTGTACCTTGGGAGATCATCACAAGATTCGGTCCTTAGGGTTATCTGGGCGGTTCTACCACTAACCCCTTTGTGCTTCCACTGCACCACTCACACACACCCTTGAACCATCCGCACATATCAGTCATTACCACCATGACTGCCCAACCATATTTTCACATGTTTAAAAGTGATGCTTGAGCGTTCTCACGCCCATGAATGTCTAAGCAATACTAAGCAAGGTATATAATTACGGACTTATTTTCGAAAGGTTACTATCATAATTTTGCTAGGGTGACTAGGATCACATAATCAAGTATTCAAAAAGGGGTGTAATATTAATCAAGGTAAACATGGGTATATAACTAGGATCTTAAATTAAGCATGTATTTGTATATATAAAATGCAATTTGATAATTTAAACAAAAGTAATTTGCAGAAAATGTAGGTTCAACATGATCAAAGTATTGACTCGCCTAGCGCGGTTTACCGCGGTCTTGAGCTCACACAATGCTTCCTCTGGAGCTTCTGGTCTTTATCTTCACTTCGCTCTTGATCACGCTTGATCCCTTGATTCTTCAAAACTCCAATTTCTAATTACGCGCTAATCAACTGAATCCAATATAAAGGCAAATAACTCAAGAGGTCCAAATAAATCCGAGTAATCTTGATTTAGTTTTATTATGAGTTAAAGGGGCGGTTCGGGTGGTTTGAGACAAGGTTGGTTATACAAGATTATACTTTAATATATGTTATTTAGCAAAAATCTACCTTTAGGGTTTATTTAGGTTGACATGTTAAATATTGGACACCTATTCATTTACTTAATTTGAATATTTAACCAAAGCCACTTTTCTTTATTAATGCCTTTTATTAATTTAGATATAAAATAGGTACTAAAGCAACCTGAGAGACCATGTGGAGGTCATCCCGTGTATATGATGAGTAATTGACATCGGTTTAGGGAAGTCGAGTTTGAGTTGGTTCGTTCGGACCAAGATATTGCGTGATGTAACGGGCTCAGTCGGACTTTGTCAAACTTGGTCGTATGGGATTAGGATGCATATTCTGATGATTCGACAGGTTTGGACTTTATTACGCTTACATGTATCGAGCGGTGCTATTTGATGTGTTTCTTATCATGTGTTGGTGCGGGGCGTCGAGGCGAGTCGTGGCGAGACACGAGGTGACCGGACTAGACACAGGCGGTGTCGAGGTCAGAACGGTCGGATGTGTCGAAGACGGCGGAGATTCGATGTGGTTGCGAGTCGTGGACGACAAGGAGCGCGGAAACTTCCCAGAAGGTGCAGGAGGGGCGAATCGGTAAATTTGTGAGGCTGCACAAGCGGGAGACGGCTCCGTTCAGGTTTAGCCGGCGTAACGGGTTGGAGACCCGTTAGCCAAGGGCTATAAATAGGAGTTGGGGGGCTGCATACCCCTTCACTCATTCAATGGCTTTGGGAGAGAGTTAGGGTTTGCTAGAGTCAAAAGAAGCTTTGGGAGGTGGTTTTAGCTTTAGACTTTAGTTGTTGGAGAGTAGTTAAGGGTTACAGTGTGTGTCTCCTCCCTTCTGTACGTTGTGTCACCTCTCCAGGACAGAGTGTTCTTGAGTTGAGTTCTTGAGATGGAGAGGGAGAGGTAGAGCTGATCTTCTATGTAATCATTCCCCGAATGTCCATGCGTATGGGGACGTAGTTCTTTGTATACCTTGTTTCAAGGAATGAAATCCCAGAAGTTTATTTTAGAGCTCTTCTCTGTTCTTCGTTGTTCTTTGGATGATTTCTGTGACTTTTGTGATTTGAGTTCTTTCTTGCTGAGGAGTAGCAAAATAGGTTGCTGTGATCTAGGAGATGCTCAAAAGTCATTTGGCTAATCAATCCTAAGAGCAAACCACGTTTAATTTCTGAATTCTCCATTTGGGCCTTCTCTGTTCTTCATGTTCATATCTAGGGTTTTGTTGTAGTTCTTGTTTCCCTTCATGAGGTGGGATGAAATTTGGCATGTTGAGACTAGAGGCTATTAATTAGCTATCCTCAAAGTCTCATGTCCAAAGATCAAAGATTGAGGAGAAATTTGAAGTTTAGAACAGCTCTCTGCATTTTTCAGTTTTGGTGAAAATTCTGAATTTCTTGTTCTAGGGATGATTTCTCTTGATGTTTTAGGCCCCATTGCTATTTAGTTTAAAGCTCTTTTGATCTCTCCTGAACAGAGCCATCAATCTTGATGCAATTTCAGTTTTCGAGTGGCAGTAGCAATCTCTGTGCAGCCTCTATTTTCGGTCAGCCTGCGGCAACATTCCAGTTCCTGTTTGCAGTTTTTTTTTGCAACTGCAGCTCTGCATTTTCTGTTTTCAGTCCAGTTTTCAGTCAGTTGCAATTAGTCTTCTTTTGGGTCTTTCCACTGCAGACTCAGTGATTTTGCTGCTGTTTTTGCTGCTGATTTTACTCTATTTTGCTGTCCAGATTTTCAGATTGCAGCAAGTGTTTTGTGCTCTGTTTCAAATTTCAGTTTGCTGCATCATTCAGTTTTTCGGCTGGCTGTATTCAGAACATCGCTAGCGGATTTTGGTCAGCTGTAGCCTGCTGAATTTTCTGCAGTATTCACTGATCCGTCAATATGCTGCCAACCCTGTTTTCAGTTTTAGACTCTGTGCTATCTCCTTGATTCCTGTTCCAATTTCAGATTTCATGCCTAGGTTCAGCTTTAGCATTTCAGTTTACTTTTCAGATTGCAGTTATGAGGTTTAAGCTTGTTATTTGGTTTGAGATCTAGTCACTGTACCTCATTTTTCAGAGTGTAGTTAGGGAAAGCTTGTGTGCAGTAGTTGGTCTCTTCGATTTGCAAATTTATTTTCGGCTGCACCATAACAGTCAGACCATTATTCACTTGGCTTTGGTAGCCGACTTTCTGGACTGTTTTCCTTTCTTGTCTTGTTTACTGATCTTTTCTGAAACATACAATGAGCACTCATCATCTCACTTCATAGCTTCCATAGCTACTGAAGAAGAAGATCAGTTGAATACTTGAGGGCGTTTTTAAGGCACCATTCAACCCCACCCCCCCCCTCTGTTGCCATTTCGGTCCTACATAACTTAATCCAAATTTAACTCTTTTACATCCTATTTAAATTCTATGGGTTTCTCTAAATTATTTTCTAAATTTCAATGAGCTTCAAAAATATTGGTTCTAGTTCCATTGGATAGTTCTTGAATTTAGATGAATTTAGAAATTTGTTTCATTTAATTTAGAGTTAAAATGAATAAGTTATGCCCATTTTAAGCCTTTCGGTCCAGTTAAATACCAAAAATATCAAAATCGACGGTGGGGCCCACGGCGTGATGTGGCCTTCTGGCAACGCAGCAGTGGGGCCAGTGCTGATGGCTCTTCCTCTCTCCCTCTTCCGTCGCGGCAAGCGGACCCGACCATCGGCGGGACACCGCGGGCGGTCACGACAGTGAGGCCAGCTTGTCGGTCGGCGAAATTAAAAAAATGGGCTCAACCTCGGCTGCGTGGCGGGGCTCGAACACTGTAGCGCCTAGGGTAGCCCGGGGGGGAGAATTAGCGCTGATAGCCAAGTGAGCCTCAAGATGTTGCTTACCCCTATAAGGCGATTTATCCCCTTAAGCCGAGGATGCCGCCCCTTGAAGCAGAGCAGGCCCGGCGGCGCACGTTGCCGACAGTGGACGGTGGCCGGGGAGGCTGGCTTAATCGGCAAAATGGGTTGCCCGGCGCAGGAGGTAGCTAGTGGTGGCGGTGCTCGGCGAGCGGCGGCGGGAGGGCGCCATGACAACAGCAGGCGGCGATGGCGAGGTGGAAGCAGGCGGCGGCTGGATAGGGAGAAGGAGGAATTGGAGGGCAGTGTGAGCACGAGTGAGTCATAGCGAAGCTCACCTGGTGATTTGTCGAGCCGGAGAAGGTCCATGGCGAAGAGCTTCTCGGCGGCGGCGAGCTGGAGTGGGGGAGGAGCTCCGGCGATAGTGGGAAATGCTTCAGGGAGGCGTGTGGATGGTGCTCGAGGGAAGAATTGGCCCAAGGTGTCCTGGGGGAGAAATGGCGATGGCGGCGGTGGTTGTGGCCGACGGTGAGGAAGAAGTTGATTCCGGTGAGCTCGGTGAAAGGGGGCGCGATTGCTCGGGGCAAGAGGTGGAGAAGAGTGTGGCGGGATGAATGGAGGATGCACCGGCTTTATAGGAGGTGAAGGGGGCAGCAGGCGGCGCCGTGCTGATCGGTCAGCAAGCAGAAGCGGCGGAGCAAGGCATGGGGCGGCGGGCGCGGCGCATGGCGAGGCGTGCAGGGCGCGGGCGTGTCGGCCGGCTTTTGCCGAACTAACGAGGAGGGTGGCCTGGCTGCGCATGGGGAAGGGGAAGAGGGAACAGAGCAGCGGGAGAAGGGCGAAAGGGAGGGAGAGGGAAAGAAAAGAGAGAAGGGGGGCCCGAGACAGTGAGAAGCCTTGAGGGAGGAGAGAAAAGAAGAAAAAGAAAAGGAGGAAAGAGAGAGAAAATGTGGGGTCCACATGTAAGTGAGAAGGAACATAGAAATAGGGAAGAAAAAGGGAAAAAGGGCTCAAGCAAAAGTTTTTGAGTTTCTAGATTTTAATTTAAATTTCTTTCTCACATTCATGATTATTAACTTCGATTTTTGCATGACATTTTAAAATTTAAAACTTAAATTTCAATTATTTAGATGTGAGCTTTTAATATTTGTTTGGTCAATTTGATTTAAGGTAGATTTTTATTTAATCTGATTTCTAGATTTAAGTGCAAATTAGAATTGTATTATATTATTCCCACATCTTTCATTTTTATTATTTACATGATCTTATTTCTTTTTGAGATTATCCTTGATTATTAATTTTCATGCCTCAAAACTCAGATAGACTTCAAAAAATACTCAGAAAAAATTCAGATGCCAACAAAATGCGGAAATGATTTTAAAATTCTATATTTTTGGAATAACCAAATTTTGGGATGTTACACCTTTTCTTGCTGAGATGCAAAGTTTCATGATCAATAGACATGAGAAACTCAAGCAATTTGGATCTCAGTCCCATTTTGTCCAGCACTTCAGATTTTCGGTTCTTTGATCAGACTGATTTCTTTCTTCAGCCGATTCGCCCTTCTTTGGCTGTACTTTCTTGTTTCTAAGGTCCTTTTGCTATTTAGTCGTAGTCTCAATCTTTTGTTCTGAGAAGGGCAGTAATCAATCATCTTTATTTCGGTGTTTCTTGTTCTCTCTAGTATTTACTGTTCCGATTGGTTATTAGCTGCCTTTTGCTCTTTTCAGTCGTTTGGCATATTTTCTGTTGGTCTACCTCTTTAAGTTTTGCTTTCTGGTTGAGTTGGCAACAAGCTCACGGAAATTATTCAGCTGTGTCTTGCTGCTTTCTATTCTCTTTTGCAGTTTGATTTCTTTTCTTTTTGGTCTACTTTTCTTATTGATTTCTGTCTTTGAGTTGCAGATTTTGTTTAGCTTTTGCGAAACATCTTGTTGTCTGTTCGGTTTCAGGTCTTCTGTTTTCGGTTTGTGAAGATTAAGTCTCAAACCTGAACCGAAACAAAATTGGTACCCGGTCAGACCGGAGATACCTTGGCCGTCAGACCGTCTGGACAACGGCGGTCAAACCGGCCTCTCTCTGTTTTTAGTTAACCCCTGATTGTTTCTTTGAATTTGTTCCTCAACGGTACTACCGCTCTTCACGGCGGTACTACCTCTTAGCGGTACTATCGCTCCTCTAGGCGGTACTACCGGCCGACGGTCAGACCAGCCTCACTAAGGCGGTCGGGCCAGGAGTACACCTGCGGTCAGACCGCTGTCTCGTTTGCGTTTAGACCGGCCTTTGAGACTTGCTTTCGGTTTCCTGCTTCTTTTCTTGCCTCGTTTTTCCCTCTGGCTGTAGCTTCCGATGATCATTGGGTTTCTTGCTTCCTAGCTATCATAGCTATCGGAGAAGAAATCGTGTGGATACTTGGGCGGCTTTGAAGGCACCATTCACCCCCATCTATTGCCATTTCGATCCTACAGACGTCCGTAGGGGACGCAACGTGCGCGCTTCAGGTCTTCATCCCACCGCCGGCTTCGTCAATGCCCACGACCACATCATGATCAACATAGTCATAGGCATTCTTCGACCGCCTTGTGGTCGGCATTCTTCGACCGCCTTGTGGTCGGGGCTTTCTCGACATTTCTATGACCAACTCGTGGTCGCGACTTCATCGACCTCGTATGACCATCTTGGGGTCGTGACTTCGTCGACGCCCATGACCACGTCATGATTGATGTAGTCATGAAGAATTCTGCGGCCACCTCGTGGTCGTGACTTTATTGATGCTGTCTGACCGCCTCATAGTCATGACTTCATCAACTTTTGTCCACGTTATGATCGACATAGTCGTGAGGCAATCTACGACCATCGCGTGGTCCTGACTTCATCGTCACTCGTTCGACCACCTCGTGGTCCCGATACATCGACGCCGACCACCTTATTGTCATGACTTTGTCGACACTCGTCCGACCGCCTCGCAGTCAAGACTTATCGACGCTCGACCACCTCACAGTCACAACTTCATCGACACCTGTCTGACAACCTCGTGATCGTGACTTCATTAACAATCATCTGACCACCTTGAGGTCGTGACTTCGTCGACATACGTCCAAAGGGTGGGGGATGGAGCGCGCATGCTTCAACCTTCGCCCTGTCACCAACTTTATCAATGCCCACGACCATGTCATGATCGACATAGTCGTGAGGCATTCTACAATGACTTCGTGGTCGTTGCTTCGTCGACAACCATCTGACCACCTCGGGGTCATAGCTTTATCGACGCTCATCCAACCACCTTGGGGTCGTGACTTCGTCAACAACTATCTGACTACCTCGGGGTCTTGGCTTCATTGGCACCCATCTGACCACCTCGTGGTCGAGGCACTCTACGACCATCTTGTGGTCGTGGCTTCGTCGCCATGCTTGTCTGACCACCTCATGATCGCAACTTCATCGATGCTCATTCGGCACCTCGTGGTCGTGGCTTCGGTGATGCTCGTCCAACACCTCGTGGTCGCGACTTCGTTGACGCCCATCCGTGCGGTGGGGTTGGGCGATTCGCTTCAAGTCTTCATCCCGCCGCCAACTTCGTCGGTGCCAATCCGAAGGTGGGGGGCGGAGCACGTGTGCTTCAAATCTTCATCTCATTGTCGACTTTGTCGACACCCACGACCTTGATGTAGTCATGAGGCACTCTACGATTACCTTGTGGTCATGACTTCATCGACGTCCGTCTGACCACCCGCGGTCATGACTTTATCGATGCTCGTCTGACCGCCTCGGGGTTAGAACTTTGTTGTGACTTCGTCGACACCCGTCCATCCGCCTTGGGGTTAGGACTTCATCGACACCTGTCCGATCACCTCGGGGTTGGGACTTCGCTGACGCTCGTCCGACCACTTCGGGGTTGTGACATTATCGATACCCATCCGACTACCTCGTGGTCATGATTTCATAATTCATCAATGCTTGTCCGACTGCCTTAGCGTCAGGACTTCACCAACGCTTATCCGACCACCTCGAGGCCGTGACTTTGCCGACACCCATCCGACCACCTCGTCTCACACACGCTTCATGTAACATCCCAGCCAAACAATGGCCTAAAATGCCACCAACTTCTAGCCAAAATTAAAACTTCTAATAATTATTCCAAACGATTCGACCAAGTCTTATATATTCAATCATTAATAGCAAATCTAGATAAACAGAAACAGTTCTATTTCCATAATAAAGAACGGAAGCGATATCAAATAGTTCTAATTATTATTACATTTAATCTGATGAATAATAAAATGATCCAATTAAACTAATCAGCCACTAAGATTATAATGATTGTCTTTATTTCTTATTGAAGGAATAGTGCACGTGCATCTGGTCTAGTCATTCATGTCCCCATGTATGTTGATCTCACATTGGTACCTAAAATAAACAAACAATAACAAGGGTGAGTCCAACGACTCGGCAAGTATAAAGCGTAATAAAACAAGCATGAACATTAAGCGTCAAGTTAATCATGTTTCATATGAATTTCATGCTATGCAATATGATCAAAAGTCCTTTCTCATCTCTTCGCATTTTACCAGACGCGGGTGTGCATCCGTCAATGCACACCCATGCACTGCACCCTGTGCAGGGACCAATGCCCACACTCCACAAGTGTGGGGACCTCGACGCTGATCACCACGTGACCAAGACTTCAACAATTCTCAGCATGATGCATATATGTGAATGTATCAACAAGATAAACAGGCATTCAACATACTATGCATCAATTTAATCTCAAAAATGCTATCATGTAAACAGAACATAAATAGCATTATCAACTCGTAACTTTACTAAAATTCACAAGTAAACCATTCATAACTCAATCATCACTCATATCATCCAAATCATCAAATCACACAGATTAATCATAGCAAAGTTATACTTGCCTCAACCGTGAGACAACGAAGAAGCGGAAAGGCGAAACCCGGAATCCGCTCTCCTCCTGAATAATTAATTAATAATTACTAACATAACAGTAATGGGTTTCTAGATACAAAATATCAGCAACCCCAATTATCCCAACAATTTATCTCAATTAAAATCCCCAACTCCCCTCGGCCAAATCTGCCCAACCACGACGACCGATTGCAAAATCCATAACTTCCAGTACATAAATCCAAATTAAGCGTTCTCAGACTTTCTGGAAAGGTAATTAAATTATCTAAATAAACTTAGTTGGTAATCCTCTCTGATTCTGCAATTTTCTACCCGATCCAATCCCTTTTCTAAAACATCAATAGCCACGACGACCTCTCTGGACAGCGCACTAAAACAGCCATAACTTTTCCCAGGTCATCAGAATCCGGACTTCTTAACCTTTCTGGAAAGCTAAGAAAATTATCTAAAACTTTCCTAACATGATGAATTTCTGATTCGCCAGATTTCTTGTCGTCCAAAGCGATTTACCGAAAACTGTCCAGAACTTCCCCGATCTGCCGAACAGCCACACTAGAAACATCATAACTTTCGCTACACAAATCAGAATAACGTGTTCTAGCTTTCCTGGAAAGATAATTATGTCCTCTACAATTCTCTAGAAGGAGTCCAGACCTGAATCCCGATGGATCTAACCCAAAACTGCTGATTAACCCAATCTCTCACAGCAGTCCAGAAAACCGACGAAACTCTAACTTGGCTAAATTATCCATCTAGATGGGTTAACCGGGATTACCCTTGAAGACAATATGAAGAACACGACGAGGAGGAAGTACACAACCGGGATCTCTTCCGCGAACTCCTCTTCTCCTTCCTCCGGATCCAAACGGTGCAGCAACGGATGACGACGACGGCGCACCGGGAAGGAGGAGACGTCGGGCGGCAATGGCTGGCGGCGGCAGCGGCAGGCTGCGGGCGGGCGGCAGGGCACGCGGCAGGGGCGCGGGGTGGCGCGGCAGGCGTGGCGCGGCAGGAGGCGGCGGCAGGGCGGGGGCGGCGGCGGCTAGGGGCGGTGCACAGGTTAAAGGGTGGCCTCCCTCCCTCTTGGGCCAAGAAAAACCCACAGGCCAAGGCCTAGGCCTGTGTTTGATTAATTTTTCGAAAACCCTCAAAACTCTTTTAGTTTTCAATCTTTTCCTTCTAGGTCCCTCTCTATTTAATAATCAAACAAACAATTGAATAACAATTAATAAAACAACTGGGCATTACATTCTACCCCTTAAGCGAATTCGACCACAATTCTAGCGTAAACACAACAAGAAACAACAACAACCAACTAGCAAAACACGCTTTTGACGTGAACAACGCCGGTACTGCCTTTCAGCATGCGAGACTCCAACTCCCAATTGCCTCCCTCTCGGTGTCTTTGTGACCAAAGCACTTTGACATCTGAGAAAGTCTTGTTCCTCAACACTTTTTGACCTTTCTAGAATCCGACGGCTTGGACTCAAAGGACAAATCTTGCTCAATAACCAAAGGTTCTAGAGCGATGTGAACTCGGGTCTCGCAAGTACTTTCTCAACATGGACACGTGAAACACGTTATGCACTCCGCGCATAGCCTCGGGAAGATCAAGCGGAGGCCAACTTCCCAATCCGCTAGTATGGTGAAAGGTCCAACGTACCTAGGGCTAAGCTTCCCTTTGGTACCGAACCTCACCACACCCTTGGTAGGAGATACTCTCAAGAGCACCGATCTCCCACCGCAAACCCAAGTCCCTCCTTCTCACATCAAGATAACTCTTACGCCTACTCAGGCGACCAACAAATCTGTCTTACCAAAGCCACTCTCTCAACGGTCTTCGGACCCAATCCGGTCCTAAGATCGCCGCCCACCGCTTCCCGGCAAAGGCGACTGCACTACTGACCATACAAGACTTCAAATGGAGCTGCTTTGATGCTTGAGTGGTAATGTTATTATAGGCAAACTCGCCGGGGGTAATTGATCCTCCCAACTACCCTTCCAAGGCAAAGACACAAGATCTCAACATGTCCTCCAAAGTCTGAATGGTCCTCTCGATCGTCCATCGTCTGCGGGTGAAAAGCGTGCTCAAGAAGCCGAGTCCCCAAAGCACTCGCAAACTCTCCCAAAACTTGGAAACAAACTTGGCATCTCTGTCGGAAATTATGGTCTTAGGCACACCATGAAGCCTCATAATTTCCCGAACATAAATAGGAGCCAGATCACTCGCTGAGTTGGTTGTGCGGATAGGAATGAAGTGCGCGGACTTACTGAACCGATCCACAACAACCCAAATTGCATCCTTGCCTCTCGGCGACCGAGGCAACGCGACCACAAAATCTATAGAAATATCATCCCACGGCCATTGAGGAACCTCCAATGGTCGCAATAATCCGGTGGCCTCTTATGTTCAAACTTTCACTTGTCGACAAATACCACACGAGGCCACATAATTGGCTATATCCACCTTCATCCTTTTCCATCGAAATTCTATTTCAAATCACGATACATCTTGGTCTCTCCGGATGAAGCAGATACGGAGTGCGATGAGCTTCTCTCAAAATGTCATCCTTAACCTCCGTTTGCAAGACGCATAAACGCCTTTAAAGCACAATGCACCGACATATCCAAGCTGAAATCCCTTCTTTTCCCATTTCCAACCGTTTCACAACCCTCTCAAGTGGCGGTCGATGTTGTGCCTCCCTTTTCGCTCCGGTATAGCCGACTCTAGGATCAGCGGGTCTCCACTCGGGCCGCACCGCATAGCGAGAAGATATCCCCATACGATCAAAATCAGCAACCAAACAATCCGGGGTAGCAAAGCGCCGCCTTGCGACTCGTAGTATCGGCCACCACATTGGCCTTGCCAGGATGATACTGAATGGTTAGATCATAATCCTTGATCAACTCTAACCATCTGCTACGCCTCAAATTCAGATCCTTCGGGTAAAGATGTACTTGAGACTCTTGTGATCGGTAAACACGTCACAAGTCTCACCGCATGATAGTGCCTCCAAAGCTTCAATGCAAACACAAGCGCGACCGACTCTAAATCATGGGTAGGGTAATTTTGTTCATGCTTTTCACTACCTCGATCGTAAGCCAAAACCTTACCATCTTGCATAAGCACACAACCCACCCAACTCTTGATGCATCGAGAGAAAGCGTGAATCGCCTCGGCTCGAGCGGAGAGAACAGGAGCGGTCACCAGCTTTTCCTTCAAAATCTGAAAACTACGCTCACAATCATCGTCCCACTGAAACCTCATGTCCTTCTGAGTAAGCCTCGACAAAGGCTTGGCGATGATGGAGAAATCTTGCACAAAGCACCGATAATAACTTGCCAACCCGAGGAAGCTCCTCACCTCCTTGACATTGGTCGGCCTCTCCCAGTCTACCACCGAAGAGACTTTACTTGGATCAACGGATACTCCCTTATCACGATGATGTGACCCAAGAACCCCACTTGAGTCACCCGAACTCACACTTCTTGAGCTTCGATAAAACTTATGCTCTCTTAGTGTTGCCAACACTTGTCTCGATCCGCTCATGATCCGCTTCACTCTTGGAATAAATCAAGATATCATCAATGAATACGACCACAAAGTCGTCCAAATATTCATGCAACATCCTGTTCATTGTCTCCATGAAAGCGGCAGGGGCATTTGTTAGTCCAAAAGACATAACTTTAAATTCAAAATGCCCATACCGTGGAGAATGCCATTTCTCAATGTCCTCCTCTCGGACAGAATTTGATTGTATCCCGATCGAGATCAATCTTTGAAAATACCTTAGCTCCCTCAACCGATCAAACAAATCCTCGATACGGGTAAAGGATACTTATTCTTGATGGTCGGTGGTTGAGAGCACGGTAGTCAATACACATGTGCCAACTCCCATCTTTCTTCTTGACAAACAAAGACCGGTGCTCCCACGGAGACACGCTCGGGCGAATAAGATCATTTGCTTTCGGATTATCCAAGCGCTTCTTTAGCTCTTCTTGGAGCAGTCGAGCCAATCGGTGCGGAGTTATAGAAGCGGTCGTGCTCCGGCACCAAGTCAGTCGAACTCCACCGGACGCGGAGGTGGCATCCCTGGCAACTCTGCTGGAAAAACATCCACGAATTCCCGGACCACCGAATCTGCTCTGCAATCAAAGAGGAATTTGGCTTTTCCACAAGGGATAAAAGAAATCCACTCTTTACCGCCTACTACCGTGAAAAAGACTAGCCAACACACTGGGTGTGCGGAGGGTGCACAACCACAAACACTATATCTTGGCTCGACGGCGATCGCAGTTCTTGTCCTCCGTAAGCAGGATATGACAAAGACGGTAACTATGCAACCAATCCATTCCCAAAATAACATCAAACGGCTCCATCCTCATAACCATCAGATTAGCAACAAAATGTTCTCCATCTATGGTAATCACACAACCCGGACAAACTGTGGAACTAGAAAGGATCCCACCCGGTGAATGAACCAAAACAGACTGAGAAATAGACTGCAAACTCAACCTGGCCCGGCTAGCAAACTCTACGGATGCAAAGGAAAAAGTAGCTCCGGAATCAAACAGAACAAAAGCCTCCACTGAGTCCACCAAAAGCGTACCTGTCACCACATCGGGACGACCTGCCGGCTCGGCCGTCGGCAAGGCGTAGGAGACTGACGCTGGAGTGCCGGGCGCAGAACACCGGACACTGGCGGAGCCGCCGCAGGAGGAGTCAAGGCGCCTTCGCTGAAACAACGCCGCAGGAGGAGGCGGCCAAAAGTACCCTGGAGGCATCCCTCCAAGCGAAGGGTAGTGAGACTAGGCGGCGCCCAAGTCTAAGTAGGGGTAGCTGCTAGCATCCGCACGCACCGAGAAGAAGCTGTTGAACGAAGGTCTTGCTCGAATCGGTTCCCACTTGATGATACTGGCGGGGTTACGCTTACAGACCGAAGCTTTGTGGCCCTCCTGACCACAATGGCGGCAAGCTCCCGACCAAGCACACTCACGCCCGATGCCCATCTCCACACTTGAAGCATTTCATCCCGACCGGACCGGACGTACCATCAGAGCACCGGTGAAGGACGAAAAGTGGAAGACGCCGGGACTTGTTGAACTTAGACTTGAAAGAATTTGCGACCCTTTGAACTTCTTGTGAACCGGTTTGTTGCCGATCCACCACCGCTAAAGCTCTTTTTTCGATCGCTCTCAACCCTCGAGTCGCATTACCACAGTCCCTGCAGTCCTTCCCCAAGCTGCATCTCTAACTCCATGCCTCTAGCTTGCTCCACCAAGGAGCTAAAGTCACAAAGCTCCAAAGCTCCCAACACCTAGCGAAACTCCTGCCTAAGCCCTCTGCGAAACCTCTTGGCTTTCTCCACATCATTGGTAGCGACAAAGGGTACGAAGCGGATTATGTTGTGAAATCCCACTTCATACCCGGACACCGACATCTTGCCCTGCTTGAAGTTGTTCAACGACACCTCCATCCTCTCCACGAATGAAGCGGTAGTATCTCTTTCTCGAGCCGCCCGAGAACACCTCCCAAGTCGCGGCCCAAGGGCGCAGATCCGCCGACAGGACTCCTTCCCACCGAGATCCTTTGCCCTTGGTGAAAAGCCACAAACCGAGCTCGCCGCTCGAGGTCAGCCCCAACACCTCCAGATGCCTCTATGTGACGCAACCGCTAGCAAGATCAATCAGCTGGCGTCCCTAGTCCATCAAGGTGTCCAACCTCAACGCATTCCATCGATGCAAACCCATCACACCCATTGCGGCAAGGTCATAGGATAACGCAGCGCGGCTCGGGTGCGGGGGTGGAGGCGGTTCCTCGAACCGTCAAGCAACCTCTTCCTCGATCCCACGTAATCTCTGGCGCAGAGTTACATTCAATGGCGGGGGCACGGCACTGGCCGTCCGGCTCTGCGGCCACGACCACGACCACGGCCTCTACCCTTGCCATCTCTATATAACATAAATAAATATAGAGTCACACATAACACACAATTAATAATCAGAATCAGCAGCAATGATACAGATGCGATGCAAAACCCATCCCCATCTACTATGCACAGTGTGTCAAATTTAATATTTTCACTACCACGGACCTCTGACCGCGCTCGATACCAATCAGTAACATCCCGGCCAAACAATGGCCTAAAATGCTACCAACTTCTAGCCAAAATTAAAACTTCTAATAATTATTCCAAAAGATTCGACCAAGCCTTATCTATTCAATCATTAATAGCAAATCTAGATAAACAGAAACAGTTCTATTTCCATAATAAAGAACGGAAGCGATGTCAAATAGTTCTAATTATTATTACTGTAGGACCGGAAATGGCAACAGAGGGGGGGTGAATGGTGCCTCTTAAAAATCGCCCGTCCCAAATATCCACACGTTTTTCTTCTCCGATAGCTATAGAAGCTATGAAGAAAAAGAAATTCGCTCTGACAAATGAACAAGCAAAAATACACCGGCACAACAAAGCAGTTTACCAAGAAGAAGCTGAACAGTAATTATCGCAAAGGAATAATCATAGAGACGGTGATCGCAAACATAGGTCGCTTGTCGGCCGAAAACTTCTAGCACCGGATGACTACGAGGAGCAGAGGCGCAATAGAAACCTGACCAAAGAAAAGAGTACAGAGAAAACTGAACAGACTTCCTGCTGCAAAGATAAAGAGACTTTGGCTGCAAAGTAGAACCACCAAAAGAACTACCGAGTACCAATCAACAAACCACCAAAACAACAAAGAGACTTCTGCCGAAAGAACCAGAAAATGAAGACTGAAAATAGCACTGGAAAAAGGAAACGAAAAGAAAGTTTCTCCGCAAACAAAGAATAGGAAGGGAAGAAAACAAAGAAGAAGAGGTCCTTAAAACAAAGAAGAATCTGCAGAGAAAAGATAAAGAAAAGTATGACTGAAAAAGGAGCATCAAAGAGCTGTTTAACCGAAAAGAAATAGCTGCCAATCAGCTGAGCCTTGTTGGTACAGAAGGAGTCCAAATCGAGTGCAGTTTTTGGGCAGAAATTTAGAGGAAATAGCAGATAAAAACAGCCAAACAAGGACTGAGACTGCAGCAATAATAGGGATGAAGAAGCAGCCGTCAAAACTAGAAAAAGGAGCTGCTGAAGAGTTTCTTTACTGCTGGAAATACAAGCTGCCGAAGTAGAAAAAGTGCTACATCTTTGGTGCGCATTCACCGAATCGAATATCAAGTTTTCTCGGTTCTTGCAGTGAGATATTTTTCACCGATAACATGCGAGAAGTTCAAGACATATTCTACTGATTTTTGTCTAATTGAAATCAAAACGGCAGCAGGCAAGAACTGGACCGAGCAAAAGAAACTTGTACTGTTTCACCATCAATTTAAATGCTATCATTCACTCGGTTTAACAGTAGTGCGACCGAAACAAATCCAAAGGAAAGGACTACCAACGAAAAGTAAAAGTGAAGATCAGAACAGCAAGAACAAAACCAAGATCAGGGAAACAAGGATAAAGTGACATGAATGGCATATATTAGAGAGAAAAGATTACATAGTCTTGAAATCCTAACTCTTACACATCTCTCTCTCAATCCTCAAGAACACCAAGAGCCTCACAAGCTTCTTGGGAGGAACACAACACACAAGGAATGAACTCTTAAAACCCTAACTCTCTCTATTGTGTCCTAAGGGGTATGCAACCCCTCACCTCTATTTATAGCCCTTGGCTAACGGGTCTCTAACCCGTTACGCCGACTAAACCCTAACGGAGCCGTCTTCCGCTTGTGCAGCCTTGCGAAATTCCGTTGCCGCCTCCCGCACCTTCCGGAAGCTTCCGCTCCTTGCCTCGCACGCCTCGCAACCACCTCGAGTCCACGTCGTCTTCGACACATCACGACCGTTCTGACCTCAGCGCCACCTGCGCCTAGTCCGGTCCACCGTGTCTCGCCATGACTCCGCCTCGACGTCCTGCAGCCACATAGACAAGAAACACGTCAAATAGCACCGCTCGATACATGTAAGCGTAAATAGAGATCAAACTGTCGACTCATCAGAATATGCAACATAAACCCATACGACTAGGTTTGACCAAAGTTCGACCGAGCCCGTTGCACCATGCAACGTCTGGGTCCGAACACACCGACTCAAACTCGACTTTTGAGAACAGATGTCAATTACTCATCACTCACAATGGGATGACCTCCACATGGTCTCTCAATTTCCCCCTTGATGAGTATATTGACAAACACCGAAAAAGCACAAAGTTGAGTTTGAAGAGTCTAACATGGTCCATAAGTAAAGAGTGAAGCTAATGACCATGTCGACAGAAGGAGCAAAAAGAAAGAACAATTTTTCTTTAAAGCTCCCAAGTGGCTTTTTCTACCACTATTCTCCCCCTTTTGACAATAAACCCATCAAGAAGGAAGGAAGGAGAAAAAGTCATGAAAATGAATGAAAGGCTGATTTGATCATTTTGAAGTATGTAGAGCCATGAGAATTATCCAAAATGACCATCATGCATTATATCAAGCCATAACATACAAATATGCTACAAAGATCATGACTAAGTATGTAAAGAGAAGCTAAGCAACATAAGGTATAATCTGAATTTTAATTGAAGTGCTTAGCAAGTCAAGTCAAACAAGATTTTAGTCTAGCTAATGATATCCACAAATGATGCAAACCATGTCAATAAACTAAATGGAATCAAGAAGCTAGTGTTGAGCAAACTAGAGTGTTATTTGTTCAAGAATGATACATTTGTTTAAGTACTTTGACATTTTTGCAATTGAGCACAAATGACATTTTTCTTTAGAGATCACATGGTTGTTTTCAACCATCTTTTTATTTAGTCATGTGCTAGACCTCAAGCCTTATGCGATCATTCCAAGCGAGAAGCTTAAGGAAATGATCTTGGTCATCCAAAACTCCCTTGAGTTCATGCCTTGTGCAATGGCAAGTCGTCTCATGAGAAAGAATTGGTGAGATCAGTTTTTCAGACGAAGAGATCTTTTTGTTTTTGACAGTTGTACTAACTTATGTGTCATCAAGAAACTGTATAGCTCAATCTATTGCTCAACTAAGATTCAAGACTCAACTCAGTCTATTTGACATCGTAATAACCATAAAAAGATAACACAAAGCTGACTAGTCTCAAATATGAACATGACATGAGTTAGGTCAAAATTTAGCATTTTAATTAACCTATCATGGCAAAGACTTGACTACACATACAAAGTCATGATCAAATTAGCAATGGAGCATAAATCATGGCAAGATGTAATATAATGAAAACATGTCATGAAAGGATAATAATCAAGGCTCCATTAAGTTATGATACAAATGAAGAAAATCCAGCTCCCCCTTAACATATGATGCAACTTTTAGTTCAAGTTGAGTTATGTCAAAATTAAGATCTAGAAGTTCCCAAATGAACTCCCCCTGAACCAAAGCAATAAAAATGAGAAGCTGGCAAAGAAAACAGAAAACAGGCAGTCCTTAAAGCATAGATAAGATATAGAGAAATCTATGGCTCAAAATGACTCTCATCTACCCCATATGACTCCAGAACAACAGCTGTCGAGAAAAACACACACTAGAGAGCAAACACGCACTGCCTCACCCGAGGGTGGCCCAACCTCGCTAGAACCTAAAAGAAGTGAGTGAGCTCAACCTAGTGAAATAAGAAACGACTATCCCGAAGCATAAGATAAGAGCAAGAAGTCTAAACAACTCAAAGAAGAGATACACTCTAACCTATGCTAGAAGGACTAAAACCCAATGCACCGCAGATGCGATGCAATAGTAAGGGGGACGAAGCATAAATAATATGATAAAGCAATAAAGCCCAAAGCTCCCCCTCACAACAGTCCATAAGGACAAACCACCCCAAGCTCTCCCCCAAAGTCGAAAACCTAGAGCTATCCAAAGGCTTGGTGAAGATATCACCAACCGGTGGTCACTCTCACAAACCGGAGCACGATGTCACCCTTCTCTACATGGTCTCAAGAAAATGATATCGATATCAATATGCTTGGTCCGAGAATCTTGACTTTGGGTTCTTGGCAATGCTAATTTGCGACGTGTTATCGCAAAAGAGCGGAACACGGTCGATAGCTAACCCAAAATCCCGCAGAGTCGAGACCATCCAAAGCACTGGCTACAACAATTGGTCGCGACAGAACGCACTCGGCCTCGCAGTGGATCTGTAACACCGGATGCTTCCTCGAGGACCGGGAAGCGAGAGAAGTGCCAATGAACCGGCAGTGCCGAAGTGCTCTTCCTATCTATCCTACTGTAGGCAAAGTGCGCATCCGAGAAGGCTCTAAGAGATGACAGAGGAGGAAGAGTACCGATACCATAGTCAATGGTAGCTCGAAGGTACCGAAGATGCGCTTCACGCTGGCGGTGAGACACGCGAGGAGAAGCCTGAAACCGAGCACATAGACACACGGAAAAGTGTATGTCCGGTCTCGAGGCGGTGAGGTACAGAGAGAGCCAATCATACCGAACTCTTTTGATCAACGGCTCGCCGTCCTCATCTGGGTCAAGTATGGCCGTAGAAGCCATCGGAGTTGACACCGGCTTCCCATCACTCATGTCGAAACGTCTCAGGAGGTCACGAGTGTACTTGCCTTGATGCAAGAAGGTACCCCCGAGTCGCTTGATCCGAAGCCGAGGAAGAAAGTCAACTCACCCATCATGCTCATCTCAAACTCGGTGCTCATGACATCCGAGGCGTGAAACTAGAGCATGAGAAGAGCCGCCAAAGATGATGTCATCGACATAAATTTGGACAAGCAGGAGATCATTGCCAAGCCGACGAATGAACAAGGTCTTGTCAACTTTACCCATCTCAAAATCATGTCTCAATAGATAGGACTTAAGCCTCTCATACCAAGCTCTAGGGGCTTGCTTAAGTCCATACAACGCTTTGGAAAGCTTGAAGACATGACTAGGGTATTTGGGGTTCTCGAAACCTAGAGGCTGTCTGACATAGACTTCTTCCTCAATGAAGCCATTGAGAAAGGCACTCTTGACGTCCATCTGGTAAAGCTTGAAACCTTTAGAAGCTGCAAAGGTAAGCAGAATTCTAATGGCCTCAAGACGAGCTACAGGGGCAAAGGTCTCCTCGAAATCCGACCCTCAACCCAGGAGTACCCCTGCAACAGCCTAGCCTTGTTTCAATGACTACCCCATCCTCACTTTGCTTGTTCTTGAACACCCATTTGGTTCCAATGATATTGTGATCTCGAGGGGGCTCAACAAGCATCCAGACCTTGTTTCTCTCGAAACTCTCTAGCTCCTCATGCATGGCATTGACCCAAGACTCGTCAGATAAAGCATGACAAACGTCTTTGGGCTCAAAGGAAGCTACGAAGGCAGAGTGGAGACAGAAAAGTGACATGCCAGACTTGGAGCGTGTGACTCGCTCAAATAGGTCTCCAATTATCTGCTCAGAGGGGTGAGATTTTTGAATGTGTCTTGGAGGTCCTAGATGAGATGAAGAAGTGGCCTCTACCTTGTTACCTGACAGGGTAGGTGTTGGTGATATGCCCTAGAGGCAACATAGAGATGTTGAATATATCACATACTATGTTTATGATACATTGCTTTGTTCCTTGAAATAGACATTATCATTATTGATCAATGAGTATGTGACTTATTCATGAGACTCTTAATGCCAAAATGTTGCTATTTCTAAATGATCCCTGATTATATTTCATATGAGGAACAAATATGATTCAAAGATCAGCATATGTATTGATTGATGATCATGTCTCATGGATCATGGTATGGAGATACCAAATCAATAATATGGACATGTGTTAGTGAACATATGTTGGATAGACCCGCCATGAGACACCGCAGAGATTCCATATGTCATCGTTGGTCTCAAGTAGTGTTTATGTGGAATCCTTAGACTTGAGATCATCATGGTTCCCAAAGATGCGTAGTAGCTTACTTTGGGACTACTAAACACTACTCCGTGAATCGGGTAGTCATAAAAGTAGTCTTTGGGTTTGCCATGAAACATGTAGTGGGATGTGAATGATCAAGATAGAATTTGCCCTCCTTATGGGAGAGATATCTCGGGCCCCTCGATGTAATGGATTATGAAAGTGCATGGCCATGCCAAGGTGATTGAGGAGTCAATCACGAGTTTATAATCCATCACGGAATCGAGAGAGTGATTGAGCTATTAAGAGGATGACACAGGTCTCGCCTTGAGCTTAATCTATATCGTGAGGCAAAGGGATTAGTATATGAGAACATTACAGGTTCAGCCGATATGATCTTTACGTATACTTTGGGGTTAATATGTCTTACTAGAGGCCGCTATTAACACGGTGACCGGAAAGGTGTTTCGGGTCACGACCAAGTATACGTGAACCTGCTGTGGTCGCACACTTAACGGGTTGGAACACTAATTCGAATGTGATTGGATATGGGCTCAATTCGGATAGAGATCCGGATAGACTCCTATTGGGCCTCGGTCCACGAGGCCCAAGTGAGGAGGTCTATATATGGAGGCGAGGGTGAGGGAACGATCCGATAATCCCGAGCTAAACCCCGCGCCGCCACCTCCCGAGCCAAACCCTAGGCGCTCGCGAGTCTTTGGTACACTCGCGATCGGCGTTCGATCCCGGACGTGTGGATACCGGTGGAGGCGCGCTCGTTGCGGCGTTGATCGGCATCAACAACCTCTGATTGGATCCGCTCGTGGTGTGGTTGATCGCGTGGAGGAGACGATCGGTTCGGGACGATCGACTACTTCCACTACTACCTCGACGCGTGGTTGGATCGGCTTCTCCAACTCTTCTTTGCTTGCACTGGCGTCTAGTGGTAACGATCCATGATCCCTCCTTAAGCATGATGTTCTTGTGTGCGCGGTAGAAAAGTTTTGTTTTCTGCTATCGTAGCCTTCGCGCGATCCATTAGTAGGAACAGAGCCACTAGCTCCAGAAGAAGCAGAAGGTAAGGGCTGATCACCTCGAGGTGCGGTGGAAGAAGGCACCTCAAGGGGTGGAAGAGGGACTGGATCGGGTAGACAACCCTCATCTCCATCATCCTCATCATCCACGAAGATGGTCTCGATCGCTCTAGTGAACTCGAGATATCGGGCCTAGTCCCTGGTGGCCTCATCGAAAGTCACCTCACGTGTTTCTACCAATTTGCTAGACTCTCAGCCTGCACCCTATAGGCCCGCCAAGAAGTCGAGTAGCCTAGAAAGAGTCCATCACAAGATCGTGACTCGAACTTATCTAGGTTCCCGGACTTTAGAATAAAACACTTGCAACCAAACACACGAAAATGAGAAACACTGGGCTTTCGCCCGTATCTCAACTCATAAGAAGTGCGATGCAAGTGTGCCCGAAGAAAAACTCGATTAGAAACATGGCACACGGTGGCTATAGCCTCAGCCCAAAACTTCCGCGGTGTAGAGTACTCATCAAGCAACGTCCTGGCCATCTCGACCAAGGTACGATTCTTCCTCTCCACAACGCCATTCTGGCGAGGGACGTATGGAGAAGAGGCGGTGCTCTACACTGTCTCACCACGAAACTCTCAAAGTAGGAATTCTTGAACTCCGTGCCATTGTCATTGCGGATCGCTCGTAAGGCACCGGAAGCTCAGCAAAGCCTCTTGAAAGACCTCGGAAATGTAAACGTCTCATCCTTCGAGGCTAAGAAAACACCCAAGAGTACCTCGAGTAGTCATCGACCACGACAAGGACATACCACTTCCTCCCGCCGATCAAGACTCGAGTGGTCCAAGCGTGTCCATATGGAGCAGTGTCCGGTGCATCGGTCATAGTGCTGTGGGGAGGATGAGAGGCGGCAACCATCTTGCCGTGCCGGCATGGAGCGCAAACAAGATCTTTGACCATCTTGAGTTTCGCGCACCACTTAATGAGATCGTGACCGCTAACTCGGGTCAAATGGTCAAATCCAATATGACCAAGTCTCCTATGCGTAAAGAGAGGTCGGGACTCGAAGCAAGCAAACAACGGAGAGGATCACCACAAGACTCGGAAAAATCAGCACGAAAGATCCTCCTAAAGCGAGAAATCCATAAACCGGACTACAGAAGAATCAAGAATTTTGCAATTGTTTTCTTAAAACTCACCTCAAAGTCGTCATCGGTGGTCGAGAAAGCGGAAAGCAAATTGTACCGCGACTTACTAACCAAGGCAACATCTTTTAAAATAAATGAATCATTAAACCTTTGCACCTTTGGCGATTCTGCGCCCGGATGAAGCATCTCCAAAGGTGATCGTCTCTCATCACCGGAGCACGGCAAGGAAGAAAACCAACGGAATCTCCGGTCATGTGTCGTGAACACCGAGTCTACAAGCCAAACCTTTCCTTCCACGCTGGCGAACACGAGTCAACAAGAGAGTAAAGTCTCGATCTTGGGATAAATCAACATAGATTTTGGCACCCAATCTTGAGTCACACGTCGAGCGTAAGAAGTAGTCACACACGATCGACCTCTAACTACCCTCGCCTCCGTCGCTCAAAGAAGCGGAAGGTCTATGTGCGGACTGAAGTTGTTGCGGGTCCGACTGCTACGGAGAGCGAATCGAGCACCGGCGATGCGCTTATCACGCGCGGGTAGCTATCTCGATGGAAACGAGATCTACCCTCGTGACGGCGGAAGTCACGACCGAGGGAGCATGAGGACGAAAATGTAGCTTCGGAAGAACCAAGTCCTCGATGTCGCCCAAAGCTACCTGTGAAGCAAGCCTAGACCTCGTGTTGGTCTTAGGTGCACTCAAGGTCCAGGGGCGACCACGAATACGCCTAAGAGACTCAACACGGTCTCTTGGCGCGATTTTGGCGCTTGAAGCAATGGTCAAATAAATGCCCATCCTTTTGAGAAGGTGCAATGAACCGCCCGAGGGGTCAAGCTGCGGTAAAACACCTTGTCGTCGAAATCCCTTGGACAAAGCCCACGATTTAAATTGAACTTTCTTGTTCTTGGGCTTGACCTCAATCACACACTGCTGCCACGGGTGCGAGCACGACAGGTGGATGTTTCCTCACATCCTCACGGAGATCATATCCTAGACCTGTTTGAACTTGCAAATCTTTGATTGGTCTAGAATAAGATTGAGATTCTTCTTGCCTCCTACAAATTTCTCGAGAGTGTTCATAAGGTACCGACACTCCCGAAAGAGAGAGGCACAAGAAGAGCGAGGAAGAGAAGAGACAACGGGAGGTAAGGGAGTAGAAGAAGAACCAACAACAGAGGAAAGATTGGCTTGTGCACGCACAGCCGACTCAGGAAGGACAGTCCTACTGCTAGCCAATTGGTTCACGTCGCTAGGCGTCTCTACCAAACCCTCATGCTTCTTCCCAGCACACACAATGCAAGCAGATGGTTGCTTTTCTATAAGATCCTTAGTTAGCTTCACACATTTTTCATCTAATGCAACCAATTCAGATTTTAGTTTGTTACAACAATTGCATGGTGAGCTAACAGGGTCCTTAGAAGCAAACTTGGCCAATTTGTTATTGTCATCAACTAATTCTTGAAGCTGTTTGGAGCGACTTCAAGTTCGTGAGAAGCTTGGGACAATTCACGCAAGAAGCAATAGGCTCAAGTAAGAAGGTTTGAAATTCGCAATTTTATGATCCGCCTGCTTTAGTTTCATATTCAAGTTATCACAATTTACACAAGACTCGGGCAGATCCAGAAGCATGGCATAAGGTCCTCTAGCATTAAAGTCCTTATCCTCACATGAGGTGGGAGCAATAGTCTCATCAGTAGTAAGTAGGGTAACAGCCATCATACTCAATTCTAAATCAGCAAGCAGACTAACATTCTCCACCTTAATTGCATCAAGCTCAGAGGATAGACTATCATGTGAGGTCCTTAGCTTCTCCATATCACCGATCAAAGCACAGCATGTATCACGGTCGTCACGGAGGAGCGAGATATAAGTGAAGTAAGCTCCCGTGACAATCTATCTACTTCCTTCTCCAACTCGCTACATCTAGTCTTAGCTCTAGCATGAAAACCTCCTAACTTAAGAAAGGCTTCATTAAGTTGGTCATAAGAGGACATACCTCATCGAGTTGGAATAGAGATCATTGTCGCTCGGTTCGCCCTCAAGGGCCATGAAGCACATCCGGAGAAGTCATTTGTCGCCCACAGGGTCTTGGTCACCGGCCCCGTCGTCGTCGCTCCATCCCTCCACCTTGGTGAGGTCGAGGTTGTCAGCGGCGAGAACGCGGTGGAAGAACTTCTTGGCCTTCCCAGGTCGCGAACTTCTTCTTTCCCGGGGCCGGTGCTGAGGGCTTCGAGTTGCGGTTCTTGTCGATGTAGTCGTTCTTGCCCGAACCGCCAAAGTCACCTTTACCCTTCCCAAGCTTGGGACAGTTTGCTCGGATGTGGTTGGGGCCACCACACTCGAAACAAATCACGGGTCCTCTTTTCCTTCCATCCATCCTCCCTTTGTAAGCATGGGAGAATCTCCGTGCGAGGAGGGCTAGCTGCTCATCCGCAAGTCGCTCTATCGATCATCGGTTATGTCACGAGAGCGGCGAGGAGAATCCGCAAGATGGCTCGGAAGAAGTGGATCGAGCGGGATCGGTGACTAGTGCCATCGGCGAGACTTGACCGACGAGACTATGTCAATCTCGTGAGTCTTGAGGCGCGAGTAAAGCGCATCAAGAGTCAAGGTCGAGAGGTCCTGGTGTCCTTGATGGTAGTCACCTTCATCTCCCAAACCCTAAGATCGAGTGCGAGAAAGAATTTGACGGCGTTATCCGAGTCGGAGTATGTGAGACCGACGGCTCGGAGGTTGCTCAAAATCTTATGAAAGCGAGAAAAGCACTCGTCAAGGGACTCACCGGCAAGCATCTCGAATTTCATCAGATTCTCGCTGAACCGGTCTTGTCGAACCGTCTTGATCCGGGTGGTGCCTCATGGTATGCATCGAGGGTCACCCGGATGTCGAGGCGGACGACGGTGAGAGATGCGATCGAACTCGCTTCTACTCAACCCTCGAATGATGATGTTCCTTGCCTTAGCATTCGCCTCAACATCGACCATATTCCGGCATTGATGTTCTCATCGGCGGGAACAACAAGCAGATCTTCACCTTCCGCGGATGGCATACCCCGAGCACGGATGTAAGTTTCCATCGGCTCTTCCGAAAGGGGTAATCCAGCCATCGAAAGCAGGGCTTGGTGGAATACTTGTCCATTGCCATGGCTCTTGGAGACCGGTTAAGATCTATGAGAAAGAGCTAACCGGCTCTGATACCAATTGTAGGACCGGAAATGGCAACAGAGGGGGGGTGAATGGTGCCTCTTAAAAATCGCCCGTCCCAAATATCCACACGTTTTCTTCTCCGATAGCTATAGAAGCTATGAAGAAAAGAAATTCGCCTCGACAAATGAACAAGCAAAATACACCCAGCACAACAAAGCGGTTTACCAAGAAGAAGTCGACAAGAATTATCGCAAAGGAATAATCATAGAGACGGTGATCGCAAACATAGGTCGCTTGTCGGCCGAAAACTTCTAGCACCGGATCGACTACAGGGAACAGAGACTGCAATAGAAACCTGACCAAAGAAAAGAGTACAGAGAAAATCGAATGACTTCCTCACGCAAAGATAAAGAGACTTTGGCTGCAAAGTAGAACCACCAAAAGAACTACCGAGTACCAATCAACAAACCACCAAAACAACAAAGAGACTTCACGAAAGAACCGTAAAACTAAGACCTGAAAATAGCATTGGAAAAGGAAACGAAAAGACAAGTTTCTACCGCAAGCAAAGACGAGGAAGGGAGCCGAAACAAAGAAGAAGAGGTCCTTAAAACAGCGAAGAATCTGCAGAGAAAAGATAAAGAAAAGTATGGTGAAAAGGAGCATCAAAGAGTCATTTAACCGAAAAGAAATAGCTGCCAATCACCGAGCCTTGTTGGTACTGTATGAGTCCAAATCGAGTGCGGTTTTGGGCGAAATTTAGAGGAAATAGCAGATAAAAACAGCCAAACAAGGACTGAGACTGCAGCAATAATAGGGATGAAGAAGCAGCCGTCAAAACTAGAAAAAGGCTGTCAAGAGTTTTTTTCTTCTGGAAATACAAGTCAAGTAGAAAAAGTGCTACATCACGGTGCGCATTCACCGAATCAATATCAAGTTTTCTCGGTTCTTGCAGTGAGATATTTTTCTACCGATAACATGCAGAGAAGTTCAAGACATATTCTACTGAATTTTGTCTAATTGAAATCAAAACGGCAGCAGGCAAGAACTGGACCGAGCAAAAGAAACTTGTACTGTTTCACCATCAATTTAAATGCTATCATTCACTCGGTTTAACAGTAGTGCGACCGAAACAAATCCAAAGGAAAGGACTACCAACGAAAAGTAAAAGTGAAGATCAGAACAGCAAGAACAAAACCAAGATCAGGGAAACAAGGATAAAGTGACATGAATGGCATATATTTGAGAGAAAAGATTACATAGTCTTGAAATCCTAACTCTTACACATCTCTCTCTCAATCCTCAAGAACACCAAGAGCCTCACAAGCTTCTTGGGAGGAACACAACACACAAGGAATGAACTCTTAAAACCCTAACTCTCTCTATTGTGTCCTAAGGGGTATGCAGCCCCTCACCTCTATTTATAGCCCTTGGCTAACGGGTCTCTAACCCGTTACGCCGACTAAACCCTAACGGAGCCGTCTTCCGCTTGTGCAGCCTTGCGAATTTCCTGCCGCCCCTCCCCGCACCTTCCGGAAGCTTCCACGCTCCTTGCCTCGCACGCCTCGCAACCACCTCGAGTCCACGTCGTCTTCGACACATCACGACCGTTCTGACCTCAGCGCCACCGCGCCTAGTCCGGCCCACCGTGTCTCGCCACGACTCGCCTCGGCGTCCCGCGACCACATAGACAAGAAACACGCCAAATAGCACCGCCGATACATGTAAGCGTAAATAGATATCAAACTGTCGACTCATCAGAATATGCAACATAAACCCATACGACTAGGTTTGACCAAAGTTCGACCGAGCCCGTTGCACCATGCAACGTCTGGGTCCGAACACACCGACTCAAACTCGACTTTTGAGAACAGATGTCAATTACTCATCACTCACAATGGGATGACCTCCACATGGTCTCTCAATTACATTTAATCTGATGAATAATAAAATGATCCAATTAAACTAATCAGCCACAAAGATTATAATGACTGTCTTTATTTCTTATTGAAGGAATAGTGCACGTGCATCTGGTCTAGTCATTCATGTCCCCATGTATGTTGATCTCACATTGGTACCTAAAATAAACAAACAACAACAAGGGTGAGTCCAACGACTCGGCAAGTATAAGCAGTAACAAAAACAAGCATGAACATTAAGCATCAAGTTAATCATGTTTCATATGAATTTCATGCTATGCAATATGATCAAAAGTCCTTTCTCATCTCTTCGCATTTTACCGGACGCGAGTGTGCATCCGTCAATGCACACCCATACCGCACCCCCTGCAGGGACCAATTGCCCACACTCCACAAGTGTGGGGACCTCGACGCTGATCACCACGTGACCAAGACTTCAACAATTCTCAGCATGATGCATATATGTGAATGTATCAACAAGATAAACAGGCATTCAACATACTATGTATCAATTTAATCTCAAAAATGCTATAATGTAAACAGAACATAAATAGCATTATCAACTCGTAACTTTACTAAAATTCACAAGTAAAGCATTCATAACTCAATCATCACTCATATCATCCAAATCATCAAATCACACAGATTAATCATAGCAAAGTTATACTTGCCTCAACCGTGAGACAACGAAGAACGAGCGTAGGCGAAACCCCGAATCCGCTCTCCTCCGAATAATTAATTAATAATTACTAACATAACAGTAACGGGTTTCTAGATACAAAATATCAGCAACCCCAATTACCCCAACAATTTATCTCAATTAAAATCCCCAACTCCCCTCGGCCAAATCTGCCCAACCACAGACAGCCGACTTCAAAAATCCATAACTTCCAGTACGTAAATTATCTAAAACTTTCCATAACTAAAACAGCCATAACTTTCGCCCAGATCATCGGAATCCGGACTTCTTGACCTTTCTGGAAAGCTAAGAAAATTATCTAAAACTTTCCTAACATGATGAATTTCTGATTCGCCCGATTTCCCATCGTCCAAAGCGATCTACCGAAAACTGTCCAGAACTTCCCTGATATGCCGAACAGCCACACTAGAAAAATCATAACTTTCGCTACACAAATCGGAATAACACGTTCTAGCACTCCCTGGAAATATAATTACGTCCTCTACAATTCCCTAGAAGGTGTCCAGACCTGAATCCCGACGGATCTAACCCAAAACTGCCGATTAACCCAATCATCACAAGAGTCCGTAAAACCGACGAAACTCTAACATGGCTAAATTATCCATCTAGATGGGTTAACCGGGATTACCCTTGAAGACAATATGAAGAACACGACGAGGAGGAAGTACACGCCGGGATCTCTTCGCGAACTCCTCTTCTCATTCCTCCGGATCCAAACAGTGCGTGACGGATGACGACGACGGCAAGACCGGGAAGGAGGAGACGTCGGGCGGCAATGGTCGGGCGGCGGCGGTAGAGGGCTTGGGGGCCGGGCACGCGGTGGCACGCAGGCGTGTGGTGCGGCGGGGTGGCACTGCAAGGCGCGGCACGGCAGGAGGGGCGGCTGCAGGGGGCGGGGCGGCGGCTAGGCTAGGGGGGGTGCTCAGGTTAAAGGGTGCCTCCTCCCTCTTGGGCCAAGAAAACCCACAGGCCACGGCCTAGGCCTGTGTTTGATTAACTTTTCGAAAACCCTCAAAACTCTTTTAGTTTTCAATCTTTTCCTTCTAGGTCCCTCTCTCTATTTAATAATCAAACAAACAATTGAATAACAATTAATAAAACAATCTGGGGCATTACACTTCATGGATTCGACATGGGACTTCATCATCCACGTCTATGTGCTGCCTTTGTTGGAGGCTCGACCTCGATGGGGCGGCTCTGGCTGCCTCGGAGGACTTATGATGCGGATACGCACATACTTAGCACTTTTCAGTCAAATACATTATTTCACTGGAAAGAAATATTGGGCCGCATTAAATATTGTCAGGTGAATTTGTTTCTTAATGAATTTCCTTCTATTCGAGAGAACGATATAATACCTTATGCCAAATTCTTGTTTATTATTAGGTTTGAATATTATGATGATTCCGGGGCCAAAGCAAAGGAGAAATACAAGGAGGGTAATCATATTTGCTACTAAGAACAAAAAGCTCAAAGCCCATGGGGATGGAAAGAAGAAAGCCAAGTAGCCTATGCAGCTGATCAAGGAGGAAAGAAGCCCAACTAGTGGGAGAGCAAAAGGGGAGTAGCCTAAGAACTTAAAGCCCAAGTTTGGACAAGATAGTGAAGCCCAATTCGGACCTCTCACGTGTACAACTGAATTCAAATTCGGTTTAACTCATAACTCAATTCGGATTCGGTTCGAGACAGCCCAACAAGCACCTACTAAAACGGCCATAACTTTTACAAACGGAGTCCGATTAAGGTGTTCTTGTACTCTATGGAAAGCTCTTAAAGTCTACTTTCAGATGGATCTGGCCCCACCTCCAAATTCCTTACGGGTCTATCAGAAACTGTGAAACAATTCACGTCACTTTTTCAGTCTGAGTCAAAGTGGGCCTAGGGCCTTGTAATCGAGTCCTATTCGGCCTCGTGTTTGTCCGACTCTTCACCCCTTGTATCTCTTTAAAAGACAGCCGCCACCCCTGTAAAACAGAGACCACTGTTGATAATAGCTTACTCTTGTTCTTTCTGTTGGCCGAACCAACTCGAGGGAAGGATTGAGAGTTCGTCGAAATTAAGATCGTTCAACCTTTCCGCTGGGAATTAGGAGCGCGATAGGACTTCATCTTGTGGTCGTGAAGTTCAGCACGTGAGGTCGGGCGAATTATAGAGTGCTAACCCTTGCATTGGCATTGGGAAACACTATTGTTCTTCAAATACACGTGAGTATCTTGATCCTACGTCGAGAAGATCGGACGACCCGTATCAACTTGGTACAATGGTCATTTGAGTGGAAACATGCAAATAGTGATGAGGACCGTCGGATCCGAGCCGGACGGCCTGGATCCATTCTGGCGGATGCATCCAAATCACTTAAGCCCTTTTCACAAAACCCCCCGCGTGGCTTTCTTCTTTTCAGATTTCCCCCTCTGGCCCGACGGCTCCCCTCGCGCAGCAGTCGTGCAGCCTCGGCATTAGGGTTAGGCGAAACCACCGCTCCCCATCGCCTGCAGCGCCGCCACCTCCCCCACTCGTGTCGCCGGCCGCCGCTTCCTCCGACTCCCGCGTGTCTTGCTCTGCGTCGCCGCCTCTCTCCGACACGGGCTCCTTCCTAAGCACCCCCAGCGCCACCACCTCCCCTACTCGCGTCGCCGGCCGCCGCCTTCCTCCGACCCCGCGCGTCCTACTCTGCACGGCCGCCTCCTTCTGATCCGAGCTCATCCCCGAGCGCCCCTCGTCCACCACTGGACCGGCGCCGCCCTTCGACCCACAGCGCCGCCTCCATGCCTGCATCGCCTTCCCCTCCACCACCCCAGCGCTGTCTATCAGTACTGGTGTAGTCATATCACTATCAGTTATTTGAGCTTGTTTATATATGTATGTATCAATGCACTGTTCTTGGTTTGCTGAAAGCCTGAAACTAGAAGTTTTACCACATTTTGCACTACGTTCTTAGGATGATGTCAATTGTCAATTATGTGAACTGTTCAACTAAATCATTGTAAGTGCAGCTATTAATGTTGTCACGTCTGCTTCTGTTTGGCCTTTAGTGGATTTCTCATGGTCTGGCGGTGTTGATAGAGTCGGTTGAGGGAGCAAGACAACAGTTGGGCGAGGTAGGAGGGTAGACAGCGCCGGGGTGGTGGAGGGGAGGGCGATGCAGGAATGGAGGCAGCGCTGTGGGTCGGAGGGCGGCGCCGGTCCAGTGGTGGAGGGGGCACTCGGGGATGAGCCCGGTCGGATGGAGGCGGCGGTGCAGAGCAGGATACACGGGGGTTGGAGGGAAGCGGCGGCCGGCGATGCGAGTGGGGGAGGCGGCGGCGCGGCAGGCGATGGGGAGCGGCGTTTCGCCTAACGCCGAGGGCACATGACTGCTGCGCAGTGTGGGGGGATCTAAACAGAAAAAAAACCGCGTAGGGGGTTTTGTGAAATAGGGCTTAGTGATTTGGATGCATCCGCCAGCATGGATCCAGGCCGTTCGGCTCGGATCCGACGGTCCTCATCGCTATTTGCATGTTTCCACTCATATGACCATTTACACTAGATATGTTCCCATATATATGTGTGTGTGTATGAAGAAAACTGCATAAGTCTTCCATTATTATAGGATTGAATTTTATAGATATTTAAGTTACAAGTGATACACAGATACAGAATCCTTTATAATGGATTTAGGAAATAAATCATGTGACTCAATGCATACTTAGGGTGGATCATGATGGGTTACAATGTTACAATAGCTAAGAGACAAAAACAAATTACAGGACCGAGGGCAGAAGCAGGGCAAGGGGAAGAACTCCAAACCGGCGGTTGAGCCTCCCAAGGACTACGTCCATGTCCAGGCAGAGATGGTAATATACTGGAATTTACTGGTCTCTTGTCATTTCAATTATATGGCAAAATTGTTATTTTTGTTGGCTTGAGTGCAAAATTACTCACTGTCATTTGTGGTTTAATAGGTTAGAAGAGAGAAGATTAGCCAGAGGATGAAATTGCTTCAGGAGCTAGTTCCAGGATGTAACAAGGTATCATAAGATTTCTGAATGAGGCACTGCTGTGCCAAAGGGATTTCTGGGAGGAGGATCTCCAAAATGCTTTGCATAGCGACAATGACCAAAGCCAGCAGAATGGGGCTTCAGCACCGCATTTTGATGGTTTGTATAATGGATGATAGTTCACTTGTATTGCACGCCTTGGCAATTACCCTAGCCTAATAGCGTGTATGGTTCAATTGACACAGGCCAGTTACAAGGAGCAAATCATATAAAGATCGATATTTTTTGTACATAGGAAGAATGGCAACTATAGCAAGTGAAGCTCCTAAGCTAACAGTCTTTAGACTTTAGGCCTGAGAACTGATTAATTTTGTCGTATGCTAGATGTACGGCAGCTTGATTCTTCCCATATTTATGAGATTATATGTGCTCACAAGTAGTAGTTTATGTGCTAGATATGGTGCAAATATTACAAGCACCATCTCTCTTCTAATATGTAAGAGCTGCTCCTAAGCTAACAGTCTTTAGACTTTAGGCCTGAGAACTGATTAATTTTATCGTATGCTAGATGTACGGCAGCTTGATTCTTCCCATATTTATGAGATTATATGTGTAGGGATTGGGATGATACCATGTACTGTTGCATTTTGTCTTTAAATGGAAAGTATGAGATATTTATCATCACCATGTTAGAAATGTTTCTGCTTCATCTTGTTGCAACTGAGTTGCCACGTTATTACTGAAGTAGTTTTATTTGAAACAAGATCATTAATGAAGTAATTCTAGTGATACATCTTGAAGGCTCATCACAATGGGTACTGAACTATGCTGCCGTCATCTGTGGCGGGTACTGAATCTTGTTCAGTTTTGACAAAAATGTCACTGTACGTTTACTACTTACTCCAGTCGTCCAGATTACACTTTTCCCACATTCTATCTTTGTAGTTTTGTTAGCATGGAAACATTTTCCTACATAGTAATCCAAGGTTACTTGCACCAAAGTCTTCTAATGTCAACATCACGATTAGGCTTTGCTGCCTCCCTATTCTTGTGCCTAATTTCTACAGGTATCTTAAAAAGAGTCAAATCTTTTATACTAGTTTATGCAGTTAGGTTCCCTGTTATGCTCGGCTCCGTTTCTTACTCCTGGAGAAACTTTTTTCATAAATTGTGTATAAATAGAAAAAAGTGGGATACAGATACAAATAAAATATTATAACCAGGGGTATTATGGTCTATTTACCTTTAATCCTTGCTCTTATAGTTTCTGAAGCCAAACGCTTTTTAAGGATAGTTTCAGATTCTCGGAGAATCAAGAGCAAAAGCTAAAAAAAAATAAGAATTTAGAGCTCTACAAAACAAACCCTGGGTAAGGCATTGCTCTGGTACAAACCTTATTCTAATGTGTATTCCATGGGCTTGGGCACGTACGACAGACAATAGGTTCTCCGTTGAGTGGATGCAAAGGGAGAATACTTTTGGATGTGTCTGCATAAGAACAATAGCATACCACATAGAAATTAATTGTTTATAATCAAACCCTTCTATTCCCTATATTTAAACCCTGCTATTCCCTATATTTATTTCCGGAAGCTTTAGACCCTATCTTTTAACATTGAACGAAGAACCACTGCAATTTTCAAATAGTTGAATTAATTTCGAATGCCCAGAATAAAAAACCAATTAAGGCCCGACGTTCCTCTTGGAAATGCATAGGCCCTGTCTTTTTTTGTTTTTGGATGGCTTTTGATTGGTTTCTTTGAAAGTCAAAATAAACGAAACAGTTTTTTCATCATATTTTACTTGAAGCAGATTCTCTAAATGGTTTTCTGAGCTCAAAACTGTATACATTGTTCACGTCGACATTTCTATCATCTACTGTCATCTCAAAAAATATAAACAAAATCTATCATACACAGTCTAAAAATAGGACATTACTCATCTAGGAAGAATACTACACACTAACAGATGCGCTTACTGGTGTCATTACCCATCACGTGGGCCGTTGGATAAGCTTATTTCTCGATCTATCACGGATTACTTGGTGCCCACGGTTCAAAATAAATCTTGGTTTGCATACACATATACTTTTATGCAATTTTTGTCATCAAATGCCCATATTGATTGCTTATTAGTGGTGGTCTTAAAAGATGTCAAATATATAGGGAAACCTACGTAAAATTGTAGAACCCTATATGGTAATCAGAGGAGGTGAATGATATTTTAAAAGGTAATCTCCCCAAATGATATTCTAAAATATTCTCTCCACTAGCTATTGGAAACTAGAAAGATCATATTAGTCCCTGTTATAGGGGTGCCCCACCTAAGCCCACTTGGCCTGTTAGAATGTCATAAAGCCCAAAACATGTGTAATGCCATATATGCCCTTGAGAAGGACACTTGGGTGTAAGGATATAATTGTAAAATACTCCCTATATGAATATATAAGGCCACCTAGGCCATGGGGAAAGCCCCAAGCATTACTCACCTAACTATCCACTACCATCTATACTGTTTGATCTGTAACCACAACGGTTGGCGCCGTCCGTGGGGACGACAAGAGCAAGCTCCAAGACCTGAAGAAGGATGACACCAAAGAAGGCTTCATCATCGGCAATGGCGAAAAAAAGAGGAGCACGAAAGAAACGCCACGACGTGTCGGCTGCAGGTGCGGGCGATGGCGCCATGCCTACGAGCACGGGTGCCAGCGTCGGCGTTGCGACGGCCGACCCCAATGCTCAGAGCGCGACGGTCGTCCCAACCACCGGCGCAGCAGTCGACACGGGTACCGAGCGAACCACCGGGAGTGCTGACGTCAAGGCCCAGGCCACCACGACCGCCACCACCGCGCCCGGCGAAGGGGTGGTAGGAGGTCTTGGCGGCAGCACCGGTCCCGTCTCTAGCCCCGTCACCGACTCTAGGGCCGACCACACCGACGCGCCGTGCGGTCCTGGAGCGCAAGCAATGGTTGCTGCCAGCCCGGCGGTGCAACCTGCTGCTCCAACTACTGCAACCTCGGTGGCGGTGGAAAACGCTCTGTTAGTGGCCATCTCCACACTGCAGTTGGAGTTGGTGGACCTCCGCGGAGCCGTGCGGGACATACAAGAGGCTTTGAGCCAACAGGTCCCGCCGGTGGTCGCAGCGAAGCCCACGCCAAAGCGGGCGGACGGGCGCGACGCCCCCACCTCCAATCACGCCCCGCTGCGGCGCGTCGATCCGAAATCCCCCCTCTCCGCGGGCCTGCAGCAGTCGGCATGGTCGGAGGGCTTCAAGTTCCCCAGCGCCTCGAGTCGTACAAGGGCGACACGGACCCTCGGGAGTTCGTCCGCGTATACAAGACTGCCATCGAAGCTACAGACGGAGACGACACCACCAAAGCGAAGGGCTCCCCCTCGCACTGCAAGCGGTGGTGCTCTCTTGGTTTTTCACCATAGAGCCGACCTCCATCTATGCGTGGGAGCAAGTCCATGATCGTCTCTACAAAAACTTCTGGGGAACTACATCGAGCGCATCGATGCGGACCAGCTCTTCATCGTCAAGCAAAAACCCTCGGAGAAGCTCCTAGATTACTTTAAGCGCTTCACCAAGGTCCACTGCCAGGTGAAAGACATCAACGAGAACCATTATCAACGCAGCAATACAAGGCCTTCGCCCAGGGCTGCTGGCCGAGTATAACATGCGTAAGCCAATTAAGACGGTCGCGAAGTTTTTCGATAAGATGGAAGAATATGCGAGGGCGGAGAAGGACGCGCGGCAGGCGACGACTCCGACACCAAGCGGCGAAGAACGAAGATGCATTGGAGGGCTCCTCGAAAGGCAAGCGCAAGCAAGAGTCTTCGAAGGACGTTCCCGAGCGCAAAGACGTCAAGCTGAAGGACCCGTCGGGCGACAAGTCCAAGCGCAATCAGCGCAAGTCCCAAAGAAACCGCAACGTATCTTCGACATCGAGGGCGGTTTCGAAGACAGCGCCCACACCGGTCGAGGGCGGGGTCGCCAGGGCCGCGGGCGAGGCCGGGGTCACGACGACTAACCCCGTGCGGAACAAGAACGGCTCTACGGCCTGTGGTGTGAGGTGCATGGCAGGTGTGGCCACAACACGCGGACATGCACCACCATCGCGACACTCACAGAGGCCACGAGGACGAACCTTGGGAAGTGGATTCAAGCACCGTCCGGCCGGGAGGGCCCGTGCAGCAGCCCCAGGAGGGCCCCTTGCGGATTCAAGCACACGTGCAGCAGCCTAGAAGGGCCCCTTGCGGATCCAAGCCCACGGGCAGCAGCCCAGGAGGGCCCCTGCAGATTCAAGCCCACGTACAGCAACATCAAGAAGGCCCCTAGCGAATCCAGGCCCCGGAGGGAGGTCAGTGCCGGGTTATAAACGTTATCTCTGGGGGCTCTTCATTGGAGTTCCCCTCGGCGCGGCAATAGAAGGCCTACGCGCGGAGGTTACACCATGTGGCAGCATACCCGGCGCAGGCACCGCCGGAGTGCTCGCCCGCACAAACGGGACATTAATAAAGTCCATTCGTTTGCGAAACTTGTCTCATTTTTTGTTACCACGCGCGGAGGATCGCCTCCGCATGCACTCTCCTCGAGTATAAACAAAGACACGCGGCCTCCTCGCGCACTCTCCGCGAGTATAAACAAAAACATGCGGCCTCCGCGCGCACTCTCCGTGAGTATAAACAAAGACACGCGGCCTCCGTGCGCACTCCTTGTGAGTATAAAATAAGACACGTGGTCTCCACGTGCACTCTCCGTGAGTATAAACAAAGACACGCAGCCTCCACGCGCACTCTCCATGAGTATAAACAAAGACATGCGGCCTCCGCGCGACTCTCCGTGAGTATAAACAAAGACACACGGCTCGCCTCCGCGCGCACTCTATGAGGTATAAATAAGACGCAGCAGAGGCTCGCCTACGCGCATACTAGTCTACGGACTCTAAATAAGACGAGCGGAGACACGCCTCCACGTGCACTCACTGCCCACAATGCGTAGAGGTTCGCTCCACGCACAGTGTACGGACTCTAAATAAGACGCAGAAGAGGATCGCCTCCGCACGCACTCTACGGAGTATAAATAAGACGCGTGGTTGTTGCCTCCGCACGCACTCTACGGAGTGTAAATAAGACGCGCGGATGTTGTCCCTACACGCACTCTACGAAGTATAAATAAGACGTGTGGATGTTGTCCCTGCGCACTCTATAGAGTATAAATAAGATGGAGCAGAGGCTCGCCTACGCGCGCCCCTACGAAGTATAAAGAGGAAACGGGAAGAGCGCCTTCTACATGCTCTGGAGCATAGGCAAAAGCGCCGCCCCGGGAGCTCGAGCGGTATAAAGCCGGCTCCGTCACCGCCTCAAGGGTAGGGGACAGAGCGCTCGAGCGGCTACTTCGGCTAGCCGCCAGCTCCGTCGCCGCCACTTCGCGCGGCGCCTGCCGGCTAGCCTCCAGCTCCGCCACCGCCACTTCGAAGGGTAAGGGACGGAGCGCTCTGGCGCCAACTTCGGCTAGCCGCCAGCTCCGTCACCGCCACTTCGAAGGGTAGGGGACGGAGCGCTCGAGCACCTACTTTGGCTAGTCGCCAGCTCCGCCGCCGCCTCTTCGAAGGGTACAGGATGGAGCGCTCGAGCATCTACTTTGGCTAGACGCCAGCTCCACCGCCGCCACTTCGAAGGGTAGAGGACGGAGCGCTCGAGCGCCTACTTCGGCTAGGTGCCAGCTCCACCGCCGCCACTTCGAAGGGTAAGGGGACGGAGCGCTCGAGTGGCTACTTCGGCTAGTCGCCGGCTCCGCGGCCGCCCGTTCCTACGGGATAGCTATGGGACTAGTCCGGTCATTAAAAGCAACAGGGACACGTACTCCAACCCAAGCCTTTATTATATTTGTAAAAGAATATTTACAGGAGTAGTCGGCAACCATATTTGCCAAGAGCTAATGCACGCAGGCACACTCAAGAGCTTAGGGTGCCTACTCGCCCGGCTCCACCTTAATATACTCCCGTCTCGAGGTCACACCCACCGAGGCCCGAGCTGCCCAAAATTCAGCGAGTCCTCGGCCCACCCCCATTGTCGAAGACGCTGTCGGGTCATGACTTCCGAGACTGACAACCAGTCCCTATGAAGCAGCTGCTCGAGGCAAAATAGCGCAGGTCATCAGACACGGAGGCAAATTTCGCTTTATTCAGAAAAGGCAGGTAGCCATCGACCGCCAGCTTACAAAAAAGAAGAAAAGAAAAAGCGCGTACAATGCAAACGCCTACACACTACAACCCCAGCTTCACACCTGTGGGTTGGCACCGGCGCCGCCGCCCTCGTCGTGCCGTGGAACCTCGTTGATCCATCGGCCCAAGTTCCCTTCACCATGTAGGGACCTTCGTAGCTCTACCTCCCCGATGTACTCCCAGATCCGCTCATGAAAGGCCCGGGTGGCGCGGCATGCGGCGTGCATGGCGCCCGACATCACCCCGACTCGGCCGGCATCTCCAGCTAGGGGTCATCCAGCTTGTTGACGCTCGACATCATCGGTGTTGAAGTAGCCCAAAGGCTATGCACGAGATCACGAAGGCGCAGTGGTTACCAAAGGACTTGGCGGCGCTGAGAGCGGGGTTGGAGGCCTCCTCGATTCGACGAAGCGTCCACGATAGGTCTTTGAGACCAGAGGTGCGAGGTGGCATATCAACGGAGAGGTCTTTGAGGGCCCCTTCTAGAGCCAGCATGGCATCTCATACCACCACCGAGGCATTGCCCAGCGCCCGGTCCTTCTCCCCAAGCGACGCGGTGAGGCGGCCCCTCTCCTCCAGTGCGCCGATCTGCCGGAGCAAGCCGTCATGCTCCTCGGCGGCCGTGTGTTGTGCCTCCGCCGCGAGTGCCTAGGTGTCTGAGATTGCCTTCGCGCCCTCCGTCTCCAAGAGCCAGATGCGATCGTCCTTAACGGAGCGGGCCTCTTCGGCGGCACGCAGGGCCTCTTCGGCAGCTCGCAGCCGGTCCTCTAGCGCCCCCCTCTTGTGGGCGTGAGCCACTTGCAGTGCTCGAGCAAGCGAGGGTCTACACAACACAGTCGTTAGCAAACTCTCAAACGACGGCGCACATTATCATAATCAAGCACTCACCCTTATCTTCGAAGCTGCTAGCGCACCTTCCAGGAGCTCCGACCCACACATCAGCAGTGCCTGGCGATCCAAGTTGGCGATCGCACTGTCCGTGGTCCCTCGCCACGCCCGCAGCATCTCCAGCCAGGGGACGAAGTCCTCCAAGCTTGGCCGCTCACGAGACTTCTCTGCCCCTCGAGGATTGTTCACGATCGGGGGACCATGATTCTGCCAATAGAAGGTACTGGTTAGAAAGCTCTAGGAAGGCCCCGCGGGATAGTACGAAGGAAGCTAAGCTTACCTTCGGCGTTAGCCGATGGGGACCGCTAGGGTGTCACCTCGGCCTCGGCTCGAGCTATGAGCGTACCGGTGCCGCCTGAGGAGGTCGGCTCCACGGGTCGGGGGGCCTCTGTGTCGGAATCGGACTCCGCCTGGGGCCACGATCCCGTCGCTCTGTGAACCCCTTCTCCGAGGCGGGCGGCGGGTGCATGGCCGCTTCATCTTCGGAGACCAGGGCGAGGATCCCACTGCCTCGACAACCGGCACAGGCGACGATGGTTCGCCCTCCTGGTTGTCCTCGCCTGGAGCCGCCTCCTCCGCACTTGCCTCAAGCTCCGAATCGGCACACCTCGCAGAGTCGAGGCGGTGGCCACCGCCCCTCAGATCCGGCAGAACCGATGGGAACGGTGGCCGCCGGGTGCGATACGGCCGAGAAGGACCGAGCCCTCCGTCGGGAGGGCAATCTCTTTCCCTTGCCATCACCGTCGCGACGGTGAGCCTGGCCAGGAGTGGGAATGGCGCGCTTCGGCATGGTAATGCCCAAGGCTTCGCACACCCTGTTTATCCGCCCTAGCTTCGCCGCCTCGATTGCGGTCACGCGCAGGTCATGTTCCTTGTCCGTGTACGGTCCGAAGAACACGAGGTCATGTTCCTTGGCCGTGTACAAGCCCTACAGGGAAAGGCGAGGCGAAGTCAAAAAAATTCCCGCCTATGCGAAAGACTTACGAGGATTGGAGGGCCTTGGCAGCGACGACACGAACGGCCGAACACCGTCGTGCCGCAGGCCTCCAGACGGGAGGCGCCACCCATCGGCAAGGGGTGTCACGCCATACATGATGAACTCCTCGGCGAGGTCGCGCATGTTGAACCAAAGAGTGATCCCCACAAGTCTTCGGGCCCTTCGCCTGTCCTCGTCGTCGATCTTCACGCTAGGCGAGGTGTTGAACGATATTGGCCGGCCCGTGCACTCAAGGCCGCTCCCACTTGCCACGCAGAGGTAGAACTACCGCTTCGTCCAGTTCGCCTCCCACTTCGCCTAGGTAGAATTGGCAGGGAAGATCTACGAGCCCTGGGGCTGCAGAACGAAGTTGACGCTACCAAAGCTGGAGAACACCCCTCTTTTCAGCCTTTTTGGCTAGCATTGTGCATCATGGAGGAACGCGAACAACGAGGAGCTAGGCCAACATGCCTCCGTCATAACGCCCGTGTAGAAATGACCAAACAGGATATTGCATTCAGAGTCAATTACGCCGACTCAAATCAAGATCCACAGAAGCTCCACCACCAGAGCGGCAAGGCAGGCTATCGCGTTCGGAGTCAGCTGCGCAAGCTCTAGCCCAAATGTTCGTAGGACATCACCAACAATCATGGTGGCCGGGATGCGAAGCCCAGCTTCAAAGTAAGCGACGAAGACGAACGCCTCCGAGTCCTCCGGGTGTGGCTCCGTCTCGTCGCTGGCGGGTAGGCGCACCTCACGGCGGTCTGACAGCTTCCCCTCACGCAACAGACTCCAGATCATCTCCTCCGTCGCGAGAGTCGGGCCCAAGACGCGGGAGCATGGACCTTCCATCTTCTCTTCCGCCAACCACCGCTTGTCTAGCAGCGATGGCTCGCGCCCTTCTAGCACGTACTCCACTCCGATCGGTGGCGATCACCGGGACGAGGTGCGACCGCCGACACAATGAGCATGTTCTTCGCCACGAGACATTGTTCTCCGGAAGCCAGACGGCGATGGGTAAGGCGCGACATCATAGGGGGCGAGAGCACATAGCGCAAAAGAGCAAGGAGGCAGAAGGTATGTCAAGCAGAATGCTGGCGCGGACACAAAAGGGGTATATAAAGCCCCTTCACCTGCCACACCGCCGGTAAGCGCAACCGGCGGAAAGCAAACCGCTCACCTCCCCCACGATCGGGAAGCGTAACCGATGGAGGCCGAGGGGTATGGCCGCCCACGCACACGATCGCGGTTGTGACTACCTGCCCACGCACGACGAGCCAATCCCGCATTGCCACACCATGTGACAATCTGACAGCGCACGACGTGCTAATCGTGTCCTGCCACGCGTCCATCCCCACGGGAATGAATGCATGACTGCGGTCGTGCGAATGCGCGGCGTGGCCCACTTCCCATCGCGCCATGGGTCGGACGATTCGCGGGGCAATCAATGCGTGGCAATGGGCCACCAACCAGCCGCTCTGACTCTGACTTCGACGTCGACTCCGCCTCCGCGAAGCAACTCCGACCTCAACTTCGACTTCGGCCTTGACCCCGCGTGGCGGCTCTACCAGCGACGTAGACTCCGCGGTGGAACACAGGCCACCAACCAGTCGCTCTACATCCCGCTCCGCCAACACGTCTACGGGGCTGCCACGCAGTGAAGTCGCACGTACACGATTTCGCCATGACGGACCGGCTTCGTCAAGGCGCGAGCGAAGTAGTACATCGCGCAACGTCCACGCGGAAACTCCAAAGCCCGTCTCGAGTGAGCCCGCGGACCGACCCCGACTTCGACTCGGCGTCGACCCGGCGGGGCGGCTCCGCCGGCAACATCGATTCCGCAGCCGGGATCAGGAGGCGCCAGCCGGCAAAAATCCAATCGTCCGCCCTCCCTGGTGATCAGCTGGCGCGACCGGGGATTCACGATAAGTTTCGCCGAAATAAAAAATGGGCCCCTTCTGTTCATCTGCATTCCCTGATTGCATTGTTAACGCTCCTTTTGTTGTCAAACAACGTTATTAGAGAAGATAGAGAAACAGAGGAGGCCCTATTTTTGAGTACCAGGATCATCCTGACCGTAGTAGAAACCGTTGTGGTGAATAGCTAAAGATGGGGAAGGGCGACCCTAGGTGGCGGTAACACATACATATATACCCATCCTCGAAGCTCACCGATGGAAGCTCAAGCGTGGGTGCAAGCGATGGAAGCTCAACCGATGGAAGCTCATGCACGGGCGGGAGGTCAAGTCGATGGAAGCTCAACCGCGGTGCCACAGTCGCCGATCCTTAGGAAGGGACACGATACCTCCAAAGATGTGCCGCGGACAATGCAAAGACGCTACCGGTCACGTCCCGTCGCACGCCAGCCACCGGAATAATTCTCGGTGTCATTAAAGTGCCCTCCTCGAGCCGCGAGCCAGAGCCCACCTCGACTTCGACCTCGAGCGCACTTTGACCCTGCGTCGGTGGGTTGAGTCGGCCCCCCGATTCAGCCTCGAACATGGCGGACGACTCCGCACCCCTCTCCGCCTGCGTGTCCGCGGAGTGAGACCCGACGCCGATTCGGCTGTGTCTTCATGGACCGGCTCCGCGGAAAGCACACACCTCACCATCGGGAGATGCCTTCGGCAGCACCTTCGACTCTAGGTCCATGCCACCAGGCCATGCCACGTCGACAAATCTGTTTCGCCCAAGATTAAGGAGGTCACAGGCCGCAGGGACGGAGGGGGCCAAATGGCCCAGCAACATGGCTTCGGCCTGTGAAGCCCTTCACCATGAGAGACTCCTGTTGTAGGGGTGGTCCCCACCTAAGCCTAGCCGGCATGTTAGAAGGTCATAAAGCCCAAAGTGGGACATGTGTAATGCCATATATGCCCTTGAAAAGGGCACTTGGGTGTAAAGATATAATTGTAAAATACTCACTATATGAATACATAAGGCCACCTAGGCCATGGGAAAGCCACAAGCATTACTCACCTAACTCTCCACTACCATCTATATTGTTTGGTCTGTAACCACAACATCCACCAACGAAGAACTCACCAAAATGCAGAAGCAAAACGGAGTTCAACCATCAGGACCGATTAAACCAATATAGAGAGGGCAGTTGAACCAGCTGGCTAGTGGTTTGAGTGTCTAGGAAACTGGTCTGACCGGCCGTCGGTCTAACCGCAGATGTGGGGCGATTTAACCGCAACTTTGATTCAAACTTGAAAACCAGCTTGGGACAAAACCCAAAAGTGCAAAATTCTCAAAACACAAGTTCAAAAACTTGAGACTTTACACATATTTTCCCGAGGATATCAAGAATCTAATCCATCCAAGGATCGCATGGATCTTGACGAATGTTCTAATCTTTCCTTGAAACATGTGAGGTTACAACAAAACTAGGTAATACTTAACAAGATATGACTTGCTAGTGGGTTTGATATAGTCAAGATGACTCTAAATATTTTCTCACATGTTACAACAGGCAAGAGCACCCAAAGACTCGAGACCAAAACCCTATAAACATGATTTCACTAGAAGTGCTTCAAATCAAATCAAATCGGGCAATCTCCAAGATCTTACTATAGCTAGCCCCTAGATGGATGGCATATGATCTTCATGAGGCATCTCTATGTTTTACATGTTCTTAGAACTAGCAAGATCAAAAGGGAAGAAGAGAAGACAAAAACATCAACAAAAAAGAGCAAAACCAATAAGATCAAGAACACACCATGAGGGAAGAAGAAGGTTAATCTATTACAACTTGTAGATGTTTGATTTACAACCACTCCACCACAGAGGATGGAGATCTCTCTCTTCTAAGAGCATGCACCCCACAAACCTCATCTCCAAGGAAGCTTCTCTCACAGACCCAATAAGGAGTGGTTGGTTGCTTTCCATTTGCTTGCCTTTTACCCTAGCCGCCAACCTCTTCCACTCAAATAGATAGAGCAACTAGCCCACACCTAATTATAATGGATACTATCTGTTGTGGTTACAGACCAAACAGAAAAGAAAGATGCTCCGTAGTGGAGAGTTAGGTGAACAATGCTTAGGGTTTCCCCCATGGCCTGGACGGTACATATGTATATATGTATATATATGTGTATATATATATGTATATATATATGTATGTATATATATATCCACATGGGGAGTGTTTTACAATCTCACCATTACACTCTGGTGTCCCTCTCAGGGGTATTTATGTGTACATGTCCCATTTTGGGCCTTGCAACCTCCTAACAGGCCGGCTGGACTTAGGTGGGGGCCACCCTTACAACAGGAGCCTCTCATGGTGAAGGGCTTCACATGTCGAAGCCATGTTGCCGAGCCATTTGGCCCCTCCATCCCCATGGCCTGTGAACTTCTATGTTATCGGATGGAGTCTCATTGGTTGGTGTAGTCTCCGCCCCGCGCCATGGATATAGCGTTGAGCGGGTTGTCGGAGCCGTCCTTGACCACGGGGCCCTTCGGCGGCGGAGTCGAGGTCGAAATGAAAGGCTGGCTCATGCTGCGGACACACCGGGGTGCGGGGCAGGTCAAACCCCGCGCCTAGTGGCAGAGAGGCGGGTGCGGGGGTCTTCGGTCGGAGACTGGTCAGGAGGTAGCTCGTCTCGGAGGTACCTTCCGAGGTCATGTTAAAGAGGTGTAGCCGTCGCGTGACTCGAAATGGCTGCGAGAATCGCGTGGCTTGATTGGGGCACCGCGCGTTGTTGGGGTGCTGCTTTGGGGGTGTGTGTGTGTGCACGCGGCCAGGCGATGCGTGCATCATGCATCTTCACGAGGACAGGTGTGCCGCGCGCGCCTCTGACCGCGACGCCTCACCTGCCACCGGTTGAGCTTCTGCCACGCGGCCAGGCGACATGTGCTTCATGCATCTTCCCAAGGATGGGATAGGTGCATCGCGCGTGCCTTTGACCGTGGCGCCTCACCTGCCACCGATTGAGCTTCTGCCGGTTTAACTTCCGCCGGTTTGGACGGTTTTAGCCGGGGGAGGTGGGTATATAAGTGCCGCCATCATAGCTTCATTTTTTCGCACCGCTTGCTGTGCACTTTGTTGCTTTCTGCTCTTGTGGGTCGCGTTCTCGCATGAGACAGGGCTTGCCTTTTTCTCATAAGTAGACCTTCTTGGGTTTACCGCGTTCCTTGATTGCGCTTGATAGCGCTATCATGAAAGAATGTTGATGGACAGAAGGTGGCCTATTTATGAGAACAAGCCAAGGTCTATCTTAGGTCGTCATTCATTCTCCGCCCCACCCCAGTTGTCGGGGGCGTAGACGGTTGGAGCCCCACGGCGGGTCACGTTCGTATATGAGACATGGTTTGCCCTATTCTCATAAGTAGGCCTTCTTCGGTTCATCCGCATTCTATGGTCACGTCGATAGGCGCTAATACCAGAGAATATTGATGGGGGAAGGTGGCCAATTTATAAGAATAAGCCAAAACTTGTTGCAGGTCAGAATTCGCGCTCCGCGATTGTGGGGCCGTCGATCTTCGAAGTAAAGGTGGCCTCGGCGTTCTTTGCATTAGTCCGCAATAGCTTTGGGACTCCGCGCGGACTGGAGGTTGGATGATGACATGGCGTCATGCGGCTCGAGTGGGGGGCTCGCGTAGGCATGTAGAAGCGCCGCGAGGTGGGGTTTGGCGGGGTTGAAGCCGCAATCGGAGCCGGAGTCTCTCCGCGGACTCGGAGACCACGAAGTTGAAGTCGAAGTGACTGGTTAGTGACTTGTTGTCATCGCATTGATGGCCCCGAGAACCGTGCCGGCTTGCCGTCGTCGGAGCGTGAGAGGAGGGTGAGTTACATCATGTGGCCTGCGTTCATCCCCGAGGTGGTGGACGCGTGGCAGAGCGCGATTGGCGTGTCGTGTGCTTGCCAGGATGCTGCCCAACCGTGGTCGTGCATACGTTTCTGACAAGGCATGATGCGTGTGGGCGATTGTGCCACGCGGACCCTATTGACTGCATTTGCCCAACGTGGGGAGGCAAGCGGTTCGTCTTCCGCCGGTTAGACTTACCGGTGGTGTGGGGTTTAAATGTCCCCTTTGGTATCGCGTCGGTGCTCTCCCTCTACCTCTTGGTTCCTTGTTGTCTTGCGTCCCTCCTCTCGCCTTGTTGTCATTGCGCTACTCCTAGCATCGCTTATCTCTCGGAAAGCAATGGCTCACGATGGGGATCATGCTCAAAAAGTTGGCGGCATCAGCTCGTCCCGGTGGTCGCCGCCGATTGAGGTCACGCTCGAGGGGCGCGAGTCATCGCTGGTGGACAGATGGTGGGCGTCGACGAAGAAAATGGAAGGTCCGTGTTCTCGCATCGCCGCGACGGAGGAGACGATCCGCACCCTGCTGCGTGAAGGGAAGCTGTCGGACCGCCGTGAGGTGCGATTGCCTACTAGCGACGAGACAGAGCCGCACCCGGAGGAGTCGGAGGCGTTCGTCTTCGTCGCTTACTTTGAAGCCGGGCTTCGCATCCCAGCCGCCATGATTGTTGGTGATGTCCTACGAACATTTGGGCTAGAGCTTGCGCAGCTGACTCCGAACGTGATAGCCCATCTTGCCGTCTACAACTGGGCTTTGCGTGCGGGCGTGTTTCCAACCGTTCGCGTTTTCCATGGCAAGAGGTCAAGCGCTTTCAATTTTGGCGTCAACCGTGTTGCGGTCGCCGTGCGGGAAGGTCTTCCCCTGCCAACTCGACTCGAGCGAAGTGGGAGCCAAACTGGATGAAACGGTGGTTTTACCACCGTGTGGCGAGCGGTAGTGGCCTCGAGTGCACGGGCCGACCGATGTCATTTAACACCACGCCCACGCCGATCCATGACGAGGACAAGCGGAGGGCGCGGAGGCTCGTGGGGATCACCGTCCGTCTCAACATGCGCGACCTCGCCGAGGAGTTTGTCATGTATGGGGTGGCCCCGCTTGCGGATGGTTGGCGTATCACCCACGGGGTCGTCGGTAGCGACAATGTCGCCTGTCGTATCCTCGCCGCCGAGACCTTGAACCCTCGTAAGTCTTGGTGGGGCCTCACCTTTTTATCGAGCCCGCCTTTTAACCGCCTCTTGTCGCTGTAGAGCTTCTCACGGGGGCGTGGGCGGCGGTGGCGTGTTCTTTGGACCGTATATGGCCAAGGAGCATAGCTCACAGAGGCGCAACCGCGGAGGCGGCTAGGCGGTAAATCATGTGTGCGAAGTCCGGAAGGTACCACTCGGCCCGAGCCAACCTCACCGCCGAGACGACGATGTCAAGGGAAAAGGACTGTCCACCCGCTGGAGGGCCCGGTCTCCCGCGGCCGTGGCTGGTTCGTCGGCTGCTGCTCCTGTCGGCCTGCTGGGGCCGATGGTGCGGCTGACGCCGACTCAGACTTCGCGAAGTACGCTGATTCAGAGCTAGAAGCGGGTGCGAAGACGAGGCGAGGGGTCCTTGGGCGGTGCCGAGGGCCAATGGTATAGTGCGGACCATTGAGAGACCATGTGAGAGGTGCTCCCATATTTGTGATGAGTAATTGACGCGTGTTCTGAAAGTTTGGCTTTGGTTTGGGTGGTCCGTGCCATGTCATTGCGCGGTGCAATCGGTTTCGATCGGACTTGGTCAGACTTGGTCGAGTGCTTAGGATGCTTAGTTTTTCGATTCGATAGGTTTTGGCTTTTTCATGCTTAAGATTTCTCTTAATGCTATTGTTGATTCTGTTATCTCGAGCGGTGCTATGTGATGTGTTTTCTTGTCTGTGATGGCTGCAGGACTTTGAGGCGGAGTCGTGGCGAGGCACAGGATGACCGGACTAGGCACGAGGCGGCCGATGTCGAGCAGCCGGGATGTCTTCAAGACGGCGAGGACTCGAGGTGGTTGCGAGGCTTGGACGACAAGAAACGAGGAATCTTCCGGAAGGTGCAGCAGGGGCGTTTTGGGAAAAGTGCAAGACTGCAAAAGCGGAAGCGGATTCGGTTCGAGTAAATGGATAAAGCATGGAAGTAGTTATCCCTAATGGGTAAAGTGTGTTTGTGAACCCATTAGTGGAGACTATAAAAGGAGAGGGAGAGGCATGAGGGCAAAGTGGGAGTTAGGCTTTCTTTTCTCCCCATGTGTTGTGTGAGTCTCTTTTGTGCTGTTAAGGGGCTTGTGAGAGAAGTTGAGGCTTTTGGGAGTTAGTTTTGCTTTGTGTCTCTCTTTTGTTTTCTGTTGAAGAGTGGTTGGGAGAGAGCAGGAGAGGTTGCTTTGTTTGTTGCTCTTGTCTCCTACGTGAGCTCTTGAGGTTTTGGCTTTGACTGTGTATATGCGTATGGGAAAGGAGATGTACTGAGATGGCTGTATCAATCACTCTATATAATCATGTATGTCTCCGTATGAATGATAGATGCCTTGTGTTTGAGATGATCTAAGTTACAGCCTCTTGATGTGGTTTTTGTTTGTGTCCTCTGTTCTTTCTTTCTTCTCCGGTTGATTGAAGTTTCTTGGTGAAATAGCTATATAATTTTTGCTCGAATTGGGGTTCTTCATTTTTTGCTAGACTATTCTCAAAGAGTAAAGATTTCTAGAGTATGTCTCTCTTCAAGGGTTTGATCGCCATCATCATTCCTCTGTTTTCTTGTTTCTAGGGTTTGATGATGTTTTTGATTTTCCTCCAAAAGGATGTGCCCTGATATGAGTTTCTGAGTCCTGAGGCTATTGCTTAGCTATTCACTCAGCTTCATAATCAAAGGATTGAAGATTGGCTGGCTATTTGGAAATTAGTGCTGTTCTCTGTAAGTTATTGGTTTTTCTCCCTGTTTTCATCCTTTTCTGTGGTAGTTACTGTTTGCATCCTTTTTAGTTCTTTGAAGCCCCTTTCAGTCCAATCTTTTGTTCTTTCTTGAAATGGGAATTGAGTTTCATTTTCAAATAGATTTCTCTCTCAGTTTTCTTGATTTAAGAAGGTCTCTGTCTGAATCTTTTATTCTCTGAACTCTCTTCCTTTGATCATTCGAGTTCTCTGTTTGGGAGTTTCGGTCAGGTTTTGCTTGGACAGAGTTTCGGACAGCAACTAGTATGTCTATCGCTGGTTTCATTTGTCTGTTTGGTTTTGCTGTTTCCATTTTTCTTGTGCAGCAGTTGCTATTTTCGGCAGTCTATTGTTCTTGAGCTGTTCGGCAGTAAGACTATGTGCAGTTTTGGTTTTCGGTCAGCCTTCTAGTGCAGTTCCGTCTCTCGGTATTCAGTCCTGTGCTGAAATTTTCGGCCAACAAGCAGCTGTTGTTTGCAGTTGGTTTCTTTGTGTTTGTTCCTTCCCTGTTTTTTGTTCAGCCTTTTTAGTCCTCGGTAAAACCTATTTACAGTAGCTGTTTTCAGAAATGAATAGAAACCGGTCAAGTGCAGTTCCTAAAAGCTTTGTTTTCAGTTTCTTTTGTCAGTATGGTTTTCAATTTCCAGTGAGCACTCAAATTTCTTGCTTCATAGCTTTTTAGCTAACGGAGAAGAAATTTCGTGTGAATACATGGGGAGGTATTTTTAAAAGGCACTATTCACTCCCCATCTGTTGCCATTTCGGTCCTACAACCATCAAGAGGGGGAAGCTTCCTCGCCGGCGGCGGTCATCGAGGCAGAATCGTCACCTGCGGTGGCTGCTAGGGCGGGGTCCGTACTTATGGCGGTTACCAAGGCAGAGTCCTCGCCCTGCTCTCCGATGACGAAGCGACCATGCGTGCGGTCGCCTCCCCGCCCAAAGAGAGAGTTTGCTGTGGCGACCAGGGTCAGGGGCTGTGGGATTTTGACTCTGACACGAAGGAGGCCCTATAGTTCCCCCTGAAGCCGTGGCGGCCGGTGTCAGGGGCTTGTTGGGGTCAGACTTGCACCTGCAGGCCCCCCTGTCCGGGAAGTCGGCTTCTTGGGCGCGGCACCCTACAATTCCTCCGAGGTCGAGCGACGCCCACGGTGAGCTCGCCACCGGTGCCGGAGGTAAGGCCGTCCACCTTCGCATGATCCTGCAATGCGTTCGCGTGGTTCTAATCACTACGTTTCTTCGTAGTGGCACGATCTTCGGGGGGCGGGGACGTCCCTTCGGGATCGAGACCGGGTACCTTCGGGACTGCCGTCGCGGAGGTCGTGCATCCTGGCCTAGCAGACTTCATCCCTCGGGCGGAGTTGTTGGGGTCGTGGCGGGGGGCTATGGACAGCGTGGACGCAAACCTGGACCAGTAGGCTCTGCTGGCTTGTGGGTCGGAGCTGCTGGGAGGCGCACTGGAGGCCTCGAAGATAAGGGTAAGTATCCTACCGTGGGTGATGCATGGCCATTTAGAATTTTGCTGACCACTGCACCGTGTAGACCCTTGCCCTCGGGCGGGCGTTGCAGGCGGCTCACACACATAAGCAGGGCACTAGCAGACCGGCTACACGCCGCCGAAGAGGCCCTTTGCGCGGCCGAGGAGGCGCACGTTGCCAAGGACGATCGCATCCAACGTTTGGAGACGGAGCGCGCGAATGCGATTTCATATGCCGAAGCACTCGCTCGCCGCCAAGTCCTTCGGCAATCACTCTTCCTTCATGACATCGCGGCTAGCCTTCGCCCTGCTTTATCACCGAGGCTACCGGCATGTCCACCAGCTAGCTGACCCCGAACTGGAGATGCCTACCGTAGACGGGGTGATGTCCGGCGCTGCGTGTTCCATTCGTCCGGCCGCCCGGGTCTTCCATGAGCAGATCTGGGAGTACATCAGGGAGGCCGCGGTGAAGCTAGAGCTACGACGGACCCTACACGGCAAAGGGAACTTCGGCCAATGGCTCGCGAAGTTCCTCGGCGCGGTGGAGATGGCGCCGCTACTGCGGGGCGTGGGGAAATCCACAGGTGTGATGCTGGTGTTCTGGTGTGTAGGCGTGCGCTCCCATGTATGCCCCCTTTCTTTTTGTTTGAATAAAGTGGAAGCTATCCCGGTGTTCTAACCGCACGTACCGCTACCCTCTGGGCAGCTGCTTAATAGGGACCGGCCGCTTGTCTCCGATCTTGTGACCCGACGACGCCTTCAGCATTGGCGATGGACCGAAGAGTCGTTGAATTTCTAGGCGGCCCGGGCTACCTCGGGCCAGGCTTCAGCGCGGCCATGTGTTAAGGAGGAGCAGGCCGAGTAGCGGCTCTGGGTCTCCGGGATGCTTGTGCGTTTGGTCCTTGCGGACCCCCTTGTAGACCTTCTTGGAAGAGTGTGAAGAGGGCCTTGATTAAAGTACGTGTCTCCATCACTTTTGACGATCGCACTTATGTTCGGTAGACTCGTAGGGCTTGTGCTTCGGAAACGCCAACACGCTAGGTAGACCCTGGCGCCTAGGCGAAGTAGACGCGTGCGCGCGTGATCCCCTACCCAGCGAGGAGGTGGTGGCGGGGCCGGCGCCTAGCCGAAGTAGGCGCACGAGCGCTCCATCCCCTACCCTTCGAGGGGGTGGCAGCGGAGCCGGCGCTGGCTGCAGTAGGCGTGCGCGCGCTCTGTCACCTACCCTTCGAGTTGGTGGCAACGGAGCTGGCGCCTGGTCGAGGTAGATGTGCGCTCCGTCCCCTACCCTTCGAGGTGGTGGCCGCGTCCACGCGTGTGCGGGGACGTCCGCGCCTCGTTTATACTCCGTAGAGTGCGTGGGATCATCGTTCATGTCTTATTTATACTCCGGAAAGTACGCGTAGGGACAACATCCACGCGTGCGCGGGAACATCCGCGTCTTGTTTATACTCCGTAGAGTGCGCAGGGACAACATCCGTGTCTAGTTTATACTGCGTAGAGTGCATGGGATCATCGTCCACATCTTATTTATACTCCATAGAGTACACGTAGGGGCAACATCCACGCGTGCGCGGAAACATCCGCGTTTTGTTTATACTCCGTAGTGTGCGTAGGGATCACATCCGCGTCTTGTTTATACTCTGTGGAGTGCGCGTAGGGGCGTCCCCATGTGTATTATTTATACTCTATAGAGTGCGTGGGAACAACATCCACGACGTATTTATACTCTGGAGAGTACGCGTAGGGACAACATCCACGCGTGCGCGGGGACAACATCCGCGCCTTTTTTCTTTATACTCCGGGGAGTACACGTAGGGACAACATCCACACGTGCGTGGGGACAACATCCGTGTCTTTTTTTCTTTATACTCCAGGGAGTACGCGTAGGGACAACATCCACGCGTGCGCGGGGACAACATCCGCATCTTTTTTATACTCCGCAGAGTGCGCACGTCCCGTGGGCTACCACGCGCCTTTGTTTATACTCACGGAGAGTGCGCGTTTACCGCGTGTCTTATTTATACTCCGCAGAGTGCGCGCATCCCGTGGGCTACCGCGCGCCTTTGTTTATACTCACAGAGAGTGGGTGCATTTACCGCGTGTCTTATTTATACTCCGCAGAGTGCGCGCGTCCCATGGGCTACCGCGTATTTTGTTTATACTCACGGAGAGTGCGCGCGTTTACCGCGTGTCTTATTTATACTCCGCAGAGTGCTCGCGTCCCGTGGGCTACCGTGCATCTTTGTTTATACTTACGGAGAGTGCGCGCGTTTACCGCGTGTTTTATTCATACTCCACAGAGTGCGCGTGTCCCATGGGCCACCGCGCGTCTTTGCGCAAAGTATGACAGGTTTCGCAAACGGTGGACTTTATTGATCTCCCATTTCCACGGGTGAGCGATTACAAAAGACAGGGTATTGACAATAGGTCGCTCGAGGATAGGGGGCAGGATTGACTGCTGTTGCTGAGGTTGCGAGGTGGAGCTCGCGGGGAGCCTCTGGTGCCGGTGTTACGAGGTGGAGTTCGCGGGGAGCCTCTGACGCCGGGGTGTCCCAAGCGAAAGGCCGGTGGGGCATTTTGGAACCACCAAGGGCCTTTACGCTGTCATGTCGACCTCAGGAATCCCGGTGAGCCTCGCGGCGTGGGCTTCGTGCCCCAAGCTTTATACGCTAGGCTATGTCCTGGTCGCCGCAGGTGGTGATGATACCTCGCGGGCCTAGAAGTTTCATGCATAAAAAGCCGTAATGTGGAACTGCCCCGAAGGAATTGAGGGTTGGTCGCCTTAATATGGCGTTGTAGGGGTACGGAATGTCGACGACGTCGAAGGTGATGTCCTCGCTCCTCACGTTGTCGTCCCGTCCGAGGGAGATCTGCAGGCATATCTGGCCAATGCCCCCAACGGCTAACCTCCGAAGCCCTGTAATGGGATTCCCGAGGGACCCAAGCTGCTTCGAGGGATTCCCATTTGGTCAAAGGCCGGTGCGAACAAGATGTTCGCGGAGCTTCCTTCATCGACTAGGACGCACTTGACGCCGCATCCCGCAATGGCAACCCGGATGACCAGGGGGTCTTGATGGGGGAACTCCACGCCCTTAGCATCCACGGGCGTGAAGGTAATGTCGTGCCGCGCCCATTTGGGCGTACTGCTACGGGTATCTTTGTTACGTGGTGCGACCTTTGACGTAGGCCTCTCTCGCCACGCCGAGGCAAACTGCAGCGAGGAGCCCCCGGCGATGACGTTTATGACCCGGCGCTGGGCTCCCTCTGGGCTTGGATCCGCAAAGGTCCCCCCTAGGGCGGTAACCCGATCTTGTATTCGCATGGGGCCCTCCGGGGGTTGCTAGATGTGGGCTACGACGGGCGGCCGCACCTCGTGGGCTTTATCCCTGATGACGCTTTGTCGGAGCGCCGTGGTGGTGGTGCATGTGTGCGTGTCGTGGCTACCTTGGCCATGCATCTCGCACCACAGACCATAGGACTGGTCGTCGAGCTCCACATGGGTCTTATTATCACGGCCCCGACCGCGCCCCCGCCTCCGGCCCCAACGACCCCGACCACGGCCGGCGGGGGCGTTATCTTCGGAGCCGCCCTCGATGTTGAAGATGTAGCGAGCTCTCTGGGACTTGTGTTGGCCCGAGGAGTCCCTGTGTTGGGCGTCCTTGTGCTTGGGGGCGCCCTTCGGCGGTTCTTGTTTGCGCTTGCCCTTCGGTGAGTCTCCACTTTTCGCCATGCTCCGCACCTGATTAGTGTTAGAGTCTTCGCCTTGGCGCCTTTGCGCGTCCTCCTCGGCCCTGGCATACTCCTCCATCTTGTCGAAGAGCTTCACGACCGTCTTGATCGGCTTGCGCGTGTTGTATTCGGCCAGCGTCACTGGGCGGAGGACCTGCACTGCTGCGTTGATGATGGTTGTTTCATTGACGTCCTTAACCTGGCAGCGGACCTTCGCAAAGCGTTTGAAGTACTCCCAGAGCTTTTTCGAGGGCTTTTGCTTAACCACGAAAAGTTGATCCGTGTCGACACGCTCAACGTAGTTCCCTTAGAAGTTGTTGTAAAGGCGGTTGCGGATCTGCTCCCACGCGTAGATGGAGTTCGGCTCTATGGTGAAAAACCAAGAAGCACCACTCCCTACAGCGCGAGGGGGAGCCCCTTCTCCTTGGTGGTGTCGTCTCTATCCGCAGCTTTGATGGCGGTCTCGTACACGCGCACGAACTCTCGAGGGTCCGTGTCACCCTTGTACGGCTCGATGGCACTGGGAACTTGAAACCCTCCTAGCCATGTCGATTGTTGTAAGCCTGCGAAGAGGGGGGATTCTGGGTCTACACATCTCAGCGGGACGCAGCTGGACGTAGGGGCCTCGCGGCTGTCCGCCCGCTCCGGCGTGGGCTCCGGCGCGATCACCGGTGATGTCTGTTGGCTCCCAGCCTCTTGTATGTCCCGCATAGCTCCACAGAGGTCCCCTAGCTCCCGCCGGAGCGTACCAATGGCCGTCAGCAAAGCGCTCTTCATCGTTACTGCGGTCGGGGCTATCGGCGCACCGGTTGGACCGTCGGAGCCGCTGCGACCACGGCTTGCACTCCTGGGTTGTCCGATGTGCCGGGGGCGGCGGGCTTTAGGGTCGGTGACGAGGTCGACGTGGCCACCAAAGCCGTTCGCCGCTCTCACGCTGGGGTGGGGTCGATCGTCGCGCCAGTGGTGGGGTCGATCGTCGCGCCGGTGGTGGGGTCGATCGTCGCACCATGAGCGTCGATGTTCATAGCCGCCATGCCCGCGCCGACGTCCGCGCTCGCGATTGCCGATGCCGAAGCCCTGGTAGCGACACGGGGTTCCGTCACACCTTTCTTCTTTTCCTTCGCCGCCGGTGATGAAGCTTTCCTTGGTGCCATCCTTCTTCAGATCTTGGAGCTTGCTCTTGCCGTTCCCCACGGACGGCACCACCTGTTGTGGTTACAGACCAAACAGAAAAGAGAGATGTCGTAGTGGAGAGTTAGGTGAACAATGCTTAGGGTTTCCCCATGGCCTGGACGGTACATATATATATCTCACCCTTACACTCTGGTGTCCCTCTCAGGGGTATTTATGTCATTGTACATGTCCCATTTTGAGCCTTGCAACCTCCTAATAGGCCGGCTGGACTTAGGTGGGGCCACCCTTACAACATTATCCATTAGTATAACGAAGAAACCCATTAACCACACACACATATTGGATTTTAGACTCACACATGACTTATACATACTTTTCAAAGCGTATAAACCCAAACCCACTATGAGCAAGCTTCCATCCACTTGGTCTCCTCAGCGTCTCCTTAATCTAAACCGCTCTCCAAATGCCCTCCAAGCATCGTGGTTTTGGCCCCTTCATTGTTTCTAGTTTTTTGGTTTTCCCACCAAATCACCCTCGTTTTGACCATGGACCTCACCTCTTTCCTGAACCTAGTCCATATTCATCTCCTCCTTTGCAAACAATTTTTATGCTTGCAACATGTAGGTTTACCAATGGTTCATGCATCGACAAGTCTCTCCGTGTTGGTTCCCCCCGACAGCGCCTTGCTTGTACCAACTACACCATTCGATGACCTGTTACTCGGACCTTCCCTTCAACATTCCTTATCTTCACCTATGTCTTGCTTGAGCCCAACCATTCCGCCCAACTTTCTTGATCATACCTCAACTCCCAAGCCTAGTTCTGATCTACGCCGTCGACCATGGCTACCCCTAAACACCGTGTACATCAAATAACAAGAAACTATTTTCATGCACAAGTTCTTCACAACTTGATCCACGTTAATCTAAGCATGATTGATACAACATGCATGCAAATATGACTTAGAACCACAAAACTCAAACCATGACTAATTTTCATAAAATCCCAAAACCCTCTCAGCTAAGAACAAGTCATGGCCTATCTAACCACCATTGGGTGGCCGGTCAGGCGGTCGGCCTAGTTTGGCTGCCATAATCATGCCAGTCAGACTGCGAGGGCAGAGCATCAAAATAACCCTCTCTAAAAATTTGGTATTTCGTTATCTAGTTTTAGCTCAGACCTCTATTTGAGGTAACACTTAGGGCAAAGACATCTCAAGACACTCTTATACATGTGTTTCGTGTCCAAGAGCCAAAAGCACGCAGAGCTGGTTTGACCGCTTGACCCAAGCCGTCAGATCGCCACTGGCAAACATGACCACGGGGCAACTGACCAGTCTGACCGACTCTGCATAGTGGTCAGACAACATCTACACAGTGGTCAAACCACCTAGTAGAAGATATTCACAAATGCAAATTTCAACTAGGCATAAATGTCCATTACTAATTATTCAGCATAAATAAACCATAGAACATTCGCAAACATGGTTCTTTAAAAGCAAATAAATTACTAACTCTTTTGTTCTTTGTGGATAAAGGTGAAAGTGAAAACTAGTTTGGACCAAATGTTGTACCCGCCTACTCCTCTGCATCGCGCTCTCTTGTACGGTACCCTTGTTCTTCCTTAGATCCGGGCCCCCCTTCTGTATAACCTCCGTAGCAGCGACTAGGAGAGGGTCCCACCCTATTGTATAGCTAGCTAGGTTTCTTTTATGCTTTTGATAGAGGAGGTACTTGCTCGCCTTTGCTAACTCGCCGTGGAGCTCCACATCTCATTGGTAATGGCTTTGTCTTTTACCGGCATGGGGATGCAAGGTACTCCGCTACAAATAAAACCTGTACTCATGTCCGAGCTTTGGATTTTGCCATGTGACTCAATGAGTGAGTAAGGAGTATCTGGCCCTGATTGGTCCTCAATTTTTTTTGGATGGGTCTATTCCCATTGGTACGGAATTTTTTTGGGGTGGTCAGTGGGTCAACCCGCCAATTCATGTATAAATAAAGTTACTATAATACATACTATCATCAACTGATAGATTTTGTATTGAAAAGACACTTTATTTAAAAGATAATTACTGTAGAAAAAACAAAAAATAGCCTTCAAAAACCGAAAAGAATAGACCCATAACTCCTAGAACCGGAAACATACATGGTCAAATGGCTGCCTAGCATGGCAGGACACGGTACGATAAGGTCTGGCAAGACACGTACCTGCAATTCGACCTAGGTCTATTGATTTTACTGTCAGCTACAAGTATTTTTACTACTAGTTACTGAGTCGTAAGTATTTTATTGTTATCTATAAGTAATTTTACTACTAATCACAAGTAATTTTACTGTCAAACTACCCTCGCGTTCAGAAAAGTATAATAACTCTAACATAATTAATTTTACTATTAATCATAAGTAATTTTACTATACTACTATAGGATAGGTACTATAAATATCGTATTAAGGTATTCCAAGCATAACACATCTGATCGAAGTGGACCGTCCAATTATGAAATCCTTGGAAAAAGAGGATGAATCGATTGCTACGCCAAAAGCGCAAGAAAGAACCAACAGATTGTCCCGGTGGATAAATAAGGAATACGGAAACAAAACAGCGATTTAGCAGAGAATGAAATTGCATTATAAGGTCGCAATTGAACAGACCGAGCAAGTTCAAATTGATGTAACATGAAACCTATTAGTGCAAAAGCCCCATGGATAAATATCGTTTGGCAGCCAGGTCTAACTGGAAGCGCCGATCGCCGACTGTGAAAGCAAGAAGCCAAAGAGCTTCGCGTTCTCACTCCCCTATTCCCTGTGTGAGCGCGTGCTTCCTTCCTCGCCCGAGCAACCATCTCTTTCCCCACCTTTCTCCATTTTCTTAAGCCTTTATACCCTCCGCCCCCCACAACTTCGCCCGATTTGTGTTCGCATGCGTCGCACCTCATCATCTCGGGTGAGCAAAAGGTAGGGTGCGCTCTTTACCACCGTCTTTTCTTCCTCATTCGCCCCCAATATTTTTCTCTCTCCAAAAGATTTCCTTCTTTTTTTCTATCTTTCCCCCAAAATTTTCTAATTCCTGCTTGAATCATTCTTCCACAGGACAACAAAGCTGCTGGATTGTGGTAGATAGCATCGCGAATACCCAATTAATTACACGCGAGATAGTTCCCTGTTGCAAGAACCATTTGATGCAAGATTCTTGCAAAAGAAACCCCCTTTCCTGCACATTTGAAGCTAAAGATCAAAGATAGTTTCCTTTCCCCAACAGAAATCCAGCATCCTGGTACGCTAGTGGAGTTGGTTCGATAGGTGGGTGTGGTCGGAGAGATGATTCAGCTGCTGTTCCTGGTGCTGTTCGCGGAGGGCGCGGTGGCGTTGCTGCTGATGGTGAAGATCGGGCTGCTGCGGGAGCTGGCCATGCACGCCGTCGACCAGGCGAAGGAGGGCAAGGGCCCGGCGGCGGTGAAGACGCTGGCGTGCACGCTCCTGGTCATCTTCATGTCCAGCGTTGCGAGCATCCTAAAGATCCAGAACCGCGGTCTCAAGCTCGGCACAGTCAGCCCCATGGACCAGGTCCTCTGGCGGACGCACCTCCTCGAGGCATCGCTCATCGGTACGGGTCACTCTCCTCCATCAACTCTGCTTTCTATAATAGCATACCATTGGTTTCTTCGTGGTAAATATGTTGTTGGCACTAGGCAATGGGGTTTTTGTGTGGGTGTGTGTGTGTGTGGGGGCGGTTAAACCATGTATTTAACTGTCAATTATTATGTTTTGGCAACTGAGATTCTAAGAGGTGAATCAAACTGTTGTTCTGAAAGAATGTTGTTGGGTATCTTTGTTTGTTAATAGCTAGCCTTCTTCGTTAAACTAGATTGTTATGCATCTGGATCTGGGGGTCAACATGTCAAGAATATATAATGGTGGTTTGGGCTTTTGATATGATTTGTTGCTTTTGGTAGCATTGTTCTTTTGACTATATGTTGTTCCACTGGTGGTCACCAGGTGAAGAACAGATAATAGTCTTGGGTTTTGATGTGATTTGCTATGTGATGTCTTGAACCAGTACTAGTTACTGTTCCTTCGTGCATCGCTGGGAAAAGGGTGACACTAGAAAGAAAATGATGTCTAGTTTGAGCAATCGATGTCTTCGAGGAATGACTTGATGTTATTAGAATTTGACTATGGTGGACAGTTTGGTAGGGATTATGGATGATGAACAACTTAGTTGATGGAAAAAAAACTTCCAAGGGCAAAAATGTTTTGGCTAACTACATCCTACATTATTCATGTCTTGTTTGGCTGGAAGGTGGCTGGGGAAATGGAGAGAAATTTGTTTAGCATACAGAAAGGTTAACATAGTGGTTAATAGGGCACACTATTTTTATAGGATGTTATTTGTTCCTTGAGAGGCATTCAATGGTTGTGATTGCATTGGTGGGGTGGGACTCTATATTTGGTTATAAAATTGTCTGATTTCATGGGGACATGAGTCTCAACTCTGAGAATCTATTAATTGAAGGATTTCTACACTTTGTGAGAAAATCAATTTGACCAGCTCATGCAACTTTGTGGTTTGTATATCACATATACCAGAGTATAAAAACAGTAGAGGGCCGTGTCATTTCTGTCAACAGAAAGTAAGATTAAGGTGCCTTGGCACTAAAATAGAAACTCACTGATTTGTTTCCAAATGCATATCACATTTCCTACCTTTGTCCATGGATGCATATCCAAACAGCAAAAAATTGCTACCTATGTTCTGCTTTACAGCTTATGCATCTTTTGGTTTTTTTTCATGGGTAATGGATCTTTTGGTTTGTTAAATTGTATCTAAAATAAACAAGACATTGTGATGTGTTATTTGACCACTAGTTCTTTGTGATCAACACCTAGACAGATTTTTTATTCATCTTTGAGCTCATCATGTCTACCTTCAATATTCTGATCAATTCGTTGGAAGATGACTTAATATTTTGTTATCCATTTCCATTCAGAAAATAGATCTAATTCAATATGCCACTATTTTCTTATTTCTCTGTTTTTTAATTTATCATAATACGACTTTTGAGCAACACTGTGCTAAAAATCTGAATGAAGCATCAAACCCTAAGTGCTCAGAACCCCATATAGTAAGAATGCAATATTAAGCATATTAAAGGTCTAACCATAACATGAGAACGTTAGCTTGAGTTTGTGTGTTTGACTATGGAATGGAAGGGACATAAGTCCGAAGATATGTGAGTTTACATTAGAAGGTAGACTGGTCAATTCTAATCTCTGGTAGGTCATAAACATAAATGAAAAATTATTGAGGTACCTTCATATACATTTATATATTGAGGACTGAACATCCTGAAGTTTAGTCCCTATAAATATTAAGTTGCATACCAGAGACATAGTTTCTGTCTTTTGCAGGGTTTTATATGCTGTACAAAACTAACGGTTCACTTTAGAATAAAACCTATGTTGATTGAACTTGCTTTCTTTCTTAGAGAATTTTAGAACATATCATCAGTTTTTGGCTTTTCAAAAGTCTTTAAGGTCCCAAATTAAGTTATGTGCAGCAATTGGAACTGATGGCATAGGTCATCAAATCTTTGTTTTCCCTTTGATGAGAAGCAGCTAGTGCCAAATCAAATTTCTTACAGCTTCATCAAAAGATGGTTTCAAGCAAACAACATGCAATTGGACAAATTGATCCCCCAAGTATGTCTTTAATGCTCCGTTTCGCATAATACCGGTGAGGCAGTGAGTATTTTAATTAGCCATAGTCGTTTCTCAGTAGCCGCACAAGACTTAAGCTCACTACTCCTTTTGTATGGTGTACGCTGACATGTGTCTGATGATGATCTTAAAATTTGCAAATAAGGAATTTTAGATAAGAAGCTAACTTCTCTTAAGAGTTAACTTATAGCACTTGTGTTAGAAAAAAAGGATATCAGTTGATATGTAAAATTAAGGTAGGTGCTATCGTACAAACATACATGATTGGGTCATTGAATTTCATATTTAAAGAGTAATACAGGAACTGGTGAGCTAAGGTTGTAGTGGTACATTTTGCAGTCACTGAACACATCCTCCATTATCTTGAGGTTTGAATTATAGAACCAAATCAAGATAATGTGTAGTTTTATATTCATTAGTGGCTAAATTGCAAAATTTAGAGTATGTCGAAGGGAGTCCTTTTTTTGGTGGGTAGAGACTTGATCCAGAATTCCAGATATCTTTGATTGTATCTGTATATTCCATGTTCTATTACAACTTTCTAGTTGTAATTTGTAGATGGTAATAGTATTCACTGAAGTGATCTTGAAAGAAGAATGGAAAAGGGAAGATAGTCAATAAAGCAGTACATAATCAAACTTGGTTCTCTTATTAAGTAACATAGTTTTTGGGCTTTGCTAGATTGTCCATTTTGCTTCAAATGAAAATTTATTACATTGGTATATCTGGTGGACATGTCACTTATCTGCATGCAACATTGAAAAATCATGTTGGAAACTGTGAGGTAACAAAGTTTTTTCGATCTTTAGTATCTTTATTTTGCTCTATGCTAGACAATTGCACTGTTCAATGAAACTGAAAAGTACCACCATTCCTGTAAACAATTTTTTTGTGGTACCATTCCATGTTTATCTCCTGAGGAAAGTAATCGGAAATGTGCAGTCAAGCACTTACCAATACTCTATGTAGAAGAGTTTAGAATGACCACTTGAAAATAATATTAATAGATTTTTCATCTGAAGCACTTTTGCAATTTGTCAACCATAAATCTTCTCTATAAATCTATAAGTCTTCCATGGATGCTCTATGTAGAAGAGTTTTTCTATAACGAATTGAACCGACAAGAGTATTGGTACGAACATATTAATAATATTCTTACGTTTGGAATGAATTAAATCTTTTGCAATTTTTACTAACATATTATCTATAAATTAATGGTCAAAGTTGCATCTTCTTCAAGATATGAAATGTAAAAAAAACTACACTTATTTTGTAACAGATGGAGTAGCTTATGATTGCTGCACTAAGGGCTTAACTCATTTAACACCTGTTTACGTGGTGCGCCACCAACAGTTGTCTACACAACATCTAAGTTGAACTTTGCTGGAACTGAGTAACTAGCTTAAAATTAATTGAAATTCACCTGGTCTTTGTAAACCATTCAAAATGCTGCCTTTAAATGTTCATTTCGTTATTTAAAGTAGAATTGTGAAATGTGTCCTGTTGAAGTACTTTACTCAAAATCATCCAGACTAGTTGAGACATGACTATGATTTCGAGTAACCCAGTCTAACTCGACGATACATCAGCTCATGTTAGTCAAATCCTGCTCTTTGCTGGGAAATCTCGGAACCAGCTGGTTCCTGTGAGTTTTCTGTTTTGTGGCTAACTGGCTTGCTTCAGTTTTGAGAACCAAATACGAATCACTTGAGCTGCATTTCTTTGCTGTTTATTTGAGGAATGTGCTTTGATGTCTCAAAATTTGTATATTTTACAATTTTCCAAACAATATTGAATACCTTTACTGTATCAATCCTGCCAAACTTTAAAAAATGGTTACTTGCATACTTAAATTGGAATGTAGAACATATTTGAGGCCAAGGTTGATATTGTTGTTCATTGAGGGTACTGGACAGTGGACACATTTGTAGATCATTTGACGTAGTTAGACTTGGCATGAAATTCTGTTTGTTCGATGGTTTACTGGTTGTTCCAGGGTACATACTTTTCCTTGCATTTGTCATCGATCAGTTACACCACTACCATCGGAAGCTGATTACGCTGAAGAAAACCGCCAACATGTCCAGAGAGGAGGTTGAGAAACTACAAATTGAGCTCCAAGGGAAGGACGAGAAATCATCCAAGGAAATCAAAAAGCTTCGTGGGGAATTAGTCAACATTTCTGAAAAGATGAAGAACCTAAAATCGGAATCTGAAGAGCACGAAAGGCGTAGATCGGAGGCCGAAGCCCATGTCAGTGCCCTACAGAAGCAGTGCGAGGGGCTCTTGCTGGAATATGACCGAATGCTGGAATACAACGAGGTATTACAAACTCAGCTTCTTTCTCTGAGAAGCTGGAACTGAAGATGTCTAACTTCTGCAATGGCCAAACTCTCACAAAGGGGCATTGAACTGCCATGCTTTTGTTCAGCTCATATGTTGGTAGCTCGTCGTGCCACATGTCTTCCGTTGCCCAAAGTTTTGTGCATCAATGTTAATCAGGCAACATGTCATAGTTCCTTTGTCCAAAGTTCTACGCATCATTGTTAATTCGTGGCGTCATCTTGCCCATGCCTACTCATGAGTTTGAAATGTAGATGTCTAGCTTGTATTTAGGTCTCTTTATTTTTTTATTTGGATTATGGTGGAGTACAAACTACGAAGTGTGTAAGTAGAAAATGGATATTGTGCTGTTATTTTTAGCTTCGGCTGGTGGCTTTTGGAGGCTGATAAAGAAGTGTTTTTTGTGGACAGTTGCGTATGGCTTTTTGCTGATTAAGTTGAATTACATATAAATACAATAATGGCAATCAAGAATTAGTTGAACCGACAATTTTTGGATTCCCGGGCAGGGAGCTGTCCACGCCATCCATGCTTTACCCAGACCAAGCCGTGCTTTTCTTCAAGGCTAATTAGCCGGGCTTACTTGAGTGATCCGGCCGGCCGTGCTACTTGAAAACTACAACAGCACGCGTAATATACGAAAGTACGAGTACGAATATATTGCATGCGTACAATATACGGAAGTGGGCATGTTGTGCATGCTTTGGAGCCAAAGCAACTTTCGACACTGTTTCGCATGTATTTATAAAAATAGTGGTATGCCGAACCTATTCATAAAAATATCGTTTTTGCTGTTCGGGGACCGGGCTGCAATGCTTGCGAGGTGACACGCGGCGTTGCCGCCGGCGGCAGGCAGATGGCAGGCTTGCCTGCCGTCTAGAGAGGGGGCGGCAGGTAATTAGGCTAGCTAATTAGTCATCTTAATTACCTGCCCTAATTTTTTTATTTAGTGATTGTTTGAATTTTTAAATATATAAAATGAGCTCAAAAATTACAAAAATTCATGTACAACCTCCCGACAGAACGTACCTTATAGTGTAATTTTTGGATAATTTTATCCATTGTGAATGTTGCTCAAAAATCATATAATTTTAATATTTTTATGAGTTTTTACATGTAGCAAACGAGCTTCAAAAATTACGAAAATTTATGTGAAACCTCTCAATACAATAATAGTTATTGTGTAATTTTTAAGAATTTTATGTAGTTCGAATTTGCCACGTTTATTCGGACTAACTTAATCATGAATTTAACGATCATCACGTATGTTTTGAAGTGACATGTGCCGCGCAATCGTCGTATATATTATTTGCTGCTATCCGGTTTGCACAATTGTCACCTCTCTATATGTGCCCCTCTTGCGCGCTCTCTCGTTTTGCACTAATGTCATTATTTGAGTGTCGTCCCCCCTCGCCCGCTCCCTCATTTCCACATTTGTCATTGTTATGATGTCGTCCCCTCACCCGAAGCGCTGCTAGTGATAATGGATCCTTTCGCTTGGGCATAAATATGCACCTCGCCAGTGCGTAGCTCATTAGTTCGAGAAGGCAGTGTCCCTGTCGCTCATCGCATAATGTCATTGTCGTGGTCATTGCTGAAAATTGGGAGTGCGTAACTCATTAGTTCGAAAAGCCAATGCGTAGCTCAAAATTGGCAGTGCTGATTTCTTCTCTGCAAAGACAGGTAATTTTTGATCATATGCTTTCGATATTATTCCCGTAATCGTAGTCAATTAGTGTTATTTAGTTAGTCATGATTAATATAGTTTGTATTACGAAGTAAGTATGTTGTAGTAATTTAGACATAGTTTGTTTTTGTATACATACGGTACCCATAATTTGTTAGTTCGGTGTAAGTAATGAGTTAGTGGTAAGGACGATGGTAATGAATGGCTTGTCATTTTTTCAGATGAGTAATCAAATTATCGGTAAGTAGTGAAGTATTCACGCACGCATGTAATCACTGACTTGTAGTATGTTGCTGTCATTATGAATATTCGCACTAATATTCCGTCTGTCTTATTTGTTGCAAGGTACTCTCAAAACTAATAGTGTGTGGCTAATTATTTAGAGAAGACAATGCATAAGTCATTGAGGACGCGGTAGTGTTGACCGTTCTCCCGACAGACATTATTCCCGTAGTCGTAGTCATAATTAATGTAGTTTATATTATAAAGTAATTATTAATGTTCGCACTAATATTTCCTCTATTCTATGTATTGGTTGGTATGACTCTACTGGAATTTCTGGAACACTCGTACGATGAGAAACATCGTTGCCTCTTTGGTTGGAGCATGTTTTCAGCCACACACGGCGATATTTGCAACACCGAATTCATCGGCCTCGCCGAGTCTTTGGTGGACACAGAGTTCGGGGCGATGCCTCGGTACAACTGAGGATCAGAGGTTCTGTGCCACATATCGGGGGTTATGTGATGGTTGCTAGCCGCCTGCTGGTAGCCCCAATGTAGCCATCTGCTACGTGCTCCTACAGCTGTGGAGTTGGGAGCACTTCCTTGTCGGCCGTCTGACGATCGTGATGCCAGTGCACCCGTTCAGCGAGTTCGCCGACCTGATAGACGGGCCCACTATGGGCATGCGGTGGACTGCTCTCTGCGGTGGGCGAAGAGCAAACCGTCGAGGTCCTACTTACTATGGCACAACGAGTTCGAGTCGTTGCACGACAGCGACGTCATATGGAGTCTCTGGACGATAGATTTCATGCATCGTGTATCGTCACACGGGCTGTCCCTGCATTGCTTGGAGGATGGGGAGCTATGGACGATGACACACCATTTGGTGTTCTCGTACATGGTGGAGACTTACACGCCACAGCGCGTGATGCGACAGTTGGATTTGCACCAGGACGTGCCCCCTCTGGATGGTAGGTTCCTACCGCGTGCCGTGCACCGGTGAGTCAAACTCCATCTGACTATTGTATACACTTTTTATGTCTTATTATGTAATGTCGATAATTCTGGAAATACAGGCAATCGAGGGCTGGTCGGCATGGTACGGAGTGGTGGACAATGTAGTAGCAGTGGATGACGGCATGGATGGAAAGGGCACACGTCGATGTCATCATAGAGCAGCGTCCATACGACGTTCAGACTGACCATTTCTCCACCAGATAACCCTAAGCACATCACACACGAGGAGCATCTGGAATGCTCCATCGATCCCCACAGCGCTTTGCAGCGGCATGACAGCGTAAGACAGTTCAAATATCTTATCGTTCCATTCAATAAATTCATACTTCTCGTTACTGAACCTATTTCCTATGTCACTTCAGTTGGATCAGGCGCAACGCATCGCAAGCGTGTCGGAGGCCGCCATCAGTAGTTCAGAGACGCCACCGGCCCTGCAGAAAACTATGAAGTTCATCCTAAATCAGTCTAGAAAAATAGTGCACAACCTGAACTGCGGCCGTTCCACGGATCACGGTGTGCACATGAGCTACCCAGTGGGGGCACCATTCTCACCCGCCAGGTCATCGTGGCCTAGTGATTCCGGCCGGCCATCGCAATCTACTGAGTCTGCATGGCGTCGTAGTATTAGTCGCCGATCATCCGTGCGACGTATCGACGAGGAGGTAACTTACGTACGAACCTACATTTTTTCCTATTACGCCTTGCGTTCCACTAACATCATGGCATTCTCTCACTACAGGCTCGTCATCAAGATGCATCCCTTTTGCCTTCCGCACCACCCGCACAGACTACTGCTCCCCATCATTCGTCTTTCGCTGCACATTTGAGAGGTATGAGATTCACATTGTACATCCGGAATATTTGTGGTGACTAATATCGTTTCATCTTGCAGCCTCCAATTCAACATAGGAGTGACGATGAGTCCACTGATGACGACATGGGCCTCCCAGATGCTTCTAGAGAGTAGTACACAACGCTAAGGTTTGCAGCGTACGCAGGGCAAAGCTCAGCATTCTTGGCATACCCAGGGTTTGGACACTTCGGTGGGCAGAACTCCTCGGCTTCGCTACCACGTCGAATAGTCACGGCGAGATCTCGTTCGCACCACAAGGGAGATTTCTAGAGTCCTTCATACATGATATTATTGTGGGCGGCTCGCAGTACAACATGTCTTAGCTGGACAACTTCGACCCTTACCGAACTTAGCCTGCTAGACCACCGCTGGCCACTGAGCAGATAGAACGGTCTCCATACCTTCTCGACCCGATATGCAACCTCCGGACTGACTGACATACCCAACGGAACATGCTCGTGCGCGACGGAAGACAAGGCCACGTACGGGCAGACAAGCGCTGCGAGAAGATAGCAGTGGCTCAAATGAGTGAGCCATATCACATCAGTGTGATGCATTTTTTGTACTACTGTAATTACTTTTAATTGTACAAATTCCTAATGTATAAAATTGTAAAAAATATGAAATATTCGTAAATTCATGATTAAGTTAATCCGAATAAATATGGTAAATTCGGACCACATAAAATTTCCATAAAATTACATAATAACTATTACTATATTGAGAGGCTTCACATAAAATTTTGTAATTTTTGGAGCTCGTTTGCTATATATAAAAACTCGTAAAATTATCAAAATTTTATGAATTTTTGAGCAACATTCGCAATGGATAAAATTATCCAAAAATTGCACTATGAGGTACGTTATGTCGGGAGGCTGTACATAAATTTTTGTAATTTCTACAGCTCATTTGATATATTTAAAAATTACAATAATTACAAAATAAAAAAATTAGGGTAGGTAATTAAGCTGGCTAATTTGCCAGCCTAATTACCTGCCGCCCCTTGCCTGCCGTTTGCTCCCCGGGCGGCAGGCTGCCTGCCATCTAGTGAGGGGACGGTGGGCGCCTGCCGCCGCCGCAGCGCCGCGTGGTCACCTCGCGGGCGTTGCCAATCGGCCTCCGGACGGCAGAAACGTCATTTTTGTCAATAGCTTAGTATATTGCTATTTTGTAAATACGGTGTGAAACAGTGCCAAAAATGGCTTTGGCTCCATGCGTTGCATGCGGACAATATACGGAATTGGGCATGTTGTGTGTGCGTTTGTTACGTGGGGAATAGCGTACAATCTTACAAATCATACATGGTGAACGTGTCACAACGGCATACATAACAGTACATGCATATATAACCCTACAAGGATTTGCACATCCGAAGGTACTACAACGGCAAAAATATATAGTGGTGAAAATGGATTCAGATTTGGTCGAATTATCCAGCTACCAAAACCGGATACTTAATATCTGGATCCGAGTAGAAAACAGATCCAAAATTGAATATTGAACTGGCGAAGTCCCGGATGTTGGATGTGAATCCAGTATGGTCTGACACGGATTTGGAGTCGGTTATTTGGATAAGATCCAGACTCAAAGTCGGATATCCGGATAATATCTGGATTTGGCAAATATAATAGCAGCAGCTAGCTAATACATATTTTTTTTGCATTTGATCTCCAAATTAGGCATATTATATATGTATTTCAATTATCTTGATGAGCCTGTTGTCATGCTAGACTCTAATTTGGCATTTCATGTTTTTCATTTTAGCACATCCCCCAATAAAGCTTTTTGCATTCCCTTTTTAGCCAAAGTTAATATGTTTATAACCGATTTATTTGTAATATATCTGGAATTAGTTAGGATTAGTGGAAAAATGATACCAATGATTCATGATTATGTGATAAGCTAGAGAAAAAGGGGTATTCATATTACTATAAAACCGATGTCAATTTGCTAACTTCATTATGCCATAGGATATGAAGCTGTCTTCAGAAGCTATATTATATAAATACATGAGATGAATTATTCATGTATTGTTGTCAACATTTAACACACAGTTACATGTTAAAGTCAACTATTTATTAATTTAAAATGTTAAAATAATTCGGTGTCATGTTTTAAACAGGAGAGGCCACAAATAATTATTGGAATCTAAAAAAATAGTCGAATCTAATCCAATTTTGAGTATAATTCGATCCAAATTCATATCTGACATTTGTCCGATCCGTATTCGTATTCGACATTTGTCCGATTTGTATTCTAATATGACAAAAAAATATAGATGCGAATATGGTTGCATTATCTGATCCATTTTCACCCCTAAGAAATGTCACGCGACTAGAGAGTCCGCTATCGCCTCGCATACCTGATTCATGTGTACAACACTTGTGTCCAGAGTGGCATCTACTCTGGAGGAGCCATGATCTGTGCCTACGTGAGCATTGGCAAATTCCATGTTGCCCCTTCTAGCATCAATTATGAAGTTATGCATCGCCATGGTAGCAGCATGATATGGGGGTGCCCGATTTTCACGACGTAGCATCAATTGCAATGATATGAATGTAAGGGCACGAGATTGCTCAAGAGGTTAAATTACACAATCTGAATTTATGGATTAAGAACTCACCCAAATTCGGCCAATGCTTTCTTTTTCTTTCTTTCTTTCTTTCTTTCTTTCTTTCCTTCTCTTTTTTTTTGGCTCAACTTCCTCTTTTCTTTTCTTTCAAAGGCCAAACTAGGTTTAATTGTTCTTTTGGTTTTGCATAGGTCACAAATAGGACCCTAGATGCAATATTCAACGACTAGTCTCAAATGATGAAAAGAATATCAAGATTTTTTTGGATTGGACACAAAGATTAGGGCAAATAAACACGAATGATGCACCTAAACAAAAATTCTAATGGATCAAAACCTAACAAAACTCACAAAATTAACAGATGCAAAAACTAGGGTTTGGTTAATTTTTTTGTTGCAATTTTCAGTTTAATGGACTATAGGCGAAAAATAAATCAATCTAAAAGTAAGGGTAAATAATCCTCACCGAGTAAACCGCGCTCGATACCGGATGATACGGGTCGCCCGATCTTCTCGACGTGGGATCCGGATACTCACGAACTCCCAATTCTCTCAAGTTGGTTTGCCCAACGAAAGAACAAGAGTTTTCTATTATCAAAGTGGTTTTTTACAATGGGGTCTACCCTTAATATATAGTCTCAACCCAAGTCCATTCAACACTAAATTTTCCATATGGTACTATTCATCCCGCAATCTTGTAGCGCCTCTGTTCACGGGTTGTCTTGTAGCGCCTTGTTCATGGGCCGTCTTGTAGTGGTACTGTTCACGGTGCACTATTCATGGGCTTGTGCTTCCTTGGATGATGACCACATATTCTTGATCTCCATCCATCGCTAACTCTTCAAACACGAGCACAAGTAAAATATTGTTTTAGGTAGTATACAATTCTCATTAAAATTAATACCATATTCATTAAGGAGCAGATTCACCTGAGATTGTAGTTTCTTGGCTCGTGCTCTTGTTATTGGTCCTGTTATTGATGTCTCATTATTATTAGCTTTGGCATTACTAGCGATGTCCTCATCATCCTCCCTTCTTGAAAAGGAGTCGACCTAGGCATTGTACAATCTTGTCCAAAGAAAGGTGATAGATCGCAATATTAAATGTAGAACTTACCCCATAGTCATCACCGGAAGCTCAATCTTGTATGCATTGTCATTGATCTTGGCAAGAACTTTAAAGGTCCATCACCACGGGCATCAATTTGGATCTACGCTCATGAAAGCGATCTTTTGAAGGTGTACCCACACTAAATCACACGGTTCAAAAGCATTTTCTTTCTAGATTTGTTAGCTTTGGAAGCATAAGCACGTACCTTCTTTTCAATTACCTCTTTGGTAGTGGCATGGAGTTTTTTCACAAAATCAGCACGTTTAGAAGCCTCCATATTTGCACGTTCTTGTAGTGGGAGAGGAAGTAAATCAAGGGCGTGATTGGTTTGAAGCCGTACACCACCTCGAATGGACTCAATTGAGTTGTAGAATGTACCGCCTGTTATATGCAAACTCCACATGCGGTAGACAATCTTCCCACTCTTTCAAGTTCTTCTTTATCATGGTGCGTAGCAACGTTGAAAGTGTGCGGTTCACCACCTCCGTTTGCCCATCTGTTTGTGGGTGACAAGTTGTTGAAAACAACAACTTTGTCCCAAGCTTGGCCCACAAAGTCTTCCAAAAGTAGCTCATGAACTTGACGTCGCGATCGAAACAATGGTTCTTGGTATTCCATGCAATCTCACAATTTCACGAAAAACAAATCGGCTACATCGACGCATCGTCGCTCTTATGACGAGGAATAAAATGTGCCATTTTAGAGAACCTATCCACAACAACAAAGATTGAATCCTTCCCTCTTGGTCCTAGGCGGTCCTAATACAAAATCCATGCTAATATCTTCCCAAGGAGCACTAGGAGCAGGAAGTGGAGTATACAAACCATGTGGATTGAGTTTTGACTTCGCCTTATGGCATGTGATGCATCTTTGAACAAACCTCTCGACGTCTCGCCTCATCTTTGGCCAATAGAAGTTATCACCAACATCATGTAAGTCTTCTCCTCCCAAAATGCCCCATCAATCCTCCCGCATGAGATTCCTCGCAACAATAACAAGCATACAGAGGAATCCGAACACATAGCTTATTCATGCGAAAGAAAACCATCATGAATATGAAACTTATCCCACCCTTTCCCATCTTTGCAATTAGAATATGGAGCTGCAAATTCATGATCGGAAGCATATAAATCTTTCAAACTTTCCAACCACAGTACCTTTACTTCCAAGCGAGTCAAAAGCACATGTTTTCTAGACAAAGCATCACTACCACATTCTCTTTGCCTTTCTTATATTTGATAATGTATGGAAAAGTCTCAATGAATTCTACCCACTTAGCATGTCTACGATTCAATTTCGCTTGGCCCTTTAAATATTTCAAAGATTCATGATCGAATGTATTATGAATTCCTTAGGCCAAAGATAATGTTGCCAAGTTTCCAACACACGCACAAGAGCATATAGTTCTTTATCATATACTGAGGATAATTCAATTGTGCACCATGAAGTTTCTCTTTGAAATATGCAAGGTTTTCTTTCTTGCATCAAAACACCACCAATACCTATTCCACTAGCATCACATTCAATCTCAAAAGTTTTTGTGAAATCGGGTAAAGCAAGCAATGGTGCCTCGGTCAAACATTTCTTCAATTCGGTGAAAGCTTTGTCTTGTTTTCTCCCACTCAAAAATCACTCCCTTTTAGTTAATTCATTTAATGGGGCAACAATGGTGCTAAAATCTTTCACAAATCGCCGATAGAAACTAGCAAGCCCATGGAAGCTACGAATTTGACTAACATTCACGAATTGGCCAATTTCTAATAGCTTCAATTTTAGATTCATCCACTTCAATGCCATGAGCTGAAACAACATAGCCTAGAAACACAACCTTCTTGGTGCAAAAGTACACTTCTCAAGATTGGCATACAAGCATTCTTTCCTAAGCACTTCTAGCACTTGTTTCATGTGTTCAACATGATCTTCAAACAATGACTATATATCGAATATCATCAAAGTAAACTACCACAAATTTACCAATGAAGTGTCTCAAAACATGGTTCATTAAGCGCATGAAAGTACTAGGAGCATTGGACAATCCAAAAGACATCACTAACCATTCATACAAGCCAAATTTCGTTTTAAAAGCGGTTTCCATTCATCACCATGTTTCATTCTTATTTGATGGTAGCCACTTCAAGTCGATCTTAGAAAAATAGTAGAACCACTTAACTCATCAAGCATATCATCTAACCTAGGAATAGGATGACGATAGCGAACAGTTATGTTGTTAATAGCTCTGATCTATGCACATTCTCCAAGTACCATCTTTCTTAGGAACAAGAATAAGCTGGAGCGGCACAAGGACTAAGGCTCTCGCGTACGTACCCTTTGTCCAAAAGTGCTTGCACTTGGCGTTGAATCTCCTTTGTTTCTTCCGGATTTGTGCGATGATGCGGTCGATTGGGAAGAGGTGCTCCGGGACTAAGTCAATTTGATGCTCAATACCTCGAATAGGTGGTAGTCCGGTGGTATGTCCTCCGGAAACACGTCGTCATAAACCCGCAAAACTTGAGAAACAGACACTAGGAAGAGATGTTAAATCATTAGTAGAAAGCAATGCATCCTTGTACAAGCAACACAAAGTGCATCAAAGCGGGATCATCTTTCATCTCTCTTAGATCGGTTGGTGGCTATCATGACTAAATTTTCTCTCCCTCACTCTTGCTTTTACCTCTCGGGTTTGGTTTGTGGTTCTTGCTCACCTTTTGTGGAATCACACTCTTTGGTTCTTTCCTTTCTCACTCTCAACTTGCACTTCAATCTTACGCACATTATCATTTACAATTTGAGAAGGAGTCAACAGTAGCAGACACCACTTGTTTTTGTTCCACCAAAACTTGTATTGGTTAGTTCTTCCATCATGAATCACAAGACGATCATATTGCCATGGCCTTCCTAGCAGCAAGTGACATACGTCCATAGGCACCACATCACACTCCACCGTATCACGATAAGTGCCAATTTCAAATTCAACATCCACGGTGTATCCCACACTCAATGAACCTTTCTCATGCAACCACTTTGGATCGATACGGATGTGGGTGTTTCTTGTACTTCAATCCAAGTTTATTGCAAAGCTCCTTGCTAGCCAAATTACGACAACTCCACCATCAATGATTACCTTGCAAAATTTGCCATCTTTGCTAACTTGAGCTCTTGTATGGAATAAATTGCAGTATTGTTCTTGGGAAGGCTTTGGTTGCACACTCAACACCGTCGAGCACACACAAGTATAGGACCAACTCCGGTTCACAATACTCTATGTCTTGCTCCTCCTCATGTGCATCATCATATGTCCCTAAATCAGCATGGTGATCATTCTCTTCTTCACTTGCAGAATCATATTCTCCATTATCTAATATCAACATTGCTTTGTTATTTGGGCAATCCTTTTGCATATGACCACGACCAAGGCATTTGAAGCATTGTATACCGCTACTCTTGTTGTAGAACCCACGGAAGAGGGAACACTAGCTGCTGGATTTGATGGCTTCCTTGCACTTGGGTGGCTTCTTCCTTCTTGCTAGATGATGAGCGAAAGCTTGAACCACCACTTTGAGCTGTTCGTTGGCTTACTTGTGATTTGGAACCATATCTTCCTCCGCTGGTCGGTGCACGTGCAGCAAAGGGCGTTGATCTTGCAAACTTAGCATCCTCTTGCAATTGTCGCTCGCCTTTGTAGCTTGATGCACTAACTCATAAAGATTGGTATAAGGCTGAAAATTGACAATTCTTTTGACTTGATGGTTCAAACACGAGAAGCGTGCCATGGTTTGCTCTTCTTGTTCTTGAACCTTGGCTCGAATCATGGCTAGCTCCATCTCCTTGTAGTACTCCTCCACGAATGTGCTCCTGCTTCATATTCTGCAATTTATCAAATAGATCACGTTTGTAATGACGAGGAACAAACGGGCTCTCATTTCCGCTTCATCTCTTGCCATGTTGCAACAGGGTTTCTCCATTCTCAACTCTTTGAGTAATGACTTGTTCCCACCAATCCAAAGCATAACCTTCAAACTCAAGTGATGCCAAGCGTATCTTTCTCTCATCCGTATAGTGATGCATACGGAATATTTTATCAACCTTCAATTCCCAAGTGAGATACTCCTCGGGATCTATTCCACCGCAAACTTGGGCATGGAAAACTTGAGCGCCCAATCCATCATCTTCATTGCGTGGGCGACGATAATGGTCATTGTAATGCAAAGCAAAATCACCATCCACTTCCATCGCATGTGCGGCACCACCACGCCCACCACGGCCTCCACCTAGACCACGACCACGCCTCCATGGGCTCCTCCTCGTCCTCCTAGCTGTGGTGGGCGCACCACGTTAGCGCCACTCGGTGTTGCGGTGCGGAGGTGCATGTGCAGCAGCTTCTCCTCCTTGAACACTTGCTTCATCGCCGCCATTGCGAGCTTGTATAAGCCTAGTGAGGGTCCCAATGTCCTCCCGCAATTGGCGCACATTTTCATCGACTTGTATCTCCATATTTTGCATATCCTTGCAATTTGATCGACAAAAGAATCATGCTTCTCGTGGAGTTGATTGAGCCCTTGGTGTAGCTCACGTTGAAAGTGTTCATGAGTGCCCCAAATTGATATTGCTTGACGAATGCACGAGTTTCATTTGTCCCACCACTCTCATCATGGTGTTCTTCTCCACGACATGGTTAGTTATGCAAGAAACAAATAGCGTGTATATAATAATGCTTTGTGGAAATCACTCAATCTCACTATGTCCTCTCTCCAAGTAAAGTTCTTACCCTTCCAAGTGAATTAAGGCCAATAAAACTTACACCGGTAGAAGTGACAACGAGACAGTGATGATCAAGCGAAATTAAGAGTGTTCACTACTTGCACAACAACGGTTATATGGTGGAGCTTGGCATGAGTGTATATCCTAGCAATCTGAAATTCTTGATGTTGTAAAGTTAAGTAATAATCCAAGCTAGAATACTTTGCCTAAGTCTTGATCCAAAAGATTTAAGTGAAGTATATGAACGCACACGCAAAGATTAATGTGACTCGATGCAAACAAAGGAATGAGCTAGGCAATCGAAATTAAAGAATAGATAGCTCGTTTCGCACCAAGTACTAGGAGAGACGCTAGCCAATTGCAATGATATGAATGTAAGGGCACGAGATTGCTCAAGAGGTTAAATTACACAATCTGAATTTATGGATTAAGAACTCACCCAAATTCGCCAATGCTTTCTTTTTCTTTCTTTCTTTCTTTCTTTCTTTCTTTCCTTCTCTTTTTTTTTGGCTCAACTTCCTCTTTTCTTTTCTTTCAAAGGCCAAACTAGGTTTAATTGTTCTTTTGGTTTTGCATAGGTCACAAATATTCACAAGGTGTGAAGTACTCAAGAGCGACCCTAGATGCAATATTCAACGACTAGTCTCAAATGATGAAAAGAATATCGACAAGATTTTTTTTGGATTGGACACAAAGATTAGGCTACGCAAATAAACACGAATGATCAGCACCTAAACAAAAATTCTAATGGATCAAAACCTAACAAAACTCACAAAATTAACAGATGCAAAAACTAGGGTTTGGTTAATTTTTTGTTGTTGCAATTTTCAGTTTAATGGACTATAGGCGAAAAATAAATCAATCTAAAAGTAAGGGTAAATAATCCTCACCGAGTAAACCGCGCTCGATACCGGATGATACGGGTCGCCCGATCTTCTCGACGTAGGATCCGGATACTCACGTGGATTTGATGAACCGTAGTGATCCCGTTGCCAATGCAAGAGTTAGCACTCTATAATTCGCCCAACCTCACGTCTTTGAACTTCACGACCACCGATGAAGTTCTATTGCGCTCCCAATTCCCAGCGGAAAAGGTTGAACAATCTTAATTTCAATGAACTCCCAATTCTCTCAAGCTGGTTTGCCCAACGAAAGAACAAGAGTTTTTCTATTATCAAAGTGGTTTTTTTTTACAATGGGGGTCTACCCCTTAATATATAGTCTCAACCCAAGTCCATTCAACACTAAATTTTCCATATGGTACTATTCATCCGCAAATCTTGTGGCGCTCTTGTTCACGGGTGTCTTGTAGCGCCTTGTTCATGGGCCGTCTTGTAGTGGTACTGTTCACGGTGCACTATTCATGGGCTTGTGCTTCCTTGGATGTGACCACATATTCTTGATCTCCATCCATCGCTAACTCTTCAAACACGAGCACAAGTAAAACATTGTTTTTAGGTAGTATACAATTCTCATTAAAATTAATACCATATTCATTAAGGAGCAGATTCACCTGAGATTGTAGTTTCTTGGCTCGTGCTCTTGTTATTGGTCCTGTTATTGATGTCTCATTATTATTAGCTTTGGCATTACTAGCGATGTCCTCATCACGACTTGTTGGTTCACGAGGAACAATAAGAACACTGGTAACCGGTAATTTGGTGAAATTCTAACTAGTCGGCTTCCAAACTCTTACTACAGTGCACAACACAAACCAAAGAGCAAAAAATTGTTTTGCCTCAATATTAACATTCGAATGCTACAAGGGATAGTGGGCAAGGCTTTATACCCTCATGCAAGCCTAGCCGGACTCAAAGAAGGAAAACAAATCAAATCCGATTCTAATTCTATCTTCCTAATTTAAATAACTCTTGCCTAACTTAAACCAAAAGTAATAAGAAGTGACTGGCTAGTTGCCTTGGTTTGTGCGCCCATGAGGTGGGCCCCACGTGGTGGCTGGCCCATAAGGGTGGCGCACAACTCCCTTGATAACAGTCCAACTTCCCTTGCGGCCCAAGTATCCATTTTAGCCCGTTGGCATCGCCATCACCTTAAAACTAAACCAAAACGAATACTAAAGCCGAAAACATACTTAATATGTCTTATTACAGATACAAGCTAGCCCATGACATATGGAACTTAGCCAAAAATTCAAACGAACTCAGAATTGAATATTGGGCACAATTGAGCTTCCGAAGCATAGTCTTCTCAATATTTAATTCATAACTTGGAAGCTTGATTCTAGTAACTTAGTGGCTTTTCCCACTGATATAAGTGAAATATCAACATCCCCTCCTTTTAGACCATCTCTTGGTACATCGGCCTCTTTCACCTCCCGCTTGGTTGCACCAAGTTCTTGCTCACCTAATAACCTACGAATACACAAAGTGGAAGCGTTAGGTAACAAGCTGTTCTTAGCAATGAAAGCAAAGAAACTTAGGATCAAAGTCACCTGTTTAGTGAGTTCGCTTGCTCTAGCTCGAGTGATTGGTCTCTTGTATAATTGTTGCAAAACTTCAGCTTTAGGACCAACACTAGTCTTGTCATTATCATAGTTATTTGAATCGATGATGGAGGTGATGATGATGTAGATGAAACTTGCTTGATAGTGATGTCTTCATCATAACAATTATCTTCCGCTACGTGGTATGTCGAAGCTAGAGATGCGTTCCAGGGTGCGCCATTTGTTCTTCCATACAACGAAGGCTCGCTCAATGACGTTGCGCAGGGAGGAATGCAAATAATTAAACAACTCGTTGCACCCCCAGGTTGACCTCCACGAGCGAAGTCGGCTATGTGGTACCGATTATTCGGAATGGCGCAAGGTACCCTATCCTATTAGGATAATGAGTTGACCAAGTAGTACTTTCCCACATTACAAATTAGCAACCAAGTCTATTATATGGACGTATGTAAAAGACGTATTTTTGAATTGTAATAAGGATAGTGCAAGTAGTACCTGGGGAGGATGCAGAAACACGTGGCCATAATCGGCAAGTGTGTTAAGCAGGATGCGCATGTCGTGGGATGAACCGCCCATCATGTAACCACAAACGTGAACCGCATGTCAAAGTCGCATACGACCATTACGTTCTAGCTAGTGTACCTATGCCGGTTAGTGTGCATGACACACCTCGCAGCAGGGACTACGACTAGGATGTGGGTATTGTCGATGGCATTGTGGCCCCTAAGAAGTGAGAATAAAACCTGGGTTCCCTCAATCTATCTGCATTACAGTAAAACTTGGATCCACTGGCTTCACATAGTCTTTCGCCATGTCGTACACGTAGTCTAGCACAAGTTGAAATTTGGTGCTCACTATAGATCCTGAGTGTGCAAACTGGTTGCACACTGGGTGTTGGACTGTGGCACCCCCATAGTCCGCAGGAACATCCCAAGTGCTTCCCTGGAGAGTACATCTGCCGATGATTGCAACCCGTAATGTGTGACGAGGGTGTCATGCAGCATATGGAAACTGTTCGGATCCATCCTGAACATGTCATGGCACATCTCTTTCTCGATGTATGTATATGGACAATGTTGAAGTTTGGTGTGCAAGTGGGCCCACTACTGGTCATGTTGGACCCATTGACAAGAACAAACCCATATGCCACACACATTAGAAGAAATTTGCATGATCAAAAGGAGTTCAAGAGGTGTACAACTACTCTTTTTTGTTTTATTTTGAACGTTTTCTTGAGGAAGTTGGTTTTCTTGAGAGTAATGGTTTTCATGAGAAGAACTAGGTGTGATCATTCAGTCAGTTTGGCTGATTATGGGAATTTTTTAGGCTGCATTATTTATTTTGGCTTCATAGATTTCAAAACCAAACTAACTAAACTGAAAATAGAAACCGAGCCTAATTGACCGAATAGTTTTTAAGTTGATTCGGTTAATTTACTCGGCTCTACTAATACTGTACACAGTAATATAGTGTGCAATATAATAAAAGCAATATCAATATTGTAGCATAAAATATGATGCAATATGTGACTTCAACTGCTCAACGTTGCTTAATAGATAGATACACACACATGACAATATAGCACTTAATACTGAAGTTCATAGAAGTCTCATGTACCATAGAAAACATGTTTCCAAATGATATAAAGCAACACATTTTATTCTAGCGTATCTACTACTTTATGTGAAGCAAGATCTTTTAATGCTTCAAAATTTGGCAACTTCCAACCAAATGTTTGCTGATGCTCCCCACGAAAATTGCAGAGTAACAATCAAGCAAGGTGTCATGCACATAAAAGGAGAAAGACCAGAATATAAGACAAAACTATATATCTTACATCTTGTTTACTGTCCCAAATTGCTATTCAAGGTATTGAAAATGAAAGACCTATATGCCCAGCAGAAGATGATTTCTGCGAGCTTGCTAATTCTGAAAGTGAGCAATATCTAGCAAGTTAGACATAAAGCAGCAACTATGTGAGGCAAATAAAAAAATTTATTTGAAATGATACATACTTCAAATTTGTCTAGCTCTTCCAGATTTTTCCTCCACATTGATAGGTGCTAGAGAAGCTTTCACCAATCTTGCACACATCTTAAGGCTTGCACAATTTGCGGAGTTAATGAACTCCTAAATGAATCAAGCACATGCTCTCTAGTGCTGAAGGTTGATTTAGAGGCAACTGTAGATATTGAAATTGCTAGAATATCCCTAGCAATGTGTGGAAGAATTGGAAATCTAGGAGCATTTGAGCTTCCACCACACCAAGATATCAAATTTCTTGTTTGCTGGTTCTAGATCTTCAGTTAAGTACTTATCAATCTTAGACTTGTTGTTTCCACCATAAGCATCACATTTCATTTTCTTGAACTGTGACTCTAGACACACATCATCATTTTCAACAAAAGTTTGTACAAAACTAGAGGCTTTTCCCTTTCCATTAGTATCCACAACCTGAGTCTGTTCTAATTTCTTGTACCCATGAAACAAGGAATAAAGTGCTTCTTTCACTAATTTCTTTAATTTCTGACCAATTACCAGGCCATATGCTTCATCAAGAGCAAAATCAGTGTACCCAAACTTACGCCAAGGATCAAGAACAACAGGTATGAACAGAAGCATATTAATTTTCTCTCAATTTCCCCAATATTTATCAAACTTCTCTTTCATTCTTCCAGCCATGGAGCTTATTTCCATGTCATTTGACCTCGTCCAACACTTTAACAAGCGATTTACTTTAGCGATCTCACTAAACAAAATATTAGAGGTGACATATAGAGATATAGAAACACACAAGGTGAGCTCATAGAAATGACCAAAGAAGCTAACTAGGCGACGAGCATTTGCTCAGTCCACATCATTAGGAATACCATCAGCTTTCTTACTATCAAGTTCAATTCTATAGTGGGGATCAAGTTCGTCATACCTTTCAAATGCTTTCTGAGATGTCTATGCTGCCTCTAGCATTGAATAAGTAGAATTCCATCTTGTGCTAACATGAAGAGACAACAAAGCTTTGCTCTGTATTTTTTTCCAACTCAATGCACTTCTTGAACCTGTCAAATCTAGATGGAGATTGCCAAATGAATTCAACAACCCCACGGATGCGTGCGACTGATTTACCTACCTCGTGCAAGTCATCTTTTGAGACCAAATTAATGATATGAGCAACACACCTCTTGTGAAAAAATTTACTTTGTAAAATACTGCCTCCCCATTTATTGAAAACTTTCTTTAAATAAGCTACAACAGTGCCATTTGAACTTGCATTACCAACTTTGATGGTTAAAACTTTATCAATGCTCCATTCGTTCAAGCAATGTTCCACTTCATTACCAATAGCCTCACCCTTGTGATTGAGAGTGCAAAAATTCATAATTCTTTATGCAAGTTCTAATCATTGTCAATAAAATATGCAGTTAAACACATGTAATTTTGATTTCTCAATGATGTCCATGTATCAGTGGTTAAGCAGACCCTTTTCATGATTCCTTTAGAAATTGTTCTAGTTTCACTTTTTTTCACGTAGAGCTCAAAGCTATCCCTTCTGACAGTAAATCTTGAGGGTACAATAAACCTTGGACAAGCAGTAGACGTAAATTGTTTGAAACCCTCACCCTATACAATCTTAAAATACAGCTCATCCATTATTACCATGCGAGCAAGAGATTTTCTTATAGCCTCCTGGTCAAATTTCCAAGTATATAGCGTTCCCATTCCAGAACCCTCAACATTTGTTTTAAAACTTAACTTTGTTTTTTATCATCACCCTTGTAAGGACTTTTCTTACAAGTGTCAAGATGAGCTATCATGAAAGAACCTTTCTTACAAGTGTCAAGATGAGCTATCATGGAAGAGGTTCCATTTCTTTTAGGATCACAGAAGAACTCAGCTGGACAAAATGCACACCTAGCCTTTTGATCTCCATTGTCATCTATAAATTTCTCAAAGAATTGCCATGCAACTATAACCTTGGTCTCATTGGTTTCATGCTCCTCTTTCTAGAAGTATCTATACCTTGCTCTGAATCTCTGGTAGTTGTTTCAGTTGTAGTAACAGTACTAGCAACTGTAGTTTCAGTAGATTGTGTTGTTGTGTTAGTAGCTTCATTTTCAGTAGAGGTAGGTGTGCCCACATGTTGAGACATTTGAAAACATACATAGATTTTGTTTACGAGCATATAGATTGATCTTGCACTGATGTAGCAATAACTATTTCTCATTGCCAGTGTAAACTTCTGAGAGCAAATGAAAAGATATTCTTAAATAAAATGGGGTTTTAGAGAAAAAAGATGAACTATCTTAGGATCACAAGAAAATAACAGAGAGAAACATACCTCTAATAGCAAACACCAACTAGTAGTAAATACGATCCTTGAAGAATACTAAGCGACCTCGGGAACTTTGGAAGCAACAAAAGATCGATCTGCAACATTGTTGTGAAAATAAATAATAGATCAATTGGAAAAGTTCCAAACATCATATAAGAAATGAAATGCCAATCTTGCTGTAAACATGTGACTCAAGGGAGACTAGCCAAGAGCTTGAGAAGATGCCGGGATAGTTTTTCATCTCATCAGCCGACAGTTGGCCCTCGCGGCATACGTGTCAAGAACAACAGCCCACAATCAATCGCAACATGAGTTGTGACAATGATATGCAAACAATTAGGGTTTTGCAGGTGGATTATATATGCAATACTACAAAGGCTACGATCATTGGATTTCAGATCAAACGATTGAGCCATATATGGGAGGTGTGGAAGTTACGGCCTCGATATGGGGCGTGGAATCAGATATTTTATTGCACTCAAAATCATAGGCATCGGCTATTTGGTCGGCTTGGTCTGCAAAACTGGAAGCCGACCGAACACCAACAAACTGTATTGCTAGCTAGCATAAATAAACCGAAGCGAATTTTCTTACTGACCTGACCGACCAAGTTAGCTAAATTCGATTTGTATGGTTCGGTTTTTCGGTTCTTTAAACTTTCTTCTCACCCCTAAGAACAGAAAAGTACATCTAATGAGATTACACGTGGCCTTTTCCTATTGCACAAAAGAAAATGGGTTCCTCTCCTATTGGCCGTTAATTTGGAGTGGAGAAATATGAGCTTGTTTATTAGCCGAGGCATAGAGATAAGGCAAAGAAATAGCATACTAGAGGAGAGAGTATGCTTAGAGAGGATTTTAGAAACAAACTCTCTAATAGCCTGTTACGAAAGCTTGATACTATATTGCTAAAAAAGACTTTGTCACTAGACGGCCCACAGTGAATTAATTAGTAACAAGCTCCGACATGAATGATGCGGTAGGGACAGAGATGGGCCTACAAAATTAGTGACAAGTTCCCCGATGCATTATCTAGTCATTATTTTTTTTAGTTTTGTTAGACCATGTGGTTAAGTTTAGGTTATTTTTGGTGATGAATAATTGACAACGGTTAATTTATGATGATGAATATTTGATAATATTGTTTATCGAAGTTATGCGAGGTGTGTTGGCAGGTGTGTGTGTGTATGGACTGATATTGGTCAAGTTTGGATGCACTTGTACCGGAAGAATATTCTTTGGTCTTTGCATGTGTAGGTTGAGCATGGAGGCGATCATGGTCGGTGACAAGGTGGACTGGGACTAGGATGGGAAGATCCGAGGTTCAGACGGTCAAGGAGGTCACGAGATGATCGGGCTCATGCTTGGGGTGCATGGAGATCAGAGATGGATGATACGTGTTGGAGCTACGGAGGTGCGGTCCGGAGGCTACGACACGTGGTGGATGATGCGCGAAGAAGCTACAGGAGGTGCGGTCCTGGAGGCTTCGACACGTGACGCGTTAAAAAGTCGGGAGTGTGAAAAACCCGTGTTAGGAAGGGTTTCGGGTCCCATGGAAATTAGTGGGCCAAAAGTCTAGTTGAGGTAAAAAGGCCCATGTCTAATTGGATGAGTTGGATTAGGATTTTGAGTAGAGATTGAATAGGTATTGTAGGAGGCTGCATATATATAGCCGCCGGTCGTGAGGTGTGCTGTAGAAAAAACCTAGTGCGTTAGCCGTGATCGGGCGGAACAAGAAAATACAGAGCGGCAGCTGACACGTTGTGAGGAGTTGATGGATAATTGATGTGAGGTTGGTCAAGACGTGTGGTTTAGCATGGAGAAAAACAGTTTGCGGCTGAGGTGCGGTCCTGGAGGCTTCGACACGTGACGCGTTAAAAAGTCGGGAGTGTGAAAAACCCGTGTTAGGAAGGGTTTCGGGTCCCATAGAAATTAGTGGGCTAAAAGTCTAGTTGAGGTAAAAAGGCCCATGTCTAATTGGATGAGTTGGATTAGGATTTTGAGTAGAGATTGAATAGGTATTGTAGGAGCCTAGGAGGCTGCATATATATAGCCGCCGGTCGTGAGGTGTGCTGTAGAAAAAACCTAGTGCGTTAGCCGTGATCGGGCGGAACAAGAAAATACAGAGCGGCAGCTGACACGTTGTGAGGAGTTGATGGATAATTGATGTGAGGTTGGCCAAGACGTGTGGTTTAGCATGGAGAAAAACAGTTTGCGGCTGGTGTTCTGATCTTTGATCCTGAAGCTAAATCGGCGACGTCTCGCTTTGCTGTTTTCTCGTGCGCGGGCATCGCTAGTAAAAGCGATCGTTTTGTATACGTGGGTTTTGTTCGACGGCTGGATAGATTCATCAACAGGGTTCTGGTGAGTGCATGCATTAGCTTCACTTTTTGATCATCTATTGGCTGCATGCTTTCCATGTATTGGCTAATAGATCATTACGTGGAGACTAGAAGCTAATAAGTGGTGAAGTCTTTTTGGCTCTTGGCTGCATGTATTGGCATGATTTTGCTTGGGCTGCTGATTTTCATCACATAGCTTGCGTCAGTGCGTTTGCTACTTGTGCACTGGGTGTGCATATTTTTCATTGCCACTTGACATCGCTGCTCGTGAATTGATTTCGGCTGCGTTTTCTTACCGTCAACTGCTCCGATCGACATATCACCTTTTTGGCTGCTATTTTCTCTTTGTTTTTGTTTAACTGTTCTTTAAGACAGCTTAGAAGATAGAAGGTTAAAAAAATGGTTTCCGCTACGCTGCAATCATTCACCCCTTTGATTGCTATCGTCGATCCTACAAGTGGTATCAGAGCAGATTTACTTTTCTAATTGATCTTAACCGGTGATTAGAAAACATGTCAACGGATAGGTATTCCACAAAACCTTGTGTTTTGGATGGTGTTGATTTTCAGTATTGGAAAGCGAAGATGGAGGCGTATATTCAAGCTCAAGGCTTTGCAATATGGGAGAAGGTCTACAAGCCTTATCAAGTGCCCGAGAACGATGCTGTATCAGCAGCAAATATAGCACAAGTGGAGGCAAATAGTATGGCAAGGAACGTGATAATTCAAGGATTTGGAAGGAGTGATTTTGATCGTGTTGTGCATCTTAAATCCGCATATGAGGTATGGAAAGCACTATGTGATTATCATGAGGGTTCATCTACTATTAAAGAGGTACGTCAAGATATGTACAAAAAGGATTACATGCGTTTTGAGATGAAATCTAGTGAATCAATAGATGATCTCTTTGCCCGCTTTAATAAAATTCTTAGTAACCTACGTGATGTTAATGTTACTTATACTGATGCTGAAAATGCACGTCAATTACTTGGAGCATTAGATATGTCTATATGGGAGATGAATGTTACATCTATTAGAGAATCTACTGTCATGAGTACACTTACATTAGATGTATTTTATTCTAAATTGAAAACTCATGAATTAGATGTTTTTGCTAGAAAAATAATGGTAATAAATCAATTGCCTTAGCTTCACAATCTAGCAAGTCTAATAGTGATAATTCTTCCACTAGCTATGCTTTGTCTTCTTTGTCTTCACTAACTGATGAACAGATAGAGCAACTCCCGGAAGATGATTTGGCACTCCTCTCTATACGTTTCACAAGAGCTTTGCATAATGTGAGATCAAAAAAGAGAGAAAATTTTGGTCCTCAAAGGTGCTATGAGTGCGGTGATCTCAATCATATTTGTCCCAAATATCTAAAGTTTCTAGCAAATTTTGCAAGAGAAGAGATAGAGAAAGAAAAGATGAAGAATAAAAAGAAGGGCTATATGAATCGCAAGGTGGTGCATCGTGTTCTTTCGGCTCTTGGGTAAATTAATTTGAGTGATGTGGACACGGACAGCGAGGATGATACTCCCAAAGGCAAGAAAGATTTAATTGGGTTGTGTCTAATGGCAAGTAGCAAAAGCTCCACCGACAATGATGATCTTGACAGTGACAACTACAATGAGGTAGAACCTTCTTATGATGATTTAGCTAAAGCTGTTGCTAAACTTGGTACTTTGCTAGAAAAGAAAGATAAAAAGATTAAGAAATACAATACTTTGATTAAATCTCTAAATTCTGAAATTGAAAGACTTAGAGTTTTAATTCCTGATGATAAATCTTGTGAGTCTTGTCAAATTTTACATTCTGAGTTAAAAAATGCTAGGTCACTTAATGCTTTAAAAATGGATCAACTTAGAGATGTAACTGCTAAATTTGATGAATTAAGATTAGCACATGACTCTTCTGATGAAAAATTGAAATGTGCTAATGATGAAATTGAAAAGCTTAAGTTTAGCTCTTCTACATGTTTAGAGTCAAGTATTTCAAATGTTCAATCTAAAGCTTGCTCTAATTGTGAATTGCTAGAATCTAGACTTAATTCATCTCAGAAATCTATTCAACAAATATTTTATCATGAGAACATGTTTTGCTCAAATTGTCCTAAGTTAAATATTGAAATTGAAGATTTGACTAGACAACTCAATGATTTTGCTGAAAAAGAAAGATTGGCTCAGTCTAGTGCTTCTAAAAATCTTGTGAATAAACCTGTTAAATGCATAACTTGTCCCACTCTAGCTAAAGAGAATGAGTACCTAAAAGACACTTTAGAGATATTTTCTTTTGGCAAAAAAATTTGAATATGATTCTAGATAAGTCAAAAATAAGTGTGAAAAATCATGGTCTAGGATTTAATTTTGTTGAGCATGCCAAGAATAATTCTCCTAAGGTTGTTAAGTTTCTTGAACCTGAAAAGATTGAAGTAAAATCTGAACCAAAATAAATTGTGTTTAAATCTGCTGGTTTTGTACAAAGTTCATCGAATAATAATGTAAGTGCTAGCTCATCATCTCAAAAGAATTCTGGTTATATTAAATTTCATTGCACCTATTGTGGAAGAGATGGACACTTGCATGAATTTTGCTTTAGGCGAGCTAAGAAAGAAAGGAAGGAAAGGTTGAATGCTTTAAGACAAAAACGTGCATTGTCTTTTGTTCCTAGATCAAATGCGAAAGCTATGTTTTTAGAGAACTTTTATGATGACTTTAAATCTGGTTCACGTCTTGGTTTGGATTTAATTCAAATGATTCACGTTCTTTTTGGCATTCTAATCACCCTCATGCACTTGATTTTGGTTCTAGCTTTGTTGCTCTTGTTTGTCGTGTGTCTCAGTACTAGATTCCTAGATCTTATTTCACTAACCCCAGTACTGTGAGACCAATGTTTCCTGTGATGTAAGAATAGTTGATAAGGATGAAGAACATGAGCTACATTGAGTTTCGGTCTTTTACATTATTGTTTGATTGGAACACTTGATTGTTCTTCACTCTCTTTGATGGCTTCCAAGAGATTTCATTTTTTGAGAGACCATGTGGAAAAGGTGATATAGTCTTATACTTTGTTGAGTCTCATTTTCACATGGCTGATAATCTCATTAAGTCTGATTTTGTGAGAATGAGAGACACATAGCCAAATTGAATGAGAATGATAAAAAGAGTAAGCATTTCACCATATGTGAAGTGGAGAACATCTCCATTGAGTGTGAGAGAGATACACCAATAGAAAAGAGGGAAGTAGATGATAGCCAAAGTGATGTTATTGTTGAAATTAACAATTTACTCTCTACTTCTAGTGTTATTTCTCATATTATGCAAGTCGATATTAAAGAAAAGGAGTTGAATTTTCAACAACCAGCATCGTTGGAAGTAAAAGACGAGGAGACAACCACGGTTGGGGATGGAGTGCTTGCTGCCTCATTGTTTTGTCATGATGATTTGATACCTACAACACCTACAATAACTAAGAAGGATGTTAAAGGTAACAATAATGGTGTTGAATTGAATATTCATCACGCAAAGGTACGTAAGAGTGAGAACTCTAGTGTTCCTTTGAATATTCTATGTTCTGAAATTTCTTCGCTCAATTTACATAATGTGGAATTGATTACTTATAAAGACGTTCTTACTAGAATATCTCTTGATGATTCTTTATACTATATCATGTTCGATGATCTTAAAGAGCTATCTAGTGTGATTGAAAACCTTGCTGAAGTTTCATGTTTAAAATCACTAGTTAGTCCTTATGCCTACACATATACGTTCAATTTGATTGGAGATTATGGTGTAGATAACAAGTTCTATGTTTATCGAACATGCATTACTTGTGATAATCTTGCTGATTTTAAATTGCATGTTTTTGCACAAACCATCTATTGAGCAATGCCATGGTCACTTTGAGATGGGTTTCCATACAAGTGCCTATTGTTTAGAACGCAACATGATGCCTACTTGTTTATCCTATACCAGTAAACAAAGTAGTGTAGTTGAAGCATGGAAGGCACTAAAAATTTTTTTTCCCAAATTTGAACAACTTGATCTAGCTGGTCCCTTTTATATTTTGTTCATGTGCTTAGAAAAGTCGAGTACGACTTTTTCTCATGGGAGGGAGAATGATGTGAATGAAGGTACCACAATGCATATATCAAATACATCCTATGGTTGCAGTTGTGTTACTTATTTTGTGCAAAACAATGCGAATAACACAACAATTGACTCATACATATATCACGTATATGCGTTGTTCTCTTTGTTTAGTACATGTCTAGCAAATCATCATGCACTATACGGAAGTTGTTTGGATGATAAATACATATACTGATGAGGATATCCCTAGTACTTATGGCGCTGTTTGAGAGACCATGTGAGGGTCATCCCATTGTGAGTGATGAGTAATTGACATCTGTTTCCAAAAGTCGAGTTTGAGTCGGTTTGTCCGGACCCAGACGTTGCATGGTGCAACGGGCTCGGTCGGACTTTGGTCAAACTTAGTCGTATGGGTTAGGATGTATATTCTGATATTGCGACATGTTTGATCTTGTTTATGCTATTTACACGTACATGTATCGAGCGGTGCTATGTGACGTGTTTTCTTGTCTGTGTGTCTGCAGGACATCGAGGCGTAGTCGTGGCGAGACACGGTGGACCGGACTAGGCGCAGGTGGCACTGAGGTCAGAACGGTCATGATGTGTCGAAGACGATGTGGACTCGAGGTGGTTGCGAGGCGTGCGAGGCAAGGAGCGCGGAAGCTTCCCGGAAGGTGCAGGAGGGGCGAAACGAGAATTTCGCAAGACTACACAAGCGGGAGACGACTCCGTTAGGGTTTAGCCGGCGTAACGGGTTGGAGACCCGTTAGCCAAGGGCTATAGATAGAGGTGAGGGGCTGCATACCCCTTAGGACACTTGAGAGCTTATTCATCCCATTGTGTGTGTTGTGTTCCTCCCAAGAAGCATGTGAGGCTCTTGGTGTTTTTGAGGATTGAGAGGGAGAGGATGGATTGAGAGTCTTATAATCATTCCTCTTGTTCTAATGTCCATGCGTATGGGGACTCCTATGTAATCCTTGTTTTGGTTGGAATGAATTCTAAAGATGTTTGAGAGATTTTGTGTTGAGATGGGTTGATTTCTTTTCTTTGTTCTTGAGTCCTTTGCTGCCCTCAGTTCATTTCTTGATCTTTGTTTATCTCTGCCTATTTTCGTTTTGACTGAGAAGCTATAGTCTACCTTTGGTTCTGAACTGGGATTTGCTCAGAAAGCCTACTTGGCCAGTCATGTCTCAAAAACAAAGTTTTTGATCTAGTTCTCTGATGAAGAAGTGGACACTCAATCCTTTAATATTTCGGCAGCAACTGCAGTCCTCACTGCTTCAATCTCCAAATTCTTCTGGTTCTCAGTCTTGTGGTCTCGGATAGTAATCAGTCCGTAGCTCAGTCATTTGTTTCCAGTCTTTTCTATTTGGTTACTCTTTCCTCTTTTCTCTTCAGCAGTGTGTTGATCAGACTGTTTTCAGCCAGCTCTTCGGCTCTGTAATTACAAGCAACTGCAAGTTCTTGCACCTTCTTTTGATCTGCTGTCCCTTCTTGCAATGTGCTGTGATGGTTTGGCTATGCTTTCTTTTCTTCTTTAGTGTTCACTTTGCCTCAGTTATTGGCAGCATGCAGCCTCCTTTTACTACTGCCGAACTACTCTTCTGTAGTGTTTAATTCTTTTTGGCTCTGTAGTACTCTGTTCAGCCATCTGTTCCCTGCAGATTAGTTTGCTTTTGTTGGTACTCCTCCCTGCCGAATGCTTTACTTTCTGCCGACTGAATGGCTTTGGTCAGTGTTGGTCTACAGTCTTGCTCCAGCATGAGTTTCTCCTTTCAAGTGCTTTTTCTTTTTTTTGTTGTTGCTGATCTTTGAGCTTTCTGTATGCAGATCAAACGGCAATATTTTTAGCTGAAATTTTTACTGACTACTCTCTGATTTATGCTGAATTTTTCAGTGTCGCATGCGTTCCAAATTTCAGCAGAATTAATTTTCTGTGAGTTGCTTCGTTCTGCATCTTCTTGAGTTATCAGTGTATGAATTCTCGGGGGCGATTTTTCAAGAGAACGACATTCACCCCCCTCTGTCACCATTTCGGTCCTACAATTGGTATCAGAGCCGGTTAGCTCTTCCTCATAGATCTTAACCGGTCTCAAGAGCCATGGCGACGGACAAGTACTTGACCAAGCCCCCGATCTTCGATGGGATGGACTATCCCTTTTGGAAGAGTCGGATGGAGACCTACATCCAGGCTCAGGGCTACGCCATCTGGCGAAAGGTCAAGGTTCGGTTCTTTGTTCGCCGATGAGGACGTCAACGCCGGAAACATGGCTGACGTTGAGGCAAACGCTAAGGAAAGGAACATCATAACCCAGGGCCTGAGTCGTAGTGAGTTTGACCGCATATCTCATCTTCCGTCCGCCTTCGATATTTGGGCGACCCTCAATGCTTACCATGAGGGCACCACCCAAATAAAGACGGTGCGACAGGACCAGTTCAAGCGAGATTACAACAAGTTTGAAATGCTCGCTGGCGAGTCCCTTGATGAGTGTTTTGCGCGTTTTCACAAGATCTTGAGCAACCTCCGAGCGGTCGGTCTCACGTACCCCGACTCGGACAACGCTCGTCAGATGCTCACTGCACTCGATCTGCGTGTTTGGGAGATGAAAGTGACCACCATCAAAGACACAACAGACCTCTCGACCCTGACTCTTGACGCGCTGTACTCGCGCCTCAAGACTCACGAGATTGATGTTGTCTCTCGTAGGTCGAAGTCACAGTCGATGGCCTTGGTCACCGATCCCGTTTCTTCTTCGGGCCTCTCTTCTGATTCGATTTGCGGTTTCTCCCTTGCTGCTCTCGTGACGAATCGATGATCGTTAGAGCGACTTGCGGATGATCAGTTGGCTCTCCTTGCTCGGAAATTTTCTCATGCCTACAAGAGAAGGAGGGATGGAAAAAGAGGAGGACCCGTGATTTGCTTCGAGTGTGGTGGCCCCAACCACATCCGAGCAAACTGCCCCAAGCTGGGGAAGGGCAAAGGCAACTACGGCGGTTCGGGCAAGAACGACTACATCGACAAGAACCGCAACACGAAGCCTTCAGCACCTGTCCAAGGCAAGAAGAAGTTCCGCAACTTTGGGAAGGCTAAGAAGCTCTTCCACCGCGTCCTCACCGCCTTCGACGACCTCGACCTCAGTGAGGTGGAGGGATGGAGCGACGACGACGGGACGGGGGACCAAGAGCCCAAGGATGGCGGCGACGACTTCTCCGGCATGTGCTTCATGGCCCTCGAGGGCGAACTGAGCGACAGCGAGCTGTACTCCGACTCGGACGAGGTATGCCCCACCTATGACCAGCTCAATCATGCTTTTCTTAAGCTAGGTGGTTTTCATGCTAGAGCTAAGGCTAGGTGTACTGAGTTAGAGAAGGAAGTAGATAGACTATCACGGGAGCTTACTTCACTTACATCTACTCCCTCCCGTGATGATTGTGATACATGCTGCGCTCTGTTGGGTGACATGGAGAAACTAAGGACCTCGCATGATAGTGTGTCCTCCGAGCTTGATATTGTTAAGGTGGAGAACATTAGTCTTCTTGCTGAGCTTGAGATGAGTAGGATAGTTCCTGTTTCATCTTCTACTGTTGAGACTATTTCTTGCACCTCATGTGAGGATAAGGATAATGTTTTTAGAGGTCTTCATACATTGCTTCTCGATCTGCCCGAGACTTGTGAAAGTTGTAACAATTTGAAGATGAACCTAAAACGGGCAGATCATAAAATTGCGAAATTACAATCTTTTCTTCTTGAGCCTATTGCGTCATGTGTAAATTGTCCCAAGCTTACTGCTGAACTTGAATATGTCTCCAAACAGTTTCAAGGACCCTGTTAGCTCACCATGCAAAAATTGTGATAAACTAAAATCTAACTTGATTGCATTGCATGAAAAATGTGTGAAGCTAACTAAGGACCTTCTAGAAAAATCACGTCCTGCTTGTGCCTTCTGTGCTGAGGTGTTGGAAAAGGATAAGGACATGGTAAAGACGTTTAGGAAGAGTTACGAAGACCAAATGGCTAGGATTAGGACTGCCCCCTGTGTTTCCTGCGAAGCCCTCAAGGTTGAGGTGGCCGTGCATGTCGACATGTAGGCACCCCCAATGATGGAGGCCAAGGAGGATTTGCGACATCACCACCGAGTAGTGGTTGCCGAAGGATCGTGCGACACTCAACGTGAGACCGGAAGCTTCTCCGATCCGCCGGAGGGTGCTCGCCAAGTCTTCAGGCCCGAAGGTGTAGGGCGGCATGACGACGGAGAGGTCCAAAAGGGTGCTCTCCAGAGCTTCCATAGAAGCCCAAGCAGTCACCAAGGCGTCACCCAGTGTTCGGTCCCTCTCCTCGAGCAATGCTGCCAATTAGGCCTTCTCCTCCTCCAGCAAGGAGATATGTTGGAGCAGCCCATCGCGCTCTTCGGCGGCCGCCTGAGCGTCCGCCACTGCCTTTGCGCCCTCCGCCTCAAGGAGGCCTATCCGCTCGTCCTTGGCAGCATTGGCCTCTTCGGCCGTGCGGAGCCGGTCCTCGAGCGCACCTCGCTCACGGGTTGGGCGTCCTGTAGAGCTCGCAGTGTCTCTAGTCCAGGGACGAAGTCGAAGACGGTTAGGCGTCGGGTCCCCATGCCAACGACCTCTAGCGCGGCGGGGCTTGACGTCACGTCCGGGACGGGCACGCCGGAGACCTCATGACCGCTTCCGTTGCTCGAGCCCTGTCCATGTCTGAGGGACCGGTCGGCTGATAGCGACGAGGGCATCAGCGAGCAGATGGGGGAGCTTCTGAAGTCGAGGGGGAAACGGAGTTACGCCTACCTTCATCACGAAGCGGTGAAGACTGAACGGCGGCGGCGCCTCCTACACCTCGGGCAGCCGAGTCCTCTTCCGCTCCGCCGACATCCTCTTCAGAGTCACTCCGACACGGCCACCACCGCCACCTTGAAGTCTCCCGCCAGCCTCGCAGGAGAACTCATCCGAGCGCGCTTCGCGCTCGGTTCCGGCGGAGACACAGCGTCGACCTCAGCAGGCGCAGGGCGACGAGGCTTCACCTTCCATGGCGTCCACGTGCCCTTTGTCGTCCGGGTCACCCACGACCTCCTTGTCGCCGGGTTCGTTGTGGTCCACCTCCGCCCCTAGGTCGAAGTTAGCGTACTCTGCCAGGTCGGAGCCGGTGACCATTGTCGCCTCCGCCCTGGCAGGTCCTTCAACGGGTACAGCCGCCAGGTTTGATATGGCGGTGGGTGAGCGGGCCCTCCGGCGAGGGGGAGGCCTCCCCCTTGTCGCCTCTATCTCGGGGTCGAGTACGGCTAGCAACCGGTGCGGCGTGCTCTGGTACGGAGGTACCTAGAGCCTCGCACACTCGGTTTATCCGACCGAGCCTCGCCGTCGCCACGAACTTGCGAAGGTTGTGCTCCTTGGCCACGTATGGCCCAAGGAGCACAACAGTCGCGCGCTCCGCATCCTCAAAGAGGAATTCTATTGCAAAAATAAAAAAAGGGGGAGGGGGCAAGTCAAGGTCACAACAAAGTACGACAATTACATGATGAGCACTGCGCGTCTGAGGGACTTACGAGGTCTCGACGGCTTCGGCAGTGAAGACACTAACGGGCAAACCCCGTCAGGACGGATGGGCCCGGGCTGGATATCCCACTGGTGGCATAACAGAGCCACGCCGTACATGAGGAACTCATCCGCAATGTCCCGCATGTTGAAGCGAAGCGCGATTCCCACAAGTCTTCGCGCTCGCTGCTCGTCGTCACGGTTGATAGCTACCCCGTGCATCGAAGCGGAGAGCCGCTCACCACACGGTGATAGAACCACCGGCGCATCCAATGTGACTCCCACTTGGCCAGCGTCGAGTTCGCGGGGAAGATCATTGTGCACGGCGCCAAGCACGAAGTTGACGCTGCCGAAGTTTGAGAACTTTCCTCCTTCAAGCTTCTTCGGCTGGCACCGGGTGTCACAGCCGCCATCATACGTCGGCTGGCCCATCTGTACATAGCTAGGCATGTTATGGCGTTCGGAGTTAGCCGTGCTAACTCCAGCCCGTACGTCCAGAGAACATCGCCGACGAGCCGCGCCGACGAGACCCGGACCCCTCGCAGAGAAGAGATCGGATGGTCTCCTCCGTCACGAGACTCCGCCCCAGTATGTTGGAGCAGACGCCATTCAGCTTCTCTTTCGCTCTCCAACGCTTGTTGGTGAGCGACGGGTCACGCCCCACTAGCGCGTACTCCATTTCCGTCATCGAGGAGCCCCGCCGATGGGACGAGGCGCCATGGCTGGAGGAAGCAGCACCGTTGGGCCGACGGGAGTTTCTCAGTAGCGAGCCATCGTCCTCTAAGAAGCACAGTGAGACGTATGATGGCGGCGGTGAATGGTGGCAATAGCCGAGGCGACAACGAGCAAGAGAGCAAGGCACGCAGGAGCAAGAGAGTAGGCGAGAGCGACTGTGGAAGGACGGGGGAACGACGTCGGCAGCGTATATAAAGATCATTCGCCTTCCCCACGATCAGGAAGCGCAACCGGTGGAAGCCGAAGCTTTGCAGTCACCCGGGCGCACGCGCGCACAGGCACCTTGCCCCCACAAGAAGGAACACACGACTGCGGTCGTGCGGCCGCCTGACAGCCCACGACGTGCCAACCACGTCTTGCCCCCTCGGGAAGGAACGCATGACTGCGGTCATGTGGCCGCCTGACAGCCCACGATGTGCCAATCCAGCGCCACCACGTGCCCCACCCGGAGCCAGCGCATGGTGCAACTCCCGTCGCATGCCAGCAGCCGGCGCGATCCTCGGCGCCATTAAGACACCATCGTCGGGCTGCGAGCCACCGGGCTGTACTTCGACTTCGAGTCCGCAAGAAGACTTCGGAATCCACTTCGACTCCGTGTCCGTGGGATGAGTCCGGCCTCCGATTCGACCTCGTGTATGCGGAACGAGTCTGGCCCCCGCTTCAACTCCATGTCCTCGGGGCGAGCCTAGCCCCTACCCCGACTTTGTCTCGCCGGAGCGGCTCCGCCAGGTACTTCGACTTCATGACCGGAGGACGACTTTGGTAGCCAGTTCGAGTTCGTGTCCGTGCCACGACACCGGACCGCACCGGCAAAATCATTTCCAAGATAACAGAAGGTCACAGGTCGTAGGGACAGAGGGGGCCAAATGACTCGGTGACATGGCTTGAGGCTCCTGTTATAGGGGTGGTCCCCACCTAAATCCAACCGGCCTGCTAAAGGATTGTAAAGCCCAAAACGGGATATGTATAGTGACATAAATACCCCTGTGGAGGGTACACGAGTGTAAGGACATGATTGTAAAATACTCCTCATATGAATATATGGCTGCCCTGGACATGGGAAAGGGGGCAAGCATTGTTCATTCGTCATCTTCACTACCACACTCTCACTTTACTGTTTGGTCAGTAGCCACAACAATACCCATATTTCCCTTAGCTTCATTCCTTTTTTTTCAAATGAGGTGATTACATCTAATGTGTTGTCCAGCTGCAAGCCTAGAACAGCTAATTGTATACAAGATAACAAAATATTTATGTAAATTTGTGGTGCTAACTGATTTGACCATGCAAAGGGTGTCAATCTTATATTGTTCAATACCGCACTCCATTTATATGTGATGTTGAGCCAGACAAAACTATTAAAAATAATTGACCCCCTTGGCATGGTCACAAGACAGAGAACTTAAAAAGAGTCAAGCGCACTAGCTAAAATTTGGATTTTCACCTTTCCAATTTAATCTGGAAGCCACATTACGAATTTTTTAAAGGTCATATATCTCTAGTGTAATGAGCTTTTCATGCTAACTGTGTAATGTCATAAATTTTGACTTTTCTGCATGTCGTTTCGACAAAATGATATGAAACTTCTTGCTGACACGGATGTGTTGGATTCATCAAATAGTGGTATGTATCATTCTACCCCTTGGAAGTAAAAAAAAACAAATTGATTGTTGAGTAAGCACTTTTTCCATGATTAATATACAAATGTTTGGTATGATGACCACTTAACATTAGTCGTGACACCACTTTGTTATTGCTCGTTCATTCACGTATCATTAGGATGACATCATGCAATGTTACTCATTGGAATAACTCATTAGATATCTTAGTGTATCAGTGTAATATCCCGAACGTCATTCGGCATAAGATTTTAAATCCATCGCGGAATCGCCGGTTTTTCGGTAAATCACGGGAAGGGAAAAATATGAATTGTAGAACTTTGTAAAATGAATTAAATAAATTAAAATATTTAATTTGGATGTTTTGGGCTGTCCGGAGGGGTGGGCCAGCCGCTTTGGGCCAAGAAGCCCAAATGGGGCCTGCACCCTCCCAAACCCTAGCACCCTCTATATAAACCCCTCTCTTGGCCCCTCCTCCTCCTCCCACACAGCCGCCACCTCCCCTCCTTTGGGTGCCTCCTCCCCTGCTGCTGCCAAGAAGATCTCCCCATTGGCCCTTGGAGAAGAAGAAGAAGGAGAAGAAGAAGAAGAAGAAGGAGAAGGAAGGAGAAGAAGAAGAAGGGAAAAGATTTGGGGAAATTTCTTCATCTAGGTAATCTATCCCCATCCCAATCCTCTGTTTTATGGATTTATTAGGGTTCTTGGCACGGTATTTGTGGATAGATATTAGATCAATCACCCGATTAGAATTTTGCCGCGGACTGGTTTTAGATCTATTCGCGCAGCGCCGGTTGTCTCTCAGTTTTGGGCTAGAAATAGATTTTTCCTGAGGATCTCCCCAAACGGAAAAGTGTAGAGGACGTCCAGATCTAGCTATTGTTTTTTTTTCAATTTGTTTCACCAATGGATCTGGGAGATACGGGGTCGCCAAACTCGCTGATTTGCAGGCGGCCAGATCTGCGCAGCCGACGGTAAACCGTAGTTTAAAATTAGAAAACGATTTTTCCTGCGGGTCTTCCCAAAAGGAAAGTTGTAGATTACTTCCTTTTATACCTCCTGTATTTGTTTCAAAATTTTATACCACGGGATCTAGGAGAAAAAGAGACGGAATTAACGCTGTCCGGCAGGCAGTCGGGTTGTTAAAGACCGACTGTAATTCGGTGTTTAAAAATAGTAGATGATTTTTCTGGCCTTGGCCGTAGTTGGGAAAAATGTAGATAATTTAGAGATCTAGCTCCTGTAAAATTTTGGTAATCTTTAGACCTCTTTACTGTCGGGGCTGCGCATTTGAATGCGGCTGCCCAAATCTGCAGAGCAGAGCATGTCCTCTGTTTTGGGCATTTAATTACTCCTAGTTTTGATTAAAATAAAAATAGGTGTTCTCCATGAAAAATGTAGATATTTAAGTCATGAAACCAGAGAGGTATTATTTACTATTTTTTGATGCATATAATTAAAGATACAAAATTAAGAAGCAGCTCTGCTGCAGAGGCTAGAATGCAGATTTGTGAGCGGAGAGGAGTTTTCGCGGGTTCGGGTCTCTAGCGTTGATTTATGTTTTTATGTCGTGTTTGTATGCTGTGATGGAGTGCTGAGAGGTGTCTTATGGACAGGTGGACCTGTCCCTGAGCGCACTTGATTTTTGTGGTTCGTCGCTTCATCGGATTGAGGCAAGTAAACGTAGCGGTGGTTGCTACCGTTTAACCTGTTGTTCATAATACATTCAGTTTACATTATTATCGTAATTTGATACAATTGCCATGATTGCATGATATTTTAATTGTGGAATTCTTGCTAATGTTAATATGTTGATCATGAAATTAGTATGTGGTGGATGTTGATTATGTTGAGAGCATGATAATGCTCCTTGCGGATGAATTAATGTGATTAATGGATTTCCATGTCATTCATACCATACATGTCATATCATGTCCTTTGAATGTGGATGTCGCCGCTTATAGCGCGACCGTCGGCACAGCGTCGTCATATTGCCGTGTCTACGACGCACCTCTTCGCCCGCGGGAAGCATTCGTATATTGCCGAAATACGATGCATCGCACTTCCTGCCCTGGCAAGAGTAATGTGGAGCATAGCATGAGCATTCATATGCATTCATATGCACCACTGCATTGTGGAATGATCATTTGCATACATATGCAATATAATGTGGTGGAGTTATTTTGTGGAATGTACAACTTCATAGTTGTAATGTGGAATTGGCTCTTTGTGAGCTATTGATGGAATGAAGGTTGTGGTTGTGATATTGAAATGTGGTTCGTCCCTTGAGTGATTATGATGGTGTCATGAAACTCTCTTTTCTTACTTTACTTGTTTATAGTAATTGTGGATAGGAGGAGTAATATAGTATTGAAGTAAGACATATATATGTTTTATTGCCTTTGGTAGTGGTAGTGGTTGATGATTTAAAATAGTCAGTCATGAATCAATTGCTACTGTTTTACCGTCATTGATAGTGAATCGAGGTCGTGAATATATACGTTGTTAATTATGGAAGATTAAATATTGTTGATTAATCTATTGTGGCTTGTGGAGGAATAAATGTTTCTTTTGCATTTAATACGGGATAAAATGATTGCATTCATATGTTAATTAAATCTGAAATTTTAGAGGTATTATTCATAGAAGTTTATGGTGGTTTAATAACTTTGAACATAAATTGTAATTGTGGATGTATGGAATTATAATGATGATGTTTAAATTGCTTGTAGTTTGAATAACTTGTTAAACAGTTTGCTTGCTAAGATTTTTATCTCACTCTTGCTTCCCTCCCTACTGTGTGGACTTTGAGCATGCATTGGGAAGGGTAGAGCGGCACCCGACCGATGCACTGTATTATAATCTTAATGCTGAAATAAAGTTGAAATAATTCTAGTCTTTTGCTTAGTTATCATATTGATGTATGTTTCACCTTATTAATGTTGAACATGGAATTGTTCCTTTGGTTATTATTGTTAAGTTGATTATGAATATTTAATTGTTCTCATTATTCCGTTATTTATTAGTTGTTTACGCCCGCTTATACTATCTTGCGTAGTCTTGTTGCTAGTTTGTTTTATTTATAAATTGACTAGTCTGTAGAGTAGTATTAGTGGCATTCCAGGCATTGTGGGTCCTGGGTGTTACTGATTGGTATCGAGCGGGCTTTAGGTCCGTGGTAATTAAACTATTAAATTGACACACTTGCACAAGAGGATGGGATGGGCCAAGCATTGCATTTATGCTTTTGACATGTTGCATTAATGATTTATGTTGAGATGATCTTGTATGATTATGATTTGCTCATATGACTGTTATGAGTGGGAAATGTTAATGATAATATGTAGAGATTGTTTTGCTGCCTTGGCATTTGCCAAGTCATACCACTGTTTGAAGCATGGGGATTAGCAATGTAGTTACCTCAGGTAACTTAATTGCAGGTGTTGTGAGTGAGTTTCTTTAGAAAAGTTGCTATCTTGCTTGAGTTGATTTTGGCCAATTCTTGGCCTATTGCAGTTAATGAATTTCCTTTGAGTTTGTGATTCTTGTAGTTGAGGGTATGCAATTGGTCTCTACCTGATCCTTGAAGCAATTATTGTTTCTTTCCGGACTAATGAGATACTTTTGCTACTTGTGCTTATTGTTGGCTTGTAAGGTTAGTTCCTTCGTGGGAGTTTGTCTTGTTGTGAATCATGGCTTATTGGTTCGCTTGGTATTTTCTTTCATAAATGAAAGTTCTATGTTGCAAACTCATTAATATGTTAAAGCCTTGGATTTACGTATTTCTTTGAGATTTTCTCGAGTGTTGAAGTTTAATTCCTTTCCTTTCTAAAAGAAGGTGTTAAAACCCTTTGTGCTGTTTTGCTTTGCCTAAGTGAATGTGGTAATCATATAAAATAATTCTTAAGGTATGAATTATCATGTTGAGATGTTAGCGTGGTGCATAATTAATTTTAATTAGTATCCTCGGAGGTGTAGTTTACTAATTTGATATTGCCTTGTAATAGTTTCTTGAAGAACTATGATTAAGAATTTGTCTATTTATGATTAGAACTCATGGAGTTATTGAGGAGTGTGCAAAAGAATTGCAATGATTATTACGATTGATTAAATTTCTATCATGTTGGGTGAATTGAAGTACTATTGTCTTTAGTAATTAATCTGACCATTTAGAATGATTAAGTAAGGAGGTGTTGGAATATTGTCTTGGTAATATTAACCTTTAATATGTCATTTATTTAGATACTTTATGAACATGTTCAATTGCTAGATTCATCTATCTTTCACCATGCTAAATTATTGAAATATGTATAAAGAAATCGAGGAAGATTGACGTATTAACTTGTAGAATCTTATCTTACAAATCTGGTATTATTGAAGATTAAAGTTATTTCGTTTTAATTTCTGAACGTAAGGAGAAATATTGAATCTATGTTCATGATTGTTTTATGATTGTAAATAGAGCTAGATCATGAATGTTGTTATGATAAAATAATAATCAACTATTGCTAGTAATGACTAGAGTACAATCAATTGTGCTAAATTAGAGTTGGGCATCAATAACAATTGAATATATGAAATTTAATGAGAGATTTATACTAGCATACTTTGTGAGATTGCCATGTTCTAGCATCATCTTGTTTAAGAGCTTTGCACTAGGATCTCCTTGATTAAATAGTCGCAATCTTATCTAGATAATAGAAACATGATGAAGTGATTTCTTGTGTTTCTTTTGGAAAAGTTTATGACATGATTAGTGGATATAATGATGCTTGTTAAGAATGTATTATTCGATGTTAGCATGATGGTCGATGAGGTTGTTGTGATAATAATGTTGAATGTTCTATAAATAAAAGAATTTGATAACTTCCATGATACTATTTAAATCAAAAGTTTTGATATTTGCGCGCGATCTTTTGATATCATGACTTATGTGGTAGCTGAAATTGTTTTAAGCAAAGTGTCGTGTTGAGAGGTTTTCTTGGTTCTTAAAGAATTAATGCGTTGCAGTCTTCAAATCTGTTTTGTTGGAATTGTCAAGGTGATACCGTAATCAAAGAAGATTGTTCTCTTTGTTAAAAGAAAAGTTTGGTAAAAGTATTGGATGTTAAAGTCAAGTTGTGCATTCCTTTTGAGGTGTGTTTGACTTCTTATTCTCGCCAGATAAGAGTTACTTGAGCTCAAATGGCAATATATTCACGATAAGAGCTTCTTGAGCTCGAATGGCAAAATTGTATTCTTACTTGTTGAGATTTGGTTTTCTTCTTCTTGAGGCATGTGCTTTCATTGTGATCTTATCTTTGCTATCCAAGATTTATTGCTTTTTCTTTTGGTCTTGTGTTTATTGCAGATGGTAACATCTTCCTTTGTCGAATTTACTTATTTTGCCTCTCCAAGAAAGGGGTAATTAATTTGGGTTACAATTCTTTAAGAGGTGTATGGCATCTAGTTGGTGTGTTGGGCGATGATTTGGAAATCTTTGGTTCAAGGAAGTTAAATTTTCAAAGGAATGGATTGGGAAATTAATAATATCTCGAGCAAGAATATGCTCTCTTGATTGTTATTTAAACTGTGTGTTTATGGCAGAGGTCATCTGCAAAATTGAGTGTCATATGTCGTGGTGTATTCTTTTCTAGTTAGGAAAAGAAAATGATTGTTTTGGTTTGTCGAGTGATTTTCACTCTTGGATTGTGCGGTGAGGATTCTCCAAATGTCTATTTGGGAGAGTGTGAATGGTGTGGTTGTGAATCCATTGTTTTGGATTGTGGTTCTTTGAAGGAAGGTTGTTTGCTAGTATGTTGCTTGAGAATCATTTATTCCTCTTTTGGTTGCGTTCCTTTTGCAAAGTTATTGTTTGTGCTTGAGTAATGTTATGAGTGGAATCGTGGTTGAATTCTTTAAAAGGGGTACAATGTATTATCCCGATTATAATATATAGAGTAAAGTATTCTAAGAAGGAGGATGGTATTAGTTAGTGGCTTGATAGTTTTGCGTGAAAGACAGATTTGTTATCGCCGGAGCGGCAGGAGAGTTACGAGTGCTCGGCGTTGTCCCGCAAGATGTCGTGGACTCGACGGAGTCGATGTGGAGGCCCTCTTGACGAAACAGTCCAAGCAGGAGGTGACGTGGAAGCTTGAAGTTCAAACGTAGAAAAGGACCCGAGATCTTCGAGGCGGTGAGAACCCGTAATTGTTGTTCCTTGTGATGTTCTATCCTTGGGATGCTCTATTCTTTGGTCGTTCTTTCCTTAATTGTTCTTTTTGTCTCGTGGGTTGAGGAGCGAGATTCGAGGACGAATCCTTTTAGGTGGGAGAATGTAATATCCCGAACGTCATTCGGCATAAGATTTTAAATCCATCGCGAATCGCGGTTTTCGGTAAATCACGGAAGGAAAAATATGAATTGTAGAACTTTGTAAAATGAATTAAATAAATTAAAATATTTAATTTGGATGTTTTGGGCTGTCCGGAGGGTGGGCCACCGCTTTGGGCCAAGAAGCCCAAATGGGGCCTGCACCCTCCCAAACCCTAGCACCCCTATATAAACCCCTCTCTTGGCCCCCCTCCTCCTCCCACACAGCCGCCACCTCCCCTCCTTTTGGGTGCCTCCCTCCCCTGCTGCTGCCAAGAAGATCTCCCCATTGGCCCTTGGAGAAGAAGAAGAAGGAGAAGAAGAAGAAGAAGAAGGAGAAGGAAGAAGAAGAAGAAGGGAAAAGATTTGGGAAATTTCTTCATCTAGGTAATCTATCCCCATCCCAATCCTCTGTTTTATGGATTTATTAGGGTTCTTGGCACGGTATTTGTGGATAGATATTAGATCAATCACCCGATTAGAATTTTGCCGCGGACTGATTTTAGATCTATTCGCGCAGCGCCGGTTGTCTCTCAGTTTTGGGCTAGAAATAGATTTTTCCTGAGGATCTCCCCAAAATGAAAAGTGTAGAGGACGTCCAGATCTAGCTATTGTTTTGTTTTCAATTTGTTTCACCAATGGATCTGGGAGATACGGGGTCGCCAAACTCGCTGATTTGCAGGCGGCCAGATCTGCGCAGCCGACGGTAAACCGTAGTTTAAAATTAGAAAACGATTTTTCCTGCGGGTCTTCCCAAAAGGAAAGTTGTAGATTACTTCCTTATATACCTCCTGTATTTGTTTCAAAATTTTATACCACGGGATCTAGGAGAAACAGAGACGGAATTAACGCTGTCCGGCAGGCAGTCGGGTTGTTACAGACCGACTGTAATTCGGTGTTTAAAAATAGTAGATGATTTTTCTGGCCTTGGTCGTAGTTGGGAAAAATGTAGATAATTTAGAGATCTAGCTCCTGTAAAATTTTGGTAATCTTTAGACCTCTGTGCTGTCGGGGCTGCGCATTTGAATGCGGCTGCCCAAATCTGCAGAGCAGAGCATGTCCTCTGTTTTGGGCATTTAATTACTCCTAGTTTTGATTAAAATAAAATAGGTGTTCTCCATGAAAAATGTAGATATTTAAGTCATGAAACCAGAGAGGTATTATTTACTATTTTTCGATGCATATAATTAAAGATACAAAATTAAGAAGCAGCTCTGCTGCAGAGGCTAGAATGCAGATTTGTGAGCGGAGAGGAGTTTTCATGGGTTCGGTCTCTAGCGTTGATTTATGTTTTTATGTCGTGTTTGTATGCTGTGATGGAGTGCTGAGAGGTGTCTTATGGACAGGTGGATCTGTCCCTGAGCGCCCTTGATTTTTGTGGTTCGTCGCTTCATCGGATTGAGGCAAGTAAACGTAGCGGTGGTTGCTACCGTTTAACCTGTTGTTCATAATACATTCAGTTTACATTATTATCGTAATTTGATACAATTGCCATGATTGCATGATATTTTAATTGTGGAATTCTTGCTAATGTTAATATGTTGATCATGAAATTAGTATGTGGTGGATGTTGATTATGTTGAGAGCATGATAATGCTCCTTGCGGATGAATTAATGTGATTAATGGATTTCCATGTCATTCATACCATACATGTCATATCATGTCCTTTGAATGTGGATGTCGCCGCTTATAGCCGCGACCGTGACCAGCACAGCGTCGTATATTGCCGTGTACGACGCACCTCTTCGCCGCTGGAAGCATTCGTATATTGCCGAAATACGATGCATCGCACTTCTATACGGCAAGAGTAATGTGGAGCATAGCATGAGCATTCATATGCATTCATATGCACTGCATTGTGGAATGATCATTTGCATACATATGCAATATAATGTGGTGGAGTTATTTTGTGGAATGTACAACTTCATAGTTGTAATGTGGAATTGGCTCTTTGTGAGCTATTGATGGAATGAAGGTTGTGGTTGTGATATTGAAATGTGGTTCATCCCTTGAGTGATTATGATGGTGTCATGAAACTCTCTTTTCTTACTTTACTTGTTTATAGTAATTGTGGATAGGAGGAGTAATATAGTATTGAAGTAAGACATATATATGTTTTATTGCCTTTGGTAGTGGTAGTGGTTGATGATTTAAAATAGTCGGTCATGAATCAATTGCTACTTTTTACCGTCATTGATAGTGAATCGAGGTCGTGAATATATACGTTGTTAATTATGGAAGATTAAATATTGTTGATTAATCTATTGTGGCTTGTGGAGGAATAAATGTTTCTTTTGCATTTAATACGGATAAAATGATTGCATTCATATGTTAATTAAATCTGAAATTTTAGAGGTATTATTCATAGAAGTTTATGGTGGTTTAATAACTTTGAACATAAATTGTAATTGTGGATGTATGGAATTATAATGATGATGTTTAAATTGCTTGTAGTTTGAATAACTTGTTAAACAGTTTGCTTGTTGAGATTTTTATCTCACTCTTGCTTCCCCTCCCTACTGTGTGGACTTTGAGCATGCATTGGGAAGGGTAGAGCGGCACCGACCGATGCACTGTATTATAATCTTAATGCTGAAATAAAGTTGAAATAATTCTAGTCTTTTGCTTAGTTATCATATTGATGTATGTTTCACCTTATTAATGTTGAACATGGAATTGTTCCTTTGGTTATTATTGTTAAGTTGATTATGAATATTTAATTGTTCTCATTATTCCGTTATTTATTAGTTGTTTACGCTTCCGCTTATACTATCTTGCGTAGTACTGTTGCTAGTTTGTTTTTATTTATAAATTGACTAGTTGTAGAGTAGTATTAGTGGCATTCCAGGGCATTGTGGGTCCTGGGGTGTTACAATCAGCCATAGACTAATTAAAACTATTTTGGTGTACAATTTGATACTTCCACTCTTCCACTAATGTTCAATAATTTTGCTATAATTTGTAGATTGTCTGTTAATTCTTGACCAAGATGAAAATTATGGTGCCATAACTGAAATGACTTCCCTATACCACATGTAGACATGAAATGTGGTCTGAGTCAAAAACCCAGATTCGTACTTGCAAATGACAAATGCTTTGTCCCCAGCTACCTGCAGTAGATAAAGGATTTGTTAGTTGTTTGGACTGTTTGCGGTTGTTTGGGTCAGTTGAGTCTTTTTTAGCAGTGGTAAGTAGGTTTTAGTTCTATGTTTTTCCTAGTACGTTGTATGCATAATTTCCAGACATGCAAGGAAGTGTTCTCATGCAAAACATACAAATGTATGCATTTGCTGTATGCCAAGTCGTAGTGTTGTCCTTTCTGTTTTGCCTGTGCATTTTTGGCCCCATCTCCGTTTATTCCTTTTTTATCTTGCTTTGTGTACTTGTTCAAAAGGAAAAAGCAAATTGTTTCCAGTAATATTGTCACCAGTCTATAACAGTTTGTTTTACACTTGTTAACGTTTTCGTTCTGTGACAGAATTGCATTGACCAGACCTATTGACTTTATAGTCCTTATTCATTTTCTTTGCAGCTTCAAGATGAAATTCTTGTTTCAGATACATAAAGATTGAGCATGACCCACTCCAATGCTAAAAAAAGGTATGACTTGATATTATTATTTTCATTTGCACATCCAAGAATCATTTATTTTGTGTAACAGCGATTCAATTGTAGCTGCAAAGACATCTCCAATCTGACACATATCCGTGGATCCAACGGTTGAAGCAGCAAGAGCTGGTTGCTCAGAGACGCCTCCTAAGGGTGATATATCTTCTCCATGTTTCATAATGACAAATGGGGGTGCCAATTCATTGTTCATGCCTATGCATCTAACTATTATCGTTTTGTGAACTCCTAAAAAAGACCATGAGAATAGTGGAGGCGTTGGAGAATCGGGGTTACCGTATGCCATTAACGAAGGAAGAAGCTGATTTGTATGAAAGATTGGTTGCTATAGTAAAGCAGGTTGGTTTTCTTTCTCCTTGTACTATTTCTGCTTTCCGCTGATTATGGATTTTCTCCATTTTGAGTTTCTGTATACAGCTAAAAGGACCTAGTGGTGATCTGTCCAAGAGAGTTTATAATCTTCTTTCAATTTCATGGCTTCTTGCAAGCACCCGCAGCACTGGTGGTCCCATCTATATTCCTAGTTCAGCCAAAGTTGATGAACAGTGTTGCGGAGCTTCATGATGTATGGGTGTGGGGTTTTATCCTTGTCTTGTTAGATGGCCAGGTCTTCTGTCAGACTTCAGAGTCTTTAACTGTCTGCATCACAGGCCTTACAACAACAGACGGAAGCAGTTGCCAAGTTAGGCAATGTATTGAAAAGGAATACCAGGGACGTGCAAATCCTACTTTCAGAAGACACGGATATGCAGAAGAAGTGTTGGGAGAAGGGCATTGTAGATGTAAAATTGAAGCAGGGTCTTCATTTTAGCTACTAATAAGCAGAGGGAGATCCATCTTTGATCAAGGGTCGTCTGAGTCTCCAGATGATTGGAGTATTGTCTGGAGTCTGGACGAACTTTGAGCTTAACTGTTACTGTTGCGAAGGCAAAGTGAAAAATTAGTTTGAACATTTGTTTGGAAATAACAATGTTCCTGGGATAGTGGGATGGGTATATTGTTGGTTTGGATTATGGAGGTGCTGGACCTCCTGGTGATGGCTCAAAAACTTGTCTGAATTTGCTCTAACCACATTTTGTATGTTGCCTCAGCGGAAACTACAAAGCCATCTGCTGAGCTGTTGTTTGTTTGAGACCGTTTCTCTACCTGTAACACTTGTTGAAGAACTACATTCTAGATGCTTTAGATTATTTCTTGCATCTCTGTAGCCTAGATCTTTAATATATTGCTGGCTCATTGTTGTATTTCTTATATAGAACGTATTTTCGGCTTTTCGTGTTGTGAGGGTGCACCCATTTAAGCTTCTATAGTTGCCTAATTTATTTAGGGAAAATTACAAAAACATCTCAGCAAGGTAGGGAGTTATTCAAAAGCAATGTAATTTTGTTGTCAACCTTTACAGAATGCACGAGTTTTGTTTGGAAGCTGCTGTGATTCCCGAAGGGTTCTTCTGAATTCCTGTGTTCCAAACGCGGCCAAGAAGCGTCCTCTACTCCTAGCTTATCTCCTCTATTGCTCACTGCACGTTAATCATTCTGCGCACGCTACAAATTGATGAGGTGCTTGATGCTTTAGAGGTTGAATCGTGGCTATGGCAGATGACACCATAATCAATAACATTTACGAAACACATTGTTCTAGTAATCATTTAGGTAGTGTAAAACCCAGTAACCTCTTATCAGTGCTTCCCTGGATTCTTCTATCCGCTAGCGCCTCTAGTTTCGGTATGTAAATCGGACTCATTGGGAAGGTAGCTGCAATATTTGACTCCAGTATGAACATTGGCAGTACTCAAGTGCGTTAGACGTCGGAGCTTGATTCGAAATCAAATAGACTAGTGAGTTTAATCTCGAGCAAATGCTTGAATGAGATGAGCAACCAATTATGCACCTTAAGAAAATGAGGTATTTCACCAAGAAAATTGTGGCATCGATAAGCATTATGCAATCAAGAGCTTGGCATTGTCTAACACACAAAACATATTCAGGGTCATATGCTACATCGTGAAATGATTTAAGAGTCAATCTCGACCTTAGCAATCTGCCATTCTTTCGAAAGCTATATATTGTTCTTGGTTCCCACAGATATGAGTGAGTAATTCCCTAAGGGCTTGGAGTTAAAGTAGCCATGTAGCACTAAGTAATTCTAACTTCTATGTATGCTTTATGTGTTATCATTGCTACCCGTGTTTATATGTGTTTCCTCGATAGTAGGAATCGATGGGCCTGATGCTCCATAGGTCGGCGCAAGGAAAGGTGACAATAGGTGGTGCGTGGAAGATTGACTGGTAGAGTCGGTGATAATGAAAGCAGCAAAGATCGTGATGAGGGGGTTGGGGTTCTCGATCTTCCGATAGGATGATAACTTCGATTTTGGTGAAGGTGACTCCTGCGATCCGACTACAACTGTACGACGTCGCTTGCGCTTAGCAATCGCTGAACCAACCCAAGTTGTTACCAACCGTGCCAAGAACGCGGTTGACCTAACCACGAAGGTCTAATCATGCATGCAATCGAAAAACACGCAAGAACAAGATAACAAGTAATCTGAAATTGCAAATATTTATATTGAGTTCAAAAGGTGGGATTCCGAAGGCTGTCTTGACAGGTGGTCATCCGACACAACTGAAGAACAGAAGTTTGCACAAGGGCTAAACCAAAACTCAACAAAATTCTATGCTAGCATAGGGAGGCGGTGGCTCTTATATAGGGTTACATGGTCCATGGACCCAAGTGGAGGTGGCGCAGCACCCTTTCGACTCGGACTTAGAAACCAACGTGGACTCTTTTGACGATCGCGGCCGGCTCGGATAGAATTTAAATATGGGGTTGGTTCATTTAGAAAGTAGACTTCATAAGCTTTCCATGAAGTCCAAGAACGTCCCAAACGGAGTCCATATGAAAAAATTATGTCTGTTTGAACTTGACAACATTGCAACAGTCCGAATCCGATTCCAGTACGTGCCCAACGTGGACTCTTTTGATGATTGCGGCTGGCTCAGAGAGAAATCAAATATGGGGTTGGTTCCTTTAGAAAGTAGACTTTATAAGCTTTCCATGAAGTTCAAGAGTCCCAAACGGAGTCCATATGAGAAAGTTATGTCTGTTTGAACTTGACAACATCGTAGCAGTCCGAATCCGATTCCAGTACGAGCCCAACACTTACTCTTTTGATGATTGTTGTGCGTACAGAAGGAATTTAGAGGTGATACCAGATTCATTGGAAAGAGGACGACAAAAGCTTCCCAACAAGTACTCATAGACCTCAAACGGACTTCGTATGTGAAAGTTATGCACATTTGAAGTTGGACCTATCAGGCTAAATCCGAATTGATCTGGAGGCCGAATTGGATTTCAAAACATGTCCAACTTGATCTCTTGCTTGAATTGGTGTAAAAGTAATGTGGTGCTGTAAATATATATATTTTTATCATTAGGTAGCATTATATTCTCATTTAAACTATGTTCATGCTGAAGAAACGAATTCACCTTTAGTTCAATCTTGATATTGGGCGGTATGATCGTATGTGTTTGTGGCGTGGTCACATCATCCTCCCCTTCTTGACAGAAAACCGTCCTCGGTTTTAACATATGTGTAGCCTCACGTGTTGTATGATCTTGAACATAAATCTTGGTACATGATAATAAACGCAACAAACTCTCATTATGTAATATCATAAGCTCTTTATCAAACAAAGTAAAACCTGTTTGAAACGAACTCACCTGATAATTTAAGGGATGGTAGCACCATGTTCTTTACCTTTTTGGCTCTCCTCAAATGACGAAGGTGTATCCATCTCCTCATCTTCGTTCTCAACCAATGGAGTCAATGGTTCAATCAGTTCATGATCCTCTTTGTCGGGACCCAGAGCAACGACTCCAGAACCCTCTGTGTTAATCGCACTATCCCAGGAAAAAGCTAGTGCACACATGTTCACAGCGATGTATATGTCACACACAACCATTATTATAGCAAAGGTTTGAGCTTTAAAGCCAAAGTTTACAATAGAGTATAACAAAAATAGACAGCGGAAACATAAAGTAGTAGCAGCCCATCCAGCCTTCCCCACAAGGCGAATTGACTGTAAGACGCGGCCTAGTCGTAGTCCTCACCGCAATCGTCGAAAGCTTCCTCTGGAAAGAGTTAGATATAGCCACATGAGTACAAACGTACTCCACAAGTTACACCAGGAATTTAACAGAGTAATGCATGCATAGGGTGAATGTCAAAGAAAGGTAGGATATGGTTGATTTGCATGAAAGGCGATATTTAAAGTAAACACATAGTTATGTCAAAAGCTGAAGTTGGAACAATAATTAGAAATATAATTTATCAAATTTATAACGTTAGTGAGGCTCCAACCAACACTAACCTATTCTCGGGTATCCCACCCGGACCAATTTTTACCAAAGATAACCAGATTTTCCATAAATAAGATTTTAAATAAAACCAAAGTCTAATATGTGAAAAACCTTACTCGGCATGTCCATGACCGCGGACACGGCTATCCAGGATAGTTTATTACTCTGCAGAGGTGTACAACTTTACCCACAAGACATGTTCTCTCGTTTTGCCACGCGATTAACACACTGCCTTAGGTGTGTGGCTGAGAGTTCATGACAAAGCCTTTACAATGCTTAGCTGTCAACTAGATAACGCCGCCACTAAGGTTTCGCTACAACATGAATCCACATGTTGGAACCCCCTCTTGTGCCATGTGAGACTTCTCGTGGCAGCACCACGCTCACATTCAACCTTTAGCGATAACTAGTTGGAACTTTGCAAATTAGTTGGCTAGGTCCGTCCCATACCGGACTTGTGGTAGTACGGTGTGATTTTGTAAAAGTAGCTCACAGACCGGTCCTTAATTTGACTTAGGCCATACCTCAAACCTCTGTGCCTGGCAATCCACATCGAGTCTTCCAGCTACGACGCATGCCAGCAAGCACCCACCATCTTACCGTTGCCTAAGTCTAAACCAGCTTTATATTTTGTCTGGAAATATTCTATAAACAATTCTGACTTTCCAAAGTCAAGAATCCAGTTTTTAAGTCTATCATTTTATGTGAAAGAAAGTTCCCAATCTTAAAATAATTAAGCATGGCTAAGCATTTGTTTAAAATTTCTAGTTAGTATTATTAAACCAACTAGGTTTTTATCTAAGGTTGACAAGGCGTGATAGTTCAACGTCAAATTTGGCTTTACAAGGGATTTTGGGTTTAGCTACGAATTAAACTGAATTTGAAACTAAATTATATAAAAGTAAGCATGCATAATAATTTAAAATTCAACATAAATAAAGTTAAAATACTGGGTTCAATATGGTCAAGGGTGTAACTTGCCTTGCTGCTCGTTGTCGAATTCTTCGCCAAATTCGTTTTCTTCCGAATACTCGTAATCTATACGTGAAGAACCAAAAAGAAATCAAATAAAATTCAAAATTTTGAAAAAAACTTAGAAATGGATAGTTTAGATTTTTAGAAAAATTTAGAAATTTGAATGGTTCAATTTGGAGCTAAAATGAGCAAGTTATAGCCATAGGAAATTTGAAAAACAGAATAAAGAAAAAGATCAATTTTCTGATTTATTTTCACATTGAAAAACGGATTTATGACGTCATCAAATAATAAAATAAAAGGGGAGGTGACGTGGCCTCTGGGGCTGAGGTGGCCGCCACGTGGTCGCCATCTGGTCGCCACGTCGGCTCAAGCCGATGACGTGGCCATGCACAGCGACGTATGGCGGCTGGCCGCGGGAGAGCTGCGCTGGCGGTGGCCGAGGCGGAGGCGGCGGTAGAGGAGAGGGTGGCGGTTCCAACCGCATCGGCGGGTCCGGAGGTGGCCGGAGGTGGCGGTGGCGGAAGAGAGAAGGTGGAGGCGGCGGTGCTCCGTGGTGGCGGGCGGGCGGGGGGAGAGGAGCCCAGTGGGGAAAGGGGAGGCGAGGTGGAGCGGTGCCGGTGGAGAGGTTTGGGGCGGGGTTTATATAGGGGAGGAGAGGGCGGCGGCTCGCTGAAAATCGCGGCATGGGAAGGCGAGGCGGCCGGTGTAAACGCGTGCGAGTTTGCGACATTGATGGCCGGTGGGGTGCGGTGGCGAGGGAGGAAGCCGAGGCGGTGGGAAGAGGAGGCGACGGCGCGGAGCTCGGGGCGGCTTTTATGGCGGCGACGGGATTTCTAGGTTGGCGTGGGAGGCGAGGCGGGCCCCCAGTGGCGGGTGGTGGCGGGATGGGTGGCGTGGGCGGCGGGCGGCGGGCGGGCGGAAAAAGAAGGAGGCGGCCATGGCGTGCGGCCAAAAGAAGGAGAGAGAGAGAAGAAGAAAGGAGGAAGAAGAAAGAGATGACAAGTGGGCCCGCGTGTAAGAGAGAGAAAGGAGAGAGGAAGGAGGGGGCGGCCGGATTTGCGACACGTGGCACCTCCCTGTCCATCCGATTTTAATGAAGATGGGTGGCTTGGATTAAATGAGGAAAAGAGGGATTAAATCCTGGAGCGACACTTGTCAGCATGAGGATAATCCGGATTTAAATTCGGATTTCATTTTTCAGAAAATGCTAGAAATTCTATAAATATTTTTTTAAAAAAAACCAAATAATGTTTAAAAATTCCAAAAATTATAGAAAATTCCTGGAGCTGTTTTATACTTAGGACAAATATTTTAATTTCTTTTGGCCTTTTAAAATTTTATAAAATATATTTTGGCTTCAAAATTGATTTTAATTCTAGAAAATTCCCAAAAATTCTATAAAATTTAGGAAGCTTAGAAAATTAAAATAACTCTTTTTATAAATAATAAAATATTTAAAATTACTTTTTCTTACTTTAGGCTTTAGGATAAACACCAGAAGAAATCAAATAAATCCCAGGAAATTCAAATAAAGCAAATAAGTAATTTTGGGATATTACGAACCTACCCCCCTAAAAAGAAATCTCGCCCTCGAGATTTGGGCTAGCTAGCAAAGAGATGGGGATGGTTGGCTCTCAAATCCTCTTCTCGTTCCCAGGTTACTTCATCCTCGGTATGGTTGCTCCACTGAACTCTACAAAACTTGATTGTCCTCTTTCTGGTTTGACGTTCTGTTGTTTCTAGGATCTTGATTGGCTGCTCCTAATAAGAAAGATCTTCCTGAAGATCTAAGGTTTCAAAGTCGCTTGCTCACTGGAATTGGAGACACTTCTTTAATTGAGACACATGGAAAACATTGTGTACTCCTGACAAACTTGGTGGCAGATCCAACTGATAAGCAACTTCCCCTTTTCGACTTAAAACTTTGAAAGGTCCAACATATCTTGGTGCAAGTTTTCCTCTTGCCTGAAATCTTTTTACTCCTCGAAGCGGAGATACTCTTAGGTAGACATAGTCGTTGACTTCAAAGGTTAAGTCTCATCGTCGATTGTCAGCATAACTCTGAAAATCCTGCTATGAAGCAACGATAATAACCAGCAAGTCCAAGGAAACTTCTGACTTCCGTTACTGACTTGGGCCGCTTCCATTCCAATACTGCTTCTACTTTAGAAGGGTCTACGACGACTCCTTCAGCTGACACAATATGTCCCAGAAAGGCAACTTCTCTTAACCAAAATTCACATTTACTGAACTTAGCATAGAGCTGATGCGCTCTAAGTTTTTCCAAAGTTATCCGAAGATGTTTCTCATGCTCTTCTTTATCTTTTGAGTAGATAAGAATATCATCTATGAAGATTACAATGAACATGTCCAAGTACTCCATAAATACACTGTTCATCATACTCATGAAATATGCGGGCGCATTAGTTAATCCAAATGACATTACTGTGAACTCATAATGTCCATAACGAGTGGAGAAGGCAGTCTTGGGAATGTCTTCAACTTTAATCTTTAGCTGATGATATCCTGATCTCAAGTCTATCTTGGAGAAAATACTCGCTCCTTTTAGCTGATCAAACAGATCATCTATTCTGGGCAACGGGTACTTGTTCTTGATTGTAATCTCATTGAGTCCTCGATAATCCACGCACATCCTCATACTTCCATCCTTCTTCTTAACGAACAAAACTGGTGATCCCCATGGTGAAGAACTTGGACGGATATACCATTTTTCTTCTAACTCCTGAAGTTGCTTCTTTAACTCGACTAGCTCATTTGCTAGCATTCTGTACGGTCTCTTGGAGATTGGAGCAGCTCCGGGAACTAAGTTAATTACAAACTCGATTTCTCTATCCGGCGGCATTCCTAGTAACTCTTCTGGAAAGACATCTGGATAATTTTGCACAACTAGCACCTCTTCTAGGGCTTGGAGTTGATTAACAACACATAATCCTTTTTCAGGGATTTTAGGGATGAAGGTCACTTCTTCTCCTTGATCATTGGTGAGGGAAATGGATCAGCTAACACAATGGATTCGTCCATTATTCTTGGCTAACCAATTCATCCTGAGAATGATATCCAACCCTTGAGATTCCAACACTATAAGGTCTGCTAAGAACAAAATCCCATCTATGAGCAGTTCTACTTTTGGACACAAGGTGCTTGCCCTTAACTTTGCCCCAGAAGAATGAACTAACATGGAACTACCCAAAGGTACTGTCCTTATTCCATTCTTAACCACAAAAGCATTTGAAATGAAAGAATGGGATGCTCCTAAATAAAAAAGAACTGATGCTGGTACTGAATTCACAAGAAACATACCTAGCACAACATTTGACGCAGTCTGAGCTTCTTCAGCAGTGATATGGTTCACACGTCCTTTGATCAAGTTCTCCTGTTTCTGGAATTGCGGCCTTGGGTTTTGTCCTCCTGATGTACTTGTATTAGTTGCCACTTGAAGCTTCTTTGGACAAGATTTGGCATAATGCCCTGTCTCTTTGCAATAAAAGGAAGTCACTCCTTCGGGCGAGGCGGTACTCTTGGGCACCTGCCCAAGACTGGCTGGAGTATTAGGTCGATTGTTTTGCATAGGTGAACGGCTCACTGCTGGCCTGAAGTTGCTTGATTGCGGGTTGAATTTGTTGAAGGGTGTCTTGAATTGACTATTCTGCGGGGGAGTGGTGCGAGCTCTTGGATATCCTCTTGGATTCCCTTTTTGTGCAGCCATCTTTCGCTTCCTATTTCTCATTTCCATGAACTTTGCCTCTTGGCGAATGGCTTTACCAACCAGTTGGTGGAAATCTGCATAGTCACCTGAAATCAACTGAACAGAAAGGTTGTCATTCAGTCCTTCCAGAAACCTTTCTTGCTTGGCTTCGTTAGTGGCTACATCTTCTGTTGCGTAGCGTGACAGTTGATTAAACTTCTGCAGATATTCATTAACAGAGCGGCTTCCTTGGCGCAGGGCTCTGAACTCTTTCTTCTTTAGGGCCATGGTACCTGTCGGAACGTGAGCCTTCCAGAAATTTTGCACGAACTCATCCCATGTAATAGCCTGAGGGTTGGCATGAGAGTCGGGGAAAGTATCCCACCATTCCGATGCTGGTCCATTCAGCTGATGGGTAGCAAATAAGACTTTTTCTCGATAGGAACATTGCAGAATATCCAACTTCATTTCGATTGCACGAAGCCAATCGTCAGCGTCCATTGGTTCGACGCTGCTTGAGAAAGTTGGAGGCCTTATTCTCAAGAATTCAGGCAAATGGTTCTGGGGAGCTTGAGCTAATGGCTGATGAAACTGTTGAGCTGGATTATTGATAGTTTGAGCCAAAAGCTGAATCAACTGCGTTTGATTGGCCATCAACTGAGCCCAATCTGGTCCAATGGCTGGCGGAGGTGGAGGAATAGGAGCGGCTTCATTTCCTTGTGCTCCGGCACTATCGTTGGGGTTTCCTTCAATGGCATTCCTTCTGGTGTTCACCATCTTGCTGCAGGCTCCAGATTTAGAGGAAAGAAGAAGACTTAGGAGAAGGTCTATGTAACATTCCCACCAACAAAAGCACAGAAAAACTCAAGAACTTAAATAACATCCATGAAAATACTTCATTAATAAAGATAGTCTTGAGGCTGTTGACAAAGGAATAACAGCTCACAAGGTAGCATTTTCTAAAGACAACTTAAACTAGGCCTCTAATAGCTAGCACTACTGCCCGATAACTGGGTTTTACGCTTCTTTGGCGGTAGCACGGTGACAGAGGAACCTTCATCCTCAGCTTGGTACTTGGTCAACTCCTCCTTAGCGGCCTGAAGTCTCTGCGAGACAGAGCTTAACTCCTCCAAGGTGGCTTGGTACACATAGTCCAAAGACTTGGCGTACTGCACTTGACGCACAAGTCGGGGGTTGCCTTCGAACCTTGTGGTGGAGAAAACGCTATTGGTACTGACAGGAAACCGACTGGGGTAGTATCGGAAAGTGGAGCGTTGGAGATCTTGAGCGTAGATGTCCCTTAATTGGCGAATTGCTTCACGAGCGGCATCTTGGATCCCGTTGGAGAAGGTGTCCCGAGGCATTGGAGCATCGAAGATATGGGGAGGCTGCCTCATCTCCTGTGTTGGCGAAGATCAATACTTCAACCCTCCAGCGCTCTTGGTTTCCATAGGTGCCCAGGTACCCCTAGTAAATAGGGCGTGCCTGAAAACCTATTTCTTGAAGAAGAGCCAAAAGACAATCGGCCAGGTGTCCAGCAAGGGTTCCGTGGGTGCTTTGGGTGGGACGTTCAGCCATCTACAATTTTTAGAAAAAGAAGAAAAATTAGTAAACAATTTTTTTAAATTAGAATGTAGTTAAGAGGGAATGCGAAAAGGCTAGAATTAGAAAATTTTTAAAATAAATAATCTTAAAATATATCCTTGAGGTTTGCCCATTCTATTCTATCTACAGTCACGTCTTAGGGTCAATATGCTCTGATACCATCTCTGTCGGGACCCGGAGCAACGACTCCAGAACCCTCTGTGTTAATCGCACTATCCCAGGAAAAAGCTAGTGCACACAGGTTCACAGCGATGTATATGTCACACACAACCATTATTATAGCAAAGGTTTGAGCTTTAAAGCCAAAGTTTACAATAGAGCATAACAAAAATAGACAGCGGAAACATAAAGTAGTAGCAGCCCATCCAGCCTTCCCCACAAGGCGAATTGACTGTAAGACGCGGCCTAGTCGTAGTCCTCACCGTAATCGTCAAAAGCTTCCTCTGGAAAGAGTTAGATATAGCCACATGAGTACAAACGTACTCCACAAGTTACACCAGGATAGTTTATTACTCTGCAGAGGTGTACAACTTTACCCACAAGACATGTTCTCTCGTTTTGCCACGCGATTAACACACTGCCTTAGGTGTGTGGCTGAGAGTTCATGACAAAGCCTTTACAATGCTTAGCTGTCAACTAGATAACGCCGCCACTAAGGTTTCGCTACAACATGAATCCACATGTTGGAACCCCCTCTTGTGCCATGTGAGACTTCTCGTGGCAGCACTACGCTCACATTCAACCTTTAGCGATAACTAGTTGGAACTTTGCAAATTAGTTGGCTAGGTCCGTCCCATACCGGACTTGTGGTAGTACGGTGTGACTTTGTAAAAGTAGCTCACAGACCGGTCCTTAATTTGACTTAGGCCATACCTCAAACCTGTGTGCCAGGCAATCCACATCGAGTCTTCCAGCTCCGACGCATGCCAGCAAGCACCCACCATCTTACCGTTGCCTAAGTCTAAACCAGCTTTATATTTTGTCTGGAAATATTTTATAAACAATTCTGACTTTCCAAAGTCAAGAATCCAGTTTTTAACTCTATCATTTTATGTGAAAGAAAGTTCCCAATCTTAAAATAATTAAGCATGGCTAAGCATTCGTTTAAAATTTCTAGTTAGTATTATTAAACCAACTAGGTTTTTATCTAAGGTTGACAAGGCGTGATAGTTCAACGTCAAATTTGGCTTTACAAGGGATTTTGGGTTTAACTACGAATTAAACTGAATTTGAAACTAAATTATATAAAAGTAAGCATGCATAATAATTTAAAATTCAACATAAATAAAGTTAAAATACTGGGTTCAATATGGTCAAGGGTGTAACTTGCCTTGCTGCTCGTTGTCGAATTCTTCGCCAAATTGCTTTCTTAGAATACTGTAATCTATACGTGAAGAACCAAAAAGAAATCAAATAAAATTCAAAATTTTGAAAAAAACTGAGAAATGGATAGTTTAGATTTTTAGAAAAATTAGAAATTTGAATGGTTCAAATTGGAGCTAAAATGAGCAAGTTATAGCCATAGGAAATTTGAAAAACAGAATAAAGAAAAAGATCAATTTTCTGATTTATTTTTGCATTGAAAAACGGATTTATGATGTCATCAAATAATAAAATAAAAGGGAGGTGGCGTGGCCTCGGGTGAGGTGGCCGCCACGTGGTCGCCACCGGGCCGCCACGTTGGCTCAAGCCGATGACGTGGCCATGCACAGCGCGACGATGGGCGCGCCTTCATGAGCGCGCTGGCTCGGTGGTGGCGAGGGCGGCGGTAGAGGAGAGGGTGGCGGTTCCAACCGTACCGGCGGCGGGTCTGGAGGTGGCCGGAGGTGGCGGTGGCAGAAGGTGGAGGCGGTGGTGCTCCCGTGGGCGGCGGCGCTCGGGCGGCGGGAGAGGAGCCCAAGTGGGGAAAGGGGGATGCGAGGTGGAGCGGTGCCGGTGGAGAGTTTTGGGGCGGGGTTTATATAGGGAGGAGAGGCGGCGGTCACGAAAATCGCATGCACGGAAGGCGGGCGGCCGGTGTAAACGCTGCGAGTTTGCGACATTGATGGCGGTGGGGTGCGGTGGCGAGGAGGAAGCCGAGGCGGTGGTTCTCGGGAAGAGGAGGCGACGGCGGAGCTCGGGACGGCTTTATGGCGGCGGGATTTCAGTGTTGGCGTGGGAGGGAGGCGGCGCCCCCAGGCGGCTAGCGGTGGCGGTGGCGGCGGGATGCGGTGGCCGTGGGCGGCGTTCGGGCGGGGCGGCGGAAAAAGAAGGAGGCGGCGGCCATGGCGTGCGGCCAAAAGAAGAAGGAGAGAGAGAGGAAGAAGAAAGGAGGAAGAAGAAAGAGATGACAAGTGGGCCCCACGTGTAAGAGAGAGATAGGAGAGAGGAAGGAGGGGGCGGCCGGATTTGCGACACGTGGCACCTCCCTGTCCATCCGATTTTAATGAAGATGGGTGGCTTGGATTAAATGAGGAAAAGAGGGATTAAATCCTGGAGCGACACTTGTCAGCATGAGGATAATCCGGATTTAACTTCGGATTTCATTTTTCAGAAAATGCTAGAAATTCTATAAATATTTTTTTAAAAAAATCAAATAATGTTTAAAAATTCCAGAAAAATTATAGAAAATTCCTGGAGCTGTTTTATACTTAGGAAAAATATTTTTAATTTCTTTTTGGCCTTTTAAAATTTTATAAAAATATATTTTGGCTTCAAAAATTGATTTTTAATTCCAGAAAATTCCCAAAAATTCTATAAAATTTAGGGAAGCTTAGAAAAATCAAAATAACTCTTTTTATAAATAATAAAATATTAAAAATTACTTTTTCTTGCTTTAGGCTTTAGGATAAATACCAAAAGAAATCAAATAAATCCCAGAAAATTCAAATAAAGCAAATAAGTAATTTTGGGATGTTACACTCTTCGACGTGGTTCTCATCTACCTGCAAGTTGTTAGTCATAGAAAAAGGCACAAACGCGGGTTTGTTCTCATATTTCTTATCATCAAGCACTCTCAATTTCTTTTTAATCTGACTTTCAACCTTACAAGTAAGTATAAACAAATGAGATAGAGAATTATATTCTTCGTGAATGAGAAGGTCCTGAATTTCTTTATTAAGCCCACATAAGAATCTATTCTCTGTAGCTTCAGCATGTTCCTCTAAGCCACAACGCAATAAACGAGTTTTTAATTCATGATAATATTCCCTTACAGTTCTACTTCGTTGTTTTAAACGTTGCAATTTAGCTAGCAAATAATCAGCATGATATTTAGGAACAAAGTAATCTCTTAAAAGTTTCTTTAATGCGTGCCACGTTTGAGGCACTCTTCCAAGTTTACTTAAGTACTTCCACCAAAGTATTGCATTATCAATAAAAACACTAGTGGTAGCTCGAATCTTTTGCCTATCAGACCAATCATAATATTCAAATTGTTTATCAGTGCTATCTCCCAGTCAATATAGGCATCAGGATCAAATTCACCAGCAAAGGATGGCAAAGTGATTTTAGTTTTACCAGACGTACTATCATGATCATATTCCTCCCGTGGTGAAGAAGCTTGTCTCAAGCATGCATCTTCCTCACGAATTTTTTTGAGTTCCCGGTCAATGGCTCGAAGATGTAGATCTATCTCGTAATCATCCCGTGAACCTGCCATGGTTAGTAGAAAACAAGGAAACAAATCACAAATATATGTTTCTATCAACTACTAGGATACGGAGGCTCAAATCAACTAACGCATCTCTCACGCTCTTAGCAAATTCTTACAAGTTCTTACCAAAGCAAACAAGCGGTGCAACCGGTGGCTGGTTTGTGATAAATTTGACTTAGGTGATTGGTATAGCGATTGCCGGTACAGCGAGACCTGTTCGGTTAGTTGAGAAGTGGAGCTTGGATAGGCTATGTATTTTTTTGCAAAGGAAAACAATCAATTAATTTCAGAAATTGCATATAATTGAATTATAGTTCGTATCTAGCACTTAGCCTTTGTTGCTGATCAAACAAGAATGGGTGAAGGCTAAATAAGTGTATAACAAAGTATAGGAGTGATAGACATAAGATAATTCAATAGAATGCAATTTGGAATTGAAGAACACAAGGATTGACCCAAAACTGAAAACTGAAGATTTCTGTCCACTGGACAGCACGTCGGTATTTTGGCCGTAACTTTCTGTTAGTTGCCTCTTTTTCAATGATTCTTTTTTATTTGTTTTCTGACGGCTTTTTCTACAACTTTTGTGTTGAGACCAAGTTCTGAAAACTGACTGAACAATTCGCACAAAAATCACAACTACAGACTATTGCAGATTCAAACTAGAATTTTATGTCAACTTGCACCGCAGATATATTTTTACTGCCATATTGGATTGAAGCTAAATTGTACAGGAAGATAGATAATGAAGTTATGAATCCAACGGTGGTGGTTTCACTCCAAAAGGATCAGGGAATCAAAAGTTATGACTTTTTTGGTGGCGGCTGCAGAGAAAGGAAAATTCAGCCGAATTGGAATTAGGGTTTGGAGTGGGGAAAATTTTTCTTATTTGGATTTTTATGGAATCAAGGGTATGACCAGCAACTAGACAAAGCTAAAACGGACAAAAATTCAATTTAGCAAACCAAAACTAACAGATTGAAAGGCACAACGGGGTTTGGGCAGCGGAAATTAACACTTTTGTAGGGCAATTTTTCTGGATTATGGGAAATAAAAACCAATCTACTAACTAGGGATACAAGAAATTCCTACCGGTCAACTGAAGCTCTAATACCACCGGATGAGGGGGTTCGGGTTCCCGATCTTCCGATAGGATGATAACTTCGATTTTTGGTGGAGGTGACTCTTGCGATCCGACTACAATCGTACGACGTCGCTTGCGCCTTAGCAATTGCTGAACCAACCCCAAGCTGTTACCAACCGTGCCAAGAACATGGTTGATCTAACCACGAAAGTCTAATCATGCATGCAATCGAAGACACGCAAAAACAAGATAACAAGCAATCTGAAATTGCAAATATTTATATTGAGTTCAAAAGGTGGGATTCCGAAGGCTGTCTTGACAGGTGGTCTTCCGACATAACTGAAGAATAGAAGTTTGCACAAGGGCTAAACCAAAACACAACGAAATCCAAGTCCTAGCATAGGGAGCCGGTGGCTCTTATATAGGGTTACAAGGTCCATGGACCCAAGTGGAGGTGGTGCAGCACCCTTTTTACTCAGACTTAGACACCAATGTGGCCTCTTTTGACGATTGCGGCCGGCTCGGATAGAATTTAAATATGAGGTTGGTTCCTTTAGAAATTAGACTTCATAAGCTTTCCATGAAATCCAAGAACGTCCCAAACGGAGTCCGTATGAAAAAATTATGTCCGTTTGAACTTGACAACATCACAGCTGTCCGAATCCGATTCCAGTACGTGCCCAACGTGGACTCTTTTGACGATTGCGGCTGGTTCAGATAGAAATCTGAGAGACCATGTGAGGGTCATCCCGTGTGAGTGATGAGTAATTGACATCGTTTTAGTAAAGTCGAGTTTGAGTCGGTTGGTTCGGACCTTGACGTTACGTGGCGTAACGGGCTCGGTCGGACTTGGTCAAACTTGGTCGTATGGGTTTAGGATGCATATTCTGATGACTCGACAGGTTTGGTCTCTATTACACTTTCATGTATCGAGCGGTGCTATTTGACGTGTTTCTTGTCGCGTGTGGTGCAGGGCGTCGAGGCGGAGTCGTGGCGAGACACGGTGGACCGGACTAGGCGCAGGTGGCGCTGAGGTCAGAACGGTCGGGATGTGTCGAAGACAGTGTGGACTCGAAGTGGTTGCGAGGCGTGCGAGACAAGGAGCGCGGAAGCTTCTCGGAAGGTGTAGGAGGGGCGAATCGGTAATTTCGCAAGGCTGCACAAGCGGGAGACGGCTCCGTTAGGGTTTAGCCGGCGTAACGGGTTGAAGACCCGTTAGCCAAGGGCTATAAATAGAGGTGGGGGGCTGCATACCCCTTAGAACAATTGAGAGCTCATTCATCCCTTTGTGTGGATTGTGTTCCCCCCAAGAAGCATGTGAGGCTCTTGGTGTTCTTGAGGATTGAGAGAGAGAGGATGAGTTGATGATATCAAGACTATGTAATCATTCCTCTTTAATACAATCGTTCGTGTCTCTGTATCATTTGAGTTCTTTTGTGTTTGAGCAGCGATGATCTTTTTGTTCTTTCATTGTGTCTACCTTTGTTGATGAGTGCTTTTAATTCCTGTTAGGAGACTCTGTTCCCTTACTTGATCCTCACTTCTTTGAGATGTTTTGGTTTGAGTGTCTTTATATCTTTTGCTGTCTTTTTGCTGCCTTCCATTATGCCTTTAGCTGCAGCAAACGTTTACTTGTGTCTCTATTCGGTCCCACGATCAAAGTGATTCTCTAGTTCTATTCGGCTAAAATAGGACTGCATGCAGATTGGTTGTAACTTTTTATTCTTCTCTTTGTGTTTGTTCCAGTGCAGTTCTTAGAGCCCTGCAGCTAGCAGTGGCCTAGTTCTTGGTTGTTTTGTTCTTTTCCAGTTCATGGTGTTCTCTGTACCGAAATTTGCTTTTATGTTGTGTTAACTCTTTGTTGGTACTCCTCCCTGCCGAATGCTCTTCTTCTGCCGAGTGAAATTTTCTGTTTGCTTTGCCTTCTCTGCAAAGCTGCTGTTTCTTTCGATTTCTACCAAGAGTTGGCATCTCTGTTCGGCCTTCTTTTCCTTTCTTTTCGGTTGGTGAACTGCACTCAGTTTGTTTCTCAGAATGCAGCAGTTTGTGTCTTCCTTTCTGTTGCTTTGCTCTTTATTTCTCTGACCGAGAGTATCTGAGACTTGATGCCTTCCTCCTTATTTCTCTTGGGACAATGATCTGTTTCTTTTTCTCGCTAGTTCATGTGTGAAGCATCAAGTCATTTTTCTTTTATTTCTTTTGCTGATCTTTCATGATTTTGCATGCAGATCAAACGGCAATATTTTCAGCTGAAATTTTTACTAACTACTCTCTGATTTATGCTGAATTTTTCGGTGTCCCATGCGCTCCAAATTTCAGCAAGATTAATTTTAATTTTCTGTGAGGTGCTTTGTTTTGCATCTTTTGAAAAACAGTGTACGAATTCTCAGGGGCGATTTTAAAAGAGAGCGACATTCACCCCCCTCCGTCGCTATTTCGGTCCTACAAAATCAAATATGGGTTTAGTTCCTTTAGAAAGTAGACTTTATAAGCTTTCCATGAAGTCCAAGAACGGTCTAAACGGTGTCCGTATGAGAAAGTTATGTCCGTTTGAACTTAATAACATCGCAGCAGTCCGAATCCGATTCCAGTACGAGCCCAACACGGGCTCTTTTGACGATTGCCATGCGTACAGAAGGAATTTAGAGGTGATACCAGATCCATTGGAAAGAGGACGAGAAAAAGCTTTCCAACAATTACTCGTGGACCTCAAACGGACTTCGTATGTGAAAGTTATGCATATTTGAAGTTGGACTGTCAGCTGAATCGAATTGATCCGGAGGCGAATTGGATTCCAAAACATGTCCAACTTGATCTCTTACTTGAATTGGTGTAAAAGTGATGTGGTGCTGTTAAAATATATATTTTTATCATTAGGTAGCATCATATTCTTATTTAAACTATGTTGAAGCTGAAGAAACGAATTCACCTTTAGTTCAATCTTGATATTGGACGGTATGATTGTATGTGTTTGTGGCGTGGTCACATCAGATCGTCTTTCGGAAACAATCCACTTGAGGGAGAATGGCATAATCACAACACTTAATGCGTTGGTCATTCGTAAGGTAGTTGGCTTATATGAACACATGGTTATCATAGTTGCTTTTGGTTATTAGATCAGGATTCTTATCATCCCCAAGATGTACTAACGTTACAGGTGATCCAACACCTAATACCCTAAGTCCTATTCTCCATCATGCGAATCACAGCTTCTTCAATATTATAATTATTATTGCTTTTAGTAGTAAAATAGTTTTCCATTATTATCATCATTATTACCTCCCTCACAGTTATTTAAGTTGTAGTTAAATTGCTAGTTGTTCGAAGGTAACAGATTAATCCACGCATTCACAAAGGATCACATAAATCTTTGAATACTCTTAGGGAAACTATTACGAGCGACACCGTGTACTTTTGGGTCATCACCGCCAGTGTTGTGCTTCTCTCCTGTACTTTGTTGGGATTGTAATCTAGTGTTGTTAGGTTGTTTGCATAACCAAAAGAAAACAACTTAGTGCAAAAATATATTTTCCTGAAAATACAATTATACCTTAACAATATGTGCAAATATTTGCTACATTTAAATTGGTGCAACAAGAGTGAGTCGGGTAGATCATATGCCCGACCCCAAGTTTCATCTAATTTAAAAAGATTTTTGCAAATGTACACTTGTTAGGGAAAACAAATGGAGCACACCATGTATACTTATCAGCCCAGACAAAATATATGTTCACCCACCAGTTCCAATCAAAAGAATGAAGTCAATATATAATTCAGCTTACTTACAGAAGCCCCCTCGTCTCTCTTTGCCTAACCAAACACTCGATCAGAACTCAATTTCCCCGACAGAACAACACCCTGTCAACTAATGTATGCACCTCCCAGGCACCCATTGTTTGGACGATATATCTTTTCACTGTTCGCTGATAGAACAGAACACGAACAAAATGAAACCCATTGTTTGCCTTCCCTTATCTATTCGAGACGGTCCACATGTTTCTTATCCATATCCATTCTCTCTCTCTCTCTCTCTTATCTCTAGAAATCAAAACATGGGAGGAAGTGAGCAAAGAATAGACGGAGGGAGGGAGTAGTTGTCTTGGCGTGCCAACTAGCGTGAAAGCACTGAGCAGCAACACGAGCGCGATGCAGCGGGCAGTGAGGCCATGCGGAGGCAGCTCGACACGACCTGGTGGGGCGGCCGTGTTGGGTTGGTTGTTGGAAATAATCTTGTTGTAGTCGAGTTTGATTCGTAGTTGAAGTCGAGCTTGATTCGTAGTCGAAATCGAGTTGTACTCGTAGTCGTAACCGAGTAGGAGTATTAGAGTTGGGTATAAAAGGGTGGAATCATGTAACCAGAAAGAGGTGAGAAAAAGGTTGAAAAGAAATAAAGAGAAGAAAAGACAGCGATTTGGCTCTGAGAAATTATCAAGTATTGAGTTCACTGTGTGATCGTAAGACGTGATCGTAAACGACTTACGACCATGGCAAGTGAAAAATCGAAGACGTGATCGTAAAGCATTACGATCACAGCCACACAACAGGAAGGTGTGGTCGTAAAGAGCTACAACCACAACTGAACATGGTTGTAAGGTGCTACGACCACGGCAGAGAAGACTAAATGTGGTCGTAAGGTGCTACGACCACGGTAGAGAAGACTGAATGTGGTTGTAAGGTGCTACGACCACAGCAGAGAAGGACTGAACGTGGTCGTAAGGCGCTACGACCATGGCAGTACAGAAGTGAACGTAACGTGGTCGTAAAGTGTTACGACCGCGTTGTGAAGAAGTGAACGTGGTCGTAAAGTGTTATGACCACGGTGAACAATGATCAGTAGAATCACTGCGTGATCGTAGGAAGCTATGACTATGGTGAACGTGGTCGAAAGAAGGCTAGCGCAGCAGCAGTAAACGTGGTCAGAATTTCGGCTGAAGTTTACGACTACGCAGCGGGAGCTTCGGAGGGGGCTACAACGTGGTCGTAAATCCGGCAGAGTGGTCATAGCGGCACAGGAAGTGGTCGTAGCCTCTCGTACGTGGTCGTAACGACTACTAAGCGGTCGTAAGAACCTGGGAGCAGTCGTAAAGATTGCAACAAGTGGTATCAGAGCCATAGGAGAGACTTCAAAGTCTAAGGAGAGCTCCGTCTCGCTGCAGTACCCTGTTCTCACCCCAGATAACTATCCGGTCTGGGCCATGAAGATGAAGGCCAATATGCATGCTCAAGGAGTCTAGGGCGCAGTTGACCCGAAAGGAAAAGATAAGGAGATGGACGATCGTTTGGATCAGATGGCATTGGTAGTAATATACCAAGCTGTTCCTGACTCAATGATGTGGCAATTGATCAGAAAAGAGACGGCTTGAGAGGTTTGGACTGCACTTCAAACAATGCATGAAGGCGTAGACAGAGTAAAGGAAGTTCGACTCTAAACTCTACAGAGCGAATTCGAGGCAATGAAGATGGAAAAAACTAAACCGTGGAAAAGTTCTCTGGGAAATTTAATGATGTCGTAAATGAGATCAAGTCTCTTTGTGACAAACTAGAAGACAAGGTGGCTGTGAAGAAATACTTGAGAGTCCTGCCAGAGAGGTTCCTTCCGGTAGTGACTACACTCTTGTATTCCCAAGATCTCACGAAGATAAAAATAGAAGAGGTAATCGGGTCGCTCAAGGCACATGAGCAACTCTTGAAGGGGTATAGAACTCGCAGTGAACAAGTGTTGCTCGTGAAGGAGGACACCAGGAACCGAGGCAAGCAAGTCATTCAGACTCTCGTCAAGAGGTGGCCGCGGCACAAGTCATGGTCGTGGCTCATACTCTGGTCATGACTCATCCTCTGGCTGAGGCTCGTTCTCTGGTCGAGGACACGGACGAGGGTATGGCCAGAGAGGCCGAGGACTCCAGTCTGGAAGAAGTGGAAGAGGAGGCCGTGGAGAAAGGTTTGGGCGAGACAGCGGTGACAAGCTACAGGACAAGTCACACGTCCAATGCTTCGAGTGTGAAAATTTTGGCCATTACACTGCTGAATGTCGAAGTCATATTCAGTGCCACAATTGCAAAAAGTTTGATCACTATGCAGCAAACTGTAGGAGTAAGAAAAGAGTTGAGGAGGCAAACGTTACTCACACCCAAGAAGAGAAAGAGTCAACTTTGCTACCGTCGCTCTGTACTGAAGTTGTGCCAACAATGGTAATGCTCAATGAAGAGAAAGTGTTTCCAAAACTAGTAAAGAAGGGAGAGAAGATGCAACAGCCAGCGGTATGGTACCTGGACAACGTGGCAAGCAATCACATGACAGGCACATACTCCATGTTTCATGAATTGGATGAAAAAGTACATGGTGTGGTGCAATTGGAGATGGCTCAACTGTCCAAATCAAAGGAAAGTGCACAATTTTCATGGAATGCAAGGATGGAGAACAAAAAATGCTGTCAGATGTGTATTTTATACCAAGTCTTCGCAGCAACATCATGAGCTTAGACAGCTAACCGAAGAGGGGTGCCAAATTGAACTGAAGAGCAATTATTTAAAAGTGTATGACAGCAGTGAGCAGCTGTTAATGAACGTGCAAAGGTCAGCAAATCGTCTATACAAGATTTCAATTGAAACTTGCAAACCAAAGTGTCTGAAGACTTCAACAGATAATTCAGCATGGTTGTGGCATGCAAGATTTCGTCACTTGAACTTCCAAAGCCTAAAACTTATGGCTGAGAAGGAGATGGTCCTTGGCCTACCAAAAATCGATCACCCAGAGCAAATTTGTGAAGGCTGTTTGGTGGCAAAACAAGCTCGGAGTTCCTTCCCATCTCAGGCCTAGTTTAGAGCCTCTCACCCATAGGAGCTAGTGCATATTGATTTGTATGGTCCAATTACACCACGAACAGACGCTGGAAATCAATACTTCATGCTTGTAGTCGATGACTATACAAGAGCCATGTGGGTATTTATGCTAAAAAGCAAGGAAGAGGCTAAGATCAGCTTTCAAAAGTTCATAGCGCTAGCTGAAAATGAAGTTGATCACAAGGTCAAGGCGGTTAGATTAGATCGAGGGGAAGAATTTCTATCAAAAAAATTTAACTTGGTCTGTGAAGAGAGAGGCATAGCAAGGTACTTTACAGCTCCGTACTCGCCTCAGCAAAATGGAGTTGTGGAGAGAAGAAATAGAACCGCGATGGCTACGGCACGAAGTCTATAGAAGAGCACATTCCTGCCCGGGAAATTTTAGGCAGAAGTAGTGAGGCATTCGGTGTATCTCCTCAACTATGTCACCACAAAAGCGCTTGAAGGAGTTACTCCGTATGAACTTTGGACAGGGAGAAAATCGAATGTAATGCATCTGAAGGTATTTGACTGCTTAGCATATGTGAAAACAAACACTTACTTGAAGAAGTTGGATGACATGAGCAAAAAGATGATCTACCTGCTCAAAACCGGGCAGCCAAGCATACAAGTTGTATGACCCGGATGAAAAGAGGCTTCATGTGAGTAGAGATGCTATGTTTCAAGAAGACAAACATTGGGAGTGGGAAGAACATCAAGACATAGAAAGAAATATGCAGAATTGGGTGACTTTTGATGAGGAACGGAAGGTGCACAAGGGGCCGACAACACAGACTGGGAAGACACAAATTCGAGTTCACCTCAAGCTACAAGCCCATCAGGTGCATAAATTCATGAGGCATCACCTGAACAAATAATCGAGAACTCACATAAGGAGGAATCATTTGGTAGAATACTGAAGATGAGAAGTATTAGTAAGATTTATGCACAAACAGAGAGGTGTTGCTTTATACCATAGCCGAAGAACCTGAGAATTATGAAGAAGCCAAGACTAATGAGTATTGGAGAGAAGCCAGAAAGAAGAAATGAAGTCAATTGAAGACAATAACACCTGGAAACTCACTGACTTACCTAAAGGTCATCGGGCTATTGGTTTGAAATGGGTCTACAAAGTAAAAAAGAACTCTTAGGGAGAGGTGGTAAAATATAAAGCACGTCTAGTGGCTAAAGGCTACGTTCAAAAACATGGTGTGGATTATGAAGAAGTGCTTGCACCGATGGCTCGTATGGAGACAATTCATGTTCTCATCGCTTTGGCAACTCATGGTGGATGGGAGATTCACCACATGGATGTGAAAACGACATTCTTGAATGGAGACATTGAAGAAGAGGTATATGTAGCTCAACCACCAGGATTTCAGATCAAAGCTCAAGCTGAGAAAGTATTAAAATTGAATGAAGCATTGTATGAGCTTAAACAAGTGCCACGGGCTTGGAATATGAAGCTTGACAAAAGTCTCACATCACTTGGATTCAAATGGAGTAAAATCGATCATGCCGTGTATACAAGAGGTGATGAGAATATGAGGTTGATTGTGGGTGTTTATGTGGACTACTTAATAATTATTGGAACAAATCCAAGGGAGATTGTGAAGTTTAAAGAAGAGATAATGAAGCTATTCAAAATGACTAATTTTGGACTCCTGAGTTACTACCTCGGAATTGAAGTGAAACAGACCAAACATGGCATCTCACTCTGCCAATCTGCATATGCACTGAAAATACTAGAGAAGAGCGGCATGGGAGAGTGCCACCCGTGTCAAGTTCCAATGGAAAGTCACTTGAAGCTAAGCAAATCAGGCCCAGGATCTCCAGTTGATGCCACACAGTACAGGAGCCTAGAAGGGAGCTTGCGGTATCTAGTGCATACTCGTCCAGACATTGCATTTGCAGTCAGGTATGTGAGTTGGTTCATGGAGAAGCCAACTCATGAACATTTGATGGCAGTTAAACACATTCTGAAATACATAAAAGGTACTCTGTTCTTTGGTACGCAGTACAGGAGAGGAGGTGGAGAGATATTGCCGCTGACGGGCTATAGTGATAGTGATATAGCAGGAGACATTGATGATCGAAAAGCACGACAGGAATAATATATGCACTGGGAGAAAGTCCATTTAGTTAGCAATCTCAAAAGCAAAGACTGGTGGCGTTGTTATCTTGCGAAGCAGAGTATATAGCAGCGAGCGCAGCTTCTTGCCAAGGAGTTTGGGTTGCACGTCTGTTAGGAGAATTGTCGGAAAAAGAAGCTATGAAGGTTGTACTCAAGATAGACAACAAATCAGCTATATCGTTGAGCAAAAATCCAGTTCTTCATGATAGAAGCAAACATATAGATACAAGATATCATTTAATCGGAGATTATATCGAAGAAGGAAGAATCGCTATCGAGTACATCAATACTGATGATCAGAAGGCCGACATACTGACGAAGTCGCTTGGTCGAATAAGATTCTTGGAGATGAGGAAGAAGATTGGAATGTTCGAAATCCCACAAGTTAGGGAGAGAATGTTGGAAATAATCTTATTGTAATCGAGTTTGATTCGTAGTCGAAGTCGAGCTTGATTCGTAGTCGAAGTCGAGCTTGATTCGTAGTCGAAGTACTCGTAGTCGTAACCGAGTAGGAGTATTAGAGTTGGGTATAAAAGGGTGGAGTCATATAACCAGGAAGAGGTGAGAAAAAGGTTGAAAAGAAATAAAGAAAAGAAAAGACAGAGTGATTTGGCTCTGAGAAATTATCAGGTATCGAGTTCACTGTGTGATCGTAAGACGTGGTCGTAAACGACTTACGGCCATGGCAAGTGAAGAATCGAAAACGTGATCGTAAAGCATTACGATCACGACCACACAACAGGAAGGCATGGTCATAAAGAGCTACAACCACAACTGAACTTGGTCATAAGGTGCTACGACCACGGCAGAGAAGACCGAAGGTGTTTGTAAAGTGTTATGACCACAACAGAGAAGGACTGAACGTGGTTGTAAGTCGCTACGACCATGACAGTACCGAAGTGAACATGGTCGTAAGGTGTTACGACCACGTTGTGAAGACGTGAGCATGGTCGACAGCCGTGAAGAAATGAACGTGGTTGTAAGGTGTTACGACCACGTTGTGAAGAAGTGAACGTGGTCGTAAGGTGTCACGACCACGGTGAACAATGATCGACAGAATCACTGCGTGGTCGTAAGAAGCTACGACTACGGTGAACGTGGTCGAAAAAAGGCTAGCGCAGCAGCGATAAACGTGGTCGTAACTTCGGCTAAAGTTTACGATTATGCAGCGGGAGCTTCGGAGGGGCTACAATGTGGTCGTAAATCCGGCAGAGTGGTTGTAGCGACACAGGAGGTGGTCGTAGCCTCACGTACGTGGTCATACGTGGTCGTAACGACTACTGAGCAGTCATAGGTGAGGTTGCACAGAGGCAATCGTAGGCACACATAATGGCATGACCGCAGCACAGACATGGCCATGGGAGGCTAGTACGTAACACTGTGGCATGGTACCCAGCAGCGACGACGAGGACGAGCATGTGCAGGTTTCGGAAACTTTGCTATGCAAGTTTCTAAAACTTTTTTTTGAAACTTTGTTGATATCTTGTGAAACTTGCATAAAACTTTATTGAAATTCGCGCTGAGTTTTGAAATTTTTTGTCTGAAACTTGCTTTGAATCTTTAGGTTACAAAAATATTCTTGAAACATATGAAAACTTCGCTTTGGCTTCTATAAGCCAGTTTTCTAGAATAAATAACTTTTGTACAATATCTATCTTTCAAACAGAGTGTCTTTTCAAGGAGAGATCTACTAATAAATTGTAGTACATACTGTAGTGACTTTATTTTATATTGGCTAAAATCGCACGCGAGTGTCTCTCTCTATAAGCTACTCTACAATTTGTTACTATTCATACGTCAAAGCCAAAAGCCATTAGCAAAATCAAATATGAACGTACCTTTATCTGAAACTTGTTTAAAACTCGATGAAACTTGTTTGAATCTTCATGTTGTGAAAAAAATTCTTGAAACATACTAAAACTTCAAAACTTACGAAAGTTTGTCTAAATTTAGATGAAACTTTCTGAAACTTACTTCAAATCTTCAGGTTCTGAAAAATCCTTGAAACAAACTGAAATTTTGATACTTACAAAAATTTGTCTGAAACTTGTTTTAAATCTTTAGGTTTTGAGAAAATTCCTTGAAACATACTGAAGCTTTGAAACTTATGAAATTTTGTGTAAAACTTGTTTGAAACTAGATGAAACTTTGCTGAAACTCTTTGAAACTTCGTGCAAACCTTTTAAAACTTGTTGAAACCTTTTTGAACATTTCATGAAACATGCTAAAACTCTATGAAACTTGCTTGAAACACTTTTGAAAACATTGGTGAAACTTTCTGAAACTTGGTTGAAAGATGACACAAACTTTGATGACACATGAAACTGTTGCAAATTTGACAATCATGAAACTTGTTGAAACTTTGTTATACCGTTAGGGAGCTCTTCCAACTGTATAGCGTTGGGTAGCAACTTCCTTAATATTCTAGTCCACGAGGTTATCAACACTACAATAATTTTCTATTAGAGGTTTTGTATTCTAGCCAGTCTAGAACATTTTTGAGGTAGGCTTCTTATCATAATCTGACACAGCATTTGAAAATACACACACGATTAATCTTCATATATACGATTGGCTTAAGTAGTGGCGGAGGGAGGTGGTAGCGGGTTATGAAAATCGGTCGAAAATCGGTCCTATTGGTACCTCCAGTTAAAGTAAAAACCGGTCTCCAATATTTCGTTTTACTTAGAGTTACTCTGAGTTCAACTGATTTACTCTGATGTTTCTCTGATTTACACCAATTTCAGCCCGAAAACTACCAAAATTTGGTGCTACTGGACCCCTCCAGTAAAAATTCAGAACCGGTTTTGATAACCTTGGGTGGTAGGCTGGTAGCTGTATTTTTTTAAAAAATCATAAAATTCAAAAGATTTTAAGGGATGGACTACACAGGGTTGTAGTTCTATGTAAGCCACTGGAATTAAAGGATGCTCTCGACTTTCAAAATTCGCTACAGTCTCATACTTAGATCAAGGTCAAACTGCAAAATCAGTGACTTGAGCTTCTGAACTACAAGTTGAATCATCTTCCACAAAAAAGGATATTTTCCTAGGGTGACATACAAGAAAAGGTAGAGTTGAAACCATCAAGTTTAAGTAGTCCTTTAGGAAAAATGCAGATAGCTAAGATAAGCTACTTGATTTTGATGAGAAAGTTGCATCACCCCTCCAGAAGGCAGAAGCAGGCGTGTAAAGCTATGGTCTATTCTTTTGAGCTACGAATTATGACTATTCAAGAGAGAGTACATAGAGATAAAATACTTACGTATAATTTTAACCGATATAAATAAAATTGTTGTAGTATATAAAACAAAAAAGAAAAGAGCCTATGACTATTCTATATATGACGTGCCAATGAGCCATGTGTTTGGTAGGATGTCAGTAGTGCTAATGTGGGCCACGCAGCTAAGAAATGGGCATGTTATCAGTAATTACTAATTAGCTAGATGGCTATCATCATGTATAGTACTTCTTCTAGCAAGCACAAATTACAGCAGTACAAGTGATCAGGCAACTTTGGAGTGCAGAACTGCTTATTATGTTCTTAAAAGAAAAGACTAAAAAACAAATGAATCAAAACCCAAATAAATGCAGATTTTTTTTCTCTGTTAATTAATTGTTCTTGCAGAGAAATTAAGGCAAGAAGACAAACCTGTTGGCTTGCAGGCATCACAATCTGCTGCTGGTTTTGCTGCTCTGATGTTGCGCCACCTCTACCACCGCCACCGTCGCTACTTGTAACCAAATCCTTCCTCTCCTCCTCCTCCTCCCCTTTGCGACCTCTGCTTGCTTGGACCGATTCTCCTGGTCAGCGGCAGCCCTGATGCTGTCCTCCTCCACCTGCTCCTGCGTCCACCGCAGCGGCTGCGACCTCGCCGGCCCGTCAAGAACGCCGTGGCGAGGGCCGCGCCGAGGAGGAGGGAGGTGGCCGACTTCATGGCCGGCTGGGGCCAAGAGAAGCACGCGGTTGCAAGCGAACCAGACCAAGAAGACGCTCTACCTACGGCTATGCGTAAGGTGGCGGCCGCGGCAACATGGCATGGTCATGCGCGAGGAAGGGTTCTCGCAAGTTCAGCGTTCAGCGTGGCGACGATAAGGAGGGAATAATTGATGAGAAGGTCGTTGGTTTGGTTGGTTTGGGAGCCAATTCTCGAGGGAAGGCTGCGTGTGGGAGTGATCGATTTGGGTTGTGCTCAGTGGCGAAGCCAGAAATGAAATTGAGGGTGGGCTGAACTATTTATAGATCTAAACTAAGTTGACATAAAATTAGTATTTTACTCTTATAAAATTTCAAATTCATATAGAAATTATAAATTGGATGGAGACAAACAATAAAAATAGAAATAGAAAGTAGATACCTCGATAATAGAAAGCGACATGAGTGCGGAGTAGCGATAAGTCACTTATGTATAAGCATATCAAAATTAGTAATATAATAGAAAATTATAAATGACAATGAAAATTTAGATCATATGAAACATACCAGAATTAAACTAATTTAAATCATGAGACAATAGAAATAAAAGGTGACATTTTTTTCACACTCTATCCAATGTTCTTATCATTTTCACAGTGGAGGGCTCGGTGGTGGCGGTGCCTTCGGGGCACGTGCAGAACCACATCATCACGGAGCGGCGGCGGAGGGAGAAGATCAACTAGAGGTTCATCGAGCTCTCCACTTGCGGATCACATCATCACGAGCGACGGTGGAGGGAGAAGATCAACTAGAGGTTCATCGATCTCTCCACCGTTATCCCCGGACTCAAGAAGATTCATATATATTTCACTTTCTTTCTCCTTTTTTCTTTGAGTGATTATCTCTTCTTTAATTTTATGATTTTCATTACTCTTCTTCCTCCTCCTCTTCTTCTTTAATTTTATGATTTACATATATGATTTCACTTTCTTTCTTTCTTTGATTGATTGATTAGCTCTTTTTAAATTTTATGATTTTCACTTCTTCTCCTCCTCCTCTTCTTTAATTTCATGCTTGTTGTTAACCTTCCCATCAAGGAGAGTTAGCTTCTCTTTGAGTTTATTAATCTCTCTTTTTATTTCTCTCTATTTTTTATATTTTTTACTATGTATAAAATTGCCACCAGGGGAGGTGAGGCTCAAGCCTCACTAAGCCCTCCTGGTGGCTACGCCCCTGGTTGTGCTACTGCTGTCTGTCCTATAGAAAATTTCGAGGGTGGTGCGTGTGCGTTGGCGTTTAGTTTACCTTTGAAGATGGCAGCGATGCAAACCCGACTGTTGATCCAATTGACCATGGCTCCGTTCCAAATTACTCTCCTCTTCGCTTGGGGTGCCCATTTAGACTTAAGCTTTTAGTTTTAATTTTTAACTTTGTTTTTTTGCTGATTTTTTGTTTTTTTTATTTTTTTATTCCTTTATATTGTTGTGATGATATAATTTTTTAGTTTTAAAATTAATTACACTGAAAATCTAACAGTAGCTACAATACAAAAAAGGTGCTACAATACCAGAAAAGCTATAAGTTTGAGCTTCAAAAACCCAAATGAGCACTCCTTAATTTCATGCCTTCAACTTTAATACTTTAATTGATTATTAATATGCGTAAAATTATATAGAATGATCACATTAATATAGTGCTATTACTTCATTTCACAATATTTATCTACACGTCTATCATGCGTATAGACCAACGGAACACTAGACTAAAAAATCAATGAAAAATAATTATATATACCTACACTAGATTAAAAAATCAATGGAAAATAATTGTATATACCTTTATTAAATGATATACTATAATCACTTAGGGGTGTTCGTATTGGCTTCTCGAAGCGGTTTCTTCACTCATCTATCTTTCGTTTCACTCTGAGGATAAGGCAGAGCGTCATGGGCATATTACGCATCCTACTCTCGTTCCTATCAAGTATCACTACAACAGAACATGGCTATGGTAACACTTGACTGCAACATAATACAAATTGTGTTACAGGCAAAAAACTCAGCAACACATACTTTGTGTCCCCAGGAGACCCTGTAACACATACTCAGTATGATCATTAAACGTGTTACAAGCATATAGTACAGCAACATAAACATGTGTTACAAAGCTATCTGGTAACATACAATATATATGTTACGGACATGTGTCACTTTCTACTGTAGGGATAATCTTGTTCAACATTGATAGATTTGTACAAACAACACCACTACTAGATTGAAGATATTGATCTTTTTTTTAAAAGAAATTGGAAGGGCAAAGGTAGAAGTCCTTAAATTTACACTAACTGTCCCTTATAACAAAAATTGCAGTTTTTTGGTTTGGAAAAAGGCCAAAAATTCAGTAAAGCAGAGAAAAATATGTGGAACCTCGCTGCTATTTTTCATGTTAGAAAATCTGCTTTCAGGTCGTGGAACTACAAGGCAGATTTGTAAAGTTGAAAATTTAATTATGACGAAAAGTGCTAACATGTTCTTCATACAAAATAATCCTGATTTGTATAGTATAAAGTAATTAGACATTATATAAGTGTGTATACATAACATTCAGACTAGCTAGGGAGCTTTTCTAATCGCACTTATTTTTTTCCATAAGTAATTAACATGGAACATTCTTTAAGAACAAACATTCATTGGACAACATAAATTTTTCTCTCTCAGATAACATGTACCCAGACAACGAATGTACAGTCCAAATGAGTTCAATAAAACTAGGCCAAAGCTAGAGGGTTAAAAGGAAATAAAAACGGGAAAGCTTTGGCAACAGTACATGCCAAAAAATTAACAACTGCAACTAGGTGAGCAAAAAATAATCGATGACAACGTTTGGAGCAATCTGAAAATCATTTAATCAGCTACCAATATTCCAAAACATCATCAGTAGAAATCATCACATTAAGAAGCTTTGCATCCAAGCATCATCACATGAAGCAAGCCTTCAACAGTAATTACATTAGCATAACTTCAATTGGTATGCGTTACTGGATCAACAATAATTTTATTTGGATTAAATTCTAGTCGAAGCTTCTTTGGTCTTGCAAAATAATTACACAGAGTTTGCTTCTCCATTATAGCAAAATCTACAAAAAAGATTATTAATTTCTGTCAATACAAAACTATAAATCTATAAATAAATTATACACAAAAAATTGTATCTAATATCTACATTCAATTATACACTAAAAATATAAACTCTTAATTTTGAAATAGTAAATCAAGAGGGAGTAAATTACCAGACGACGGTCGATCAGTTAAACAGTCGGCAGCCTCTTGGTCTCTCCTTGAATGGAGCAAACAAATTATGCAATTATTGCTCTCTACTATGTTTCAGTGTCTAATCCATTATTATTAGCATCAACTGTTGTCCCCTCAACATCTGTCCTAACCCACTGTTGATTCTTTGCATTATTGAACATTTCCCCAAGGTGTGAAACGTGGAAAGGCTCAGCTTCTATATCATCTATCCATTCCTCATTGCCGGTGTCATATATATCTCTGGGCTTCATTTTCATTACTACAGACCACCCTGGGTTTGTTGGGTCCTCCACATAGAACACTTGATCAGCTTGGTTAGGAGAATAAAAGGCTCGTGCTCAATCTTTTCTCCAGTATGTATAAGATATGAGAAGTTGACAAGTGTGTAGCCATATTTGTCCTTTTTAATTCCTTTTCCAGAAATAACATCGACCCATTCACATTTAAAAAGTACTACTGAAAATTTTCCAGAGTAATTGAGCTTAATAATATCTATTACCCTCCCATAGTATGTAACATCACCTAAAATTGGATTTGCATCATTTGCTTTAGCATAGCTAGATGTTTTAGCGATCAAGACCACTCCACTATTTTGTGTCACTCTATCCAAACGTTTAGGCCTAAATCTGAAGCCCCGGGTGTTAAAAGCACGATATCTTTTGGCTGCATCAAGTGGGCCACGAGCTAGCCATCTAACATCTTCTTTGATACTGCATAAACCATTTTTCCGCTCCAAATCCATTATCTATATAGTGAGAATCCATTTAGATTTTGACTTGAGTAGTATAAGTTAAAGACATGAAAATGGGTACTTACATGAGCTCTAAACCAGTCATGGAACTTCTCATTTTGCACACGCTCAATATATTTTGGGTTGACACAATATCGAGGATTTTTACTAGCAAGTCGATCAAGCATGAGCTCGCACAATAATTTATAATCAAAATTGAAGTCATACAAAGGATAAATAAATAAAGATGCTATAAGCTGCAAGTAATACCTCAAGAATTTGTTAACATCCGGACAATTGAACAGCACATATCGATGTGCTTGTACCTTTGCTAGACCCCTTATAACATAGCTGCTAGGCTTTCCAAGTGGTTTTCCTTGGCCCTTGTTTCACATTAGGATGACAAGCTGATTCATGGGTATCATCATTCCTTGAAGGGCGGTTATGCTTGGTTTCAAAACCTTCAACATATCGTGAACAAAATGTCATGCACTCATCTGCCAAATATGCTTGACTATTGATCCCTCCGGATGAGCTTTGTTACGCACATATGACTTCAACACACAAAGATACCTACATAAACACAAAGCGAGAAAAAAGAAATTTGTTAAATATCTAGTGCTGCAATACAAAACAAATACAACTTTATCTTTGTTAGGGAGAAATACCTTTCCACAAAGTACATAGAACGATAACACACAGGACCTCCTATTTTTGCCTCACTTGCTAAATGAATAACCAAATGCACCATAATAGTGAAAAATCCTGGTGGAAATATCATCTCCATGCGGCATAATGTCATTTTAATTCTCTCCTCCAACTTCTCAAGCTCATTTATATAAAGTACTTTTGCATTCAGTTCTCTAAAGTACCCGCATAAATCAAATAAAATAGATATGACATTATCTGGAAGTACACCTCGCATGAGCAACAAAGATTGTTGCAATAGAATGTGGCAGTCATGACTTTTAAGGCCAGAAATTTTTCCTTGGGCAACATTTACGCATCTTGAGATATTTCCTGAATAGCCGTCTGGAACCTTTATATCATAAAGTACTCTACAAAATTGTTCTTTCTCTTTTTGGACATGGTATAGGAAGCAGGGGGCAAGTAATACTTGTTATTAGCACGTTTTTGCAGATGCAGCTCTGATCTAATGTTCTTTCTTTCTCCATGCCGCTGAATCAGCTGGATGACGTAATGCCCCGTCCTTTGTACGTCCCTCGTCATGCCATCTCAATGCTATAGCTGTTTTTTGTGCATGAATAGTCTCTTAAGCCTTGGTTTAATTGGAAAGTATCTAACACCTTCCTTGGGGTTGCTTTCCTTCTTTCCTTGATAGTTAATTTAGTATTATCCTTTTTATTTTTCCACCTTGAAGTTCCACACTTGGAACAAAAGTCGTCATTTGCTTTATCTTTCCGGTACAACTGGCAATTATTTGGACAAACATCAATTTTCTCGTAATTAAGCCCAAGCTTTCCAATTATCTTCTTAGCCTCAGAAAATGTTCTAGGTATATTCTTACCATTTGGGATTGCTTGTTGCAGAATGGCTAGCAAATCATTTAATGATTTATTACTCCACTTGTTAATGGATTTTGCATGAAACAAAAGTACAATAAATGACAGTTTTGAAAGCTCACACCCTTCCCATAAGGGCTGACTAGCCTCTCTGATCAAGTCAAAAACTCGGGTTTGAGAATCGGTCGATTCTGGATGAATTTGGGCTAGCAGAAGAATTAAATGGAAGTCCGTTATCTATATTTCCAAAAGCATCTTTGACTAACCGGTGCATATTAGTTTCTGTTCTTTCTTGTGATTGTGACTCCCTGTTAGCAGAGATGAATGCTGCGGTTTCACCATGGCAGCCCCAAATTGTATATCCTTGTAGCATTCCATGACAAACTAAATGATTATAGACTTTACTTCGCTGCAGTAACCACCTATTAACACATTTGACACATGGGCATCGATTTTGCTTTAGGACTTCTCCCCCAATATGCAAAGTCAAGAAAACCATCTATCCCGGCCAAATAGTCATTACTTGGTCTAGGAGAAAGCAGTAACTTCTTAATGGCATCTAAATCCACCCGTTCCCTGTGTTAAAAAAGAAGTAGTAGTATTTATTCAAATGGAGCACAATGAGAACCATCAACTTCCATCAGAAATCAGATGATGCAAAATCTATAAATCAGCATGTTATTAAACATGGAGATGCCGTCGAACCAAACCTTGAGGATTGGCACTGGGATCAGCAGACTTTTGTCTCCATACCACGATTAGATCATGAGCTGCAGGCGCATGTCTGATGGGTAAATACATGTAACTTCTTGATGCAATTTCAGATTACCAATACTTATGGACAAAAAAGTGAAATAAAAACGTGCAATGAGAGGGGAACAGACAAAGATTAGAAATAGTAGAACAAAGCCATCCCCTCACCCCACGTTTTGCAATTGTAGGCATACTGCTCCAAATGACGCTTGACTCATGAGATATCTTCTCTCGACCTCCACTCCGACCTCCCGATATCTTACGCTAGTCAAATGGAAAAGGCCCCAATGAAAATAAACTCTAGCTAGTGAAGAGTAGAAGAGAAAGCGAGGCGAGGCATGTTCGGTCCGAGTAGTGATTAGAGAAGCGCGAGGAAGCGAGGAGTTTGGTGAGTAAAGACTAAAGGCTATTAATTGCCATATAAAGTGCACGAGTGCTTTTGAGGAAAGTGCATGAATGCATTTTGATTGTGTGTGTCTATATATATATATATATAGTAAAGATAAAAATAAGAAATGAATGAATTCTTATAAGGAATTGAGAAACCGATAATACCTTAATATTGAGCACGAGCAGCATTTAGGATGCTTCTAGCCGAGGTGACGAACGGAGGCGACCGGAGGGGACGGGCGGAGGCAGCAGCCGAGTTGACGAATGGAGGGGCTTGGCGCCGGGCGGAGGCAATGACGACGCGAGCAAGCCGGCAACCGGAGGGACGGACGGAGGCTGCGGGCGAAGAGACAAGCGGGTCTTGGGCGGCGGAGGCACCGGCGTGAGGCGAGCCGAGGTAGCAGGCGGCGGAGGCGAGGTGGCGGGCGTCGAATTAGTGGAGGTGGCGGGCTGCGGTATTACACTCAACCCACCTTAATAGTTGACGCTCTCGGCAGCTCACCGCTTACATGGCAGAGGACCCAGAACCCCAATTGGTAAATGACAGTGGCCTAACGCGCACGCCGGCCATGCCATCATACAGCGAAGGTTTATGCTCTCGAACCACCTGTAACACACTGCCTCCAAAGTCACTTCAGCCCAGCTCGAACTGTAACACGTCTAAAAGGGTTAAAACGGAGGTGCTATGCATAGAGCGCAAAGGCATATAAGTTAGCCCTCACCCACCTAAACTCTCAAGGTGGCACTAAACCACCTATTACTACAGTCAAGGGCTGAGGCAGAGGCGTGGAGTCGGGGCAGAGGACCGGAGGCGGAGGCGCAGAGTCGGGGCGGAGGGCCGAGGCAGAGGCGGCGGGAGCCGGGACGAGCGACGACGCCGGATCGGAGGCGGAAGCTGCGGAAGGGAGGCGGCGAGGCGCACGGCGGCATGACGCGAAGGTCGACGCGGTTCTCTCTCACTCCTTTCCATATCCCACCCTTTTAACAGCTTCTACTCTAGGCGGCGCCGATCTCCTCGCTCGACGCCGCATCTCCACGCTTGGAAGCCTGGATGCTCTAGTCGACCGCCTAACTTCGAAAAACTAGGCGACAGTCCCTGGCGTCCACCTTGGAGCGCCAGGACGCCTAGGCGTCGCCTAGGCGACGCCTTGATAACATAGCATCCCATTATGCTCAGCGACGGCCACCGGGGGCGACGATCACCCGAGGAAGATATTTAAGCTATGTGTTTTAAAATCCTTGAAAAAATAGGCATTTTTTGCAATATCCTTGAAAAAAGAGGTGTTATATTTTTTTTCTACAATGGGAGTAATTTATAGCGATCAAACACAAAAATCATGAAAGTTTCTCGCGTGTAACACACCATTCAAAAAATTACTCCATGGCCTAAAATATTTCACGCTGAAAATCTCCCTTCATATACTTCCCTCTAATGTAGAATCTTCCCTCCAATAATCTCAGGCAATTAATCTCTCCCCTCGACTTCCCATGCGCCATAACTCACAGTTGGCTCCTTGACTCCTCGTATACATCACATCCTTAATCTTGGTCACAATTTCTTGTTCCCAAGTCCTCCAAATCCCGTGCGGATGGTGCGGTTGCCTCCCACCTCATTTCTTCCGCCTCCTCCCTCCTCCTCCATTGCCGCGCGCCTCGCCTCCTCCCTCCCTCCGCCTCACCACCTTCGCCCCCCCTTGCCGCCACTCCTCCGCCACCAGCGGCCCGCCCTCACCCTCCGTCCCCACCCCGCGCCACCGCCACTCCTCCGCCACCCCGCACCGCCGCATCCTCCTCCCAATTGCCTCCTCCCTACTCCCCAACCGCCTGTGCCGCCTCCCCTCTCCGTCCCCCACCGCCACCTCCTACTCCCCCACCCCTCGTCGCGCATCCTCCCTACTCCCCAACCCTCCGCCGCCTCCCCTCTCCGTCCCCCGCACCGCCTCCTACTCCCCACCCCTCATCGCCGCATCCTCCCCCAAGCCGCCTCCCCTCTCCGCCCCCAAACCGCCGCCTCCTACTCCCCACCCCTCGTCGCCGCATCCTCTCGCCCCCAATCCCCACGCCGCCTCCCATCTCTTCTTAGGTTCTTCTTCTCTGTGGATATCAACTTTCGTGCTTTGAGAAGAGGTACCTTGGGACGGTCCGGAGGAGGACCACATTGACCTCGCCGAGTGCATGCACGCCGCAGCGTCGTCGCCGCCACCGCCGGGAGGGTCTACTCGGTCGACGTCGCCGACCACGCCATCGGCCTGGTCATCGACGTGCTCCGCTGCATCACGGCCACCGGCGCTACGATTGGAGCAGGCTCTAGCCGGCCAAAGGGGAGTACCCGCTTGGCTCCAAGGTGTGTGTGTCCTTTCCTTTTAGATGCTTACTTTAGTTGATTTAGATGCTTACTTTTTTCATTGTTGTATGGATTTCATCTTGAATGCATTATCCTCGAACATTATCGTGGGGTTCCGCAGGTGATCTGAAACCAACAAGCAAGAATTAAGGTTCTGACAGAATTCAATTGGGCTAGAATATGGTAATGCAAAGCAGGAATATTTGGTGAAAATTTAGTATTGCGCAAAGGGCATGTGGGGTGCATAGCTTCTTTTAGTACAGTAATATTTTGTCTATTCATCGTGTATGGAACTAAAGAACTTGTACTAAACTAATTTTCTTAGAACCTAAACAAAGAAACAATGATTGTACTATAGTTCATGTGGAAAAGAAAATTCAGCAAATATAAAGTGCATCTGTTTACCTTTAGTTATCCTCAAACATTATCGTGGGGTTCCGCAGCTGATCTGAAACCAACAAGCAAGAATTAAGGTTCTGACAGAATCTGAAACCAACAAGTCAGGTCCTCTAGCACTTCGAGCTGTTCCAGTATGGAGAGTCTCTCTTCCTCAAAATCAGCTTGTGAGCCATCAAGTGTAACCAGATGCCCAGCAGGTTCTTGTAAAACAACATCAGTAGGAATACTGCCATTGCTTCCATTAAGACCATGTGCAGATTCATCACCTTCATAGAAACTTTGGGAAAAGGTCATCACTGTCCTCAGCACTTGATGCCAAGGATGATCCATTCTGGTCATCAGCCTTGCGCCTGGACATTTTCCTCCTCTCCTTTGCCTCATAGAGATGAACCTTGTGGCGATACAGTTCAAGCTCTCTCTCCAGATCTTGCTTCTCCTTATCTCTCTCCGTATACTGATATTGTTGTTGTAAAAGAAATTACTTTTTGGTAGGATGCAACATGCTTAGGTAATTTACAAGCTTCATGTACAGTTTCTTTGTACCATCTCTTGTGTTGTCAAATGTTTAGAGTAAAAGTGTGGGAAAGGATTAGTAATTTGTTGTGAACTTCTTATATGAATGAAAGTCACAGTTTGTTGCGAACTTCTTATATGAATGAACAAACAAAAATTCATTTTACTATTTATATCTGTTGTTATGGGGCAGAAATGAATAAACAACAAAAAGACTTCCAGCAAAATCCAGATGAGAATAGGTTATCACTGCACTGCATTTTTGCCATGGAGGGAATACTGCAATCCACAACAACTAATAAGCATGAGACAAAGGAACATCATTTTTGCCAAACACTCATCAATAATGCAAGTAAAATAAATGACTGTTTTGAGAGCTTGCAGCAGAACAGTCTTAAAAGTTTATCAAAAGGTAAATCCCTAGATTATCTCGATATTTGATAGTATGTATCCCTTTTATTTGGTTTTTCGTTGCAACGCAAGGGCACTCTACTAGTTTGTACATTATTTTGTAGAATTGAGGTACTAGGGTTCTAAGGACATACAGGTCAATGTGTGGTTCGATTACTTCTCAGTTTCCTCTCTCCATCTCCTCTGTTTTTTTTAATGTGGTGTCTCCTTTTATTTCGGAAGAAGCATAGCTAGATATATAGAGATTATGGACTCAGTTTTGCTCAGTTTTAACGGGCAAACTCTTTTTGCTCGACAAAGACTCAGTTTTAACGGGCAAACTCTGCCATATTTTCAGAAACTTGGCCACGATTTCCAGGTGAAATGGCAAGAAAGAAAAGGTTGAATGTAGTAAAAATCAGTGCTGAATATACTGATGGAAATGGTGATGCCAGTGAGCATTTTATGGAACAAGGTGAACCAGTACATGAGTCACAGGAATTGGAAGATGATGAGATACATGTCCAGCAGCAACATGATGGTTCCATGAATATGTCAGGTACAACTTCAATTATGATAGTTAAAACTAGTCTGAATTAAATGATTATATGGAAATCTTTGCATCGTAACTATATTACTGTTCTCATTCTATTTTACAGGTGAGGATGCAATAGGAGAGAAGCGTGGAAGAACTACTTTAACACATATTTGGGACCTTCCAGCAGGAAATCGAATAGTAGTCAAATGCAACAAGCTTGAACAACCCATTGGAGCAGAAGGTGGACTTTTAGGAAAATTTTTGGGCACAGTAGCAAGAAATGGGGGCTATTGTCCACTTAACTTGAAGGATTGGAGAATGGTCAAAAAGGATGGTGGAGCTGAAACAATACTTCAATTTGTAGAGGTATATATCCATGTCGAGAAAGCGTAGGCAGAATACTCTACTTTGATTTCTATTGGCCTTTTCCTTCAAGGAAAAGATTCCTCTGATCTTGCTTTTCCTCTTGCTTGAATCTACTTTACATACAACTGTGATAACATAGAAAATAGCACATTTATTCACTATATCTTAATGATTTCAGACAAAGTTATTGTACCCTCATTTGTGCGAGAAATGGATATTAAAGTCAATAGGGAGAGATTGGAGGCGATACAAAGCATCATTGAAGAAAACTCATTTTAATGCAAAGAAGAAAAGATCAGCTCTGTATAAGCTATGTCCGGAAGATGTGGATTATGATCAATGGGTTGCACTTGTGAAAGTTTGGAAGTCAAAAGAAGGAAAGGTCATAATGATTGCAACAATATTTACATTGAGACTTTATTTCGAATTTTAAACATTTACATGTGTATGGTATGATCTCATTAATAGCAGACTATTTTCATAGCAGGCCCTTAGTGAGAAGAACAAAAATAGTCGTGCCATGATGAAAACAACACATACAGCAGGATCAAAGAGCTATGCTCGTTGGGCTGAGGATATGGTGAGTTGTCTTGCTTTGTTCAATGTTATCCTCTATTTTGCGTCATATTGTATGTACATTCTTTTTTTTCAGAAACAAGATAATCCTCAAAAGAAGCAGCCACATAGAGCCATAGTTTACTTAGCAACTCACAAAAGAACTCACATTAATATCACTACCATAGAGGGATCACCATCTGATGTAGGGATACATGTTATTGATGAAGTGCAGAAGTTAAAGGAGCATGTACAGAATCAAGATCTACTTATTCAAGAATTGCTTAAAACTAAGTCATGCCATGGGAACAATAAACCTGCAAAATTGTTCTCAAGAAAAGACAAACCAACAAAGGTAAAAATTTTCCTTTAACCTTAATGTAAAAATTCATTCCAAATCGACATCCTTTTCGGAGAATAAAATAAAAGGACATCATAGCAATTATCAATCACAAGCAGTACATTATAAAAGAAAGGTATTTGTTATTATTTCTGTAAAACATTATTTCTCTTCAATTTTTTGTTTATCTCTATATTTAAATTTGCAGAGAGTCCAGTGCAATGTAGCTGATTTTGAAGACTCCAGGAGTGAACAAGAATATATATCAATGGTAATTCTATTACCTCATTAATACCAGTTTTATGTACTTCATATGAATATATACTAACTGTTGCCTGTGCTCTTAATGGTAGAACAATGGAAGAGTGTTGGACCAACAGAACACATACGAGGACGATGACATGTCATTTTCTACTGAAAAGGTTAGCATAACTGTTATGCATTTTTTAGGAACATTACATTTTGTTTTAGCAATATAAATACTACAATGATTTGATACATGATTTTGTGACTGAACTAGTACGACAATTATGCAAATCAACAACTATTACAATGTCAAGAAGCGCCATCATCATGGTCTGCACGTTCTTTTCCACAAGAGGTAAATGTGTTGATAAATGACCTGATTTGAGTTTCTATATTGATAGCATGTAATAAATTTCACTGTGTTTCACTAGGGAACTGAACAACAGCAGCAAAAATTCCAAAATTGCATGAACAACATACAAGATCAGGTGACTCGAAACAGGACTCAGCATCATGTGCCTTCAAAGAAGACAAGACCTTCGCCAATGGAGGTAAAAAACACTATGTTTGGATTCATATTACAACTAATTTGCTTATATATGCTAGTTATTGACGAAGTGATAAATATAGGTCGGTTCCATAGTATTACTCTTGACTGCAAAATATCCAAACAAAGACCAGGTGGCATATGCTACTTTGTTGAGTGCAATCCATCTACAAAAGTAGGTGGTGTTGAGCTAGGCAACCAATTTTGGAAAGTACGAATCAATCACTCTTTGCGTAAAACTGAGGCACTTGTACGACCATTGACTGCTGCAAGTCAATTGATGATGCCCATGCTAAAGGAATGCCGATTGCTTGGCCTTCAATATGTGTATGTTATTTCAACCTTGGTCCACAATACTACATACTTTTTCATGTATCCTTAAAGCTAAGTAATGTTTGCTAAATGCAGGTTCGGAAGATTAATGGTTGAAATCTCATACTTGTTTCACGTCATGGATAGATCATCGGGCAAAGATTTTAACAAGAATAGATAGATATCTTGTCATATTGTAGTATGAAAAGTTTGTTGTTATTCTCAAGACTTGTGTTCTCAAATGGAATGTCATGGATGTTATAAAATTATGTGAACCATATTTTGTGAACGTTGGTGATGCAATGTTGTTATAAAAGTTTGTTGTTATTCTCAAGACTTGTATTCTCAAATGGAATGCAATGTTGGTGATTAGTATTTTGTGCAATATGTGATTCTTGTGAAGAAAATAATTCTGCAGTCAATTGAATTGTCCTTTTGAAAAACTTTTTTTCTTTTTTTCTCTCTCTAGATCTGTGTGTATATATATTTATATATTAAAATATGTTGCCAAAAAATGTTTTGGTGTAAGGAAGCGTGTTGCTACTCATATTACAATGGTGTTACTGTTGCTCCAAAAATGTGTTATTGGGGTAGCTAGTTGTAGCACAAATTTGTGTTACCTGGGTAGCTTACTGTAGCACATAATATGTGTTCTTATAGATATAGATATGTGTTGCAAGGTAGTAACACACTTTCAGACATGTAGTAGCACTTATCACGTGTTACTTCAAACCTAGCTAGTAACATAGGCTATAAGAACACTTAAAAATTGTGTTACCGCAAAGAGTAGTAGCACCTTTCTTGACATGTAGTAGCACATAGGTGTGTTACCATAGCTCCTTCCTGGTGTAGTGTATACACATCTTTACCTCATTTTTTTTCACCGCTTGCCCCCTCCTCCTGAAAACCATTTCGTTCAGTAATTGCTATTTATTTTCAGCCAAAAACATCAAACACAGTCAAAAGCCATCAATCATAGCTAATACAAACACACCTTTAATCATTTTCAATGCATTTAAGTAGAACTAGAAAGTGCAAATGTTACATGATTTACTTAATGGACAAATATTTAAAACGTATACTCTGAGGTCATGAATAAACGGTGTGAAATGGAGGGAGTAGATTGGTGTACCAAAATGCTTTCATAGTATTTTTTTTTTGTTATTTGCACTAGTACAAATGTACAATACGATAAAAAAAATCATGATCACTGTTTTCCATTAGACAACGCTGGGTAGGCCTAACATCAGATTCAACATGTAAACATCCTTTTGACATGAACAAAACGTGTTGGCGTAGCAAAGAGCGGAAGATGACACATACACATCTAGGTCCGTCCGAGCTAGCAGCCGGCCATCTGCAATGGATATGTTTGCATTGGCACAACAAAAATTGTCTTCCCCACACATGGCGAAGCTCCACCTAGCCCAAGTCGAGTGACTGTTTCGCATGTCCGACGGTTTGCCCGGCGGCTTGGGACTATACATGAACTTCGCGACCTGCCATGGATCACTCAGCACTATATTCTTTAATATATATATCCACGTTAAATATAATTTATAAAATATAATCATCAATCATGATATATAAATCATAGTTATCTCATATAATTATATAAAATTAAGGACAATTTAAAATAACATTAAAACATGAATAAAAAAATTCTACCAATAAGTCATATACTTATTGATCAATACAACAACAACAATAAAGATTTTCATCGCAAACAAGTTAAGGTAGGATAGGAATGAAATTTCGTTAAGGTCAAAAAAACGAGAGTCTTGTAATAAAATCTACAAAGTAAAAACCCTAAGCCTACATCCTGCTATCTGAGCAAACAACTTAAAACACTGCACATAAATCTTCTTTTTATGTTATGGTTCTGGTACAAGATCGCTAACTTTCATGTGCTCCTATCCAAGCTAATTCTTTGGGTACATTACAATCTCTCAAGTCTCTTTTAACTATTTCCTCTCACGTCAGTCTTTGTTGACCTTTGCCTCTTTTTGCATTTTCAGTACATCTTAAAATTCCACTACGTATCGGTGCCTCATGACGCATTCGTTGGAGATGTCCAAACCGTCTGTGATGTTGGACAAACTTCTCTTTAATTGTGTTACTCTCACCCTATTATGTATATCATCATTGTGGATTCAATCATGCCTTGTGTGACCATAGATCTATTGTAGCGTCTTCATCTGCGCTACACTCATCTTCTGTATATATTGTGTTTTAGTCGCCCATCATTTTACTCCATATAGCATCGCAGGTCTGATTGTCGTCCTATAGAATTTACTCTTTAACTTTTGATGAACTTTTTTTTATCACAGGATATCCGATGCTTATCACCATTTCACCCACCCGCTCTTATTCTATAGCTCACGTATTCATCAATATCGCCGTCCCACTGCAACTTTGATCCGAAATATCAAAAGATATCCTTCTTAGACACTACTTGCCCGTCCAAAGTAACAACTCCATCATCTACCCTAGCACAGTTGAAATCACACCTCATATACTCAGTTTTAGTTTTACTAAGTCTAAAACCCTTCGATTCTAAGGTTTTCTCCGCAACTCCAGATTCCTATCAACACATATCCTATTCTCATCAACTAGTACTATATCATCTTAGTTCTACTAAGTCTAAAACCCTTTGATTATAAGGTCTTCCTCCATAATGTAACACCCCAGGACCCACAATGCCCTGGGATGCCACTAATACTACTCTACAGCTAGACAATTTATAAAAATAAAATAAACTAGCAACAGTACTAAGCAAGATAGTATAAGCGGAAGCGTAAACAACTAATAAATAACAGAATAAAAAGAGCAAATTAATATTCATAATCAACTTAAATATAATAACCAAAGGGACGGTTCCAAAATAACATTAATAAGTTGAAACATACATCATTATGATAACTAAGCAAAAGACTAGAATTCTTCCAACTTTATTTCAGCATTAAGTTTATAATACAAGTGCATCAGTGCGGTGCCGCTCTACCCTTCCCAATGCATGCTCAAAGTCCACCTGTAGGGGGGAAGCAAGAGTGAGATAAAAATCTCAGCAAGCAAACTGTTTAACAAGTTATTCAAACTACAAGCAATTTAAACATCATCATTATAATTTCATACATCCACAATTACAATTTATATTCATAATTATTAAACCACCATAAACTATCATGAATCATACCTCTTAAGTTTCAGATTTAATTAGCATATGAATGCAACAATCGTTTTATCCCGTATTAAATACAAAAGAAACATTTATTCCTCCACAAACCTCAAAAGATTAATCAACAACATTTAATCTTCCATAATTAACAACGTATATATTCTCGACCTCAATTCACTACCAATGACGGTAAAACATTAACAATTAATTCATGATTGACTACTTTAAATCCTCAACCACTACCACTACCAAAGGCAATAAAACATATGTATGACTTACTTCAATACTATATTACTTCTCATATCCACAATTACTATAAACAATTAAAACAAGAGAAAAGAGTTTCAAGCCACCATCACAATCACACGAGGGACGAACCACATTCCAGGACCACAACCACAACCTTCATTCCATCAATAGCTCACAAGAGCCAATTCCACATTACAACTATAAAGTTGTACATTCCACAAAATAACTTCACCACGTTATATTGCATATGTATGCAAATGATCATTCCACAATGCAATGCATATGAATGCATATGAATGCTCATGCTATGCTCCACATTACTCTTGCCAGGGCAGGAAGTGCGATGCATCGTATTTCGGCAATATACGAATGCTTCCCGCGGGCGAAGAGGTGCGTCGTATTACGGCAATATACGACGCTGTACCGGTACGGTCGCGGCTATAAGCGGCGACATCCACATACAAAGGACATGATATGACATGAATGATTGCATGATATGAAAATTCATTAATCACATTAATTCATCCGCAAGGAGCATTATCATGCTCTCAACATAATCACATCCACCACATACTAATTTCATGATCAACATATTAACATTAAGCAAGAATTCCACAATTAAAATATCATGCAATCATGGCAATTGTACCAAATTACGATAATAATGTAAACTGAATGTAATATGAACAACAGGTTAAACGGTAGCAACCACCGCTACGTTTACTTGCCTCAATCCGATGAAGCGACGAACCACAAAAATCAAGAGCGCTCAGGGACAAGACCACCTGTCCATAAGACACCTCTCAGCACTCAACCACAGCATACAAACACGACATAAATATATAAAACATCGCTAGAGACCCGAACCCGCGAAAACTCCTCTCCACTCCACAATTCAACATTTATTCTCTACAGCAGCGCTGCTTCATAATTTTGTATCTTTAAAAATATAGATCGAAAATTAGCAAATAGTACCTCTCTGGATTCATGACTTAAAAACATACAATTTTCATGCAGAACACCTATTTTTATTTTAAATACAGCTAGGAGTAATTTAATGCCCAAAACAGAGGAAGAACTCTGCTCTGGCAGATTGGGCAGCCACGTTCAAACGCATGCCCACGACAGCACAGAGGTCTAAAAATTCCCAAATTTATACAGAAGCTAGATATCTAAATTATCTACAACTTTCCCAACTACGGCCAAGGCCAGAAAATTTGTTTACTATTTTTAAACCCCGGATTACAGCCGGACTGTACCAATCCATCCGCCTGTCGGACAGCGATATTTCCGACTCCTTATCTCCCAGATCCCGTGGTAGAAAAACTTTAAAAAACTACAGGAGATACATCTGGATGTCCTCTACAACTTTCCTTTTGGGAAGACCCGCAGGAAAATTCGTTTTCTAGATCAAAACTGCGCGACAAGCCGCGCTGCGCAAATAGATCTAAAACCAATCCGCAACAAAACTCTAATCGGGCAATTGATCTAATTTCTATCATCAAATTCTATGCCAAGAACCTTAATTAATCCTATAAACAGAGGGTTTGAGATGAGATAAAATTACCAATCTGAAGAAATTCCCCAAAATTTTCCTCCTCTTCTTCTTCTCCTTCCTTCTCCTTCCTTCTTCTCCTTCTCCTTCTTTTCCTTCTCCTTCTTCTCCTTCTCCAAGGGCAGCAACTTGTGGGGAGGTGGGGCACCAACCAGGAGGTGGGGCTGCGCCCAAGAGGTGGAGGGGTGGGGTGGTGGCCAAAAGGGTGGAGGGGTTTATAAAGGGTGCTAGGGTTTGGGAGGGGTACGGGCCCCATTTGGGCTGGCTGGCCCAAATCGGCTGGCCCACCCCTCCAGACAGCCCAAAATATCCAAATTAATTGTTTTAATTTATTTTATTCATTTTTTCAGTATTCTACAATTTATATTTTTCCCTTCCCGCGATTTACCGAAAAACCGGCGATTCCGCGATTGATTTAAAACCTTATGCCGTAACGACGTTTGAGATATTACACATAACTCCGGATTCCTATCGACACCTGTCCTACTCTCATAAACTAGCACTATATAATTAGCAAAAAGCATACACTAAGTAATATATTTCTTTGTATATCCCGCGTGACCTCATTCATCACTATAGCAAAAATATCTGGGCTAAACGCTGACTCTTGGTGTAGTCTTATCTTAATAGGGAAGTCATTAGTATCTCCACCACATGTCTCTTGGGAGATATCCGATAAGATTGGAATGGTACTGTTGATCAATACAAAACATATTTATTTAGTAAATAAAATAATATATTATTTAAAAAATCACAAACACAAAAGTAATATAATTACCCATAATTATCTATAGGACATATCATTGACACCCACCTCGCCGTTGCCGTCTCAGTCACCACTGTCTTCAACATCCACGATTTTGCCCTCACCTTCCCCGACTGTCGGCATCATGCCCGCTGCAACCGTTTGTTGTAGTGCAAGTCTGGTGGACCACACATTGAGAGGCAAGAGCTTCTGCCCTTTTTGGCCCCCTGTGGCACACGAATTCCAGGTTTGGGCATCTGCATGGCTTTTTCCCCCTTCTTCGGCCCTCGGTGCGGTAGCCTAGTGCGTGAGCATCTTTGCGCGACCGCGTGGCACACGAGCAGCCCTGGCGCGAACCCTAGGGCGTGAGTGGCCTGTCGCGGTCCCCAAGCGCTCGTGGCCTCAGTTGCGTGGTCCCATAGCGTGCCTCCCACGTAGCAGTTCCCGCCCCACGGGGAAAGAGTAAATAATACCCAAAATATGTTTGCCAATTGTTATTCCATGAAAAGAACCATGCGGTGAAATATATGTTCATATATATAGGATGTCGCTTAGTCATTGTTAATAATTGTTTTGGTAAATGAAATAACTCAAGTAACGCCAGCAAAATATTATTTGTATATTTAAAAATATATTAATGTTTCAATCGCACTAGGGTTATTTTTAGCTTGTAGTGGCGGAAAAACAGTAGTCATGCGATGAGCTGAGTGCAAATTATATCAAACAGACAGTTTTTGAAGCAAACCTTCATATGCATGTGATGTATTATGTAGTTCACCTCTAAATTTATATCACACACCCTAAACCTTCATATTTTATGCATAGGACGTCATAGACACGTAATTTTTGTCAAATCCAAACATTACTAAAAGCTATATAAAATGATGTCATTTCATGTAAATAACATCTTTACTATAAGAGCCATGATGATGTGACCGAGCGACCCAGCTTTATGCAGCGACGTGACCTAATGTCGAAAGCTACTACATTCATACAAGTTACTGCGATGCGAATACATTAAAGTGATAATAACAACTTCTGACCTAACATTACGTGGCTATGAAGCTGGGTCGCTCGATCACGTCATCATGGCTCTTTTAGTAAAGATGTTATTTACATAAAATGGCGTAATTTTATATTACTTTTAGTAATGTTTGGATTTGGCAAAAATTACGTGGCTATGACGTCCTATGCATAAAATAAGAAGGTTTAGAGTCCATGATATAAATTTAGGGGTGAACTACATAATACGTCATGTGCATATGAAGATTTGCTTCAAAAAACTGTCTATTTGATATAATTTGCGCTTATCTCATTGTATGACTACTGTTTTTCCGCCACCACAACCTAAAAGTAACCCTAGTGTGATTTAAACATAAATATATTTTTAAATGTACAGATAAATATTCTACTGACATTACTTGAGTTATTTCATTTACCAAAACAATTAATAACAAATACTAAGTGCCATCCTATATATATGAACATATATCTCACCTACATGGTTAGGGCGGGAGCTGTCACATGGGAGGCGCTCTACGGGACTGCGCGACTGAGCACAGACGCCTAGGGACGTGCCAGGTCGCTCACGTGCCCAGGGTCCACGCCAGGGCTGCTCGCACGCCACGCGGTCGCGCAATGACGCTCACGCGTTGAGCCACCGCACCAAGAGGCCAAAGAAGGAAAAAAGCCATGCAAACAGCAAAACCCGAAATTCATGCGCCACAAAGGGTCCAAAAAGGGCAGAAACTCGCGAGGCAATGCAGCAGTACTTTAGATCATTTCCTCTCATTAATTGGGCCACACATCAATGCATATATCTGAACAAGGTAACCTGAAAAGTGGAAACCAATTTTGCTCCAATGTATAAATATTCAATCTAGGCCTTTCTAAGAGGCAAACTGACACTTTATAAAATTTGAAAGGACCTCTTTATATGCTGTGGCACAATAGAACTCGATTAGACTTCAACTAATTAACGAAAGAGGAAGACAAGTGGGAATAGGACTTGAAATAAACTAAAATAAGTACACAAAAAAGAATAACCTATTTTTCATAGCGTATATCTGCTTAGCCCAACTCCATGAGAAAACTCATACATATCAACAAATAGGGAGAATAGGAGAACTACCCCAGTCATAACTATGTAGCCGAGTTTTCTAGATTTCTTTGATGTCTTGCTCTTCTTATTCTTTTTACAAAATTAATTACAAGCCTTTAGGAGACAAGCCTAGTATTATTCAACTAACATATGTATTTGGATTTTAAGTTGATTATAACTTTAATTTAAGTAACATACGAAGACAGATTCTATTATGTTTTAGATGTGATTTAAACTCTAAATCAATATTATTTTTAAGAGACGTAAACTGTGCTGGAATTACATATGCCACACTAGCTCATGAATCATCTGGCTTCCAACTTTCTGTCGTGACCACAAACTCCACTGAGGCGTCTTCGATCTTGAAATGCATCACACTTGTATGATGTAGAAGCTTCAAACCTTTAGTGCATTTGATGCCTTTGTCGCACAAGCTTCTAGGAATTGCCATGTGTACGCCAAAGCTAGATTAGTGCATTCCAGCCATCAGGAGACTCGATCGCGCTTTGGAAGCAAAACTTAATGTTGTGGGTGGCCCAGCCCCCAAGTTTGGCTTTTTTACGTTGCAACAGGTTAACATATGTAAAAAAATATATCAGTATATCTCTATCTTTTGTAATTATTAAGAGATATAATATAAATTTCTATCTTATACTATTTATGTATATAAGCCCCTAAGAGAACTACAAGATCAGCAGATTCACTCATTTTACACTAGCTCTCTCTATTGGTTGGCTTTAGCTCCCTTAGGCCCATATCTCCCAAGAGAAAAAGGGTACCTATAGCCACGGTTATGCTTATACCACAACAGTTGGCGTCGTCCGTAGGGAGCTCACAAGAAGTTGCGAGAGGAAGAATCACCTCCATGAGAGAGATCCATTGGATTTCAACCGGTGGGAAGGAAAGCGCTACAAAGGTAAGAAGGTAGAGAAACTTCAAACTAGTCATGTAGTATGCATGTATGATGTTTGGCACTTGTGTGCTTTAGCATTCCTCTCTGCCGCTATTTGATTTGATTTGTGCTCAAATCGCACGGTGGCCTCGTATCCTGGCGTACTTTACTGAGTATAAAAAAATCGCACGATGGCCTCGTGCCCCAGCATACTCTACGGAGTACAAATAATCGCATGATGGCCTCGTGCCCCGATGTACTCTGCGGAGTATAAAGCGTCGGGAACTTAGCGGTTCCGGGCAACTCTACGGAGTATAAAAATTGCACGGTGGCTTTAGCCCCGGCGTACTCTGCGGAGTATAAAGCGCCGAGAACCTCATGTGTCTCGGGCCATTCTATGGAGTATAAATAAATCGTGCGACGCAGGCGCTAGTAGCCTGCCAGGGTGTTCGCCACGCTAATGGCATCGAGCGATAGTTTTCCCCTGAGTGAGAGCTGCGTCCGACCGCGTATGCAGTTGACCACCTCGTAGTTGCGACTTCATCGATACCCATGACCACTCATGGTTGCGAAATACCTGCGTAGAGTACATGGCCTCAGTGCGAACTCGACGTAGTATAAATACCCACGCAGAGTCCATGGTTTCAACGTGAACTCTACGGAGTATAAATACCCGCGCGGAGTCCACGGTCTCTACGCGAACTCTATGGAGTATAAATACCCGCACGGAGTTCACGGTCTCCGCGTGAACTGTGCGGAGTATAAATAGTTGCGCGGAGTCCATGGTCTCCACGTGAACTCTACGGGACTATAAATATCTGCACGGAGTCCATGATCTCCGCGCAAACTCTACGGTGTATAAATACCCACACAGAGTCCACGACCTCCATGCAAACTCTAAGGAATATAAATAAATCGTGCGGTGCGGGCACTAGCGGAGGTACCCTCTTCCTTCACGCATCCTCCAAGGAGTCCCCTGCACAAGTCATGACCCTGATGAGCCTCACGCGCTTCACGCATCCCACCAGGGAGCTTGCCTCGCAAATGGCATCAAATGGCAGTTCCACCTCATGGTCGTGACTTCATCGACGCACGTCCGATCACCTCGTGGTCGACTTTGTCAACGCTCATGTGGGGGACAGAGCTTATGCTTTAAGACTTCATCCTACCGCCGACTTTGTTGACATCAACGATCACATCATGATCGACGTAGTCATGAGGCATTATACGGTAACGTTGTGGTCATGACTTCATTGGCGCCCATTCGATTGCCTCGTGGTCGTGACTTCGTCGATGCCTATCTGACCATCTCGTAGTTGTGACTTTGTCGATGTCACTCGTCCGACTGCTTCGGGGTCGAGACTTCGTCGACGTTCGACCACCTCGTGGTCGCGACTTCATCCACACCCGTTCGAGCTGTGGGGGATGGAGCACACGCACTTCAAGTCTTCATCCCACTACCGGCTTCCTTGACGCCCACGACCACATCATGATAGATGTAGTCATGAGGCATTCTATGAGCACCTAGTGGTCGCAACTTCGTTGACGCCCGTCTGACCGCCTTGGGGTTGAGACGTCATCGACACTCAACCACCTCGTGGTCGCGACTTCATCGACGCTCGACTACCTCATAATCACGACTTCATCAACCCTCGTACGACCACCTAAGGATTGAGACTTCATCAACGCTCGACCATCTCATGGTCGTGACTTTGTAGACACTAGTCCGACCACCTCGGAGTCAGGACTTCATTGACGTTGAGAGACCATGTGGAGGTGCTCCCATGTTTGTGATGAGTAATTGACACGTGTTTTGAAAGTTTGAGTTTGATTTGAGTGGTTCGTGCGTGAGTTCTTTCGACTAATGCAAATGTTGATTACATTATCTCGAGCGGTGCTATGTGACGTGTTTTCTTGTCTGTGATGGTTGCAGGACTTTGAGGTGGAGTCGTGGCGAGGCACGGGATGATAGGACTAGGCACAGGCGGTGCTGAGGTCGGAGCGGTCGGGATGTGCCGAAGACGGCAATGACTCAAAGTGGTTGCGAGGCGTGGACAACAAGAAAGGAGGAAGCTTCCAAGAAGGAGCGTGAGGGGGAATTCGGTAAAATTGACTCAGGCTTGCGGAAGCGGATTCGGTTGACGCTAATGGGTAAAGCGCAGAGTTGTTGGAAGCTAATGGATAAAGCAAATTGGGGACCCGATAGTGGAGGCTATAAATAGAGAGAGTGTTCTCTTGTAGCCTTTGAGGGTTTTTGTGCATTTGCTCTCCATATGTGTGTTTTCATTTTCTGTATTGATGTGAGGTGGGTTCAGGCAGTTGGTGTTGGGCTGCTGGCTCGTTTTCATTTGCATGCGTTGTTCTCTATAGCATGAACTGGATGTAAACTCCTTATATAATCATTCATGTATCTGAATTGATTTCAAGAAATCTTGTGTTGAGTCATTCTGAGTTCTTGTTTCACTTTGTGTTTTATTTTTGTCTTCAAGATGTCTCTGTTTTGCTCTTCTTCGCATCTTCTCTGTAATCGTATTCTGGGTTGAGTTCTTATTTGAGTAGTTGCAAAATCATCTCCTCTGAACTGGGTGGATCTCTTCAAGGCCATTGGCTAGAATATACCCAGGAGGAATCATTTGAATCAGAGATTTTTGGCTGCTCAAACTTCCTCTGTTTTCGGATATTCTAGGGTTTTATTGTTTCCGCAAACAGAGCAATCTTGTTTCTTGATGTCTTGACAGAACTGATTGTATTGGCTTTTAGTTTTCTTGTTGTGAGACCTTTTGTCAGACCCAAGATTTTACTATCCAAAATCTTCTTTGATTTATTGCACTATTCCTTGGATCGGTAGATAGTGCTCACAGAAATAGAAAATGAATATCAAATACATACCATGCGGAAGCATAAATAAAATAGTAAACTTACACATGGGCCGCTTAGGCCGAAACCAGTAAATTGCAGCAGCGGAAGAACGAAGCACACAGGGGGAACCCTCAGCATGTGCCCACATGCAGCCAACTGGAGATTCGCGACCTAGTCCTTGACATCTTCATCTTCTTTGCCATCATAATCACCAGAGTTGCCGAGGTGTAATGATCTGATTCTGGATTTGTTGTGAGAGCGAGTGTGAGCACACTAACCACCGTGATCCGCGAGCCAATACACAGAATGCAAATAAATAATATGCATGGCTTATCAAAGGAAAGGCTCGGGTTGTTTTATTTGCCAGAAATTTCTTTTGGTAGCATTATCATTGTTGAATCCTAGTGTTATAGTTGCTACCTAGGACTCCACACGGCAATTTGCCATAATTGACTTAATCCACCAAAGACACACTTTCTTTACTGATTGTTGTCTAAGACTCCAAACAGCGGTTGACATCATTTATTTAATCCACCGAACATATACTTCCTATATTGATTGCTGTTTAAACTCCAAACAGCGGATGGCATCATTTAGTTAATCCACCGAACATACTCTTTCTATGTTGATTGCTGTCTAAAACTCCAAACAGCGAGTGACATCATTTAGTTAATCCACCGATCAAACACTTTCTACATTGATTGTTGTCTAAAACTTCAAACAGCGAGTGGCATCTTTTAGTTAATCCACCGATCAAACACTTTCTATATTGATTGCTGTCTAAAACTCCAAACAGCGAGTGACATCATTTAATCCACCAATACCTTTTGTATCCGAATTCCTAATAATCCAATCTTGTAATCACTATTCCTCAACTCTTCATTTCTGAATTCTAATGATTCTCTAACATGATTCATCGGTACTTCTCCACCAAGAATATTATTAATCAAGTTTATACCCCAATTATCACATCTCCAAATTTCCACAAATTCAATTCATCTATCTAGATCAAATCTTATTAATCCCCTTAAATCCAACAATTACCCTTACACTCTTCTAATCCTCTGAAAATCATTTAAATTATCTATCTAGCTTATCTATTCATTTAGACTCCACCAATTTACTTTTCCTAGACTCTTTTCTATCATTTCCTTTTTATAATCGACATGAATCCACCAATCATTGTTATGTATTTACCACAACAGTCACCTTCTTTCCTTACGACTCTACTTATTCTTCCTGGCATTTTATTTTAGGAGAAGTATTATCATTATTTGCTTTTGAAATATAATACATAGAAATTTCCTGAAACTTAGCAGTTTTTAACAAAATCATAGTGTGTAATATCCCAAAAGTCTATCGATAAATAATTGTGTAATTGGAGAGAATGACCTTTAAAGAAAAGAATGAAATAGTGTTTTCCTGAGGGGTTTTCTGAATAAATTAGGACAACCTGGGCCTGGGCTTTGGCCCAGGTGGGAAGTTTGGCTCAAGGGGGGAGGGGAGGCGCCTCCCTCCCTAACCCTAGCCGCCTCCACTCCCTCCCACACCCCATTGCGCCTCCTCCCCCATGCAGCCACCACCCCTCCTCCCCCTTGCGCCCCCTCTCTTCCAGGACCTCCTCTCCCTCCCCCACCCCTCCATTGTTGGTGAAGAAGACCCCCCATTGCTGCCCAATCAAGCGGAGGAAGGAGATCGTTCGCGCAAGGCATTCGGATCCGGAGGAAGGGAAGAACAAGAGAAGAAAAGGAGGAGAAGGAGAAGAGGAAGAATTTGGGAGGAGTTCATCTTCAATCCGTCAAGAGTAATCCTTGTTTCCCCTTTTAGAATAATATTTTTGATCAAGGTAGCAATATCGTAAATCTGGACTATTAGAACAGATCGGGTTAGATGGCTGTTTAGGGATCGATCCCTGGGGATTCAAGTCTGGACCTCTGCTAGAGAATTGTAGAGGACGAAATTATCTTTCCATGAAGTCCTAGAACGCATCATTCGGACTTGTGTAACAAAAGTTATGATTTTTCTAAGATGACTGTTCTGCAGATCGGGGGAAATCCGGACAGGTTTCGGTAGATTATTTTGGGCGACGGGAAATCGGGCGAATCAGAAGATCTTAATATTAGAAAAGTTGTAGATAATGTTCTTAGCTTTCCAGTAAGATCAAGAAGTCCTGATTCCGACTTTCGGGGTGGACGTTATGATGTTTTTAGTGCGCTGTCCAGAGAGCCAATGCGAGAATTGCAGTGTTAGGAAAATGGGTTGGATCGGGTAGAAAATGGCCGAATCTGGGAGGCTCCCCAAATAGTTTTATTTAGATAATTTAACTATCTTTCCAGAGAATCTGAGAAAGCCTTATTGGACCTCTGTATCAAAAGTTATGAATTTTTAAACGTGACTGTCTGTAGAAGGCAGAAGTTGGCCGAGAGAGAATTGGGGATTTAGTCAAGTTAAACTCGTGGGGTTAGTTGGTGGTGTTGTTATTTTATCTAAAGTCCCGCTACTATTGTCTTAGCAAATATTATAATTATTGTTCAGGAGGAGGACGGATTCCTGTGGTTGCACCTTCTGCTCGTCCCTCGTTTTCTCGAGGTTAAGGCAAGTATAATGATGGTTGAATTTCTATAGTATGGATGGTTGATGAATGATGGTTTGTCGATGTTTGATCTATATTGAGTGTATGTGATCTTGATTGTGATAATGATATGTTGGTACTGTTTATGGTAGTTTGCAATTGAAGTTGTTTATGAGAATTTATGATGCATAGATATGGTGAATGCAAGTTTTTATTTATTGAGACATTCACATATATGCATCATGCCGAT